>OV884009.1:102137960-103337960 GCA_930367205.1 Acanthosoma haemorrhoidale | reverse complement strand
TGCTAATAACTAATAGGGTAAAAATGATCAATGAATTTGAGGGTCGTCAGTGTAAAGATGATGGAAACAATGATGAATGGATTTAGGAAGATTATTAATATAGGAACCATGGAGAGGAGAAATGGTCGATCCCGGAGCCATGTCCAAGGACTGAGATAGGGGTCAATTAGGGATAGAAACTAGTGTACGATTGGAAAGAAATGTTCAAAACCATTAGATAGAGCTATTGGAAAAGATAATTGATTTCAATTTGGAAACAAGGATTGAGTGGTCTATAGTATAAAACTTTTGGATAAATCTAGAAGTTATACTGTTGGTTTTTTTTGAGCAATAACATCATGAATGTCACTAGTACAGATGGAAACCAGATTGGAAAGGAACGAGAAGATGGGACTCTTCTAGGGAAATTGGAGATTTGGGATTGGACCAATCATTCTAGAGGTTAGAGATTAAGCGATTGTCTTTCGGTGATGTAGAGTCAGTATTTTATTTAAGGGCTGTACTGAGGCTTTAGATATAGAAGATCCTTGGGGAAGTCTATCTGGTAGGTGATAAGTATTGTTTAGTAGGATGTAAAAAGATTTATTGGAAAAGTAGGTATGGTGATGAGGTGTATTAAGTATGGTGAGAAATTGCAATTAATAAGTTTATGAATGACCCTGGTGTACCATAGTGTCAAACTTTTTTTTTTATATCTAATACGATTATTCCAACATGTCTCTTCTCATTAAAAGCTTTAGTTATATAATCAGTTAAGCTGTGCAACCATTGAGTGTTATTATCTAAATCCAGAATTTTCATTAATTATTAACTTGTTTCTATCTGAGTGATTTAAGGTTGTTTTGAGTATTACTTTTTCAAATATTTTTGAAAATTCAAAGCTTCCTTTACATGATCTTTGTTTGGCTAGCATAATGATTTTTTCAACTTTCCAGGATGATGGGAAATGCCTGTGTCATAGAATGCTATTGTAAATTTTAGTTGAGTTTTTGATGAAATTGTTGATTACTTACTGTAGATGATTTGTGTGTAATTTTTTTTACTTTACGGTGTGTCATTTGATTTTTTTTAGGAATTAGGAGGTGGTGTCATTCCAGTCATGGTTTCCTAAAAGATTTGCCTTTTTTTTTATCTGAGTAGACAAAGTCATTGCTAGTCATCGTTTTTAGAGGTGGGATATGTGGTTTGCTATGAGTAAATATTTTGTGCATTTTCCACAACATTTTTATCACCTTGGCAAAATTCATTTAGTGCGTGTCCGATTCTTGTTTGTCCACTTTTCCAGTTGATTTCTAAAGTGAAAATTTTATCATTTGGAGATTATTTTGCACGATGGGTTCTTTTTGTTTTAATATTTCTTTTTGATTCAGTATTTTATTTCTACAAGTTCTGTCAAATAGTTTGGCAGTAGCATAGGTCCATGGGTTTGGGAAGTTGTGGGGATGTCTGTTATCATTCTGGATTTGACTAATTCATTTAATTGGGCTATAGTTTTGTTAATATTGAATGAATGAAAGGGTTAATGTCAATATTTTGTACAGAAATTTTTTAAATTCATTCCAGGTTGCACTATTTTGAAGAGCAAGTTTTGATGAGTTTTAGCATGTTTTTTTTTAATACAGAAAATTACCAGGGTTTTTTATTGTGTTGTGGTGTCACAATATGTTTTGATTAAACCAGTATTGCCATTCCCCGGCATAGGGTTCTGCAGTCTAAAGGTTTTACAACCTTTGATTGACATTGATTTGAGTACTATCTATATTAAAAAGCAAGCTAAATAATAATGACAAAACACTTTGTAGAAAAATAATTTATTGCCCATTAGTCAAAAAAATTAAGTACTCCTTCAATTAAAATAAATAATTTTGACATACCACCATCAGCTGATCTCATTTGGTTAATTTTATTTTCAAATTTTGAAACAATTTAAGTAAAATTAAACTAACTGTTTTTTAACTCTCTTTAACTACTTTATCTGGTGGACAATTTTATTTATCAACATCCTCAAACAATCACCAGAGACATCTCCCCAGTTTCAAGTATATAATTTATAAATATTGAAATTCATGTGATTTTATAAACAATTTACTTAATTGTTATAAATGATTTTAACACGTATCTATAAACATAAATAACTTCAAATTGTATTATTTAAACCTGATAACATGGAAACAAGGCAAAAGCTTAAGTCAAGCATTGTATGAATGTTTTCCTAGCCCTTGTCAAGGGTGTAGGAACCACAGCTTTACCAGTTTCTGACAAAAATAAAGTGGTGTTTTTTTCCAGCAACATAACACAACTCTTGTATTTTTTATAGCTGCAAATGGACTTTGGATACTTATACTATAGCTATTATGACAAGGAGGATAATGAATTGATTGGCAAATTGGCCAGGCCGATTTTGACACTCAACAGTTCTAAATTTAAGTTGAACAAATTCACCAACTGGAAAATTTTTGAATTTCACTTTCGTTTTTTGTTTTTTTAAGCATGAAAACCTTTTAGAAAAATTAAAAAAATGGCAGGAGAACACTTAGTGGGAGGAAATCTTAGGTTTTGTTTCTTAGAAATTTTATTTTCAATTGGAGTTTTGAAATGATGCAACTTATTTTTATCAGTTAAGAAGTAACTGCCACTGTTGTTTTCATAAAAATTATAGTTTTGCTCCCTGCGTGCCCCCCTACCCTCCCCATCCAGTTGGAAGTATTTGAATGTCGAGAGACATACAGTAAATCTAATTTTGAGAAAAAAAATTGAAATCATTAGACAAAAAAACATCAATTTTGTGTATTTGTGATAGACCACTTTTTGAAAAGGAGAAATTTCATAAAAACATGCCTGTGACCAATGCGTACACTACTCAGAGGGTGAGTGGGGGTCCAGTGGGCGGAGCTTTCATAGCTTATACTGTCAACAAAATGTGAGTGAGTGTTCAGGTAAGTCAATTTGATGAATGAAACAAGTGTTATTTTTTAGTTTGGTGCCCATTTCAATGAACCATGTCAGCAGGGGGTTGACTATCTGCAATTTAAAGGCTTGGATTGGAAAACACCCAATCAGGAATCAGCAATCACCACAATCTTGTATACTAACAGAGCATCTGGGTCATTTCTGTTTTACACTAAAAAAAGGTGTGAAAGTTGGCCTTGAGGAATAGACATAAGCAGTTATCAGTCAGTAGAAATTGATAGATTGACATTTTATTTCAAGTCAGTGTTTCAAACCACGCACCTGTTCCAAATTTATGCTAAATCAAAATGACTGGTTTTATTTTCAAGGATGCAAATTGCCTGGTCTGATTTTGACGCTAGAGGGCTCTAAATGTATGTTAGTGAAATTGAATGTTTAGAAATTCCTTAATAATAGCAATATTTATCGATGTAAGCATTGCGATACACCACTTTTTGTAGAGAACATGCATAACCACTCCGAGCACAAACCGTGAGTAGTGGTCCAGGTTATGAAACTCTCATGGCTCATACTAAATCATGAAAATATATGTGATTGAATGTTAGATTGTTTAAACTAATTTGAGAAATAAAACATACATTATTTTTTAAATAAAACTGATACTTTTTCTTTATCCAATGAGTTTAGTCATTTGGCCCGTTAAGTGTGGTTCATTTTTTAGTTTGGCGCACATTTCAGTGAATCATGTTACCAGGGGGATGGCTATAACGAGATGGGTTGGGAAACAGCCATTTAGGGTTGGGCGATATGCGATACACTTTTTGCAAACACGCCACCTCAGCCATTTCTGTTTTGTAGTCGAGGAAGGTGTGATACTCAGTCGGCCTCAAGTTATAGACATATAAAGTTATCATTGATTAGTAATTGATGGATAGACAATGACAGTCAATTATTAAAAAAAAGTTGAATCGATACAGATTGTTGTTTGACAAAATAATGGGAGTTTCACTATAGAAGAGATAATATTCAATAATTGAGGCAATTCTTAACTAATGATATAACATGGTACTGAAGAGAGAAAACATCCAATGAAAACAACATCATAACTATTTATAATTCTTTAAATGTATAAAACTTAAATAATCCATTATTACCCAATTTTCAATCTTTGGGATATTAACGTTGAGATATTAAGGTTCAGTTAATTAAATAAATTTATTTTTGTCAAACTTATGTTTGTTATTTATTTATTTCAAGTCCCAAACTGTGACCTACGCACCCTCCTCCACGAGTGGGAGTTTTGTATGAACATGCCTGGGACATATTCCTCCCTCACTCTGAGTGCAAAGCACAAGTGGGGGTCTGGGGGCGGAGCCTCCTGCGTGGGGGAAGGCTAGGCTAGCTAACCTTCCAAAGGTAAAATTGTATATCTAGGTAAAATCTCTATAAAAATTGTGAGCAGGAGTAGAGGTCAAATAACTGAGAGCTTATGTTGTGGGAATGGATGCAGAATTTGAGTATGAGAAGCTTATATATCGTAGGTGTGCTCCCAAAAAACCTAGTTTGTGTAAAATTACATTTTAAAGTTCCAATTAGTAGGGGAAATAAGGATTTAATATGTTCTTCATATTGCAAATTTACATCTTGACTCAGACAATGTTTTTTAAATAGAGTTGGCCCTCCTAGGGACTTCATCAACTCATTTTTCTTTATTTTTGACTTGGTCACTTTTTGCAGTTCACTCACAATATGTGAAATGGGGTTTTAGTCGATATGACTTGGTAGAGGAAGGCCCTGAGGAAGTATTGTGTTCTTGTCTAGGGGAATAGCCATTCTGACTCTACATAGCGAATGTGAGATGTGTGTGTCTCGGTATCTTGAAGACAAATCAGAGATACTTTTCAGAGCAGTACTGGAACCCACATTACCGGTGTTAGAAAAAAATGAATTTAATAGCTAAGGTTTGCACCAACGGGCATCATAATTTAAATCTTACAATTATGTTTTGACCAATTCTGTCATCAGGATTAATAAATAATGACAATTAGGAAGGTTATTAATTCTACTGAAGTGATAAATTGGTTTTTACCTTTAACAGTCGATTATTGATAGTGTGAAGTGTGTGTATTAAGAAATAAAACACCTTTTATTTCTCTACAGCTTAACTGATTTTGTAAACCCGACTCTCGAAATTTACGGAAGACGAACTTTCCGAGAGCTCGTTATTTACACCCACAGGGAAATAAATCAAACAAAAATTCCAGTTATTAAAAGACCACTTACCAAATCCGGAGTCGTTCCTGCCACAAGGTAACCATTCGAAGCTGGGGGGTCGCAAGCGATGTTCTTGCGACAAAGGGATTTTAGGATGTTGGGAATAATTAGAGGATACCTGGGGAATGTTGCACAACACCGCTGGACAATGACTTCAGATGGAAACAGAAGATTACACCACAGATGAAGAACAACTAACTTGGTCATAGTCTGACGGAGAAGTGAGAGAGAGGGGAGGGGCCACGTAGATAAGACTTTCGATCGATCAAAAGCTATCGATTATTTTCCCCCAGGGCCACCGTAACAGCCGACGTCAATCTCGACACAACCCCCGCCGCCACGAAAATTCACGGCAGCCACACACACCCGAACAGATTTTCTATCTGAATGATTTTGGTGCACTATGCTGTCATGTCTTACCAGCCTTGTTTCAAAAGACGTTGTTTGAAAGCCAAGCGGGCAAGTGCTTGGCAACCCTATAAAATGACGGTATAGTCTGTTAAAAATGTTCGGGTGGGAAATAAATAAAGCTATTGAATGAATAAAAAAAGGTGTTTTATTTCTTAACAGTCTAAGCCAGAATACTCATCAGAAATAGATCTGATAATTTATAAAAAACATAGCTATATTTCTTAAGTTTTCATTGAATGGATTAAAAATTGGCCACATTTAATTCACCAAAAAAAAAATACACCCTACATGGTTAAAATAATACCTAATATAATGAACCTCATACAAGGATCGTCCTGACCCTCTCACCTCTGTAGTCTTAGAGAAGAGGTAGTGAAACTGAGAGACGCTGAGAAATTTCAGCATTCGGCATCAATAAAATCAAGAAAAGTGAAGGAAGAAGAAATGGTTTTGCTAGTAGTAGGATACATCAAGATATATATATATATATATATATATATATATATATATATAGGCATATCTTTGATACATATATAGTGAGGTCCATATTGTTCAAGGACTATAATAGCACCACAGAGTTAAATATATATATATATATAAATAAATCATATATATAAATCATATATATATATATATATATATTATTATATATTTATTTTATATTAATATCTAGTTCTGTAGTTCATTAAAATTAATTAAAAATCAACTTTGTTTAATTCAGTTCCAGAACAAGGCAATGATGTTCCTTCAGGAGGAATGAAGACACCTATTGGTTTCACCAGCATCTAAAAATAATGAAATATTTTAGTTAAAATTAATTTTTAGGTGTGGCAATTACAAAAAAAATCAACAATTTACATTCACAAAGCTTACATATACATTAACTATTAAATAGGACACAAAATCGGCATTAAGTTCCCAGGAGGAATTATTAGGAGACACTAAGAAGGAATTTGAGATATTTGATCCATGGAGGATAGCGTCAATGGCTCATTAGTTCCAGAAGTCAGCTGGGTGGGGTAAAGATCAGCAATATGGTGTGAGTTTTGAGTGGATCATGCATGTCACTTAAGGAATTAAGATTCAAGATGAGAGTAGAGATCTTGTATTGCCAAAGGAAAGGGAGTTAATGATTCCACTGTGTGGAAGCACAAGCTTCAATCGTTAAACATCTAGATTGTGGTAAGGAATGACTTTAGAAGTGATTGGTGGCTTATAGGAGATTTGGAAGAAGTCATTTTTAGACAGAAAGGTACAGGATGCTGTGAGCAGGTAAGGAATTTGTGTGTGAAGTAGGTAAAGGTCCAGCACAATATCTGAGTACTATATAGGGTGTACAGACGTAATCAATGATATAATGGATCTAGGAAAAAAAACAAAAAACGGTCAGTAAATAAGATTTGTAACAAGATTCATGAAGTAAGTTGGTATTAAAATAACCAGAGATTATAACATTAAGCTAGCAGGAAACTAGGCTGAATATGACGAATTCTAAAAGGCTACCAAAACAAATGAGAGAGGAGAATAAAAGGCCCAAAGTACGTATAGGAGAAGGTAGACACTCTGTAAGTGAGGAGTTCAGCATTCCCCCATTCAGACTTACATGGATGTGTAAGCCAACAAACACCACCCCCAGTGAGACAAAATCTGACATGACACAATAATGGGTGATTGGGATTAGAAACTTAAAAAGAAGGGATAGTATAATTTACCTAGGTTTTAGATACACATATTATTTGATAAAGGTTATCAAAGAAATGAGGTATGAATTGATCAAAACAGTACACAAGATCATTATTTATTAATGGTTAGATGGAACACAAGGGATCTAAAAAAGGATTGGGGTAAAGAGACTTCAATATAATGTAAAGTAGACTTCAGTAACAATGTAAAGAATCAAATTTAAAAATAACGATTATCCATAAAATACATAAGTTTTCTATAAAACTAGATTATAGGCAACACTTAAACAAAATAATAGAAATCTGAAAGAACTGATCAAAAAAATAATGGCAAACTTATATAATAAGTGTAATAATTAAAGTAAAAAAAAAAAAGTTGGAACTGATAATTATTTGTTGAAATAAAAATTTGAATGAAACAACTTTTGCAAATAAAATATAAATGGAAATGAGTAGAAGAGTCTATTGGGAAATTGGCTAAAGTTGATGAAAAAGAGTTGTAAGGTTTTCAACAAATGGACAACGTTTCGTCATACTATGTGTGGTTGCATCAGGCCGTAATACATCGGTTCCCAACCTATTTTGGCATACCACTCACCTTGGAAAAAACAACAACAATTTTTGATGGTAAACTGTTTAGATGTTTTCAAGGAATCCCTGGTCCATAGGCTGCCACAGTGGGATTATGTTTGGTGGAAGAAATTTCACTTGATTTCTTTGTCTCCAGGATGAGAAGGAGCATTGTAGATCAGTAAAATTGTTTTTTCTGTTAAAATATTTTTTTTAGGAATTTTTGAAGTTCAGGAACAAAGTTATCAAAAAAATAGTTCATAAACAAAGAACTGCCCATCCACGCATTTTTTTGTGGTCGGTAAACCACTGGCAACGAATTCTGATTCACATTTTTTAGCGCTCGTGGATTTCTCTACAATGACTTGAGGAAACTTATGTTTCCCTGATGCATTGGTACAAACCTTAGCAGTTAGTCTATCTTTGCTTTTTTTTGTAGCCCCTAGCCCCGAATCTTTAAACTTTGATACTAACGTTTTGCTTGGAAGCATCCAGTAAAAAATCCCAGTTTCATAAGCATTATATAAATTGTATTGAATGTCAATTCCTCTGATAATACAAACTGTTTGAAGTCCTTTTTTCTACAACAGCAACTTCAATAGATAATCTATTTCCATTCAGAGTAAGTTGGGAATACCGTGTCAGTTTTTCCAATGCTCTAGCCACTAGCTTGTGAATTTTAGGTCAGGATTCGGTTACTTTTTGTTTAAGCTCAAACCTTTTTGAGCCAAGATCGGTCCAGATATAAGCAAACCACGCTCTCGCTGAGTACAGTACCACATGAATAGTGCATCGTCTAATGTTTCATATTTTGCTTTTTTTGCTGTCAAAACTGTCTTTACATACCATTTTACAACAAAAATCTTCAATTTCTTTTTTTGTTTTTTCCAGTCAGACACTGTTGAAGTTCCAACTCCCAATTCAGCAGCTATTTTCTTCAATAATTCTCCTTTATCAATTTGATTAATAGCGTCTAAATTTTTATACATTAGAAACCTTCTTTCACTCCGATGCCATTTTGAACTTACTGCACTGCAACACACTCCCAAACACTTTGAAGGAAAATAAAAACAATATGTAACCAGTAATCAAAGTTAAAGTTAAAATTAAAATTATAAATTGTAACAATAAAGGTAAACAAAAATAATCTTGTTGAACCGCACACAATTAACAAAATGACAAGTGCCGTGTTCGAAGAGGGCAGCCTAGGGAGTACTGATACGTAGGGGAGACTTTTTTTTTTGGCTTGGCTGCTCTGTGTGGGGTGCGCAGATCTTCTGTTTGCTCTCGGGGCAACAGTTTGTTGTATTGACAGTTGATGTATAAGGATAATGCTTAACACTCTCTCCCAGTTATTTATTTATATATATAGGTGAGTCAAGTCTACAAATCTAATTCAGATTATCCGGAGTTCTGGATCAATGAGGGCTGGATAAATGAGGTCCTTACGTATTAGTGTATTGCTTTAAGTTTGGTATCATTAAAAAAATTAGCTTTTTTGATCAAACCAGAACATACACTTGCTCCTCGCTATGAACGAGCTCTTGTATCTCTTGATAAAAATCCTCATATATCCATAGTAATGTTTAATGAACTTGTCAAACCATGCATAGATTTAATATTTTGCTTGTGTGTTAATTTTTTTATGACCTGTGCAACTTTAAAATATAAGAATTTTTAAAAGAATTGTGAATAATCTCCTTCAGCAATAAAAAATGCGGGGTGCCAAGTAGTTACATGAGATGGGACAACAGTTGTCAGTCGCAGGTATGAGCCCAGATGTGGCCACAGACCCTTCGGCAAGAACCCTGCCAGCCTCTCCCAGAGGACAAAGAAACCACACGTCATTGGTTACACCAATCTCAATAATGGATTGGCTAAGGGCAAGGCTTGCTGGGTACTTAAGCCGAGGGTCTAGCCCCTGTAAATCATTCTCTCCTGGCAACTACTCACTGGCTCGTGGCTACCCCGCTTGAAACTCTGAAAACCTGGCTGCTTCTTTATGAAAAACCTCTACATCTTTTCTCTCCTAACCTCGCTATGTTTTAGTCCGGCGTCGTCAGACCCCACACCTTCCTCGTCGGAATCTCTGCCTTTGTCTCGCTAAAACTAGCACACCCTTGGGAGAGACCTCTCCCTCGCAGACGACGGTTGCCGTGGCCCTGCAAATTTACCTAGCAGCCCTCCTGCGGTAATCCAGTCTGCCTCTCTCCGGTTCACACTTGCCTTTTGGATCCGGACGGTTTTCGCCTACTCTCAGATACCGAGTGTGAATTCCTGGTCATTCCAAGACCACATAAACTACCTATAAACCTACCCTGTACATCTTCTCCTGAACATAGTGCACTGTCGGGGCACATACCTATCAAAAAATGGAGTCAGATAGTAAAGCCGTCATGAAACGATTGTCCAGGTTATAAACTCAAACAACCCTCACTTGTCACCAGGGCTAGGGTAACCAGGCACCCCCCTCGTGACGACCCGACAATCCACATGACTGACGCTGCAGCCACAAGTCTCCAACGTTTCCAGAATGGGATCATGCGAAAAGTGGTCCGACATACCTCTCTCGAGAAGTTAAAGAACGCCGACCTGCACCCGTTGCTTGATGTGTCTCCGGCGGATGAACTCATCCACCGACGGTTGTATGTTTTTCAACGCGTTGCAGCACCTCACAAATCCAGTGTTTAACACTTATGACCCCACCACCCCTCCCGAATCGATGGCTACAGACTGTCGGGGAAAATGTAGGTTAAGAATTAGTATGTAAGTTAGTTTTAAGTTTTTGATCAAAAAGGTGAGCCCATCACCTTATAGAGTCTTATCAATGAAGCCAAAGTACATTGTGTATCATTGTACTTGTATTAATTATACAACTTTTATCCTGAATTCAGACCTTGTATAGAATGTACCGATGCTACAGGACATATAAAATGTGATATGTGAATATATTCGCCTGAGAATCTATAATGAATAATAATTTTCTCATTTTTTTAAGGGGATTGGGGGGTCCATTCCCAATGGACGCTACGGACAAACAACATTATGACAATGTCATAAGTGAAGTTGAACGAAACAACTATAATACAGAACATAATATCGAACAGACAGTAAATATGAATAAACAAATTATAGAAACTTTCAAGAAGGATATTAAATTGATAAACGACAATTTTAATAAGGGTAGAGGCAATATGACAAACATTGGTCAAGAAGTAGCTTTTCATGATATTTATATAACTTTAACACATTTATATAACAAAATAAATGACTTCACACTAACAATGGAACAATGTAAATTTGGACACAATTTCTCTACACAATTTTTTTATTCATTTCACATTCATTGTTACATAAACCAGATAAAAAACCTGACTGACAATGATAAACTGACTGACAATCTGACAAAATTTCTTAACATGGGGCTAGACACACTGAACAAAATGAATGAACATGACATTAAAAATGCAATAGAACTAAAATGTATACTGAATAATCTCAAAAGTCAAGATACCACAGATTATGACTTGGTCACAATGTTGTAACTCCCAATTAATTAATCAATCTGATGATGAAATTATGCATATGTTGAGATTAGACGTTAACTATATTTGTTAAGAAACTTTCTTCAAAGAAAAATAAAAAATATCTATTTATTTATGACAATAATATTTAAGTATTTGTAATAAACAATAATATGAAACACGTATACTTACTTGTTGTTCATGAAGCTTTACCATTTCACTCCTTAATTTGTTTATGATTGAATAATTAGGGGAATTCAAAGAAGCTTTGCTTTGAAGCATTGTAATTTCCTGCTCTTCTTGTTTTTTCTCTTTTACATTACGAACTGAACGATTGCCATATAGTCTTAAAAGAGCGCCCCAACTTGTTATATGGGGATGAAGATCCTACAAAATAAGTTTCTAATATTATATTAATAACATCAATTTATTTAATTTTATTAACAGATAAGGCGAAAGTATAAGGAAAGAGTGGGAAGGGAAGATAGAAAATCACTAAACGGCTACTGGTTAACACTAGAGGTCATATGACACAACTTGCTTCAAATCAATAATCTCTGATAACATAACTACTTTTAGTTTGTCATAACTCACAGACATTTCTAATGTTAGTATTTAATTTAAGGAGTTATATAAAATTCAATAAAATTATTTATAAATTAAAATAAAATTATGTCCTTATTCCATGGTTTAAATTTACAGAACAATCACACTAATTGAGGACTGATTAAGATAATCCAAATCTGTAAACTTTTTTTCTTATCTTAGAAATTACATTAGGACACTAATTGAAGCATGATGACTTACTCATCCGTTTTCTCTCTCATACACATCTAATTTGAGTTTTCAACAAGTATAATTTCCACGCTAAATTCTAACTTAACTTAAATTAATAAATCTGCTTATTTGCAAAATAGGAATAAAAAAAAAAAGGCCAGTATCGAGTTTAAAGCAAAAATTTGGTCTTTCTAAGAAAATAGGAAATTCTATAATAGTAACCAAATAGATTGCATTATTAACATTTAAGTTTAATCTTTGTTAAATAAAATAATGCCAGTATCTTACTGTTCTTAAATAAAGTATAATGTTATACATTAATTATTTTTTAAATCAATTTATTTTCAATAGTTACATAATAAAAATAATCTTATGGTAATATGCAGTGTATTAGTCTAAAAAAATTAATAACATCATCACACTTGATAATGAATCCACTGAAATTTTAGTTAAGAAAAAAATATAAATACAAACCCAGTAACATGTATAGGAATATATGTTGGTTTTCAATCTCATCTGTAGTAAATTCATTTGTGTACAACAATGCCGGATATAACGATAATCCAGAATGAGCGATATCCTTTTAAAAAAAAACCAAGCCTTTCATTTGTCTAAAATGATATTCTTAGATTCCCCTTGCCTTTTAAATTTTATGAGTATTCGTTATGAACTATGAAGAACAAAGAGCCCATGTATTTACTTCATTTTCTTTCTATTGAATTTTTCAAAACCCCTTCCTTCCTTACAAACCCATTAGTTTTCTTTTAATCTCAATCTCATAACCTCTTTGGTTTCATTTCATGTGGAAAAGTTTAGGTATATGTTAAAAATGTTCAAAAAGTGTTGTTCTTTTTCTATTGCTAAAAAAGTGAAAATAATTTAACGTTTAGACAGCAGTGTTTCTTACAAGGTTCTCTATCAAGAACAGGAAATTAGCTAATCAATACTCTGCAGAACTGAGTGATAAAGATATTATTCAGTCCCTTGTAAATATAAATGAAAATAAAGTGCGAAAGCTGACAGTGATGCTGAAAAAATAGTGTTTAAAGTGCTGTCAATTTCGGAAGTGTTTTTTCCTATCGATCAGATGTGTACTTGTCCCGATCCCATCAGGTAACGACTCCAGATCATGTAAAATGGCTTGATTTTTGATTTCTTTGTTCTTTAAATCGTTGCTACTCTCAGCCAGTTTTCCTATATCAGGCCAAACTTTTCTCCACCATTTTACAAAAGTAGAAGAAGGTATTTCCTCAAAGCAGTGGCTGACATAAAAATTACATCCTTGATGTTTACCTTCTTCAGTTTTTCCAAGAGAGGCAAGTTTTCATCCTCACACTTAGGTAAAATTTCTTAAAGAAACTCTTATTTTGGTACCATCTTTTTAAACTCTCTATCACTCCTTGGTTTTTAGGCTGTACTAAGCTAACATGCCATCCATGTCAATCGAGTGGGGGTGAGTTGGAGTGTTCTCGAGAAGAATCCCTATTTTCATCAGTAAATTTTTACTCTTCAAATGTGCCTTCACTTTTGGGGCGAGTTTGAAGTTGAACCATTCTTTTAACGAATTGGAGTTCATCTATGTTGAGTTTCAGGACCTGAAGTACACTGGAAAATATGAAATACTATTAAAATTCTTAAACACTCGTTTTTTAGCCAACTTCCCTATCACAAAAAAAGGGATTTTATGAGTCCCAGGTATATTAGAGCAAACGCCAACTATTTTCATCAGTAAATTTTTACTCTTCAAATGTGCCTTCACTTTTGGGGCGAGTTTGAAGTTGAACCATTCTTTTAACGAATTGGAGTTCATCTATGTTGAGTTTCAGGACCTGAAGTACACTGGAAAATATGAAATACTATTAAAATTCTTAAACACTCGTTTTTTAGCCAACTTCCCTATCACAAAAAAAGGGATTTTATGAGTCCCAGGTATATTAGAGCAAACGCCAACTATTTTCATCAGTAAATTTTTACTCTTCAAATGTGCCTTCACTTTTGTGGCGAATTTGAAGTTGAACCATTCTTTTAACGAATTGGAGTTTATCTATGTTGAGTTTCAGGACCTGAAGTACACTGGAAAATATGAAATACTATTAAAATTCTTAAACGCTCGTTTTTTAGCCAACTTCCCTGTCACAAAAAAAGGGATTTTATGAGTCCCAGGTATATTAGAGCAAACGCCAACTATTTTCATCAGTAAATTTTTACTCTTCAAATGTGCCTTCACTTTTGTGGCGAATTTGAAGTTGAACCATTCTTTTAACGAATTGGAGTTTATCTATGTTGAGTTTCAGGACCTGAAGTACACTGGAAAATATGAAATACTATTAAAATTCTTAAACGCTCGTTTTTTAGCCAACTTCCCTATCACAAAAAAAGGGATTTTATGAGTCCCAGGTATATTAGAGCAAACGCCAACGGTGATCCGTTCTTTATTTTTTTTTAAACCTGGCACAGATGATGTTTCTTGGCTTGATACAAAAGTTTTATCTGGCAACATCTTAAAATTAAGCCCACCTTCGTCCATGGTCTAATTTCCATCACTTCCATAAATGTTGTCTGAAATTCACTGATTCATTTGCTGACATTTTTCCACTACTTAAGTGAGAAAAACCTATTGATCAGGCCCAAGAGGCTTTTTCCCACGATCAAGCCATCCCTGAATAGCAGAAAATCCTGATGTATTCTCGATTTTACCGTGACTTACCAATGCTTTTTCAATTAAAATTGGGCCACTGATGGGGGGTTCTTCTCCAACGTTCTTGAACAAACTACACCCGAAAAGCTTTGTCAACAATGTCACTAAATGGTTTTTTTTTTTTTTCAAATCCGGGTACAACAACAATGTAATACAACAATCAGAACCCCTGAATATACATAAATTAATATTTATTAATTGCAGTGCTAAGAGAATAACAATTTACTATCAAAAATACATAGTAAGAGATGGTGCCCAATAACATTGAGAGCACAAAACCAACTATAATATTAATCACACTATATAGAATTATTTATAATTATTTTTTGGATAATGTACATAACAAATAAGGAAATTAATAATGTAAAAGCTAAAGGGAAATAGTTAAGATACCTAATAGCCTTACATCCCTTTTAAAAACAGCAAGTTCTCTTATTTTTAATACTTAATAAAAATAAGTGAATAAAGAATGTCATACAAACCTGCAATATAGCTTGAGAAGCTCTTTGCTTTCCTTCTTTTTTATTTTTGCAAATAATTCGTGCAGTGTGCTTTCCAACAGTCATAATAAATTCGTTAGACTGCCTATGGAGTGGGTTAACTTTATACTCTATAGGCATTTCTTTTAGTCCGAAATTCCTGAACAAATCAAATGGCGATTTGAAACATATTTTAAGAATTAATAAACAATAATGAGTCATTTATTTCTTTTGCTCCAATAATGCTTTTGCTTTCCATATAATTTATGAAATTGACCCAAGGAATCTGGAATTAGACATGGTGATGGCCAACCTCAGGTAATTGAAAGGTGAGAGGTACAGAGGAAGAGGTTCTTGTGTCTCTAAGCACTTCAAACAGGACAGGTAACAGTAAGGTAATATTTGCAACAATATTTGATCAGTTAAGTACAAAGAATCCTCATTTTATTGTCAGTAGTTAGTGGAAGATTGAAGGAGAGCACCTTATCAAGAAGACCAACACTAAGCCACTTCCCGCCAGAAACACTGCACAGTCAGATTAAGGTTGAAGGAAAGCATTAGACTTGGACTATAAAAGGCTAGAAGAGAGTGCTGTTTACCAAAGCACTAGTTACCCAAGTGGAAATACGAAAAGGACATTGGAATGAGTGTTCAACAGCGATTGGGAAGAACAGTTTCTGTTTAAGAATGCAAACTTATCAAAACCAGTGTATTTGATCTATGGGGAAAATATTTCAGTGTCTAAAAAATACAATTTGGAGAACCACTTCATAAATAATCATTCTGATTTTGAATCCAAGTATCCGGTCGGTTCAGTCTAAATAAAAAAATCGTTATATGGGCAGCAATTAATATTCAAAAATCAAAGTAATGAGCTTTCTTCATTGGTAATAGATTCCTATGAAGTCTCTTTGCTACTGGAATAGGAAATGAAACCAAGCAAAGATGGAGAACAAGTTATCAAGCCCAGCTAAAAACCTTTTATAGACTAACGATCCAGAATCTGTAAATTAGTGGAAAAAAAGCCCTCTCTCAAAATATGGTAATGGAGTAGATTGACGAGATGGCAAAAGATGTGAGCTTGCAGGTAATTTTTAAGCTTTTGAGTTGCAAATATTTTTCTGTGGTTTTGGACAGTAGTTGCGACAACAAATTATCTGCTCAGCTGTGTGTTTTCATTGGTATGGTCAACAATAATCTTGAAACATCTGAAGAACTTCTTGACCTCCAACAACTACTTGTATTTGAAGGAAAAACGAAAAAAGAAGACATGGTTTGCTCTGATGGGGCTCCTACCATCGGTAAAACAAGGCCTCTATTGAACTATTGGAAAATTATTTGAAAAAACCTCTTCTAAAATATCACTGCATCATTCACCAGGAAGCGCTTTGTTCCAAAGAACTGGAATTATCTTCTGTTAAAAAAACCGAAGGTTGACTGAACAGCAAAATACGGGCTCATGCCCTCGGTCACAGAAAAATTCCGGGAAATAATCGAAAAAGACATTGAGGAAACTAGAGAACTAGTTTTCCATTGTGATGTTCATTGCCTCTCAAGAGGAAAGTCTTTGGAAAGGTTCTGGAAACTATGCAGTGATGTCTCAACTTACCTAAAAGAAAATTAAGAACTTCCTCACATCTCTCCCCTCCTTGAAGACAATGAATGAATGGCTTTGGGGTATCACTTTCCTATGGGACATAAATGCTCATCTAAACATGTTGAACACTCAATTGCAAGGGAAATCTAATCATTTACCAATACTGATGTTTCATGTTACATCGTTTCGAGGCAAACCTTGCCCTTTATGAGACAGATTTTTCTGAAAACCAGCTGTCCCATTACCCTCGCATGCAAGAACACGCTGGCCAAACTGATGTGGCTCCTGGCTATGAAAAATATAAAATCAAAGTTTAGTCTCAACTTCAATCCTTCAAAACCAGATTTGCTGACTTTAAGGGGTAAAAATGCTTTTGTGATATTTGTATCAACCTCTTTGCAATAAAAGACACGAAACTGCAGCAGTACACTCCTAGAATTCAAAGTGAATTAGTTGACATACAATACAAGGTTGTTCTTACATCAAAGTATGCTGAGATTATAACTAAAAATGAAACACCAAATAGATTATCTGGAGTTTTGGAAGTTTTTAAAATATGAATACTTCCCCCTCGTCATGAGATTTAGCTCTCTGATATGCTTGTCATTTTGGTTTAACATATCTATCTGAGCAATTGTTCTCCAAGATGAACTTTATAAAAGGTAAATAAAAAACAATTACATTACAAGCTCCACATTGACCTGTAGCTCTAGGTATGATTTGATTTAAAAAACCTTGGTTAGTTCGTGTTTTTACTAGTCTTGTTTTTCAGGATATTAAGTTGATCACATTATGCTTTCTGATTATTTGATTCTCGATTGTTAGAAAATAAATAGGTACCTACCTACTTAACATTGTGGATATAAAAAATTACCTCTGACTGAAAAAGTACTGCCCTTGGTATAGATCAAATGACCTTCGAGTGTCGAAGAGGCCAAAGGAGATTCCACCAATGCTGCTGTGTGAAATCGTGCACTTAAAGATATAATAAAAGTTATTTATCTGCTCGGAAATAGGTTTTAACTGTTTGTACAAGCCAGTAAATAGAATATTATAGGCCATAGGTAAGAGTGATATTCCTCGATAATTGTTTTGTAGATTGGACAAATACCAGTTCTGTGGTATTGCCTTATCCACAGAAGTAGATCCTGTATGGATTTCACTACTGTCTTCCACCATGTTTGAAAAAAATCTGTAGCTAGTCCATTATATCCAGGGACATTATTATTATTCTCCTTACTCAGGACTGTGGTGATATTTTCCTCATTTGGAGGCTCACGTCAGCATCATCAGTTTGTGAGTGACATGGGAATGAGATTGAGAGTGAGGTTGCAGCAGCTGCAGGTAGTAGTTCACCTTTCTAGAAAAGTCATCGTCATATTTCAACGAATTATGCTTCATCAGTCACAGAGTTCCATTATAATTTTTACAAGCAGTTAGGGGTGGATTAAAAGGTTTCCTCCCATCTTGATTCTATGATAGAATTTTTACAAATCATTTTTGGTCTTTAATCCTTGACTTATACTGAGGAATATAATTATCCCTAAATTATTATTTAGCACTAATACATTATAAAAACCTCTGAACAATGATCTGTCATTCAACATTTCTTACAACCGATTAAAGAAAGTGTTTTCTGTTGAAAACTGTCTGAGTATTCAGTGCATGTACCAGACACATTGTTGGCTATATATGAGGAAATTATATACAAAAGCACCTGTATCATACCGAAATTATTGCAATTATACAATTAAAAAAAAAAAAGGCATCCCAAGCATATAACTGTACAATGTCACATTGTCATAGATGCGATCATACTAAGACATACAATCACCACCCTCCCTGGTGAAGGAAGTGCGGTTGTCATCACGGAGAGAGGTATGCAAAAAGTCCTTACAATCAACGATAAGAATAAACCAACTATAAGAACTGTGAAAGCTACCAAACAAAGCACAGGCACTGCTCTTTCCTTGTCACCAAGTCCCTCTCCCCCAGCATTCCACAAGTTATTGAGGCATAAAGCAAAGCGACCTCCTCCTCAACCTCAAAATTCATATAATTCAACATCTTCAAGTTCCTCAGATTGACTAACTCGTTTTTTTTTGTTGTTTTTTTTCTTCAGAGTTCAGAGCCCAAATTACTCCCCTTATTTCCTTTCTCAGAAATCTTGTCTCCTACCTCATCCTCATACAAGGAAATCTTTAAATGATTCATTCCAACACCTTATTCAATCTCTTTTATACAAACTGATAACACTATTCCACAACAAGAATATTAAGAAGACTTTCATTAATGAAACAAGACACACGAAAACAACCTAAGTTCCGAACAAAGCTGTGAAAATTATATAAATTATATATACTTCATATAAATAATTTGAATTAAATTAAATTAATTTTAATTAAATCAAAGTATTTGTGAAATGTAATGTTGTATTTAAATTCTAAAACAAATAATGTTTTCCACAGCTGGAACATTGAATTGAACTTTAGGAAGTTTCTGTGTTATTTAAAGAAGTGCATTTGTAGTAATTAACCCAGCTAAAAGCTACGATTTAGTGGTAATTTTACCTGCTAGTATTCATTAAGTACATACCTTTTCAAATTCATTCATATTAGTTAAACCATCTAACCTAACCAAAGCAAACCAAAAGCGAGTTAACCCTTACTTTTACAACTATATAGCCTAGGCCTTAATTAAATATCACACAGCGTACTGTCCTAATAAGATTTGTCATTTTCTGGTGTAATTTTCACAATGTTCTCTGGTGCACTATCATTTCGATCAATTTTGTACTGGCCAGTACATATTTTAAATACATGAAAAAAAAACGCTACATGGCACACATAATTTGTCAATTTTTAATCCAAATCTCACTCTTTTCGATGGTTGAAATTGTTTGTATGCTAAAAGTCCTTTGTATTTGATCAAGGATTTGTCTATACTGACATTTACATTGGGTGCATCAATTTTCATTTGGGTTGCACAATGTGAACCTTTGAATCATTATCATTTTTGTGAGTCAGTCTCTCTTCTAATGCCCAGTATGGAGTGATGGTTCTTTCAGTAAAGCCTAATCCAAAAAACTTTGCCTAAAACCATTCCTCTTCTCCTTCAATCCAATGCCACGGGAATTATTTCTTCTCAGTCTTTCTAGGCAGCCTCTCTGACCTTTTAGCTTTCACAATTCAACCATTGTTCTGGCCACTTTGTTCTCTTCCAAATGTGGCATATGTCCAAAACCCTGTAGGCAGGGCATTTCTAATGTCTTCTGCTCATTAAATGAAACCTCCATTTAAAATTTCATGACACTAAGATGAATAGGTGACTGACTCAGACAGACACCCAGGGTTGATAGAATCAGGGTTTCTAGTTTTGGAAGTATGAAGTCTACAGGTATTTGAACACTTGGTATCACATTACCTGTGTTTGGTTTTTGATTTAATAATAAAAATTTGAACTTACTTTCTTTTATAATAGCTCATAAAAATAAAATCTTAAGTGTTAAGTTTGACAAACAGAATTATATCATTCAGATAACTAGACAAACAAAATATATTAATAAAGTATAAAGTAAGACCTTTGCAAACATGTTAATAAAATGGAGTATGGAGAAGGTTCAGTAGTTTTGGCACAAAACTCAGCAATTCTAGGATCTTCAATTCTTATTTCATCAAATATCTGAAATATAAGAAAGCATTATTATGTCTTACAACACTCATAAGAAAAATAATAAATTAAATTGTAAATGAATTTGAAATAAAGCATTTTTCAGCCATAGAGTAGTTCATAATTCTTAGTAACGTGTTGACCACCAAATAAGAACAATACAATAGTGCAAGGGCAATGGCCGGAACCACCTCTGACTATTTTTCTATAACAAGCCTTTCCTTCACCACTTTATTTCCCTATTCATTTATTCCCACTGCATTTTTATCACCTTCAATTCAAATCAGCTATCAAATTTCTAAATACTTCATTCTGCCCATCGGACTTGTATTTCCCATCCCACAAATCTGTTTCCTTTGACTGTCACTGTTATTTTTTAATCTATGTCAGAAACCTTTGAAACTCTATACTACCCCCACCAATATTTGTCCCGTACTAACTCTCCTAATCTATAAATTAAAACTTCACCGGCCAGTTCCTTATCTGCCTCTAATCGAACAATTCATAATTTATTACTTCTATTAATATTTTTTTTTTTTTCAATATTATGCTTTTGGTTCATTGAAGTAACCGCATTAGGCCCATTATGATTTGTACGGCAATTTCATCACAGTAATTTTTGTTTTCTCAGCTGGACATACTTATTTGTACCTTTCTGTTATTCTTAGGAGCAAACATCCACAAAATAAAGTGTTTTAATTTATTTAATAAAAAGAAAAAAAAAAAAAGTGATTGGAAATAAATGAATTTCAAATATAAATTTATTAAAAACAACACTTAAGTGAGCTTCATTAAAACTGGCTGACTCGCACACAAATTTTTATAATTGCCCGTTCCCCCGTGTATATCATTTAATTAGCCCTGTTGGGTTGGTCTTGCTGTCTAAATCCGGTCCTGCCTGCACCAACAATCCTTCCCTAACCTGACCCTCTTCTGACTGGTGAGTTTGTTGCGTGAAGCACATGTCTGGTCCAGGCACAGTACATTGTGGCTTTGTAAGTACCCTTTATATATCTGTCAGTTTCTAGCTTAGAATAGCCTATATATATTCCCCTATTTCAATGTAGTAAAGTCTAAGGGAGTAAAGTCTAAGACTAGACAGTCACCAAACAACCATAGTCAAAATGGGGGAAGACAAGAGAGGAAACCAGGAGTTGGCCCGTATGTAATGGTAGAAGATGTCGGGGTGGATTGAGCAGTTTAAGAGTGGAAATGGATCAGCAGGTGATATGGGAGATGTGGTCCTTCCAAGAAAGAGTTTGGTCGATGACCAATCCTAGGTTTTAGACTGATGTGAAGAATAGGATATGTCAAGTATCGATGGTGAAGTTAGGAATATTATTTAGGGTTTTGAGGAGGGGGCATAAACCAATTAAAATTACTTTGAATTTCTCCGCATTCAATAGTAGATTATGGAGAGAAGCCCAGGTTTCAATTTGGTCCAGGTCTTCCTGAATCAACATGGAGGTAGATTGGAATTGACTATGAGGGAAGGATAGGTAAATTTGGATGTCGTCAGGATATGGGTGGAATGAGCAGTGATTGATAAATTTATGGAGGTTGTTGATGTACACAAAGAAAAGTAATGGTGACATAGATGAAACCTGAGCCACACCAGATCACCATGAAAGGGGTTGGGATGGAGGTTGATCAGGGATGAGTAATACTTGGGAGCGATTAGATATGTATGATTCAAACCAGCTGGCGGGGCTAAGAAAAAGACATCAATACTAGTTTCGATAGAAAGATAGAGTGATATAGGGTGTTGAATGGCTGGGTGTAGTCTAAGAAGATAAGGAAAGGTATGTGTTGTTGGTCAATGGCAGATTGGAGGTCTTGCACGATTTTGGTAAAAGCAGATTGGATGGAAAATCCTGGCTGGAACCTGGATTGGAGGGGATTTAAACATGTTTCCAGAAATGAGGAAATTTGGGATTGAACTAGTCTTTTGAGGCATTTGGAAAGGTTAGAGAGAATTGAAATGGGACAATAGTGATTTATATACTTATTTTGTGACCAAATATGATGCCTTTGATATCTTATTTTTCTTTTTTCCTCTCAGAACTGTTTGCGAAAGTGTAGTGTATTTTTTGGCAAGTTCTTCCTAGTGTCTGTAAAATTCCATTAACTTCTTCAGGTACATAAGTTAAGAAAAGAATTTGATGTCACTCTTGTTGGCTAGATTTCTAATCAAATAATCGGAGCCTCAAATCAGCAAAACTTTGCTGCACTTTATTTCATATTTTTGAAAAAATTTAATAAAAATTCTTTGATCCATTTTTTTTCTAGACTAAAAATTGCCGAGAACGCCAAAACATGTATAACTTTAGTGACTGTTACTAAAAAAGTAAACATTGGCGCAAATTTCAATGTATTTCAGAGGCATGTGTACCAAAATAAAAAAAAAAAAATTTTACCATCGGAATCATAACGCCCGCGAAATTATAAAAGTATACACCCTCAATCATCACCGTCAGCAGCTAACTTCATAAGTATACTAGCCTAGGCAACAAAGGAAAAATAGAAAAAATAAATCATATAGTTCTAATTTTTAGTACAGTTCTTTATTGAAGTGGACATACAAAAAGTCTTCACCAGGAGGGGCGACCGGGGCAGTTTGAAGGTCCTCTTTTTCGGCCTTTCTCAAATATTTAGGGAAATAGCCACTTTAGCAAAATATACTTCATATACAAAATTAAAGCACATAAAATTTCCTATAAGAAAAGTTCTATTAATTTGTATTATAGAGTCAGTAGTTTGGGATATCAAGAATTTGCCAAGGTAAGTGTGTTTCACCTGTGAAACTTTAGATTTATTGTGATATATCGAATTTTGTACTATTTTTGCTTTATCCAACTGTTACCTCCACTAAGCATATGAAGCGACATAAAGGTATTTCTTACCTCTGGATCCGCACATCAGGTGCATCACATCAAATTTGACCGTTTATCAAAGTTGTAGAAATGAAACGAGACTTTTTCCAAGTTGAAATATTATTTGCAAATATTGGCATATTTTATTAGAAAATGTTCTTAATGGATGTGGGATAGATAATTGAATGGGGGTTCATTCAATTTGGTCAATCAAAAAGTTTAAAAAACTTGCCTAAACACGTTTTAGAGGTTTTAAAATTGAGCTGCATAAATGTTATTATGAAAATGAATTATTTCATATTATTTAAGTTCAACACTTTAGGAGATGACTGAACAATAAATCTCATAATTTTCTTAGGAAAAATCTATTAAAAAATAATAGTAGAAAAGGTAGTTTATTACAATAGTAAAATATAATTAAAAAAAAAAAAAAAACGTAATATGAAACTGATATGAGACATGCATCAGGATTAGATATGCAAGTGGGTCGATGGAGAGATGTGATTGTTAAAAGTCGATTTCTTCAGCCTCTTCCTCCTCTTCTTTGCCGGAGTCTTCTTGAATGGGTGAGCCAGTTGTGCAGGTGCCACGGCTGTTGGTGCAAACTGCTGAGCATGGCATCCCAGCTTTCCGGTACCCACATTGTTGAATTGCAGTAATTATAGCATGGGCAATAGACGTTAGTTTTCTTTTTACTTTATTCTCTACCCTTTTTTTTTTTTGCCGAAACCAACAAATCCAAGAACACCGTGTGGGTTTCTGGAACCATATCTTCAACTTTGTCTAGAAAATGATAAGTTGGCGGGTACAGGTTTGTTTCATATGCTTAGGAATGGACATCGTCTTGTATAATGGAAGCACCAGTTTTCACAATTCTCAGGCCATGTTATCTTTCACTCTGACACCTTGATGAGAACCGTTAAAGATTTTATGGCCACAAAAGCAGACATCAGTACTGCTTGTTTTGTTTGGCTGAATACTACACACTCACCATATTTCTGGGTCAACCTCCCCCTAATGGTAGCCACCATTGGCTTTTTGTCTGATGAAATTTGCTCTATCAGTTCATCCATAGAAAAATGGCAGTCACCATGTTCATCCAATACTTATAAATCTCAGCCATCGTATCTGTCATTTTGTCACCTTTAGGGTCACCTCTTTACTTGCTTGGCGGCCGTTGCACCAAGAAGAAGTTTACATAACAGTCATGTTCTATCAAAAACTATCATTTGCATGTAGGTCCCCTACAACATTGATGCGTCTTAAAACAGTATCCCCCACATTCATCTTCTTTTAGTGTCGCTCGTTTTTTAATAGATTCATCAAACACAAAGGTTTGGACAGCATATACCTGTTAACGCCTAGACAAAGGTTTTTTCTTTCATTTACATAAAACTCTTCATACACTGTTTGAGCACAAAAGAGCTACCAAATTTTAAAATGAAATCACTTTTGAAATGATCTCACAGGGATTGAATGTGATGTGGAAGGTTGTGGCAATTCAGTTTATGTTATTGCGCTTTTTAACTGATTGAGGTCTGGTATAGTTTTTTCTGCAATAAATATGAACAAACACTGTTTTCTTACCTTAAAGAGTTTTCAATTTTCCCATCACCTCTTGTCACACTTGCCTTTCTCAAACCAATAATCCCTTTATCACCAAAACAGCAGCCATCATCCTCTACTTCATCATCACAAATGAAACACTTTCCTGACATTATCGAACAGTATCCTGTCCAGATAAAATAACTGTTAAACAGCACCAAAACGTTTACACTTACTTTTGCGAAGTTATAATAACCCATCTGAAAGAAGAGGACCAAAAAAATATGTGTTCGAGGGGGATGGGGAGTACTTACCTAAGAGGGGGAATCAACAATTGGCAGATGGTCAGCAACAATACTGTGATACCTGACCTTAACACAGCCCCTTGATGGGACTTTCCAGCTTTTAAAGTTATTCATAATTTATGTTACTTCAAATATTAATTATTAACTATAAATAATTGATTAAATTGACTTATTATCCATTAATTCAAGTTTCAGAGGTAAAAAAGTGAACAGCTGGACAATTTTGAACAAAACCTAACATTTTATCCCCCTCTATTTCTTTAACTACTGGCTCTACGAAAAAAATAAATAGAACTTTTCTTATAGGAAATGTTATGTACTTTAATTTTGTATACAAAGTACCTTTCAAGTTAATCATTCCCGAGATATTTGAGAAAAACCGAAGAAAGGGAACTTCAAACTGCCCCCCCCCACCCTCCACTCACCCAACTTGGGGACTTTTTGTATGTTGTTCAGAACACTCCAGTGAACTACTGCACTAAAATCCAGAACAATAGGATTTTTGTTTTTCTAATCAGCTAATTTTGGGCATCGTTGCCTAGACTATATAGCTCATAGTTAATCAACAATAATAAATAGCACTTTATCAAGTCAACCAAAATCACCTTCAGTAAGAGGAAGGAAAAAGACTCCTAACTGATTGGGCACAACAGATTGACCAACAAGGTAGTGTAAAACTACCTACAGCTATAAATCTATTCAACATTTAACTTTTAAAATGTAGTTTTTCATTGTTTTTTTCTGATTACTTTGACATTTTCTAATTTTATTTGTATTATTAGTATGTCTTCAGTACCACTATTGGACAAATATTGACTCTTTTTAAAAGTCCAATAATTACATAATGGCATTGCAGTGAATTTATCGGCAGTTACAAATATTTGGAAGTTGCTCCATAGTCATACTAGGTACATTTACAATATTTACACAAGGCATGACCTCTACCAATTTCCATTATTATATTTGCAAAATTAACTCTCGACTGATGTAAAGAATTGATGATCAATATAATGATTTTAATAAGAAATGATAAAAATGTCCTTACTGACAAGCTGGTTTCTTCTTCATCAGGGAAATTAGTTATTCCACTCCGCTTTCCACTTTTATTATCACTTCTAATTTTCTCTCTCATTTCTGGAATAAGAATTTCTAATGAAGCTTTAGCTGCTGCAAGTTTAGCCTGTTTTTTACTAGTTCCTGTTCCATAGCCATATTTCATTTCATTGATGATTACTGTGGCAGAATACGGTGTAGAAGGATTTTCTAAAATAAATAGAATAAAATTCAAATAAATAGAATAAACTTAAAATAAGAGTAATATATGTTAGCAGAAACATATTCATTAACAAAATCAAAGTTAATGTAGTAGCAGTTTAATAAAAAAGAAAAAAATTTAAAGTGAAGTGGAATAATAATGAAAATATTGTTAATACAATGACAAAGTTGCTGTTAATACATGCACTCAGGCTATATAAACTGGTTTGGGTCTTGGTCGTAACAAGACCTCTAGTCATTTATTTGACAATAGGTGGAGTTATAATTTTGCTTGATCCATAACAGGAAATATTAGCTGAAAGGACCTACTTCAGTGAACATGATGCAT
This sequence comes from Acanthosoma haemorrhoidale, assembly GCA_930367205.1. Taxonomy (NCBI): domain Eukaryota; kingdom Metazoa; phylum Arthropoda; class Insecta; order Hemiptera; family Acanthosomatidae; genus Acanthosoma; species Acanthosoma haemorrhoidale. Next base: position 103,311,043 of record OV884009.1, on the reverse strand, counting down.
TCAACAGCAAGCAAATCTGTTAACTTTAATTATTTGACAGTAGGCTCAAGTAGTTAGTTGCTATTGATAGACAAGCTATGAAGATAATTTTATATTATATAAGGTCTTTTTTTTGCCAACATTGACACATAGCACCATTAATTTGCCACTGTGCTGTTTCCATTGCTGTAAAACCCTCCTTTACATTCCCACTTGTAATGATATTAGCATCATCTGCATATGCCAAAAATTGTGACTGACTTGTAGGGAATTTTTTCTCCATCCTCTAGCCTAGTCCCTTATGACTTTTTAAAGGATCCATGAAGATCCTCAAGATTGGGAAGATAATGTAGATAACCAGAACATTTAATGAAACTTTGAATGGTAAAATAACCACAAATGAAAAAACACAAGAATTGCAACACATCAAAGAAGGGAAGAGCTACAGACTGACAGATATCATATGGGTTATAAGAATGTTCTAGACGAGTAACTGAAAAATTCTTGAAATTTTTTTACCCAAATAATAGAAAACAAAATAATACTGCATAATCTTAGAGAAAGAATTATTTTAGGGATTTGAATCCAGGACCTTCATATCATGAAGCAGTTACCCTAACCAATACTCCGTGTGAGAACCCTGAAATAATTTTTTAATTTAAAAATATGTCATAGATTAATAAATTATGCTGTGTACTAAGGCCTTTAAAAATATAAACCTTTAAATCATACCTAACGCTTTAAATTCATAAGTTGGCTGCTTCTTAAGAGCATGTTGTACATATTCATGTAAAATACAGATGTAGCTTTTTCCATTAGGATTCATAATCCATTCACCTCTAGGCTTCGCTTGAGGGCCATCATCTACATACATACAAATAAATAAAATGTATATTTTTACAATAAAAAATATTGCCTCATGGGGAAAAAAAATTGCATTGACACCTGGAATTAAAACGTGGAATAAAATGAACTGCAATGAAATGTTCAGTTAAACAATTTGAAAATTTAAATTAGATTTAATATAATAAATACATTAACAAAATACAAACCAGGCTTCAATGACTGAGCATCAATGACCTTTGTGGTTGACATTCCCTTAAAAAAACATTTCGGACCTGAATCAAATTTTATTCAGAACTATACTGCTCCACTTAAATTTGGATCAAAAATTTTCCTTATTTGGTATTATCTATAAGGAGTGTAATAAAACAACATATGAAAGAAGAGCATCGTTCTTAATGGAAAAGAAAATAATTCAATGAAGGATTAATAAAAAAAGCATTTATTTTGAAAAAAGAATAATCCTAACTTTAATGCTGAAAGTTTTTTAATAGTGTGTTACCTTGTCTAGCTCTAATGACTACTTCTATCCTTCTGATTATACTCATTATTATGTTGCTCTTAGGCGAATGCCTCCCATTCTTCCATAAGGGCATGTCACTGCTTTGGTTAGATCCTTACACGATAGATCCACCTTCTTTATCATCTCCCAAGCTCATCCCAGAAGTGCTCTAATGGCTTTAGATCTGTGCTATGAGGGAGTACCCAAAAGAAACTGAACTGATGTTTTTGTAGTACCTGGTTTTGCAGGTAGGACCATGTAAAGCAACTTTTCACCAGCCAGTATGCCAAGTGTTGTCACTGGAGAAGGTTGTCCTGGTTGTGTTAATTTATTTATGACAGTTATTTTGCACGGTTGCATTTTTCTGATGGCTGATTTTTGTGAACAGCGCACGGCCATGAAGTTTTGCTTCCTGGCCAGGAAAACTCGCACAAAACTCTTGAAATGTTAAAAGCGGCCTACAAGGATGATGCTATGGGGAAAACTCAAATTTTTTTGTGTTGTGTCACTCAATCTGGAGTGACATGGAATTTAGTACAGCAAATTTTAAGTGAAGATTTGGGGATAAGAAGGTGGTGGCTGCAATGGTCCTGCTCACACAGCCCTCTCTGTGTACCGAACCGTTTTTGACCAAAAATGATATGACCACTGTGCCCCTCCTCCACCTCCACCTGATCTAGCCCCTTGTGACTTCTTTTAATTCCCCGAATGAAAAGGGACATGAAAGGAAAGCGTTTTGCAAACGCCCTTACACCTTCATACAAGCTGACCAGTGAGAATCCCAATTTCTTCGGAGAGCACAAGTGATGACAGGTAGTCTTACATTGTTTTGGATGAAACTAAAATTGGTGCCAATGAATGATGCGAATGGAATTTCATAGCACTGTAAAATGTCAGCGCTGAACAATTCTGCATTCATTGATGGCCTACTAAAGACGAGGAGCTTTGTTTTTGCATAAAAAAAGATTTCTTTTCAAACCATCTCCAATTTTCTGCTTACAATACTCACCAGGTCTGCAGTATACCAGTTGGCATCCATCTGATACATAGAGAGAAAAACACGTCCTCTGGTTTTCCTAGTCAATTTCAAGGTCTAGTTCAAGTGTTCTAGAGCAAACTCCATTTGGCTCTCAATGATCTGTGGTGAGCACTGGTCCTGTGGCCTGTTTCTGAGATTGCTAATTCATTTCAGCAAGTGTTCTGCAAATAGATTGAGCACTTATTGTAACGCCATGAAGTGTGAAGTCTTTGGACTGATTTAGAGGTAGCTGAATGAGAATGAGATTGAGAGTGATTTTGGAGAGTTTATATTACCATATATAGATCATCTACTGGTACCATTGCTCTTGGTTCTCACCTTCAAGAGTACAGACAAGTCTCTTGGTACTAGATGAGCCCAAACTGTCATTTCTGGCAAGCCTAAAACCTTGGCGGCGTATCATTGACTCCTTCCATCATCAGATAGTGCTAAAGGACTAGCTACTTGTTTGCTAGTAACAACATCTCTAATTACAGGAGTTCTTCTTTAAGGGAACCGCAGACACAAATGCAGATAAAGTTGTTTTCAATAAATAAAGGATCATGTTTGGGTTTACACAATGCAACCAGAGAGGATTAACCTTCAAAAATCCATTATTTACAAGAAAATAGTAATCCCTACCCTTTTAAATTTTTCTCGATATGTTTATCAAATAATGGATAGAAAGGCAAGGGAAAAAATACAACAAAGCAAATAATTAATGAATTTTTCAAAGTGAGACAGTTTTTTTTATGGAGCAGTATTATACACCAAACCTCAATACAGAGATAAGGATACTGCTAAACATTACCATTTTTAATTTCTAAAGGAAACATATGGTTAGAATGAAAATAAAAACTAAAATAAGTTTTATTCATAATTAACCACAATATAAAAAGTTTTCATCTCTGTTCAGCCAGATGAAGCCTCAAGAGGGAGGTATAAGTAAAACAAATGTTGGCAGTCCACTTTTTGGACTAACTAACAAAAATAGGATAGTGTTTGGGGGATGAAATGGTCTCCCACATAAACCCACAAATCCAGAAACCCAATATGAAAATCATGTATTCAAAATTTACTTACTGTCCAACAGCTTTCAACTATGTACATAAAACAATTGGGTACCTGTTGAATAATGTGCAATGACCAGACAAAAGCAGCAATAAAATTGTTTTATGAATGACAGAAAAGATGAAAATTTGTAACTTAGTTTAATTAAGGAAAATTGTACCTGTACCCAAACATAAAATTCCAATAGATATATTGTAAAATACAATGTTTAGTAAAGAGGTAGTTATTAAGCAATCATCTATAATAACTAATAGGTTCAAATCAAAGTTCATATACAGATATATATATACACATATATATCCACACTGTCATAAAACTTTGAGTTCTATATTCAAATTAAAGTCCTTCTACTGATATAATCAATCATTGTCTCTAAACATCGCAAGCAGACTCACCATTTGTTGGTCCTGAGCTTGCCATTGGTCTATCAAAAGCCACATCTGCCTACATATTAAAACAGTGGATATGGACTAAGGCAGATGATGATCAAACAGCTGCAGACAGGCCAAGCTGTACATCAGTAGACCCTCAAAAGTAAATAACTCATGGTTATTAAACTGCAGCCCGCCAAACAACCTCACAACTGGCATTTTGATCAGAGACTGCAGATTAAGCTGACACCTATCCCTGGTAAGTATATCCCTGAACTCCATCTGCCCTAAATGTAAACTGGAGGAGAAAATATTCTACCACTTTTTGGGAGAATGCAAAGCAAACTAAGGTTACATATCTTAGGCTGCGACAGAATCCAATTAGAAGAACTTAACTACATCAAATAGAAGTCCAATCCTTGACTTCGTTAGGAGGAAAAGTAGATTGTAAGAGGTACAGCAGGCCCAGTTGTAGGACCAATAATTCTTTATAGCCTCCCCCTTCACTACATCTATCTAGCTAAACCTTACAAAGAATTTAATCAGCTCAAAATATAAGTCAGATCTGACATGTGCACACGTTGTCTTCTTCAGTATGAGGGGGGCCCCTGTAATCATCGCTTCTAAATATTGCACCTCAGAAAATGCCCTCTTTTTTCAAGGTGCACTCCTGCATCAGTTCGCTTATGTAGCGCTCTTTTGGCATTGCTCCTCAGATTGGCATTGCTCCTCAGATTGGCAAGATAACGATAATCTAATCTGCTCAGGTTGGGATTTCCAACATCCTATAGAATTAACAGTTAACAAACCTCATTGGCTCATATGAACAGCACAGAGAATATATTTTAATAGTATATGGGATCTTCCAAAATACTGTCCAATAGGAAACAAAAATAAAATATTTATATATTACGATATTTTTGTGGTAAAATTAATTTTTATTTTAAAACAAATATTTTCACATGGACAATGTATGGATTGGACTTTGCAGACAAAGGACAAGAAAAACCCTTGGTAATAAAAGCAGGTAACATAGGGAAGACCCCTGGCCATCAAGGGAGGTATTAAAAAATAAGCCCTAAAAATGCCTGAAGAAACACCACAGACCTTACCCATGGTGTAATAGAATAGACCAGCTTTGTATGGTGGGGGAGGCTGACTATAAATACCAGGTGGATAAGATAAGAAAAAAACACCCTCTCTCTCGCCCGAAGGTGACCCCCATCACCGAGTCCCTTTGCAATGTATAACTTTTTAACAACAATCTGATTCCGATTCCGACCACCCAACAGTGCAGAATAATCATGTTTTTGTATTAGGTATTTATTATTTTATAACTCAATAGTCAATTGTAACTATGAAACATTGAAAATAATAAGTTTATGGATGAGAACCACACATCCTGGGGTATTTTAACTTGAAATATAATGTTATTCGTTATGAAGTTTTCTTCTTTTTACTTTACATCTTAATAAATGAAAATAAAATATTTAAAATATACATTAAAATTGTAGGATTGCTACAATACTATGTGTATGTATCAGGAACGAGGCGAGCTTGGAGGAATTACTGGACAATCATCACTACTGTCTATTCCTATTCCAACAGGTAGGGAATTTCCTATTTACAATTTCAAAACAATAATGTATTATGTACACCCATAGCTGTTATTGCCAATTAGCCACCAAGTGTACCTACACCATTTACAATATTGTATATTATAGGGCAAACCAGGCCTGTACATACTTACTTAAACAGGCTATAAATCTCTCATAACTTATCCTTTTTCCTGACCGAAATAGCCATTTGAAAAAAAAAAAATAAAACTGGCCCAAATAATCTCATAATTTCATACCTGGATTTTGAATGGGGAACTTAATAAGCTTAGTTCCATCTGGAAAAGATGGTCTATGCTGCTCTTTTTCAATTTTTTTCGCTTTTGCATATTTACGTCTATCAGCCCAAGATCTAAAAAAATGTTATAAGCTTATAGTATAAAATGGTTGTTTTGAAAATGATCTCATTACACTGTAATTACATACATAAAATGCAATCGTTGTTCTTTTTTAAAACGAAATAACTTTCTGCAATATTGTTGTAAACTGAATGCACCAAGACTCTGTGATAATTTGTTTTCCTCGGTTGTTTCGATTTTAGCAGTATGCAAATACTGTGGACCTGTCAAAAAATAAAGCATTAAGTTTTTAACACAGAAAACAGTTTATTGAAACATAAGAGTGCACATGAAATTTAAAAAAAAATTACTGATTGATGATTTACTTTGAAAACTTTCAGGAACTACAAATTTGAAACAGAATAATTTTCCATATGAAAAATTAAGCATGAAAGTAAACAGTTCACAGATACCTAAATAAAGTGTGAAGAAAGTTAGCAACAAGACCAAATTAATATTATCTTTCACTAATTCAGCTTCAAAGTACATATATTAAAATAGAAACATCAAGGCTAAAGACACAATTTAAAAACCATTAACAATAATTTAAATTGATAGCACTTGTAGGAGAGCAAGTAAAACTACACCATGGATAATAGGTATACAAGAATCGACAGGAGAAATATTCTTTTCTTTGCTGATTACATTACTAATTTGAAAGTGGAATTCAAATCAGTAATGTGCCACATCTAACTTTATTTCAATAGTGATAGAAAAATATTTTTCTAAAAGAATAGTTTAATTAATTTTAATATTTTTTTAATGATCGAATTTTTAAAATAAATTATGATATTTTAACTCTCTAAACAGTGTGGTCTCTTAACAGGATACTGAATATATTTTGTATTTTCTAAACAAAAATCTTTTTAAAAAATGCTTCTTTTTTTGTAATGTTCCATGACATTTTTTCCCCAAAATTACTAGAATTGAACAGAATAAAATACTAAAAAAAAAAGTTTATTCCAAGATGAATAAATCCCCTATGAATAACAATGAAATATAGATAAGAATATGTTATTTATTTAGTAAGCCAGAAAATATTCAATTGAAGCACAATATCAAATAATCAAATTTCAATGAATGAGTAATTCATGGGTGGAGACCTAAAACAACCCTTATGATATTCATTTTGCTTCATTTTCATACAACCCCTGAAAATTACAATAAAAAGAAAGGAGCAGTAGTAGTTCTTGACAGAATGGTAGGTGAGTGAGAATACTTGCAAAATATAAATGTATAGATGACTGACCAGTGGTGCTTTTATGAACATAGTTGATATAGTCAATAAACCAATCAAGTTTTGTGGAAATATATCATGTTCCTGAGCAATCATATCATATGGTTACATAGAAATGGAATCAATCAGTAAAGCATCATCATGCAAAGTAGTAAAAAACAACAACAATCATTTCCTGGGAGCAGTGTGGTTGCAAAGTCATGATAAAAGATAACAAAATAGATTCTAGCGTGAACTCATAAAAAAATAGTTACCTTCATTTAATGCATTCAAAGTGTCGCCTTCTTCCTTTTTTCTTAATTCCTCCTCATCTAAAGCTCGGCGATATTGTAAACAAGGAATGGCACTTAAAGGTATATTGTGCTTCTATTTAAAAAGAAAAAAATATATGATAAATAATAAGTCAAATAAATACTACAGTAAAACTTTGATAAGTTATAAAAGGAAACCAGAGTTATCATTTTTTCAACTGATAGCAGTCTCACCTTATCAAGGTTATGGTCAATTTAGAGTAATGGAGTTCTAAGAAAGTAGGGGTCCTTTAGATGTTGAATTTTATATCCTAAAGATAAGTTATAAAAAACAGTCTGTCGATTGCTTGATTCTGGCTTGGAGATCACAAGACCATTGCCTAAACAGTAGCAATAGGATTGAAGAAGGATATATTAAATTAATAAATTAAGGATCTCAACAGGTATCAAATGGAAGAAAAATTATTGAAAACTTAAACAAGGAGAACGTATCATGAGAAATTTGAGATGTAGGTCTTTTCTGTGGCTTGTAATAGGTGTGACAGAGGAAAGGAAAGATATATTTGAAAATCCTCTCTGTAAATACGGATTTGTGAGTTATAGATGGAGATTGGTAGATCATTAATATAAATGGCAAATAGTGTCAAGGATAAGGAAGTACCTTGCTACACAGCATGAAAGGTTCAAGGCTTTAGGCTTCAGAAAGGTTGGTTTAGAATAGAATAGACTAAAGAAAAAAAATCTTTATTCTGAGTTCATTTATCCTATGAATAACAATGTGGTATATTTAAATAAATCAAATTTTGGCCAACAAAAAATAAATAATACATAGAAAACTAACAAAAAATTAAGAAAACTTATAGTAAATGAATCCAAGACTTGGTTAAAAAAAAAAGGCAGCCTCACCACCTTTTGTTTGCAGCAAAAAAATACTTTGGGACAAAGTTCCCTATGAATAACAATAATGTTCAGATGAAAAACTCATATCTGGCAAATGAGAAGAACTATTACATTATTAAAAATGACAATGTAAATTATGTGTAAAAAATTAGTTGCCTCACGTGTCGTTTTATCTTAACACTCGTTAGCTCCCGGTTTCGGCACCAGTTATAGTCTTCCGGCTGTAGACGATCAAAGAAAAAGATAGGATATGGATGATAATAATGCACACAGGTTCGATTGTTAACTGGCTTTATTTTGTTCTCATCCTCTATCAATACCCAGGCTTTGTTTACACTAGGCCCTGTGATATTAGGCTTAACAATGTCTTGCCACTAGCCATAACACCCCCCTACTAGTTTACGGACATTCCCCGTGAACTTATACATATGAAGGTGGTCTGAAAAGTTTCCGACCTAACAAAGCTTTTATTTATTTTATTATCATCTTCATGTAGAGGTCGGAAACTTTTCAGACCACCTGTGTATAAAAAAATAAAAAATAAATTTTTGTTTACAACAGAAATAAAATTTGGACACTGATAAGATAAAAAGATGCAAAACAAAAACCTTCTTACATTGTAAACAGGTAAATTATAATACGAACAAAAAAAAAAAAAAGAGAAAAATCAAAACAAAAACGACACTACTGTCAAAATTAATGTATAAATACAACACTCGACTCGAGTGCGTGATACGCCGGCTTTGACTTCCGCCAGGTTAATCGTTTCCCTCATCTTTTGGGTAATATTGTTGAACCGTGCCAACAGTTCCCCGGCGTATCGGCCTTTCGTTTGAATCAGATGTTGCGTTTCCCTAATCATTTGAAAGATATCTTCTTCCGGTGTCCAGCGGCCTCCTCCGTAAGCCTTCTTCAATCATTCCTTCACCACGGCCCATGGGGTGTCCTCATCCGCCTATATCAGGTTCAATACGTTTCTTTTTATATGACACACTAGGTCTGTTTTTATCGATTTCGCATTCCCTGGGACTAGTAGGCCTTCATTTGTCTTCACTTCTACTCTCTCCATAATTCTATCACCCCCTTTAATGAAGTGATTTAACTCACCCAGCTCTCCAGAGAAGTGATTTAACTCAGAGAATTTCTCCAGGTCAAATATCGTCCTTCTTAGGTCCTGCGACGTCGCTGCTTGCACCTTCATCCAGGCGAGGGAGTTTGCATGAACTTCTGGCAACGTTTCGCTCGGTAACGGAGGCGGCACTTCGAAGGCTGCCAGCCGTAACTCTACCATTTTCCCTGATTAAAAGGATGACAAAGAAAAAAAAACAGAAAGAGATTAAGTAGCAGAAAGTAAAGCAAAAGCAAAAAAAAAATTAGTTGCCTCACGTGTTGTTTTATCTTAACACTCGTCTTAACACTGGTTTCGGCACCAGTTACCGTCTTCCGGCTGTAGACAATCAAAGAAAAAGAGAGAATATGGATGATAATAATGCACACAGGTTCGATTGTTAACTGGCTTTATTCTGTTCTCATCCTCTATCAATACCCAGGCTTTGTTTACACTAGGCCCTGTGGTATTAGGCTTAACAATGTCTTGCCACTAGCCATAACATATATAAGTTATGGCTAGTGGTACGGCAACATTAGGCCTAATACCACATAGCCTAAGGTAAACAAACCGTAACGTGTGTATAGAGGATCAGGAGGAGAATAAAGCCAGTTATAAACCAAACCATCACGTTATATCATCTACCTCCTTATTCATTTTTTTTTCTTGATCATCTACAGTCAGGAGACGATAACTTATATAATGTTGTGATTTTTTATGGTGTTTTTGAGATAAACTCGAAAAAAGCGAGCGTTGATGAACAATATACGACTCGTGTACCACGATTCACAAATGTTTAAACACTATTTGTTGCGTGTATCTACCATTAATATTTATAATAAAAATAAGATCAATAATTAAATATAAATATTTAATATTTATATAACTTCAAACAAGAAAAGTAATCATATATGAGCCAAAGAGGATTGAACAACCAAAGAGGTCAAGAGATCAAGATGGCAGCGAAAAGTCACTTGCATCCGACCCGGCCACGAGGCCACAAGGTCACTCTTTCACGGACGGCCCTACGGAGAAGACCATGACCACCACGAGGTAACAACCCACGCTAAGCCATAGAGACGCTACAAGGATGGGAAGAAGACGCTAATCCGAACCACACAAAGAAGACTTACGCATCGAAGAATATCAACAAAGAAACACTGGCTAGTAACGCGCGTTTAATAATTAAGGTACATTTTAACTTTAGTTTTAATAATGTTATTTTATTCAATTTGTGTAAATAAAAAATTATCCCTTTTGCCAGAACTGGCCAGTGTTTCTTTGTGTTGCTTTCTTCGATGGTCGTCTTCTATTGCGTGATTCGGATTGTCTTCCTCTAAGCTGCATCGCGTGATCCGGATCGTCTTACTTGAGCGTCCTTTGTTCTCGTGCTGGGTGAAAGTGAAAAGGGCTGACCTCACGTGGGTTGCTACCTGGGCTGGGGTCCCTCCTGGTCCTGCCTCGTCCTCTGCTGGTTCCAAGATGAAGAGAATCTCTTGCTTCTCGGTATCTCCGCTTCCTTATTGATCTTTCAACTGGTTATTCAATGCCAGTTGTTTAGGATATTTATACTTTGCTTAATTTATGTAGTTTATATAATAAATGTTTATATTAATTAATTATTGATATTATTTTTATTATAAATATTAATAGTTAATATAACGGCAATAACAACGTTCATACTTTCATAGGCATGAACCAAGGATCGTTATTACGTTCTTCAACGCTCGCTAATTCCGAGTTTATTTCAAAAACACAATCAAAAATCATAACAATAATAAAAAAGAGAAATAAGTGTAAGTCTGGATGGTGAGGAGGTGTTTAAGTAGGAAGGTTTTGTAAGATTATAAGGATGACTTATGAAATAAAGAGTATTCTTAACTCAAGGCCTTTTGTCTCATGAATGACGTACGGTCCACATTTATTTCCGATTCATTCTGCCCCAAGCTGGGCTGATTGTTGTTGTTTACATTCATCTATAATCCTCTTCACAAACATCACTCGAAAGACATTTTATACGATTAAAACGTGAAAAAGTAAAAGTGGATGTGCCACTACCATGAACTAAATGGTTCGTGCAGCGATGGTTCAGTAGGCTGCCTGGTCTGCCCCATGTCATGTGTACGTGCCCATAGGAGGGGCTGTACGGTAGGACTTCTTTTCAGTGTTTCATTCCATTTAAATGAATTGAAATAGATGAATTTAAATCTTGCTAAAAGATCCTTTCTAGATGCTGTTTTCAGGTGAACTTGACAGAAGCAGACATGGATCATATGTTATATATGCAGACATATATGTTATTAATATGTCCATATGGTTTAGATGCTAATCTAAAAAAGCCCTAGGCAAATATGTGAACTATACTTGTGGCATTATCAGCTGTCAATATGTATGTTATTAGCTGGCTGTTATCATAAAGTAATTTAGATTACAGTAACACCATCAGTTACATCCTGATCAGCAGGCATTTCAAAAAACTAAATACTTTTTTTATTTGAATTTTACGCTAAGGGAGAGAGGGAGGGAGAGAGAGAGAGAGAGAGAGAGAGAGAGAGAGAGAGAGAGAGAGAGAGAGAGAGAGGGGGGTGGGGGAGAGAGATTACAAGTAATAATATAATGAGGAAGATGATAAGGACTATTAATTTGCTAATGCTGAGAAACAAAGACAACAGTAAAGAGATGCCAAATGAGGCATCGACATAGGCACCAGTTCTTCTAATACAGAGTTGCACTCTTCCACTAAGTATAATCCTTTTACCATTGTGTTCTAATGACAACAAAATTCACTTATAAGAGACCCTTAGGGCAAGTGGACAGGCACATTTTCAGTTGCATTAATAAGAGCATAGTAGTTATAGCTCATACTTATCCATAAGCTCAGTAAAAAATAAAATATTAGTATGTTATGAATTTATAAATAACTATAGAAAATAAATATGAGACAAAAAATTATTGGAGTAAATACCTCTCTCTGACACACTGAATAAGTTTAGATTCCAAGAAACTTAGATAAGGTGGATGTGTTTTCTAGTTGATATTTTATATTATGAAATATTAACAGTCAGTGAAATAAGTAAAATTTTTAACATCAAATTATTAAGTGTAATTAACATGGAATCTTACCCTGACACTTCCCTGCCCTAGGTAGTAAGGGCGACTAAAAGTACATACTCTAGTTGCTTTGTGTAAGTAGACAGGCATTCCACTTTTATGAGTAATTTTTATCCAACCCTCAGGCAGCATTTCAAAATGATTATATCCCAGTTCTATATGGAATCAAATTAATTAAAACTATAAAATAATTATATTAAAATTTAAAAATGTATACAATAAGGATAACTATTAAAACACTGATTAACATAGATACAATTAAAACAAACTAACAATATTAAAACAATAAAATTTGAATTATTTAAGAGCTGATTTATAAAGAATAAGGTTTTATTTGTTTTGAGGCGGAGATTGAAGCTAATATTTCAGTTCTTAATATATTGATTCTGATTAATCAATAGATTTAATCTCAATTAACAACTAACCTGATAATGGACCATTAATATTTTAATTGTTAATCATATTTGATGATATTTTACAATTAATAGCAAAAGTTAATGACAATTAATTATTTGTTAATGCAAATAACAATTTACTCCTGATCTGCTTGACCGTTTTGCTTTTCAACACATGTAGAAGCACTGTGATTGGAGATATCAGTCTTGACTTCTCAATATGTTATATTCATCATGTTCTGAAAGCTTTTCAGGCACTTTTGAAGAGAAATAATCCAATTTTTTCTTTTAGCTTTTTGAGCATGTTTGTTATACAAAGAGTTTTTTTAAAAGTAATATAAAAAAAAATTAATAATAGATGAGTTATCTGTTTAAGACATTTGGCAAACCTAACAAACTCTACCTCATCAACCCAAGCCAATCTCTCAACAAAATCTTAATAATGCTATCTATACATATATACTCATGGCTAACAATTAACTCACAACTGTAATATAACTTTGAATTGTTTCCAATGGAAAACACGGTTTTAAACAAGCTCCATTAACTTTGGTCAACGTGGAACAGTTACTCAGCTGTTATAAATCTATTGTTTAATAAGGTCTGATTGGCTTTTTATTCAAAAAATTGAAAATGCATGTAATTTCATATATTTTTAATAAGTGAACTAAAGATTTTAATCTGTTTTTTTTTTATTTCTTTAAGTTTATGTATTCATATCGTATAATTCCTTTTTAACATTTTTTTATCCTAAGATTTGAAAGTATTTGTTGTTTATAAATTTTGACCACTGGGATTGCAGTAATTTCATTTAAGTTTTTACATATTTCTGTGAAAATAAACACACACACATATATATGTACATATTTTACTTTTTTTATTACATATAAACCACAGCCTTACTCATAACTTATCATTTATGTGTTAGTGCTGGTTGTAGAGTTCTAAATGTAAGAAATGGTCTCTCTGAAAAGTTTATGTATTTTACAAAGTGCTCCGGACTGTCAAGCAGTCAGCATAAAACAGATGATAGTCAAACAATAAAACAATCAATTAATAAAAACATGGAAGAATAAATTTAATAAAATATAAGAATTAAGGGAAATAAAGGATTTAACAGAAGATGGTTATCAATTTCACGGACTGCAACGATCTACTGGCCCTGTCCAGGAGGAGGGGGGGGGGTTCACCCAACACGGCCATATTTATAATCTCCTTCTGGTATATAAGTTTAATTTTAATAAATGTGTGCATTTTTTCCCCATTCATTTATGGTTTAATTGTTTGGCTATCATCAGTTTCATTAAATATAAATTGATAATTTTGTTGTTTTAACTATTTCACAATCTATCATTAGCTTGGTAATATCTGAATCTTATAATTATGCTTATCACGTTTTTATTAATTTTACCACTCAGGATGACTGTTTGACAGTGATTTGCCAAACGTAGAAAATTAGTAGAGAGACAAGTAGTTTCATTCTTTAAACTTATCATTTAGTATCAGTTACAGAACTCCTCATAACAGTGAAAAATTTCTTGATCTCCATATACAAACAAAAAATAAAGTGAAACAAAATTTAGTTTAACTAATTACCCTTCAAAATCTATAAATCTACCCAAACATTTAAAAAATATGTAATGGTTAACTTTCATGAGCGTATTGTATTCTTAATCAAAAAACTAAGTGATAATTTAGTTAGCACCCTTCAAAACCTATCAAATTCATCCCAGGATTGAAAAAAAATTAGTAATAGAAACCAACATTAAAATTTGCATGTCTACAAAGCTAAATGAACTTCATTCAATTAATTTTCTCATGAAAAAAGTTTGCAAACACAAAAAATGTGCATTGAAAAAAACGTTTAACAGATCGCAAAAAACTTGAGAAAGAAATGTGAAACCTACACCAGGGCAAAATTTTCAAACTGTAGGATTTTTAATGAAATCAACAATTTTTTCTTCAGACCAAGAACTTATGATTCTATTTCCAAAATATGCTTATTATTTTTGTCACAACTAAATATTATCAAAAATCCAATAACATTTTTTTCCTGTGAACTTCACTTCTCACAATTTCTGCACCAAGGTCATACCATTTACTTGTGTGAGTGGAACCGTGAGCCTTTCCATAAGTGGTTGGCAAAGCCTAGTTTAACAGACAGCTACATTTTCAAACCGTTTACTCTCTCTTACACTTATAACCTAGTCTTAACTTTTTTATATTACATTACATATTTTGAATTGTAATTTAATATGATTAACAATAAAATCTAAAGAATGATATATTTTAGGGTAAAAATATTAATCATTTATTTTTATTTCTTCTCTAATTATAACTATAAGTATAGAAATAATTAGAATACAGACCTTCCAATATCAATGTTTTATGTTCAGTGTACCGTATATTATTTTCAGACTGAATATTTTCATCTAAATCTTTCTTCATTTTTTTATAACTTCTTTCAAGGCCTAAAATAAAGAAACATAGACACAATAATTATTTTATTTTAAAATTAGGGGAAAGATTTATACATATAGATATTTGAAGCAATTACATGATTTAAATGTTTGACAAATTAATATTATTTAATGCTTCTAATTGAATTTGTTGTTACTTAAAAATAGTCACTAGCAGGTATAGGTTTTTTATCTTTTGCTTTATATTCCTGTTGATACCTGACATCGATAAAATGTTGATATAATAAATTAATATACAGGAGAGGCCTGGCCCATACACCACACTCCCCCAACTGAATAAATTTATCTCAATCTTTTGATTCTTCACAAGGCTATCAGCATGCCAAGAAAAATTAAGATCATGGGCGAACAGTGGGCATTTGGGTACCAAAGTTTTAACTTCACAAGGCAGAGAACAATTAAATAGAAATCAGATCAGCCATTGTTATTAGACTATGGCGTAATTGTAAGTTTGGTTTAGCAAACAAAAAAGACATTTTCACAAAATCCCCCAACTAAAATGCCTCATTAAACGACTATTTCTCAATCACATTACCAACAAATTACTTTAATTGTTATTATTCGATGAAACAAATTTATATTTTTTTTACATGGATTTTATTGAATTTTCATTATTTTTAATGAATAGCAAAAATAAACTAGTTCTACTTCGTTGCCTATGATATTCCTTTAGTTTTTAATAATTTCAAAAGATAAACATGAAGGATTGTTCACAAATTATTGATTATCTTTTGGAATGACTTCATTGAAAACCTACATTTACATTATTAACCCTTTGGCTGTTGTGTCATAACCCGGACTGCAAGGATGGTTTGATTGTCAATACTGCTGAGCTGAACACTTTATGGCTTCCCATCACTTTTTATAGCTCCGGTCTTTGGACCGGCACAGGTCGAGTTGAATAAGAATAACATATTTATTTAGTATCATAAGATTTTTTTATAATTAATAATAATAGGTATATAATAAATTAAGTATTGAAAAGTTTTTATATAGTATAATATATTTTAAAACAGGGAACATGCTATGCATGAATCTATGTTGCATATTTGGCAATATGTCCTCATTGTTTTTAATTTTTTTATTCCTGCAAACTACACACTCTTTCTTTTTTTTATATAATAATATATAATTTTTTATATAATACTGTTTTCAGCAGTTCCCTAACCCACTGACACCTGTAAATACTTTTATTTAAATATAAATCCCAGTATTTATTTGTATTATAAATAAACACAAATACTTATTTGGACATTACTAAGATAACTTGATTTAAATAAAATAATTCAGCATTTTAAATGAAGACTCAGATTTAAATCAGAACGTAAGAGGTTGCCAAAGAGGCACGACAAGTCGGTTATTAACATGCATAAGTAAAATAAAAATAATAGTGCCTCTAGTAGAAATGTATGACAGCTAAATAAAAAAAATGAAACCCAGTAGTAGAAATTAGACCCGTCTGTGGATTGAAGGATATTAGACTATCGATAATAAGAGGTATTTATTCAAGCACAAAATAAAAACCCTCTAATAATGATGAACTTAAAGTAAAATAGGCAAAATGAACAGAAATTAACACATGAACTAACAAATTATAAACATAAAACAAATTAAATATATAAATGGGAAATATATGGTGAGCACAGGTGAAGCTAAGTGGACTGTATTAATAAAATAAATCTTACCTTATGACTGAAGGTACCCCTAGACACATAATATGTTTTGTATCAAGAAAGGAAAAGGTTATAAGGATAATTTAGAATTAAGATTAATTCTTTGCTTAACATTTCTTCACATACACATGAATCTTCATAACGAAGAGTTCTTCATTCGCACTACAGATTCAAACAAAAAAATACAGAGATTGTCACAATGTATTATGAGCCCCTTGATACTGAGATGTATAAGAACTGACTGGTCAGTCACTAAAAAAGTAGAAGAGCCTCTTTGGTTTGACCACAGACTCAACTAACACCTTGACCATAGGGCGTATACAGGTGCAGACACAGCGACCACAACTGTGAATCAAAAAGGACTCTGTCCTCAACTTAGAGACCTAGTTAAATGAGTTTTGTCACTGAGAACATAATACTGAAGACTGTTTTAACAAGGCATATACAAATATATACAGAATGATCAGGACTGTGTAAAGGACACTGTCTGAAGATTCTTTATGAGGTCTGTAACTGAAAGCTCGGGTGTAGACATTCTCAGCCTGAAAGGGCTGGAAAATCACCTAGAATTTTGCTAACAAGTAACTTTCTAAAATACTTTAAAATATAGAACAAAAAACTTAAAATATGAAACTAAGAGAATTAAAAAATAAATTTGTAAGAAAACTGTAGGAATTCTGTTAAAGTACATACAACTGAAAAGGGTAAGTACAGTACACCAATAACTTTTGAAAACTTATCATGTGATTTTAAAGGCTTATGTACTTCAAAAATACCATCTGAACAGCAAAAAAAATTCTTTGATGAATTTTGAGGTTCTGCAGATTATAGTAAACAAAATAATCACATAAGAGGTTCTAGGTACCCCAAGATGGTGAAATAAACAAGAAACCAGTTTTAAGTATTTATAAATAAAATTGTATTGCTTAATAGTGTTTTATGGAATTTTCCAACTCAGTGACACCTGTATATACTTTGATTTAAAAATAAATACATGTATTTAATTTGACATTACTAATAATTCAAATAAATCATTTGATTTATTTGGAATGTTTGTTTGTTCAAATACGTGTATTTACCATTTAAATATTTTCATTTGGTATTTAATAAAATGCAGAATAAATTGAATAAATTTTAAAAGTTCAATGTATTGATGGGTTAGATACTATATGTACTATACTTCTATATAGAGGGGGGAAGATACTAGGCAGTTATTGAATCTCAAAGGAAAAATTCTTCTGATAAAAAAATTGTGGTCTCATTTTTAATCACCTATACTAAATCATTTCTTGCTTACTAATCACTCAATATTCGAGAAAAAAAATCCACTAAGACGTTACTTTCACCCAGATTTAACAATGAAAAAAAGGTCCTCCTTTTCCTCAAACTCCTCAGCCTTATATACACCTAGTAGTATACTATCAAAATTTCAAAGGAATTAAGAGTGGAACCTTCGAGCATGTAAACAAAGGAGTGAAGAACCAGAAGATGAGCAAAAATACGATTAGTTAAAAACAAATAGTGTGTGTCATCATAATTGTGATATATATCATCTATAATTATATATATCATAGGTAGTTAAATAAATTTAGGCTTATATATTTTTTTTTATTAATTAATACGATTAAATGATGGTTACTTCAGAGAAGAAGTGGAGTAAGTCCATTATTTTTTTTTTCTGATTAGCTTATTACTCCTGAAGGTTGCTGTTTATGAACTACCTAATAAACTCTATTTGTGAAGATTTTTTTAATTTTTAGACAAACTGCAAAAAAAAAAAAATGATTTTTTATTAAAAAGAATTGTCCAACAGCCATTTAATAAGAAAACATCATCCTGCTGAAAATTTAAAATTTAGACTTACACCACTTCTGTTCTGAAAGCCATTATTCTTTTTCCAACCAACAGACCCTCTTTACATTACATCTTATATTTATGTTCTCACAAATACATGCCTGTTTTATCTATTGGTCATATTCTTCAAATTCAAACCTATTAACTGTTGCATATGTGCATCATTTCATAAGCTATTTATGGTGCACTTATACCAACTCTTTAAAATTATTACCTCTTGTTAATAATCATTGATACACTTTTTTTGTTATCAGGAACTAAATACAGACATGTATGGTATGCCGAAATGTTGGCCATTAATAAACTTAATGAAAATGTAACATATCTTTTACATTAGCCTAAGCCGATGTCCCAACAAATTCATAATCAGTCATAAAATCATGGTGAACAATTAACTCCCATACAAAATGAACATTCTTCTGAGAAACGTATTCTTGGTTAATTTGAAAACAAAGACTGCTATAAGAGAAGAGTGATGAATATCTTCAGAAATTAAATTTTCTCCAGATGAAGTCCTGAATACCTCCTCTTTTGCAAGATGATTTTTTTTCTATCGGGTCTATCTTATTTTTGATCAAATTTTTCTCGACTCTTTTGTAACATTATATTGCAATAATTGTTTGGACAGCCATATTTGTTGCCTGGTTTTATTTTGGTTTAATCTTTTTCTAGAATCGATTAATTTCCATTTATCGTTCTTTCTCCATGGAGTCAATGAAGCCCAGCATTTTCTTACTCAATTCTTGATAGATTTCCTTGATGTTTTTCTAGCACAGCTATGAATTTATTTTCAAGTCACAAGTTCTAATAAGATCTTCATACTTATTCTTCAATTAAATGATGAATCATTGTACCACATTGGTGATGCAGTTGACAGACAATACTTGGTTGTTTTATTGAAAAGTAAGGGAAAGAACATGTCATAATTTAGTGAAAAACTAATATTTGTTTTTGTATTGACCTTAATTTTATTCTTAGTAGTTGAATTAGAGGCTGAAGGTATTAAAACGAAGATAAGAATTTGAACCCAATAGAGGGATAAAGTATGGGTTGACAGAACAGAAGGCAATAAACAGAGTTGACCGAAGGAAGAGGTTATATTAGGAAACCTATATAAATAAAGAAAACCCAATAAGTAAAAGTCAAATACTAAATTAAATAAAAATACATTTACGTACTTTAACTTGTTGAATTAATCATTATTCTGCTTTGACAAGGGGGTGCCTGGAATGGATCTACCAGAAACCACTACAGAATCACTCTCTACTATTTTATTGTTAAGCATTAAAAACAACTTGTCATTCACCAGGTCAGCCACTTTGATTATAGGGTCCACCAGGAAAGGGTTAAGTAGTAATATATTAATCAAACCAATTTAATAAGTAACGCATTGGTTGAGTCCTAAATACCCGTTAAACTATATACTCTCTATTAGCCTTTACCTAACTAAATATGATAAATACATTTTCAGGAATTTCTCTTAAACATGTTTCTTTAAAAAACAGAAATTCTTTATAGAATTTTTTCAACTGTTAACTTTCATTTTCATAGGTCATCACTTCCTATTGAACTATTTTCTTACAAAACTTTATTTAGTCTTTAGACTATGATTATAAATTAAATTATGTACTAATACATAAAATAATTTTTCTTGCTTTCTCATTGCTATCATGAAATGTATTTAGTATGAGTACCCCACAAGGAAGATCATTTCTTTACATGCTTCATGCTAATACACTCTAATCCTGACTATGAGTGATACTGATGGATGCCACAGTTAATCTGAATATGATTTCAGATCTTGTCTGGCTTTATTCTTCTGGATTCGTCATTCGGTTTCTGGTAAATCAATAGCAGACACCACTTGCACATTGCTCTCAGATCATACTTTAACAGCAATATACCGCTAAAGATAAAAATTACAATTAAATTTTTATCACAAAAAATGTCTGGTCATAGAAATATGCTGTTAAAAGTGTTGTATGTCGAAAAATTGGTCTCAACCTTTTGTTATAATGACTGTAAAGAAATTTTTATGTCATGCCTAACATTTGTTGAATATCCCACCCTCTATTAAGTTTACTTAATTTGATACAAATCTGCAATGTACATTATTACTACATAGTATGTAATAATTTCATGAAAAAGAGCAATCTTAATGACCTTCAACGAGTTATTTAAATATTGCCTGATTGATAGGGTTGTAATAATTTACCTGAGAGAGCTGTGCATCTTTTGGGAACAGGAAAAAATGTTAATAATTAAAAATTATTGCACATAGTATACCCCTATTACACAGGAGACACATTCCACAAAAGTATCACACAATATGAATCCACGTTATAAGAGGCTCTGAACTAAAACCACCCATTTTTACAACATATATTACTAATTAAAGTATTATTATTGATATTAACTAATTCATAAATACAACAGTTACATTAACGCATTAATTTTATTCTACTGGACATGATTGATTCTTAAAGTTTGTCTTTGTTTTTATGAATTCCCCTTTAACCTAAATAAGCGCTTAACTAAAAATAATAAAATAATATCTCATTATTTACAAGTAAGAAAATGCCAAAACAAAAAACCTACAACTGAAAGACTAATTTTAGAAGTCATCAAAGATAAAATAAATGTCTTTGTGTCTTGTTACTTGCCAGGTTATTTTGTAAAAGATTTTTTAATAACTTATTGTTGCTGGATTTACAATTTTCAAGAAATTTTTTGGTAGTTTCCTTGACTATGCAATATCTATAAAGTCTATGTCTGCAGTTTCATGTATTTGTGAAATGGCCGTACACGTCTGTGTGAATTAGTTATTATTCGCAGGAATTTATTTTTTATTCGCTGAAGTTTTGAGAAGTTCCTCTTACAAATCATGCTTCAGGATGGTGATACATTAATAGACGTCGGACTAGCATTTTATATGCTATTGCTTTATATTTAAACAGAAGCTTCGATGAATCGCATAAAAATGGAAACAATAATGAGATGGCAGCCTTGACTTTTGTGCTAATGGAATTTGTGAAGGTTAAACCTTTGTCAAAAATTATTACTAAATATTTCACAATCTGGGATTATTTAAGATCGATTAATCCTAGGCGTGGTTTGAAGGAAGTTAAGGCCAACATTTTGTGAAAAGAATTGCTTCTGTTTCCTCGAATTCTTAAGAGAAATCGATGAGTAAAAATGTTATGGATCTTGTAGCCTTTATAACGAAAACTATACTAATTTTTAAACTAGCTATTGCCTGGACCCAGGGATAAAGAAAGTATAGTGATGTAAGTGTTCATTATAATATTTTGGTCAAATTGCAAGAGATAGTTAGCACCCAAAGTTGATTTAAAGTAATAAAACGTTTCTAATATTCTTCTATTAATTTCCTCACTATTCTAATATTTTTCTATATTAGAAGCGATCATCACAAAGTGCAGCATAATATAGAGTATCCTTCAATATTGACCCTTATATCTTTATTATATTAGGAGTTCATGTTAGCTGTACATTTATATATGAGTGAATAAATGTATACTGTACTATATCTTTTTCTTTAAAAAAAAGAAAAGTTCTTATCATTCTGGTCCCCCTTTTTGACATGTTAATTTGAACATAAAATATTGTCAAGACAAGATCTTCTCATTCTAGAAATTGGACTTTTTCTGCTGGGACTATTAATATACTACTATATTTTTTTAGGATATAACCATAGAAGCATAAGACTAATGCTAACTACTACTAATACTAATGTTAGGTACTACTTGTCTAAGGAATACAATACTATTTCTTTTGATCATTCAATAAATTAGAAAAATTAATGTATTTATAAACCAATTAACAAAGACAAACCATAATCTAAAAATAATAGTATCAACAAAGGGCTGCTCTATACGTGCACTCATACATCATTATTTTGACTGCTCTTACTCCCATCAAATAGATTAACAGTCTAACCATAAACATACCAAAATCATGAATTCTTCTCAAAAACTTATACATAAGTCTATAAATTTTAATATGTAATAACAAACTTAATATGTTAAATAGCAATTCACATTTTCTTCAGCTAGTGAAATCGTAGTACATTCCTAACCTTATTATTATTTTTTACTCACTTTTCACACCATATGGCTGTTCCTTCACTAAAGTTAACAATAATTTAATCAATGAAAAAAGGTTCATTAATGTAACAACAGAAAAGGCATATGTACATGTAGTAATTTATAAGTTAATTGGACAAATCACCATGTGATATATATATTAAACTAATAAGTTGGTTGGTTGGCTATAGGTGCTTATAGAAATAAAATGATAATGGGTAATCCAACTTCCTTGTGCTATTGTTGATATAATAAGTAATTCAGTTTTTTCCCCATGCTTTTCTTCAAGCACTCATTTTTTACCAACACTTATCACAAATACACAACAATATTTTAATATGACTAAACAGTTAAAGATAGAATAATTACTAAATTTTGGGACATTGTCTGCTAAAGATAACAACCAAGTAGAAAAGAAATTTGTCTTTCCAGCAAAAATTACAATAAGATGATAGTGCCTTATAACAAGTAGCTCATAATAATAACAGTATATTGGAGCTATGAATACATTTGATGAGTATGAGACAATTAAAATGAACCAACATTATGATAATGATTAAACAAAATATATTATTGTTGTTTTAAGTAATTTTAATCAAAGATTAACAATATGTTTTATAAACACATTCTGTTATGTGCTATTCCCACAAGATGATGACAATCTTACAGTCTAAAGTGCTTATGCTAAAATAAAAATAAAATACTTTGGGCATGAATCATATTGTTCTATTGATATAATTAAATAATGTTTGAAACATCACTATAAAGGAAAGAAATATTATGAATAATTACTGGACAGAAATGACAAAGAATGTAAATGGCTGAATAAAATGGGGGCCTCTTAGGGCCTGGTAGGGATGGAAAAATGCAACGGATAAATAGCACATGAATTATTGAGTTGATATGTGGTTTTGAAATATCAAAAGCTTACAGTAATGCCTTGTTTGTATTTAGTAACTAAAGTTTGAACATATATTTCATAATATATAAATTTCATTTGGATGGAGAGAAGCAGATCTTATTTGTGTCAAACAAAACTAAATCTGAAACAGTTTTCATATATCAGTTGTGTTAGATAAGCAAATGGGCCCCCTTTCATCACATTCCCAGCTGGAAAAGCATTCATGGTAAATTCCTTAAATACAGTTTCTTCAAATAGTAACCACCAATTACATGTGTTGTCTAATATAAGTTTTTGTTATTACGTAACTGAAATATCTGTTCCTTTACTTTTGAGAGAATTATTTTTATTAGATCCAAATGGTTTGATTTTATTAATATATATACATATAAGCATTTTCATTTGTTTTAAGAATAAACAATAATAAGAAATTAAAATTTTATGGATTATTTATTAAAATCATGTTATAACACAACATTTTAAATGTAATTATACAAATTTGTATTTTAACTCATTATCTGCAGTTTTTGTTATCTGTGGGTATGTCAAGAACCTAACCTCCAAGAATAACAAGGGATTACTTTTTTACCTGATTTCCTTCATTATATGGCAATAATATTCATTTTAACAGCACAGTAATCCTGCACAATTATTTTTATGCCAATGAAATATTTTTTGTTGTTAATTAACATTTATTTACTAATATTTTAGTTTAGGGAGCGGTCCTGTGTCAATACTAATTTCCAGATAGTCGGCTATTTACTGGTATGGAATAGAACACACCAGTCATTCAATTAAAAAAAAAAAGTTAATCCAGACGGTATAATATAAATGTTATTTTCTAATAGCTATTCAGTAAATTTTATTTAAAAAATGATACAAGCTCTTATTGTTATATTCTTAATATTTATTGTTACAATATACTGGGGTAAGGTATTTTTCCCAATCCTGATTTCTTGAGGTAAATGTTTGATCCAATATTGTTCAATTTACTGATGTTACAAAATAATAATTATCTGATTTATATGGACTCAGTTCAGTCGACGTTGTAATGTGGAAGTTATAGGAAGCTAACAGTGGGAATGAACAGTTCATTTTAATAGGATATCTCAGATTGTGTTCTTAAGTCCTTTACCATAGAGAAAAAGCAAAGCTCAGACTAGGATTAAATAGGATGCGTGTTCCATTCTGACTCGTTTTTGTTTCAACACATTTCTCAAAACTATCAAAAACAGTGGGGGTATGAGAGTGCAGATACTATACTTCCAAGTGAGGTATGATATATAAACAGTCAGGTAGCCACCAATTGGTTTGATGAGATGAAGATGAGAACATGACGCTGGCTGCCTACTTACACAGTTGTGGATATTTGGTGGTGTATGATTTGAAACTATGAAATTCTTTATTAGTATTATTCCAATCAAAATACTTGCCACAACCATGGAGGTAAATAATAGAACACTATAAAAAGGGTCATTGATAATTTCTGATTTGTGATATTATATTACACTACCACTATAAGAGCTACATGATCAATACATTCCAAGGCAAAGCATAATTACAACTTTGTGAACCATCACCTTCTGCCATATCTAAACTTAATGGAAGAAAAGGAACCTTGGGGTACAACACAGCATCATCTCAAATCGTGGATGAAAGGAATTGTTATCACGGCAGGCACACCTTTAGACATTCTGCTATATTTTTAACACTTTTGGCCTTTTGCAATCATTCAATATGTGATTCCAATTTATTAAATATAACAGTGATTGAAATACTTGTTGTAGTAATAATGGCCGATTGTTTATATAAAAGTACATTATATTTATTTTAAAATCTATGAACTAGTTATTTATATACTGTCAACATTTTATGTTATTAACTTAAATTTCCACTAACATACTTTCCTTAAGTTATTTATAATTAACAAAATAAATATTTCTTGTACATCATTTTTTTTTAAACAGTGTTACCAGGGGTGAGGGAATATATATATTCTTTATAGCTTATATAAATATATATTACTATCACTAACATTTTTAAAAATTAGGGTTTTATGACTTCTTTAATCTCTTCATTTGAAAATGTCATACTAATAATACTTTACTAAATATTAACTCACAAATGAATCCATTTACACATGATTGATACAGGCTTACAACGCAGACAGTTTAAAAAGTTAATAGGAATTCACCCGTATCTGAACTGGCATTCATTTTTTAATCCAATCAATTACATTATTTTACTATGGAAAGAACACATGTAAATACCTCTCTTAGTAAAATTTAAAAATTTTAATACTTCATGTTAATGTAAACAGTAAAATAAACCTAATATATCAATTTTTGAGTAGTATATATGATAATGTTATACTTCTATGATGGTTCCTTTCCTGGTTTGGGTACCCAGTAGTTTCTGAAGAGGCATGCATGCATACTACATAACTGCTCAAAAAGCATAATCTCAAATGTTGGCTGCAAGGATTATGTGCACTGACTGATTGAGCCATAACCTAAGAAAGAATGTGTAATGTTCATCCTCTTATCCAAAAATGCTGCTCCGCTTCTAAAGGAGTAAGCTTGCGTTACAACTCAAGAAAACTCCTTTTCTAATTTAAATTTATATCTATATGGTTTACAAATGTCCTTTTATTAATTTATTATTTCAAAAGATGATTCTGAAACATAACTATCTTTTCAACCATTTACAAAAAAATATTAATTGAGGCTGGTGAAAATAGAAAACTCCTTACCGGCAACAAACTTCAACTCTTCAGTTTTCATGGGAGTTCCAGTCTACGTATTGGTATATATATATATTGAGACGTCTGACCTCTCATCTCGAGATATTAAATAAACGAAGGATGGAATAAAATAATAATAACATATAACATGTACTTGAATGAAGGCAGACCTTTCTGACACACAAAACAAGGCTTTTCTTGAGCAGAGGCACAGTACTGTCCTATTCTCGTACCTCAAGAAAAAGGTAGATGAACTAGGCACAATACTGTTAACAGGCAGGGTTACAAACCAATTTGGGAACAGCAACTGGCAATAAAAGTTTTCATCAATCAGAAATATCCAACGCTAGGTGAACTTTAAACAATTGGAATGAGTAATAAAATAAACAAATAAATAATCTTTGAGAGGGGAGAGGGGAAACTGGTATAAACCCATGGCTCACTTAGCCTCAGGGTTTTTTCATCAGTTTTCATTCTCAGTTTCGGACCTAAGAAGCTCTCTCTCACACTTGGACTACAAGACCCAGGCCTGCCAGCACAACTCCTCCTTGAAGACAGCTAGCAGATCAACACTTGACACTGAAGATCACATATACATTGGGGTAAATAATCTTTGGGCTCATTAGGTTAATTATTAAACAGTAATATTGTAATATAATTTGATTGTATATTATTGAAATTTGTTTTCATATTTCCAATATCATTCCATATTAATAAAGCATTACACTAAAACAAATGTATGGCTTATCATAAATTCTTTCATCCAGGTATCTCTCCAGGCATATTAAGTATTATAACAAGTAAAATCAATGAATTTTAAGTATTTAAAATTATTTGATGTCAGAGTGTTACAATATATTGCTTTGTAAGGCAGTTGGTCCTGATTTTTAGACTATAATCCAGGAAGATTAATCTTTGTCACAGACTATTACAGATTATGGGGGATTAATGGTATTTATGGCAGTCGAGGTTGGAGAGTCAGAGGAGATGGTCTACATTTCACTAAAGATGTCGCACGACAAATGATTATTACACAGCACTTTGTATCGTAACCATTTTTCATATTTTCACTGATCTTTGCTCGTCAGAATTCAATTTCTAGCTCTTTTAATCCTTTTTATGTATCTATTTACTGTATGATTCTTCATTGTGTAGAACATATTTTACAATGAAATCTTCTATGGTCTCCTCTTAACTAATTAAGAGAACGGTAATAGACCCAACTAATTATTAAACATTCCTCTGAGCGAGTCAGTTTAAATGAATGATCATATGGCAGAATTAAAAAGAACATGCATCTATGAGGCAAGCCGGCCATTGAAGTCAATGACTAATTATTGACGAGCTCACATCATCACAGGTAATTAATAAGAATTTAAATTCAATGCTAAATAGAGTAATTTATCAATATATATGCATGAATGGTTTCACTTCTTGTTAGAATTAGTATTTAACATAAGTAGAGGTTAGCATTAATTAGCCTTATAGAGCATATTATAATAATATTTGTAACATTAATTTAATAAAAATTAATTAGATCATACATTTAAATTTAAATACATAAATCAGTTTTCATTTTCATGAAATAGTATACCACATCCTCACCAGTTATAGAGCTAACCAAGTACTGGGAATCATAAGGTCTTCAAAGGTACCTTGCTACCTATGACATAGTTATGTTGTTGATATACCTGCTGCTTACTTTGTAGAACCAGGACTTTGGTCAAGTCAGTGAAGACTTGCAGCCCTACTTTGGGCGCCTCTCTGTCTGACTAATTAAAGCCATAGTGCAGGGATCTCCACGTTATCTACATAGACTAGATATTTGGCCATTCTATCTATGCTCGCTCGGTGCGCCATTAATTTTTACTTTACATAAAATATCCTCAATTGTCACTGTATCTGGAGGTACTTCTTAATAATCTTCACTGTTGACAGGTTGAGCTTGATTGGTTGTGGTCAGTACAACTGGATTCACTAAGCACTGAAATTTTCTCTACACCTTTCCTAAATGCCTTTCTTTAGCACTAGCATTATCCCTGTAACATCCTTTATGCTACCTCCCTGTTTTCATCTATATCTATTTATTTACCTGTAGAATTTGTCTACTTAATTTTTGACCCTTGTAAATTTTATTCTTTCAATTTCTATTATCTTAAGGCTTTAATTATTTTCATCTGGTTTACTTTTTTCACTAAAAATCTTGAGTTTGGTACTCTTTTTAACTCTGTCTTGTGCTACTGTCCAGCCACTTTTTCTTTTCTTGTTAACTCGCTGTAATCTTTCCTTCTCACCGAAAACTTTTTTGTAGCACGGTACCTTTCAATCCTTTCCTCTCGTCCAGTTTCCAGTCTTTTTTCACCTGTTTTGGTATTATTTTCCTCTTGACGTTTTGAGTGCAAAATTTAACTATTACCATAGGTAGTCTTATGTAGACTGTGTCGTTCAATGATTAGTATATGCTCTGGTTATTTCCTTATTTGAGCACTGAAATCTCCCAGTAATATTTTCATGCCCTAAAAGCTGCAATCACCTTACCCCAGTTGTTCATAAAAGAAATATTTCACGGCTTCTTTTTTTCTCTTCAATTGGAACCACAATTGAAGGGAACAGATCTTGTTGATGTTGATCAACTCTATTCCCTGGACTCAGATCTTGCATATTTTGTTACTGATTGGCTGGAAATCCAGGTTTTACTACTTTATTCGAGATCAGAGGCATAATACCGAACTCATGCTTCACTTTGCCTTCGCTAAACAGCAAGATATAATCTTTCTCTCCAAAGCACTCCTCTACCAGTATACCTCACTTCCTGTATTGCTACAACAAATTTTTATTTCTGTACTTCATTCCTAGGCTCTTGTTTGTGACCTTACTGAAGGTACTGTTCCCAATTTAATGATGAGTCTAAATACTCTATTAGAACCATTTTTTCATGGATGATCTATCAATAATTTTCAAAATGTATTAAGAAGCCATACAACGACTTCAACATAGTTTTACACGTTTTGACTGACGCCGGTTTAACCCTTAACATAGCTAAATGCTCATTTATATCGACACCAGTTACATATCTTGGTAACGATGGTCAAAATAGTCAAATTCGTCTAAACATATGAAAAGTTGAGGCTTTGACTAACTTACCACCTTCTTCCATCCTTCATTCTGTGAGACAACTTTTAGGTTTAGCTTCTTAATTTAGACAATTTATCCGAAATTTTTCGATATTAGCTTCCCTGTAGCACAGGTTGATCAGTAATGCTTCATATTTGGATTCAAAAATCATTAAGTGGTTACCGGAATATGAACAGATTAGACAAAATTCATCTCCATTTTGACAAATGATCCAATTCTAATTATATTCGATCCTTCTTTTCCTATCACAGATGCAAGTTCTTTGGGATATGTTGCTATTTTATTACATATTGTAAATTTTATTAGTCAAAATGCCCTTGAGAATATAACAATAGATCAGGATAATACTGCAGAAATCAGGAATGAGATTACAAACAGTATGTGTAGACCCCTGGACAGTCGTAGTAATGACCAATCCTCGAGTAGTATGGACATTCCCACGGGTGTTCATTAAGTTAGCCCCCACGGACGGCAACAGGTAGGAATAAGGAAAGTATTAGAATCTTCTATAAATTCTAAACGAGTCACAACAACTTCAATATCATCTAATTGGATTCTCGCTGAACATAAAGACCCTTTTATTTCTGAAATTGTGTTGAAATTAAATTCTGATGCGGTTGATGGTGAAATCAAGGACTTTTATGAAATAAGGTCTGGTGTACTTTGTAGGAAAATTTAGCGTAAATCACATACTCGATGACTCCCTATTGTCAATAACAGACACAATTCCATTTTTCATTTAGCATGGGAGAAAACTTTAGAGAATCTTTATCCTGGTGTAATGGTGTGTTGCACGAGTGCATAGCCTGAATTGTGCATTGTATGATACACAATGTCATTTGTGAGCTAGCCAGTGTTTACTTTATTTGTGATTTCAATGAACTACCATTATTGTTATTGGTTAAGAACTTCAATTTGAAAAGTATTCTGACAGTCTTGGGCCTTTCGCAAACACCTTTTGTCTCTCATATTATTTTATTATTATTTTTATTTTTTTCTCTCTCGTGTTATATGTTTCAATTATTATGTGTTTATGACATGAGTGTCATTATTGTTCATTTACTTGAGCATTTTGATAAACAAATGATATAATGTCAATAATTAAGTAAAGTTTATTTTTATAGAATCTGAATCACTTCATAACTAGTAACGTATAACACAAAAGCCTACTATACACCTGTTGCATCTGTAGCTAGTGTAGTTATTTTTTCATTCAATTTAGACTGGTGTTTTAAATTGCTGTTCAGTAAGTGGTTATTATTGTTATCTTTTGTTAACTAAAATAAAAAAT
Source organism: Acanthosoma haemorrhoidale (assembly GCA_930367205.1). Lineage (NCBI taxonomy): Eukaryota > Metazoa > Arthropoda > Insecta > Hemiptera > Acanthosomatidae > Acanthosoma > Acanthosoma haemorrhoidale. Next base: position 103,280,123 of record OV884009.1, on the reverse strand, counting down.
AAATATGTTTTCAAGTGGAAAAAAAAATTAGAAATGGCAAGACAACAACTCGCTAATTGTGAAGAGACCTCACAGGTAAATAACACATTTTGATTATGTTAGATGTTTGCTACTCAATATAAATTCATTTTGCCCAAATCATAATTTGCTAAAAGGTATTAAATTAGATTTTTGTCAATCATTATTAATTTTATTTACCAGTAAAAATAAAATAATTGTATGTTTAATAGGGCAACAGCAGTTTCAAATCATCATAAGTAATAATAATATTACTCAGGACACAATTTATTTGATTCCAATTCCAATAATAGTGATAATTTAGGCAAATTCAAGTGAAATAAAAATATTATTTATTAACGATTGTAACCAAACAGACAGGACTATAATCCAATTTATAATAAATATTTTGAGTCTTATATAATAAATATTTTGAGTCTTATATAATAAATATTTTGAGTCTTATATAATAAATATTTTGAACTTATTTTTTAAAAGAATTTGGTATTTGTTTTGCAGGCAGCTGAAATCATAATTGAAAGGTCAATTATTCCAGTAATTGACTGTGTTTCAATGGACAGACAAGAATCTAGTAATGTTGTAATAATATCATTCCCATCTGATACAGAAATGAAAATTCATGCTGACTTTTGACGACCTAAATTATGAGAGAGACTTATTCGTAAGAAGATTTACGAGCGACTAATTTTGTCATGTTAGAAAGCGTCAGTAAAGATGCTATGAAAAAGTCATTTCCTTATGTCATGAAGTACATAGATTTCCAATTTTTCAAAGACTACTCTTGCAATATTATGATTACGTCCAGGTAAAATAACAGGCAATCCGGTTGTCACAGATGCGGTTTGCTTGAAATATGCTATACCTAGTTAGTGATTTCCCGAGTTTCTATGATAAATCTTCCTTACACAGAAGAAACACAAAATAAAAAAATTAGCAAAATAACTAAATATTTCAATAATAATTACTATGGATCTCTTTTTAATATATATATTATAATTTGTTATTAATTTACTCAAAAACTTGAAATTATTTTCCTTAATTCTTTACTCAATTGTTGTGGAAATACCTCGTTTAAAAAAAATAAAACAATTCAATTTTTAGTAGTTATTATTTTAGTCACAACAGTACAGTGTTCTAGGGACCATTGTGCATTATAACCCACAGAAAATACTCATCATGGCAAAAAAAGAAGGTTTTTCCCCTCTCCGGTGAATTCTGATATTTTCAGATACGTGTTATTAGAGAGAAGGTATCAATACATTCTTCGGGCTAGAATATTGTAATGTGCTGAGGTATTGTCCATTTTGTCACTGGCCAGGAGAGACTGTATCTTTCTTTTATCAACACTTTTTTTTTATAAGAGAATAAAAATAATCTTAAATAAACTAAAAGTTTCTACTACGTTCTGTTCTGCCACCTGGAGAACAGCGCCACCGAGTTCAGGTTCTTCTCAATATGTAATGGAACTGTTAAAAGTGTCTAAGGATATCATTAGGTGGACCCAGAGAAGTGACTAAGGCCACGTGGCGGTTCCAGACTAGGACCCAAGTGAGTCGGCCGAAGAAGCTCATACCGATTATAGCACTCTCCCAAGGAAGCTCACATACACCAGTCTCTCGAAAAAACTCATACCAACTACACAGTCTTCTGAAAAAACTCACACCGACGACATGGTCTTCCCAAAAAGGCTTTTACTGATTATAACCAGTCATCTGAACTGAATGTTGTTCTTCCAAGTTAATTTATTTAATAATAAAATTAAAATTAGTATAATTTTATTTTTTATTATGATACTCTATTATTATGATATACCAATATTATAAATCTGATATATCAAGTAGTCAAATAATGTAAGGATACAACTTCTATAATATAAGATGCATATAAATTTCAAGATTTTCCATATCCCGATTCAATCCAAACCAAAAGGTTAAAAATATTTTGAGTGGGATTAGACTTGCAGAATTCACAAAGGGAATTGAGCTCGAGTGATGGATGCTGGTGAAGTTGAAGAAGTGGTTTAACTTGAACCTTTTATCAGAGGTCATGTTGGGTGCAACATATACATTTTTTAATATCCTCACTATTTATTGGTCTTTAATTTTGAAACAACTCCTGTATTTATTTTATGTTAGCCAGAATCACATTTATTTATCAGTACCATATTGCTATTTATAGAGGACATTGTCCCAGAATTAAGTTTTTTTCTTTTTTATAATATCTTACAATAAAAAAAGGGGGGTTATGATACAATTAATCAAGCTGGAAGCTAAATGAAGATGGATGATATAATGTTAAATTAATTAATTGGAATTGTGTCATCTGGCAATTAAAGTACTGACACTTCTAGAATCTAGCTTATATCTGATAACCTCTCCTAAATTAACTGCAAATGAGTATACCAGAGGGGTTAGCCACATAACGTAGGTGCCTGGGTATTATGAGACAACTTATCTCGGTATTATATTGCCCCCCCCCAATTATCACTCTGATGTAGATTTTCACCGACTGATTCAAAAATCATTACTATTCAAATCACTATTAGCTTTTGAACATGGCTTCTCAGACTTCACTACCACTCATGGTGACATGTCCCAAATAACAAGTTGCGGATTGGAAGACGAACAATAATATAGAACATGAGTTCCTACAATTATAACTATACCAGCAGATAAAAATTATTTCTAACTCCAGATGAGCCTTCTTTCATTATCATTGCTACACCATAAATCCTTATATCTACTGAGTAAAGCGATGCATATATTAACAAGACCCCCCCCCCTACTATGAATTGCGGCAATGAACAACAGGTTACATTAACAGAGGCTTTTTAAACAATGACAAAGTGCTCTTTACATCAATATAAGAATCATATTAAACATTAGAATGCAAATTTACACAACATACAGAAGAGTAATTTACACTGGAAACTAAAAAATATATGTAAGTACATAATCTGCAACAATTTGTGCTCTCAATCAATCAAAAGGTTTAATACTACGTCGATATAAATAATGAATGTTTAAATCTGCTAAAAAGAAAGTAAAGAAGCAAGCAATATTCATAAAATAATGTTTTCCTGTGATATGTTACCTTCTACTTTTGCTACTAAGAGCTATACACATTTAACAAATTTCGAAACTATATATATTTATTTTTAATGAAATGAATATTTTTTAATGGCATGTTTTACAGTTGATAGTTTTATGTTGCTCAATTTAAAAAGAAAAACTGACTTTTAAAGCTTAAGACTAATAAAAAAAAGTGACTCGAGCAAAAGATCATTTGAATAAACTTTACATAAATCACAAGAATATAATTAGTACTGTGATAGGTTAATATTTTAAAACCTTATTAATATTTATTTAAGAGTAAAAATATGTAAACATGTTTCTTTTATGTAAGCTTCTCATTAAAATCATTAACCTTAAGTGTATAGTTATTGACAGACAGCAGTGAAAAAAGGGAATTAAAAAAGTACTAACACTGAACAAGGAATACAAATTTGATGAACCTCATGGATCATGATTTTTCTAATGATTCCAAAAGAATGCCCAGTCCATAGGTTTTCAGTGAATAATCGTGTTCAAACATCTTTAAGTATAAAATTTGGTTTCCTAATTAGTTAAAAATAATAGTATAATCATTAACAATTAATAATTGTGATTTGCAACTCCACAATTTTAATAATTATTAGCCAAAATAAAAAATAGTAACAAAGCTAAGATTCAAATCAGGGGTCCCTTTTGATTACCAGTCAGGTGCTCTTTTCAATGTGATATCCCATATCAAATAACTGCTATGTCAGTATACAATCTCTAGCTCGTCTTGCTTTTCCAGTCTCATTAAAAAAATAGTTTTTGGAGGTTTCCTGAGGTTGAATATCTACATAGCTATTCTGTTGTTTTATATGGGATAGTTTGGTTAGATAGAGTACCAGATGACCAGAGATTAAGAGGTGGTCCAGGGGTTTGAATCCTGGCCCCATTAATTTGTTTTTTCTGTGGCTTATAATTAACAATTTAACGGTATATGAATTATTATTAATTGATAAAAAACTGAAACAGGCTTATTCCACTTAAACTAAATGTCCTAAATTATGAATATTTTTTAGGAAAAGAAAAGCTTCTTCTAAAGTTTTATGTTATTTGACTAATTAAAAAGTGATTAATGCATGTGTTCATCAAAAGCATAAAATGTGAATACAAATTTTATACATGTGCTTACTTATAATATACATTTTATGACCATCATTCTATATGAAAATATATTCAAAATAAAACTTGATTTTAGTTTAATTATTATACACCAGAATTTTCAAGTTTAAATGCAGATTACAGACAATATTAAGCTTGAAAAAATAAACATTAATCAATATGAATAAGTTTATAATGACAAAATATAATACAATATGTGGTGTGCCAATAAAAATGTTTTATGATAATTATGAATATGTGAACCGGTCATTTATCCCCATTATTATCTGCAATCCAAAAGAAAGACGATAACTTTAAAATGCTTCAAAATGAATTATAATCAACCTGGAATTGTATTAATGACTCTAACATATCACTTAGAAACATGATAAATAATTACAATTATAATATAAAACCAATTACTAAATATAACTATTTAACCCAAATAAATTACAATGGTCACATTAACAGCCAAACTGAATGCTAATATTATTCATTTAATGGTCTTGGCCCTGTTATCAAATATTATAACCATCATTAAAACCAGCTACCATTTAATATAAAGAAGTCCAAACGAAATAAGATCTTCATCTGTTAATCTATACACAGTGAAACCAAATTAAATTATTATTACTGAGGATGAATCTACACCTCACTAGTAACAAAAACCTGTACTTTTCATTGTCCAATTCCTATCCAACTAATAAATGAAAATAATTTAGTTAATGTAATTTTTGTGGTAAACCTAAATTTAACAAAAATGACTACACATTACATGGATAATGTACATTAAATTTACTTCTGAAATAGACCAGTTTTGGTAGGACAAATACAAATTTTGAGATGGTATTGCAATTGGAACCTCTATCATAGATTTGTTTCTATTTTTCTGGAATTAGTTCTTCTGTTGGTTCATCGAAGTAGTCAGATTTCACAGAAAAAATTTCATACTGTCAACTTTAAGTTAAGACAATTATATTTAACAATAAAAAAAGTGAGAGACTAAAAATGAATAATACATTTGGAAAATACATTAGTAACAAATGAGTACTTAGATCACTGACAAGTTGACATTGTTGAAGCAGTCAATGTCCGAAAGCATGGTACTCATACCTTACTCCGTTTACATCTGTTGCGTCTGTCCCTAGGGTTTTTTAAGTGATCACAAAACTAAGCGAAAACCGGCAGAAACATCATGACTATAACAACCAATTTCTCAGTTCTCAGCCTTGAATCTTGTCAGATATAAAATCAACTGCGAAACACTAGCTTGAAAACGATATTCACAATTATTTATTATATTATTACATTGGTATAATAATTACAAGATTCCTTTAAAATATGGCTTTTTTTGAGATGCCAAATGATTGCAGTAATATAAAGTAAATAAATAAGGCAACATACAAGCTAGTAGCTCATATAACGTGTATTATTGGAAGTGCTTTCATGACAATCTGCTTTGGAAAAGTAAAATAGTATTCTGAGCCATGTCAATCAATATTTGTGAGGTAGAATCTTAAACCTAAATGAAATGACACTTATACATGGCTGAGACCAATTGATTGCTAGAATTGAAGGGCTTGAATTGACTTACAAAAGCACAAAGAGTATCATCATCAATGATCAAGTCATGACTGTTGTTCCTAAGAGGGCAACTACAATATCTTTAATATTTTTTATTCTACTCTGGAATAATTACTTTAGATACTGGAGTCCAATAAAGTTCAACTGCCATTCTTATTATTAGTATTATTATTAGCATTAGTAAAGTATAGTCTGACTTATTCTGGAAAGATTAATTACAATGCCACCAGAAGAAGACTGGTTATTTATATTTATATATATATTTTTTCAGTCCAGAAATTTTCATCCTTATTTTCTCATATTCAACTTTTTCTTTTAATTAAGGTTAAATTTAAATGCATCACCTTAAAGCTGACTACATAAAAAAGTTTTGTAAAGTTAGACAACTCCTATGAGCTATAATGAATTTTTGAAAATCATCCAAGAAATATTTATATTTAACTATGACAGAAGTTCCAACTGACCTAGTTTCCAAATTTCCATTTATCCTGATCAAATATTGCATAGAAGGAAGTTAAATTTATTTTGCCCTGGATACAATCCTTTTAGTAGTACCAAAGAAAGTAAGTGATTATTTTGAGATAAAATTGAGGTTTTAGAAAAATTACAAAAACTAAATTATTTTGAGGATTGATTAAAATTAGACAATAAAACATAGATTTTTTTTTGTTAGTAATGTTCAGATTAATCCTCTAAAATATAATCGTTAACATGGGTTTCACCCTGTATTTCAAAATTAGTTTGACTATATGACTAAAATGAAAATTAGTTCACCATTAAAAAAAAATACAATGCAGATAAAATAATTGATACAGTTAATATTAATATAAACTTCACGGTTGTCAGAAGTTCAAGACAATTCTTCATCTCCTGGTCGTATTACGTCCCGCACATGCAGGAGCCATGACTATCCTACATGTGAGGTAGGATGATCCCCAAAAAGTATTGAGGATATGTTACATCCTGCACATATAAGAGCCATGACAAACCACCATGTGAAACGGGAATACTCTTTCTTGTGTTAGATACAAAGCAAAAGCTGAGATGAAACTTCAAGAATCAGCTGATCACATGAAATGCCACAACTATGGTGAAATACATACATATTATTATTTGAGAAAATTAGAAAGTTAATAATATTATTTTTTCTCTTTTGCAAGTTCATTACAAATTATGAAACTGACTATTGTGCTTTATCAGTTCTACAATTTTATGAACAAGCAATAAAATGTAACTTAATCCATCTTATCAATTCCTAAATTTTACATTATTCAGTTAATTACCCCGATTTTGCAATTTCTTTGTACACGTACACCATAATTGATGACGCTGAATATGGAAATCTAATGTAACTAATAAATGAACCATTTAGTTTTACAATTAAAAAATATAACCATCTATCTAGGCACATATTAAAATGTATCATTAAAAAAAAAAAAAAGTTGTAGGAGTTATATAAAACAAAAAATAAAAACAGATGAATAAATAAATATACTAAGATATATATATATATTATGTTTTTACTTAAATTGTTGGTTTCTATCAACAAGACAGAACAAAATATCTAAAATGAATTGAGCTAGCAATAACCAACCCTCCCTAAAGATTTATTTTCTTTCATAGTACCATCCATTAACTGTTAATACTAGTATATACTTAATTTCAATTTTGGAAGACAATATCTACTAAAATTACTAAAGAAATTCATGAATAAAAAATATATTTTGGTAAGGATTCAGGCTTCCTAGATAATTAGCGCTCAATTTGTATATTGTTATACACAGAACAAAGTACAAAATATTTTAACAGCTAGCTGGTCCTGCTACTAAAAAGACAAATGGAGTTTGACAAATAAAATTATACCATTGAATTTCACTGATGTGGGTTCCTCTATTATTAATAATCATTATAGAAAGAAAAAATATACTAACAGGGGCGAGGGCTCGATTCAGGATCTCCCCAATATCCAGTCATAGGCTATCCTGCACAAGAGACGACCTTCCCAATATGAATTCTCTTTGGCAAAACTCTCATAGTTATGTTAACTGGAAAGTGTGGATGATATTAATACTGTTGTATAGTTCGCTTTCAATAACTTGTTTTTTTCTGTTTTCTAGCACTTTATATATTATTATCGGGAGGAAGGTAGCCTTTACATAATTTATAAATAATTTTGCAATTTTCATTTTTCAGAAACTAAACTTTCACCTTATTGTTTTGTGAGAGTTGTGGCGGTGCAGTGTTGGGATCCCTGTTCCTCTCGTTACTTGTCATTCAGTCAGCAAATGTACATTATTATAAGTTAAATGTGACAGTGGAACAACTCCACAATATTTGTCTTCAACCTGATGACGGTTGTCTCATGGTAACCAGATTAACCATCATATGAAGGGAGCAAGTCCTGCAGACTGCTGAATGGCTTACTTTGGCCATATATAGAAAGAATATAATCAGGTACTTCTCACATGTCAGTAGGTCAGTTGACTAAGTAGACTATTCCACAAATAGACACATATGTTTACAGTGTTGACTATTTTTATTTTATTTTGTGCTAATAGCACTTCTTTATTTATTGTCGTCCTAATCAATAATTTAATTAAAAGTAGGTTGTATGATTCAAACAATAGAGTTTATTGTTGTACATTAACGTATTTTTAAGATTAATTAAAGGCCTTTAGGTATAATTTTTCTTTTAAGAATCACTTTTGCAAATACAGTCCATTAAAATCATTTTAGTTAAAGGTATTTGAGTTTGCTAATGTTGATAAACCAAACTAAGCTGTCGTTGCATTTGAAGAACACTAATTTGCAATCAAAGCAAAATATGATAGCATAATTAATAATAAGCCTCTAAACACAGTTCAAAATAGACTGATATGGTTAAACCTAAATTAGCCGATATTTACATTCCTCCTTTTAAGGTTTAATATGACAATTTGTTTGCTTTCATGTTTTAAACCTGTAACCAAAGTCACAATGACACAAAACTGTTATACTTAAAATCCTTGTTATCGACGATAGATTCGATAAAATTCGCATCCCAAAACTAAAAGGAAGCGTATGATAAATTTGTAAAGAGATATAGTGTAGTAGTATCTTACGGGAGTATGGTATCTCTACCTTTGTATGTAATGGTAAGTGAGCTTACACACCTTAATGAACCCAAGGAATATGCTGGTGTTATATTCCTATTCCTATTACATTGTTCCTGTCAGGGTCACCCAAGCTGGACACCCCTTGGCACAGAGGCCAGACAAACAAGGATACCACCTCACAGCCAGTCAAAGTGTGACTGTTCTGAAGTAGCATCTAAGAGGCAGGCAAAGCCCATCACTACAACGAAAACACATTATTGTACACAGGTTAACGGGCTCAAGCCCAGTACCTCTTGGCTGGGCACCCAGGTGAAAAAAGACTGATCCCGTTAGGCGCATGATGAAAACTGGGTGTGACCACATCCCTTACTGCCTGATAGGCCCCCTCCCTGCCTCAGCCTTAGCAACACTAAGGGAGCTGCCCCACCAGATAAAATGCAAAATTCCACATGTTGCAGTGTCAGGCTGTGCCTCAAAAGGACCTACATCACTTTTGCTACATTTGCGAATGGCTGAGGGGTCCAGACTTTGTCACTGCGTCATTATGGCTGGTTATGGGGTGAACTTCCCAGGTAATAATTATTGATGATGAGGAGGGCAAGAGGGTTCAAATCACCTAAAAGGAGGCATTACCTCCTAATAGACGAAGCTGTCCTTATATGCCTTATTATAGTAAAGGAAATACAGAACTTCAATTCAATAATTCTGTGATATTAGAGTCAGGCGAGCCTGTAAAGACAACGCTTTGAAGTGTGTTCTGAGGTGGAATCCTCTTAAGACAGAGTTGTGTACAATCATCACTACTGTCTTACTTCTTGAAACATAGTTGGCGGCATCCAGCTGCATAAATATATCCTCAGACAACAAATCAGTGATTATGGGACTGGTTTCATGTGAACCAAACTCCCCTTAGTAAGAGAAGGTAATGGAGTCCTTATCGACCTTGCATTAAGGAAAGATCTAGGACTTACCCACTTTTTCTGGGTCCTTGGCCATACAGGTATAGACAGCAATGAGAGAATGGACAATTTGGCTAACCAAGGAGCTGCCCCACCAGATAAAATGCAAAATCCCACATGTTGCAGTGTCAGGCTGTGCCTCAAAAGGACCTACATCACTTTTGCTACATTTGCGAATGGCTGAGGGGTCCAGACTTTGTCACTGCGTCATTATGGCTGGTTATGGGGTGAACTTCCCAGGTAATAATTATTGATGATGAGGAGGGCGAGAGGGTTCAAAACTCATGTTTTGAAAGTTTTGATCGACCTCAAAAATTTCTTTATCAATGAAAAACAGTTAATTTTATTTTTCTAATGAATGATTAAATAGTGACTAGGATACCCTAGCAGCAAGGGTTTCTATAAAACCACTACCCACAACCACTGCTATTACCATAAAAAATAATAATATTATATAATATAATAATAATGCTTTAATTAAAAGCATAGTGTTTCTTTAATAGTCCCTAATAGTACGTTTAAGTCTTAAAACAATAAAATGTGAAGTTGGATATTTTGTCTCCTTCCTTTTTTGATGACTGCTTCAAACATTACATTGGTTTTTGGTACAGAAGGATTCACAGGTAGTTGTATTTTTCCGGAAAGGTGATATAAGTATTTTTATATAAGAGAGGGATTGTAATTAAAGATGCAAACTTAGCCAGTAATATTTATTATACAGTACAAGATACTTTATACCAAGTATGTGTATGTATCTAACGTAATACACTTTTTTTAAAGATTTTCTAGTTAAAGAAATCTAAAGACCCAATACTTCTTCTTAGGTACATATATTAAATTAGCTTCCCCAGCACTTTTTCAGAAGCTCAGTCTTTTCCTAAAGGTTAATCCATTAACTACAGATTTGTCACTAGAAGATACTAAGTAATTGCAACATTCATTCTTCTTAAATAATTAAAAAACCTATTAAACATTTATGACTTTTCTGTGAAAATTTTGAACTGTGGAAAATAATAACCCCCCACAAGTCATCTTAGCAAGTGAAAAAAAAATCTCAATACACCGATTACCTACATATATAGACAATTCTTCAGTACTCCCTTTTAAAAAAAGCGTTAAAATTGCTTTCATCTATCTTATTCGATTAAAACAAAAACATAAGTTTTATGCTTGACAAAGAATCAATTTATTTAAAATCTTTTGTAACCATAAATTATTTTTTACTATTAATGTAAACTCAATAGGTTTACAACCGACTAATTGCTGACTGACTAAACACTGATGGGATTAATTCAAATTTTTTTGTTTAACACTTATTATTAACTAACCCATAAGTAATCCATTAATTACAACTAGGCTTGTAATTGAAATTAAAAAAGGATATGAGAAATCTATAAGAATTTTCAACTCTCAAAAATGATATCGAAAGAAAATAAATACATCAAAGATATAAAAATTATTGAACTTTTCTTACCTTCTTCTAACATAGCCTCTATTTCATTATCACTGATATCCATTTCGAGATCTGAAATGTTTTCTGGTCTATCTTCCACATCAGAACCATCACATTCATCCAAGACTTGAAATATCCTTAAATCATCATTTTCCTGCAAATTATAAGACAAATATTGCTGGTATATGAATAATTCTGCAAGATATAAACAATTCATGCTATAAAAAAGGTTATTTTTACTATACACAGACTGTTACTCTAATAAGCTGCATCATTAAATGTTTTTATGGAATTTCTTAACATTTCAATAATTTGAGTTTTTTTTATAATCAAAGGGGATATGGGGTCCATACAACTTGGGTAATTGTAAGTTCACAGTTGTTGCCAATATAGCCATTCAATCTACAATAGTGGGACCATTAAAAGCTATAAGCACTAAATTAATAATTAAAAATAAAAAATTGTTTTAGTTAGTAAGTTATTCCCCATTATTTCATGTTTAAATTACATTTGATTAAAACATGAACTATAAAGCCATAACAGCATATGAAAAATTCAATAGAAAATGTACACTAATTGCAGCCTTGGGAACCATTCCTTCTTGTAACCTTACCCTGCATTGGCTTTACATTTATAAAGATGGCTCTGCAGAAGCAACACTCGAAAACAGGAGGAGCAGGCATGTATTCGTCCAATTTCCTTAAGGTGGTGGCTGTGGGCAAGAATGCATTAAACATTGGTGGATAAATTTTTGTGATTGTACTTGCCAAGGAAGAAATCTACATCAGAGAAGAACTTCACACAATCTTCGGTATGAAGAGGTTCCAACAGAATACAAGGCAAAATAACTGCCACAAACTAGATAGTTTCAATGACCAAGCCAGACTTGCAAAAGTCCCACTTTGATAGCCAAATAACATTGAAAAATGTGCCCCAGGTATGGAGAACAATCTAAGTAAACTTCATCCCTTAAGTTTTTAAGAAAGAGAACTACAAACCTTCAGCAGCCTTCCGACCTATTAGCCCAACACCCTTTCTAAAAGAGTTAGTGAGACTGGTGAAGTGGATAAATTTAAGATCACCCTAATCTGAAGAGACCCAGCATTTCACGCTGAAGTCTAACAAACCAGCACTCACATCAGGATTAAAACTACAATGAAACAACTTCTCAGGTTGAAAGGCTTAACTTTCAAGCATACAAATGTGACAGGGTATGATAATCATAATCCTTCCCATATGAATACTAGTTAGCTAGGTTTTTTCAGTATTAAAATTTTGAAACTTGGGTGATACTTACAATATAGATTATTTAGCTAATTAAAAAAAAGATATACTCACTCTAGTAAAAGTATAATCGTTAGAACATAGGTTACTTTCATTATTTTCTTTTGAAGAATAACTGGTAGATGGCATATTTTCTAACACTCTATGACATAAATATCTACTTTGTTGTGTATTTATGTTAGTGAATTGTAAAGATGCTTGTGTTTCACTGTATTTACATAAACGCTTTCTTTTGTCAATTGTTTCATCATACATGTTATCAGAATGCTAAAATCAAAATAAATTGTAAAGATAAAGACAAGGGTTCTTATAATTCATACAAAATAGTTATCACTTGTGGATCAGTAGCCTGGCCACATTTTTTTTTAATATAAAAGTGGGTTTTTTTTAACTAACTAATAAACAAATTGTATTTTTTAATATGTAAAGATGACATAGAAAGTGATGAAACAAAACCTAGATATAATTTTATTCTTGAAGTCTGTTAAACCAATGATTTTTTGTACATATGTAGTACTATCAGTTTCAGATTTTTCTCATTTTTAGTTTTTGAGTTATACATTTTTTAAAAACAAAAAATCGACTGTTTTTTGACATATTTAGGAACATTTAAAAGCTTATAGCTCAGCTCCAAAACTATCTGCACTATTAGAAAGCTGAAAATAGTGCCATTCTTTTCAGAATTGCAAGGGCTTTAATTTGAAATGATATTTGATTTTACTAAACCAATCTTAAAATTTCCAAAATTTTAAAAATACAAGAATAAAGTTTTGAATTTGTTTGGAAAAATGTATGTTACATGTACATGTAATTAGAATGTATGGGCCATATTCCATGATATTTTCATTATTGGTTGATTTGGTGTAGAGGAATGACCTGGAATTTCAATTGTTGACTCAAAAATTGAAATTATTTTTGTGTCACTTTTGAATATGTCCTTGACAATAATGGAAAAATCAAATGATTGGAACTTTAAATCTTAAACAATTTTAGACTTGTGACTTGAGGATGAAGAAATGTATAGTGAAGCAGTTATAAATAACTATAAGTTTGGTTAGCTGATATAAATAACAGTGTGTTAGGAAACCTGGCATGTGTTCAGAAGGTTTCAGTTTGTTTGAGTGTATACATTCTGTTTGTAAAATCTATGTCTCATTGTGTAAATAAATTGTGTCGCGTTATTCAATTACATATAAAAATGTGTCTCATTATTCAGCCCTTGTCACAACAAAATGTGATCTATTTTTTCATACTTAAATAAATTTTTGTAATTCCTGTTAATGTATTTTAACAAACATACAATATCTATATTTCAAAGTCTAGTGGAATATACCATTAAAATTTCAGATTGATTGAATCATTATTACAATTGCTATCATATATCATTTAAATGAAGGACAATTGTCTAGTACTTGTTTCAAATTAGCCTTTTAAAGCTCGGATATTATAACTACTGAAAACTGCTGCTTTTTTAGCTCAGAAGTAAACTTAGCAATGCACAAAGCAGTGGGTTAGCAGGCACAACTTGTTCATGGGGAAGTAATATCTGAAATAATTTGCTAGAGAAGCACCAATTTTGTAACCAGGGTCCAGAACATTTTATCTTTAATTAATACCCAAAAATAAAACCAATAGAACTGGATAACATGAACAGAAAAGCCTACATCTCTCTAATGAGCCCGCATGAATGATCCAACAACCAGAATTAATTTTACATAATAAGTAACTAAGAGCACCTCTATTACTAGCCTCAACCAAGAACTTTATACAGTGTGATGTAGCCCAGGCGTAGTGGTTGTGATGCAAAATATCCTTTCAAAGACAAAAACTAAATAAATTTAAAGTAATGTAAAACAGAAATGTGTCTTACAGAAAAATGTAAGACATTTTTTTTCAATGTTATATATACCGCAAAAACAAATATAACTAAGTATAATTCTACATTAATCTTCGTCTGGTAAGTGACTCGACACTGTCATTTCTGAATGATCATTCAGGTTTATTACTCTTAGTAGGTTGATTGGAAATTCCAGGTTAAGATGGCCTTTGAAGCAATAATCATCTTAAATCTCCTTGACACATTCCACAGATCATTTAGAACAGAACAGTCTGTGGTGCCTGGCTATATAGGTCTTTGATTCTGCTATTCGCCGAGGCATTTTCCTTAATAATTTTCATAGCAAGCTTTTTAATATAAACCTAAAGTTAATTATCTAATGTAATGACATTTTTATAGTCAATATTTATTAAAATTACAGCTAATTCTATTTTTTAATCTGACCCAGCAGTGGATTACGGCGAATATACTAGTTTAAGTAAGGTTTTAAAAATAGAAAGAAAATATCTGGATAGGTGAACCCAAGATAGATGAAAGGAAGGGGGGGGGTCAATAAATGACTAGGACTAGGGTCCTTTTTGTCAGATGAACCGGAAGTACAAGTTAATAATATAAATTTTTAATGTATTGTTTTGTGAGTATTACATATTCATTGGTGGTTAATACTTAAAAATAAAAATATAACCATACATTTTTGACAAACAGGGAATTGATGAAAATACCCTGTTATTATTTTGCATTTTAATCTGTCAGTGACTTTTGATGGATAATATTTTATACATATATATATATATATCCTTGTAATAAGGCAAGACCACATGTTGTGGGAAATGTATTGGAGTATCTTATAGAAATTGGTATTCAAACTCTTACATGGCCAGTTCATGGCACTGATTTAAACCCTATAGGGATGAGCTTGGCAGATACGTAAGATGTAAGACACCGAAATAACCCTCCTAACACCTTATCTGAATTAAAAACGGTTTTAGGGGAAACATGAGATGAAATTCATCAAGACGTAGCCAGCAAATTAATTAGGAGTATGCCAAGAAGACTGGAGGAAGTTATCAAGGCAAGAGGAGGAAATACTTACTAATAAATAAGAAAAAATCATTATTTCAGGGATTTGTTTTCCCCCACCCCTGGTCCAAGTTTTTTAAATAAATATTGTTAGCAAACAAATAAATCAAAAATGCACATTTTTTGAGGAGCAGTTAGTATATGTACATGTAACTTGACTGACTGCTAATCTTCATTACTTTTTTAGAACGTTTGAAGATTAAAAAGTTATGAAAGAAAATTTCCTCTACTGATGCTCAAGCAACAATACATATTAGAAAGATATTCAGTACTACTTATAAATCCAGTAAATAAAACAATGTTAAATTTAAAGTAGTTTCCTCTCCCATATATTAATTTTCGACACATCCTGATCACTCCAACCCCATTAGTCTAAATATTAAAGAGTTTACTAAACAAAATTTAAGTTAGCTAAAACATTAAATGTTAAGTAGTATTAAATCATCATCATTAATGTATTGAGTTGAACTGGTGATATAATTAAAAATTTATTTAAAAAAAAATCACTTCCTCCAGCTGATTCCTAACATTTTTATTTTACTTTTCACCATCTAAAAAGTTTTCACACCAATTATCAACTAATTTCAACTCAAACTCATTTCTTTAGAACTTTAATCTCAATGAACTAAAGAAGGTATAAACTATTGTGAAGGAGCAATCTCAAGAGACAAAATATCCCTTAAAAATTTCTTATGTGCTTATGAAATGATAGTGAGAAAACTACTTGATATTTTTGAACAAAAAAAAACCAACTCTTGTCTCCTATTTCTGAAGACCATATTAGTGACTACTTTATGCAAGTACTACATAATTTTCCTAAAAAAATTGAGTGAATCCTGCTTATCATGTTAATGAATTAGTAAATATATAAACATAAGTATAAATATAATAATAGTGGGATTTATACACAAAAAAAGTACCTCACAGCCTGATTTTTCTTTATCCATAGTTACAAACATCAAAGCGCTAAAAGATTAACTATATTAATAATAATTGAACTAATACAACAAAGAACTATTCAAGTAGATTGAATAAACTGCTAAAATCAAAATGCATTTCCAACACCTATCACTAAAATATATCATACGCGTTATAAGGAAAAACAAAAACGTAACCTTCCGAAATGTCTATATTTTTTAAGAATATACAGAAGTGACGTATCGTTGGTGAACAAACAAGCCTAAAGGCGCCAAAGAATACAAACTAAAGATGTAAGAGAAAGATGAACTATTTTATAGTGATAACCAATAGTCAGTTTCCTGGATTTTGTATTTTCCAAAATTACCATCAGTAATTTTAATTTTAATTAATGTAAAATTCGAACATTGACCTCTTCTTTGGCTGATGGGAGTGAGCCTGGTAGCATTTGGTGGCGTTAAAGACGGAAATGTCAGCTCACGCCTATCCTTCACTAACGGTCGTACTCCCGTTCAATAGTTATCGGTTATTCTAAAATTATAAATTATTGTAAATTATATATATATATAAGTTAAGATGTGACTTACGGGAGTATAGCCACTAATTCCAACTAACTTGATAAACATTGTAAATATATATATAGAGGATTATAATTTGAATAAAGTCAGTTCTTAACCAGCCTTCAAGAGTGTTATTTCGTTCCCAAATTATTCTTTTTTTTTTATAAGTTTCACGGTCCGATACACATAAGTTATATATATATATAGCTAACTGAGTATTATAAAATAGTTATAATGAAGTATCGTTGAGCAAATCAGTCTTTTCTACCCGTACAATTTATAAAAAAAATTATGTAAAGCATATGACCTAGAATCTTTCATCATGAAATATCTTAAAGGCGAGACCCAAGAGTGGTATAATGCCCAGAAAAAAGACATCCACGATTACGTGACTCTTAATTAATTATTTTAAGAAGAATTCCATGGAATCAGATATGATCATCTGATCGCCAATGAATTGGACAGTAAAAGATACTTAGATGATTTACACCTGACACCATCTGCGTACTTCACTAAAATGGTAGGTCTAGATAAATGATATTAGGCTTTACGACGAATTTTACTTATGTGAAAGACTTAAGTTACATTTCGGTTACACTATGGAATTTAGTGTACGAGTTCAAAGATTCTCCACGACCACGCATCATTCTTATATCAGTTACAAAGGCTTGGAGAATGCTACATTTGAAATGAGGGGATGACCTTTTCTTTTCTCACAAGCGCAAAACCAACCAATTCCTCAGAACCTAGTTATTCCGAAAAAGGAGTACTAGCCAATCAACGACCCGACTCAGACTAATTACAGAGAAGGTTTTTGTTGGGTTTTCGATAAAGTACTTAACACACATTGCTGAGTACACCTTTTATTGAACACCACATGCTTCATCTTCAACGCTAACTGATACACACATAACGACCAGGGGTAGGTTCCCCAGCCGGTTACAAATCAGGGTTACAACAGTTTCTCCTCCATAAAAAAAAACATAAATAAATATATAAAATCTTTAACAGACATTTTACTAGTATGTTAAATAATCCTGTAGGTAATCTGGCCGTCTTTTTATTCTATCGGATTTTCTGAGCTGTGTTTTATGGTCTGGTTCTGGTACAAAGTCTGAAGTGGTTATAGATTCTGGTTCTGGTGTTTGTTGCTTCTGATATAGATTCTGGTTCTGGTACAGATTCTGGTTCTGGTGTTGCTTCTGATATATATTCTGGTTCTGGTACAGATTCTGGTTTTGGTGTTGCTTCTGATATATATTCTGGTTCTGGTACAGATTCTGGTTTTGGTGTTGCTTCTGATATATATTCTGGTTCTGGTGTTTGTTGCTTCTGATATAGATTCTGGTTCTGATATATATTCTGGTTCTGGTACAGATTCTGGTTCTGGTGTTGCTTCTGATATATATTCTGGTTCTGGTGTTGCTTCTGGTATAGATTCTGGTTCTGGTGTTGCTTCTGGTATGGATTCTGGTTCTGGCGTTGCTTCTGGTTTTGGTGTTGCTTCTGGTTCTGGTATAGACTGTGGTACTGGTATTGCTCTTGACTGATGAGACTCATATTCGTGTCTCTTTTTTATGTTGTGGTGATGATATTCTGGTAAAGGTTCTTTGAATGCGACCTTTTTAGCTCCTAATCCTTCAAGTTGGCCAATGTGTCGTTTTATTTTTCTCTCTCCATCAAGGTGTACCTTTTAATGAAGGCCTCCCAGCTTTTCGGTGATTGTTCCTGGCCTTCATTCCACCTTGTTGTTGAGAAAATATCTGGTATTCACCCTCTCCCCTACTTAGAGAGATCTGGTTCGTGGCAGGATTACTTGATCAGATTTTGGCTCGTGAAAGGGTCGTAAGGCGTTTAATCTGGTTCCTATTTGCTGGTTCAGGCATTTCTTGTAATGGATGTCTTGTAAGTTTATTTGCAAGTGTCTAATCCACATTCGACCCAGCAAGGGGGCATAACCATCAGGGACCACATAAAGGTCTTCATAAGATACAGTGTTCTTATATTCCACTTTTACTTTTGTTTTTCCGAGGGGTCGAAAAACGTTGTCTGTGTAAGATTTAAAAGCGATATTTTAGGGTTGAAGTGGCTGTTTTATTTTTAATTGTTTGAATTGAGTTTTAGGTATGAGCGTGTAACCAGCACCGGTATCAATTTCAAAACTTTGATACGTATTTTCGATTTTGATCGATACCTGGTATTTCCCCAAATCTTGTGATAGCTTTGATATGGGGTGAATATTGACAGGAACAATTTTATTCATACTCCGGTCGTCATAATAGTTTGTTTGTGTCGCTGGTTCGTCAGTTGTTACTTTATGCGTGGAGCTTTCTTGTTGCGTTTTTAACAGGGTTTTTATGCAAACTCCCACTACGTGCCCAGTGCTGCCACAAGACGTACACGTTAGTTTAAAAGGTTTCAGTCGACAGTCCTCAGCCAAATGGTTTGTTTTTCCACACCGTAAGCAATGATTATATAAGCCTAATCTTTTTAAGTCCACACGACCGCTTGATTGTGATCTGGTACGCTGATTTCGGTTTCGAGTATCTGTGTTTTCCCTTCTGTACCTGTTGGAGGTGCTTGATTAGTAGAATTGATTGAAAAAGACTGTGTATTAGCTAACTCACGGCTATTTGCTTTTGATGCTTCGAGTGCGATAGCTTTTTTTATAATATCCGTAAATTCAACTGTATCAGATTCTAAAATCTTTTCTCGAATACTGTTATCGTTAATTCCACGAATAAACTGCGCTCGTAGGAAAATCCCTGCAGCGGACACCTTAAGTTTACATGTACATTCTACGTTAAAATCACAATCAGAAAGGTCACGTCTTAGCGATGCGATCTAATCAGGAATTGTCTCATTTTCTTTTTGGTAAGTGGACAAAAAATGGCGTTGAGCGACTAAAGAATTTCGGGTAGGTGCTAAATGTTGTTCGAGGACCTTTATTAATTCTTCATAACTGAGATCTGCCGGTGTGTTATAATTAGGTGCCCCGATAGAATTTAAGAGCATTTGAGCACATTTTTCTTCATCCGCAAAAATTTCCTTCATTTTAAGATAATTTTCGAACTGCTGTTTGTAAAATTTGAAATTCTCCTCCTTATGATTGAAGTTTTCGAAAGGAGGAACGTTAGATACATTTGTAACCGATGGTCGAAAGTCTTGGCTAGAACGACTTAGTTGAACTAATTGTGCGAGGAAAACCTGTTGGTTTTTATCCATAGCTTCGATTAATAACTTGAATTGATCTGCGTCGATTTTGACTGATGTATAGAATAAAAAATAAAACAAATGATGTAATATGTACGATAATAAAGATTTGTAACTCACAGTAGTAACACGACTTCAAAGCAGGTATGTTTATACTGGATAGATCCTGAACCGTCACTGTTTAGTCTGGCTTATATCCACTTTAACGCACCTCTTTTTACCTCGTCGCCAATTGTTGGGTTTTCGATAAAGTACTTAACACACATTACTGAGTACACCTTTTATTGAACACCCCATGCTTCATCTTCAACGCTAACTGATACACACACAACAACCAGGGGTAGGTTCCCCAGCCGGTTACAAATCAGGGTTACAACAGTTATAATCATATTTATAAACCAAGTCGTTATCAATATAATCAGAATTACAATTTTAATTAAAATCAAAACCGTAATCAAGGAGAGAATTCTAATTATCAGAGCCAATTTCTCGATAGTCAGTCTCTTTCTCGATTTCTCGATAATCGTCAAGAAATAATCAATCAACCATTCCTAATCAAAATAAGAAGGCCAAGTAAGCCTTTATAAGAACAATGCAGATGTTTAACTACTTTGAAGAATCTGATGAAAGTTAGCCCATAAATGACGAACCACAATTTCATTATAATTCATGACAATGCATAGAAGGAAACCAGTTCGAAAAGTGACTGACACGTCAAAAAACGTTGGTTGGATGATCCCGCTCAAGAAAATTTCGACGAAGTAACCACTAAACCTGTTTCCCATTCCCATATTTTAAAAAATGAAACTAAACCGGACGTTGCAATCAGCTCAGTAGGGGGGGGGGGGGATTCACAGATTTATTTATTTCTTCAACTGACCTCTCCTTCTCGTTTCTTTTTGCTATCCATCTTATTATTTTAGTTTCTAGTATTTTTTAAATTTTAGTTTTTCCATAAAATTTTCCTTTTATTTTTCCCACGTCCTATTTTTTATAAGTTTGAGAGCTATGAGAAAAAAAAAAAAAAATTAGTATGTAGTTTTTTAAATTTTAGTTTCATTTTTACTTTTATTTTAGCCTATATTGTATTCTGTCTATACTCAAATTATTTCCAACCAAAGCACGATATGTTATTTACAACTCTCTTCCTTGTAACTATTTTTCATCCATTTAAATTTTGCTCCTTACTTTCCTTTATATCCTTGTTCTCTCTGTTCCTCATGAGTAGAGTCCCTACAACATGCCACATTAAAACTCAACCCCTCCCTGCTCATCATGGCGAATTTCTTCAATTCTTCCCTACTTCCAACTGGCTTAAACCAGACATTTTCTCATTTTCTATTTATCCTCACAACTATTATCTTCTCCATCACTATCCACTATCCATTCCAATCCGCTCCTCCCTCTCAGAGCCCTCATGGAATTCGTTTTCACTGAAGTATCCTACCAATCTGGTAGGATCCCTTATGTAGTGATTTATCTTCCTTCTCAACTTCCCTTCGATCCTATATTTGAATCAACTCTATACAAGCTTTATGAGAGTTCTTTGTATATATATTATTATCATTGAAATACAGTTGGCATTGGCGACACTCGTATGGCGGAGAGGTTCTCTTGGATGTGGAGGTTCAGGTTCACTGTGCATAATAAACAGGGTTACAGTAAAGAGTGTTATTTGTTTGTCCTATGAGACTACTATTTATTCTAACAAGCTTGCCTTCCCAATTAAGTAGAAGTGTAGTTTACTTGTTGATAATCAAGGTGCTTTGAGTATGATTAAAAACTATGAAAACACTAGCCGCTCAAAACATATAGATATTAAGTTTCATTTTATAAAAGATATTGTTTCTAAGAACTTAATTAGTATTGGTTATGTAAATACATGTTCAAACATAGCAGACATTTTTACTAAAGCGCTCAATAGCAATAAATTTTCATTTTTTAGATCTCAGCTTTGTTTAAATTAATTTTTGTTGTTTGCTATTACTCTTGTTTTATTTTTATTAATTGATACAATTTCAAGTGATTTGTTGTTTGTGTTTTATATATGGACTTGAAATTGAGAGGGGGTATGAGAGTTCTTTGTATATATATTATTATCATTGAAATACAGTTGGCATTGGCGACACTCGTATGGCGGAGAGGTTCTCTCGGATGTGGAGGTTCAGGTTCACTGTGCATAATAAACAGGGTTACAGTAAAGTGTGTTATTTGTTTGTCCTATGAGACTACTATTTATTCTAACAGGTTATGGGCCCAGTCACCCAGTCGGTGTTAGTTTAACGGTATTAGGAAGTGTGATCATTAAAAATTCCCAAGAGTGAATTGACGACACCATGGCTTCACAGATTCCGTTCCCGCAATTAAGTGAGATTAACTTCACAACCTGGAAGTTTCGGGTATTTAGTATTCTCGAGGATAAAGGAATACTGGATGTGGTAAAAAAGAAAGACATATCAAACGAGGACAAGACAATAAAGGCGAATGACGCCAAGGCTCGGTCTATTATAATCGCGTGTGTATCCGACAAGCATATTGAATACTTTAAAAATGCTTCAACATCGTATGAGATGAGAAAATGTCTTGAGAGTGTTTTTGAACGTAAAAGTGTACTGCCGAAACTGTATTTACGTCGAAAGTTAATCCAATTAAAGTGTGTGAAAACACAGCACTTCAGGACCACTTCGTAAAATTCGACGAGATCATGGCTGAACTAGAGGCAGCTGATACAAAAATGGATGAGGACGATAAAGTTTGCCATTTACTTATGACGATGCCCCCAAAATTCGACACGGTAATTACGGTATTGGAAACATCAGATAAAAAACTAACAATAGAGTTTGTCAAGAGCAAACTTCTGGATGCAGAGTTGAAGATTAATAATACTAACGCTGTTTCATCTCCTTCGGAGGAGTTTTCGTTCGGAGCTAAAGTTAAACGGTGTTTCGGTTGTGGAAGTACGAATTATTAAAAAAATTAGTGTCCAAGAATTAAGAATAATGGAAGGTATAATTTCCCGCCAAAAGGGGGAAATTTCCCAGAGAGAGAGAGAAGTTATTCGTCAAGAGGAGGCAGTTACCCCCCAAGAGGTGAATATCAACCAAGATATGACGATGGCTATTTGGCTGAGACCGAAATGAATCACAAAGACGTGACATTTATAGCATTATCTACGGAGCTTGCTGAGGAAAAACCAAGTAGACATAGTTATGTTAATTTCATACTGGACAGTGGAGCGAGTCATAATTTATTTCGAGGTGATGTATTGGATTTAATGCCAGAAGTGAAGTGTATTGAACCAGTTCCAATAAAAATTGCTGACGGCTCTAATATATTTGCTAAGAAAGAAGGTATCCTTGAAGTGTATTGCAATAAAACAGGCGTGAAGTTCAAAATAAATGGACTGATTGTGGACAACTTTCCGTATAACCTCTTATTAGTTAAGAAGATAAACAAAGCAGGTTACGATGTCGTATTCACAAACGGTGTTGCAAAAATTATAATGAAACCCGAACCAATTATGAGTGAAATGTGTAACAATCTTTTTGTGTTCCGTTTTAAACTTAATATAAAAAGAAATGACTGTTTACTGTCCGAAAAATCGGATGACTTGTGGCATTTAAGACTCGGGCACTTAAATCGACGTGGACTACAACTTTTGAATCTACCATGCTCGGATAGAGTATGTGATTCCTGTCAAAAAGGTAAGGCGGAAAGACAGCCTTTTAATAGAAAAGAATACCCACGATCTACACGAATAGGCGAACTAATTTACACAGATGTTTGGGGACCTGTCAATGAAAGAACAATGGATGGCGAAAGGTATTACTTGTCAATATTAGATGATTTCTCTCATTTTACAACCATTTATTTACTTAAAGAAAAATCAGATGCTGAAGAAAAATTAGTGGATTTTTATAGAATGATGAAGAATAAAGGAATCAATGTATCAAGAATCCGTTCTGATAGGGGTGGAGAGTTCCGATCAAACAAATTTAAGGAGTTTTGCAGATTTAATGGTGTTGTACATGAATTTACATCTGGGTATACACCTCGACAGTGTGGAGCTGCGGAGAGGTTGAATTTGACACTTCTTAATAAGGTGAGAACAATGTTCGTTGATAGTAATTTGCCAAAGTATCTATGGGGGGAGGTGGTTCGCACCGCAGCATAACAACTTAATCAATCCCCTACAGTCGCACTGAATGGCCGGACACCTGCTGAAATGTTTTATGGAAAAAACGATTTGTCGAAGCTACGGGTTTTTGGATGTAAAGTCTGGCACCTTCAACTGCCAAAGGGAAGCAAACTTGAACCTAAAGGTCGGGATGAAAGAATGGTTGGTTATTCTGGTGCTGGATATCGGATTTGGGACCCAGAGAAGGGTGAGATAATTATTTCTCGTGATGTGAAGTTTGACGAGACACAGATTAACTATTTGGAGAATAATTCTCAGACACCTGCATATGTTCCATTTAATGAAGAAGACAACAAAGAGGAAAATGAAAGGGAAGACACAGAGAAGAAAGTACTCTAAGACAGTGAAGAAAAGTTCTATGGATTTGAGGAAGGAAACCGTGATAGAAGGAAAATTAGACCGGAAAGGCAAAGAAAAATTAATTCATACCTTAAAGACTTTCATCTGCATACAGCCTTTTGTCTGTTAACTGAGGATGATCCACAAACTTATGCGGAGGCAGTAAAAAGGGGTTGGACTAATGCTATAAAGAAAGAGTTGACTGCACATGAGGATTTCAAAACTTGGACACCTGTTGAAGACATCCCATCCACTTCAAAACCTATTGAGACAAAGTGGGTATTTACAACCAAAAGTGATGGAACAAAGAAAGCCAGGTTAGTGGCAAAGGGTTTTCAAGCTTATACCTAAAAGGACTATTGAGTGAATTGTACCCAGGCAAAGATGAGGACATTAAGTGTAGTTTACTTGTTGATAATCAAGGTGCTTTGAGTATGATTAAA
Source organism: Acanthosoma haemorrhoidale (assembly GCA_930367205.1). Lineage (NCBI taxonomy): Eukaryota > Metazoa > Arthropoda > Insecta > Hemiptera > Acanthosomatidae > Acanthosoma > Acanthosoma haemorrhoidale. The sequence continues at coordinate 103,254,946 of OV884009.1, read as the reverse complement.
AACTATGAAAACACTAGCCGCTCAAAACATATAGATATTAAGTTTCATTTTATAAAAGATATTGTTTCTAAGAACTTAATTAGTATTGGTTATGTAAATACATGTTCAAACATAGCAGACATTTTTACTAAAGCGCTCAATAGCAATAAATTTTCATTTTTTAGATCTCAGCTTTGTTTAAATTAATTTTTGTTGTTTGCTATTACTCTTGTTTTATTTTTATTAATTGATACAATTTCAAGTGATTTGTTGTTTGTGTTTTATATATGGACTTGAAATTGAGAGGGGGTATGAGAGTTCTTTGTATATATATTATTATCATTGAAATACAGTTGGCATTGGCAACACTCGTATGGCGGAGAGGTTCTCTCGGATGTGGAGGTTCAGGTTCACTGTGCATAATAAACAGGGTTACAGTAAAGTGTGTTATTTGTTTGTCCTATGAGACTACTATTTATTCTAACAAGCTTGCCTTCCCAATTAATCTTGATATTTTAGCTAGTGATCTTATCACTAATTTACTTAGTGATTCCCCACACAAACTTTTCCTTGTCAACCTTACCATTTCCCTGAATCTCTTTGTCGTCCCAAACTCTGCCACCCAACATACGAATATTACAGATTCCTGGATAGAGCTATTTATTATCTCCCACATTGATCTAATTTCCTCCTTTAAACATTCTGTACCTTTCCTTTTGGCTCACGATCTCATCTGCCTATCACACAATCTGTCACTCTTCCTTTCCCCAGGGATATAACCTATTGTAACCTCAATTCCCTTATATTCAAGACCATCCAACCAGTTCTGGATAGAACCTGATCCCCTTACCTCTGTTAATCGGATTGCCGTGCTATGACAAGTAGCCACACGGACCAAAAATTTGGCAAAATAAATAAAAATATAACTGACGGAATGGGAGTAAGGGACTAAATATTTCTGGAGCATTGAAAAACATCCTGCACTTGAGGCGCATGGGTTGGGTTGCTCTCAAGCTGAATTTAATTGTCGAGAAAGCCCAACAGATAGAACATATTAAGAGTTTGGGAATAGTCAAAAGAATTCTGTACCACTTTCAGAGTTCCACTTAATTACGTAACAACTCGGTTAAATTCTACGTTGGATATGATTGTTTGTCCAATTTAATCAGAAATTCCCATTAAAATAGTGATTGCATTCATCAATGCTGACCTTCCTGTACTTACAGAATAGGAATGGCAGCAAGTAAAAAAATTATGCCCAATCTTACAGCCTTTCAAACACTTAAAAAAATCATTGAGCACATACCTAGAGCTTTCCTCCGGCTTCACGCTAGATAGTATTAACCAATAACTGCAAGCTGCCGAATAAATAGCAATAAATGCAAGCTAATAAGCTAACCAGCGGACTCATTGAATGCCTGGTGGAGCCCCTTCTTGACAAAAAGTTAACTGATCTAAATCCCTCAATTAGCTTACTGTTAAGTGAGATAATTAGAACGGCGCACTTCGGAGGAATCTAACACAGTGGCTCCTTGACAGTTCCAACGTTTTTGGACCCTCACTTCAAGATGTCCGGTTTTTCTGTGAAACCGAAGCTGGTCAAGCGAAATCGCTAGTGAAAGATTATTTAATTCAGAAAGCATCTCAGGATAACTTGAGTGAAACTAAGTAATGTTAAAATTAAGTTATAAAAATAGATTATATTTGCAGTTCCCATAAAATTGAAATTAACAATTAATTTAGTTGGTGATTTAATTTAATAATAAAATTAATTAAATTATTTTCTAATTCTAATTAATTATTTTATGTCTTCATTGTTTTATATGTAGCTAGGTTTATCCCGTATAAATTTATTAATTTTATCACATTCAATTTTACCTGATTTTTGTGTCAATTTTTGAATTTGAGAGTAAACAAATGTGTATATAAATATTGCTGTTTCTTTGTGCTCATATAAACATCCCAACACTTAATTGGCATATTTCAAAAAATCTTTTCAATGATCTCACGGTTAGTATTACGACGCTTGGTATTAGCCGGAATTGATGTTTTTAAATTTTTAATACATAAATATAGCTAAGGGAGGGAAGTAAAGGAAGGGACAGTGGTAGGCTGGCGTGACGAAACAGAGGAAGGAGAAGGATTGTGACAGAGGCGCAGAATTTTTTTTTTTTTTTTCTAAGCTCTCTAGTTAGAAATTCAGGATGAGGGAAAAATATAAAATATTTAGGGTGATTGGATCCTTGTACTAGGAGTACCTGCTTGAAGGTGGTGTGAGAGGAGTAAGGAGTGTGGGAATCCTCGGTGGAGGTTGGTTGATTCAGTACAGTGGTGAGAGTCCACTGGTGGCTGGGCCTAGAGTCTCTCTAGGCATGTAGTGCAGTCGTAGTTAGTCTGATATCAGTGAGGGTGCCCCTTAGAGGCTTGTTGTTGGTGGGCCAAGCGTTGTGATGTCTACCATTTTCTCTGCTTTACTCGATCTTATGAGTTGCCATCGTGCCGGCAGCAGTGGTAGTGTCATATCTCGGAAGAGAGGGTTTAGACTGCGTTTCATCGAGTCGAAGAACTTGATGTGACGTCGTCTGATGGCTTCGGTGATGGTGGGGAGCTCGAACTTTTCGTGCATGTCGGAAGACTTCATTTCCCGAAAAGGGGTATGCCACAGTTCCGTTCGCAGGATGTTGTTCTGGAAGCTCTGGAGGCGAGTTATGGTGCTGGCATGTAGGGATCTAAGGAGTGGTGTCCCAAACAGTAGAGCTGGCCTCAGGACGCTCTTATATATGAGGAGTTTCAGTCGAAGGGATATGGCCTGGCTGGTGATAAGATGCTGGAGAGAGTAGTAAGTTCTGCGGACTCGTTTTAATTTCTTTTGCAAATGTGTGCCAAACGTCATGTGCCTGCCTAGGTTGATGCCTAGGTAGCAGATGCTGTTTGCTAATTTACATTGAGTCCCGTCTATGGTAAAGCTGGGTGGACGCTTTCTTTTCCCATGCTGGAAAGAGAAGATGATCCCCTGAGTCTTGGCTGGGTTCACTTGGATATGGACAGCTCGCAGCCTGTCGGCGATTAATTGACTAGCGCCCTCTGCAGCCTTTAGAGCTTTCGTTGGGTTGAGGCTGGTACTGTAGACCCCTATGTCGTCCGCATATGCCGCTACCTAACAATTGGAGTATGAAGCTCCTACTATATGCGCGGTGTATATGTTGAAGAGTAGGGTTCCCAGCACCGACCCTTGGGGAACTCCGACCACGAAATCTCTTCTGGTGGTTAAGACGGCTCCTATTCGCACAGAAAATGTTCTGCCTGCTAGGTAGGAGGACATAATATTCTGGAGTTGCGCAGGAAAGTCGTGCTCGTTCAGGCATCGCAGGAGAGTATGATGATCTACGGAGTCAAATGCCTTCGTGCAGTCAAGGGAGATCATCGCAGTGACTCTGTTGTGGTGCATGTTCGTTGCAACGTGCCACTGCAGTTTTACAAGGTTGCAGTCCGAGCTAAGTCCTTTAGTGAAGCCGGTCTGTTGAGGTGGAATGATGCCTTGAGCGTCACAGTGCCTGGTGAGATGATCGTAGAGAATCCTTTCGTAGATTTTTGACAACTGGGTCAGCAGACTAATGGGCCTGTAGTGAGCTGGCTCATACCCATTCTTGGCCGGTTTCAACAGTGGGACGACAACGGCATGCTTCCACGTCTGGGGAAAATAGTGTAGTCGTAGTGAGGATTTTAAGATGTTCACTATGTGGGATATCCCCTTCCGTGGTAGCTGTCTGTAGCTGGAAGGATGTTCTGGACGTTGTCATCTCCTGGTGCTCTGTTGCCTCTGGTGCGACGAATGATCGCTGAAACCTGGTGGTAGGAGGTATATATGGAAGTTTGGGTGGGGGTCCGCTGGTTGGGCGCTGTGATTGGCTCACTGACTCTATCCCCTCTCATTTAGTCAGCGAGTATGTCAGCCTGCTCTGGAACTGAAATGAACTGTCCGTTGTTTACAAGTCTCACCGTGTTTTTCTTTGTGATTGATGTCTTCACCAGCCACCAGAATGCTTTATAGTCGCTGTGTAGACAACGTAGACGGTAACCGCACATAGTGGTCTTCCATTGAATCATCAGAGACGTTATCTGTGTTGTTAGGGCGTTGAGCACAGACCTCAGGTCTTTGTTTTTCGTCCGGAACCATCTGTTTTTAATGTTGTTGCGTTGCCGTATCAGTTGCATGATGTGTTCCAGTGGCTTCCTCAGGGAAGGCGGTACCGGTGCAAACTTCGGTATGGAGACATCAGCAGCTCGGACAAAGGTATCCTGCAACTGATAGATAGCGCTGTCGACATCCCAAGTATTTCTGAGTGGCGCAATTGGGGGCAACTCTGCACTAATGAGATGCTTATATTGGGCCCAATTGGCCCCTCGATAATCATATCTTGTAGCAGGTGGCTCCGGAATATCACCTTCTGGCTCATATATAATAGGTCTATGGTCAGACGATTCGAAATCGAGCGCCGAGCAGCCGGTGACCCGATGAGGTTGTTTAGTGAGAAGTAGGTCTGGTGTGGAGGTCCTATCTGGGTTGCCATGTTGCCTAAATGTTGGTACGCCTGGGTGGATCACTGTAAACGGCGTTTTGATTATGTGCCTGCCGAGGGCATTAGCTGTTGTCCCACTCCACCAGCTATGATTGGCATTGAGGTCACCAACGATTATGTGACTTTTATTTTGGCTTATCTGGGTTATTAGGAGCCTTGCTGTCGTTAGGTTTGTTCCAGGCCTCCTATAAATGCCAGTCACAATAATATTGTTCGTCAATCGTAGTTGGAGAGTGACTACATAGTGGTTCCCGTCAGATGGCACCACTGGGTTTAGTCGTTTACAAGGTACTCCTTGCCTGACTAAAATGGCCACGCCCCCTGTTGTTGTTTCCGTGTCCTGCCGGTAGGTAGAATAGCCTGGGAAACGACAATAGCAGTCCTTCTTTAGCCTGGTGTCAGTTAAAATTGCAACATCTGGGGTATGGTAACGTAAAATTGCCTCGACATCACCTTGTTTGGGCCTAAGGCCGCAAACGTTATAATTAAGAATGTTATGACCTATCATTTTGTTGCTGGTCCATCGAGTTTTGTAAGGACTCTTTCTATGAGACTAGTCAGCTGTGTTATAAAATATTGAGCATGGTGTCCATGGTTGAATTGGATGTGGTCGCGGGCGCGGGAGATTCTTCCGTTAATAGGTGCTGTTCCTTGGTCACATGTGAGTAAAAAGCCGTTTGTCGTGGTGGTGGGGGAGCCGGAGCGTATCTAGTGTCCCTAGATGACGCAATAGTTTGATGCTGGGCCTGGCGTCTATTCTCTATTGTCTGCATTAATTTGATCCTATAGGGGCATTGCTGATATGATGCAACATGTCCCTCCCCGCAGTTAGCACAACGTAGGGGTACCGCCTGGTCGCGTGGGCATTCCTTAGTGTCGTGAGGCTGACTACACCTCACACATTTCGGCGATTTGAAGCAGTATCGCCGGGTATGGCCATACTCCTGGCAATTCTGGCACATGGGGATGCCGCGCTTCTCATTATAGGTGCTTACGCGGAAAAGCTTGTTATTAACATGGCGGATTTGTTTAAGTTTGTCCACAGTAAGAGTTGAGTCACCGATTACAAGGACTGGCTCAATATCAGTTTTGGCGCCATTGTGGTCAATTTTCCTTAGTCTGTAGACCGATATAATTCCTCCTACGGAATTTATGTGCTCTTCAATTTCTTCTATGGGATGCGTTAAGTCAAATCCGTGGAGAAGGAATTTTTTGTTCGGTTTCGTTCCCCTTGGGGCATATGTGTGATACGGGATTTTAGCTGCTTTAAGAGCGGCGGCTGTTGTTGATAGGGCTTGTTCTGTGGCACAAAACACTTTGGTATCCAGCTGTCCTTGGACTATATGGTATCTCGTGACGATGTATTCTTTTAGGAGCCTGGTCAAGTCATAACTGTTTAATTTTCCCATGACTAAGGGAGGTATCGGTTTTGGTTTATTAGTCATGGGCTCGGATTGTGCAGTTTGCGGTTGAGCCGTACTTAAGGGTTCGAAAGAATTCTGAACCTGAGTTACGGTTTGTGGCACTGTTCGGGGTCGACAGTGTCTTTTGGGCTGGTGGTATCCCTCAGTATTGTCCGTATCGGACTTGGGGCTGGTTGGGGAGTCGGAAATGGCATAAGTGATGTCCATTTGTGTGGCAGATGATTTGCAGGGACCTTTACGGGTGGGCATTGTCTCTGTGGGTACGTGCGACGCACACCCAGTTGGGGGAAAAATCACTGAATCACTAAGAATTTCTTAAAACTACTTACAGTTCCTCGAAAGCTGCTCCTATCACTTCCTGTCTTCACGAGAAACACTTTGTAACTAAGTTCACCGAAAAACACTAACTTCACTGAAAAACAAATCGCTGGGTCAGAATAGGTCCTTCCTCAACGAATGCTAGCTGGTGAATCAGAGTCGCAGAATGAAAAGGGTCGAGCTCTTAACTGCTCCAGCTACGGGGTGACTGTCACAACCAGGCCAGCGATGCTGAGAAGAGAAAGGAGAAGGAGCTGCGACTGTGATTGTGACAGAGTTGCATGGTGATTAACTGCTACGGGGTTGTGAATGTCACACCCGTGACCGGTAGAGTACCGGTAAAAGGTTCAAGAGGAGTGGAGCAGGTTGCAACTGCTCCAAACCGAGATGAGGTCACTGCTCCACCAGTGCCGTTACACCCTGGATATTTGAAGTAATGGGTGTCTGAATATGAGCTGATCTTAGATGTACGTTATTATGCGATGAGCATTTCTCTACTAGGAACCAACTTTTACCTCATTGGTATATAATGTATACCTTTTTGTTTATGAAAAGAGGGGTTAATGTCAAGCAGGATTCAATTAAATATATTACTAGCCTCTCTGTAAAAATACATAGGGTTATTAGTTTTATTTGAGTAAAAAAATATAAAATATTTATTATATTAATTTGTTTATAATATTTGGATATACCATGTACATCTCCAACAGGTCCTTTTAACAACAAAAAGTTATAATAATGCAAATAGTTATTAACCAGAATTGATAATAAAAGGTGTGTAAAAATTAACATTATGTTTGAAAGAATACTTAGTATATTGATCAGTTCGAAGTTAACTATTTACCAATAATTTTGATTTTAAACTTCTAGTAATATGACTAGCCTATCCGAGTTTGGCCCGCTTTCTCGTTTGGACTATACCTAGGCTTCCTACGTTGATTGGGCTGATAATTTGTTTACAGGGAAATTTTCACTGTTACTGTGCACTAACCATCCTTACTAGTAGTTTGGGCTATGATTATTTATGACTAGTTAATGCTTTGTTTAATTCTAACAGAACCATTGTTGAAATGATAGTTTGTTCTGTATTTATAATAATCGTTTTAGTACAGAGTGAATTTATAATAAATAAAAAAATATGAAAGTTTTGCCATTCTGTTTTCTCTTCACCTTTTTAAAATCCTCAACAGGTCACGCCGAGACAATGACCAGTCATCCTTTCAAAATGTGAAAGAAAAAAAAAATTATTTATAAATTGGGAGACCAGAACTTTACATTCAGAAGAGAAAAACATGAGAAACTCATTGTTCAAGAAATTCCATGTATGAAGTGAAATTTGTCATAGAAAACCAAGAAGAAAGCAACCACAACTAGACAATTCCTGTTTATTGTAAGTTTAACTGCTTTTAAAGGATTCAAGTTAGTATTGTATAATAATATTTAGTTTCGGTTATTAAATGACATTTTCGATTAATACAGAGAAGAACATGAAGTATAAGTAAAGTGAACCTTGACTAATAAATAAATTCATTTCATAGAATAAAATATTTAATATTTGGTGTTCTTAGTTTTTAAAAAATATACAGTTTTGAAATTGTAATTTTATGTGTTCAGGTTCATAACCTTTTATTAATTATATTAAAGAGTCAATTACATACTTCTCTTTTTCACTACAATTTTAATTTTCAAGTATTTTATTGGTACATGTCACCTCAAAATTCTTAAAGTTCTTAATATTCCTAACTTCACAATTGATTCCTGTCTTAACAACTTCTCATCAGTGAAAACCTTGATTTGGTCCTTGATAAAAAACCTTATACAAAAAATATCACATATTAAAAATTATCTGAATGCCCACCCTCAATTCTCAGTTGTTCATGTTGTCTCCTATATCAAACTCATCAACTCTTATACACCTTTTCTTTCTCTATTTTGACTATGGTTGTGGTGTATGATGGGAGGAGGATCTTGAGGCTTGGCTAAAGCACCTGATAAATTGTATCCTAAGATTTATAGTTGGGACCACTGCATATAGCAGTGCTACTGTATTGGGATGGTTGTACTTTTCAGCCCATCACCAATACTTCCTTGGATCCTTTTATCACAACTAAAAAAAACCTTTATACCAGATCCTGTCCATCTGACCTGTACTACTCTTCTTGTAGTTTAATAATGGATATTCTTATTTATACACCAAATTACTTTTTTTTTCAAATATAGTCCTTCCCCTAATTTGATTTGTCTATCTCTTTCTCATTTTCCTCAAGAAATAATTCCTACATTTATCTTGTGCTCCTTCGTCATGGTTGTCAGCAAATGTTTTTCATTCATGTTTTTGTGTGTGGTGAATGGTGTCCTCTGAGGATCTTGAGGCTTTGTTAAAGTGCCTAATGCATTTTACAGCATTACAACAAGATGTTCAGCCTTCAGCCCGTAACTAATATTTCCTTAGATTTCTAATCTATTGTGCCATCTTGACCAAAAAGCCCCATTACCTTTAAAACCTTCTCCAATTCAAATGAGCTATCAATACTTGTTATACCAAATCCTGCCTATCTGATCTGTATTAACCTTTTCTATAGATCTACCTCCTATGATCATCCTTTTCTAATCTGTCCTGCAAACCTCTGGTCTCATCTTTTCCATTAATATTTTTGCTCCCAATCCTTAAATACTTATTTTACCAGTACCTTATTTCTCTTCAGTTTAATAATTTATAATCTTATTTATAAACAATATGTTTTTTTCTGTAATATTATTCTTTCCCTATTTTAATCTTCTCTTAATAATTCTTTTCAATCAGCCTTTCTTTCCTCTTTTTCCTCCTGTAATAATCACTACAATTTATCTTATGCTCCTCCCTTCCAATTGTTATGGAGCATTATTCTCTGTATACTGGTTTTCAATCTCTTGGCCCAAAATCTTACAATATCTTCTAAGTAACCTTAACTGCTTTTTTGGACTCACTTATTCATCTTAATCATCATGCTGCTTTTCATAAGTTTGATGGCACTTCTTACTGTTGTTCCACCATTTAGTCTTCTTAGTTGAAGGCCTTAATTTTAATTGCCTTTCACCTCAGTAGCTGTTGTGATTATGTCTTAAGTTTTAGAAGAAAACCCTATTTGTTTTTAGCCCCTTGTTTCTTGCATTTGTCATTCAAGTAGTTTTAGTAGTCTTTTAATGGAAGATGTAAAAAAAAATGAAGTTTTGAATGCCAAAAATAAAAATTGCTGAGTAGTTTTTCAAAATCATTTATGAAACTCATGTTGAGTTCCTGGGCATTTCTGGTACCTTCTAATTAATATAGATCTCAAAGAAGTAGGACGTGAGCTAGAGATACTGACTAATGGGATAGTTATTAACAAAACAAAACTTCTAGGATAGACTGATGATTTGGACATAGTTGGTGCAATGGACTAGAAAAAGTTTTTATAGCAATATAAGAAGCAGTCAAGGCACTTGGCTTGGTAATATATATGTAACAAAGGCCAAGTATATGGTCACTGGATAGTCTTAACTCCAGGTGAAGAAGTTATTATAGGTTCTTACACCTTCAAAAAAGTTGCCTCATTCACTTACATGGTGAAATATAAATCTCAAGCACTTGGGTGTGGTCAAAGATGAATGATATAAACCAGCCAATGGCACTGTTGGAAAAGGACACCATAAATAATTTTGGAAGAAGGATGGATTGGTCGAGTGGGTCTACTGCTTTGTTGCAGTCTAAGAGGAATAGGATAGTGATGTGTTACTGATCAATGAAGGTTTGGAAGTCTTGCGTAATTTTGTGTAAAATAGTATAAAGGTGAAAACAGACAAAAAGTGTGGAGGTGGTCTTTCGAGACCTTTAGAGAGTAATAGTAATAATTTTTGCTCTTAATATTATTTTAATTATAATTTATATTATGTTGTAATTACTTTATTGAAATGATTACATGCAATAAGTACAATGTATTTTAAGCAGTGCTTAGGACTTCAGTTTTTTTAACTTCTTGTTTCTGTGGGGGGAAAAGGCTCTTTAAGCCAAAAACCTCTTAACTCCCCCCCCCCCTTTTGGGAATGGGCCAACAGTGTGGTGGCCAACAAATATACACTGACTGTAGGCACTCAGTCTTGCTGTCTAATTCCAGAGGTATAGTCATTACATAAGTACTGAGGGCAGTTAAAACCTCGTTCCGAAGGAGTAATTCGGGGCAACAAAGGGCGAAGGGCTACTGTTATTAATGCTAGGTCTTGAATGAAAAGGATGTTGAGATCATTATGAAGGGTGCAGTTGTTGATATAGAAGTCAGCATTGACTATCTTGTGGAGGATTCTGGATTGCAGAGATTGGATACGAACAGTATTGGAGGACTTGGCACAATAATAATAAAGTTATTTGTAGGTAATAGTTATTGCAGGATAAACAAAGGCTGTATACCAGAATTGTCCTGTGTTACAATTATAAAAAAATTTAGAAAAAAAAAAATCATTAATCTCTAATTCATTCAGAAGCTTTTAACACTTCAATAACCCTTCATAATAAACAAATTAGCTACAAAAAAAGCCTACTTGCTGTTTTGACTCCCATAGTTATAAACAAAACACACCTCTGCTGGATATAGAAAAAATATGCAATCAGTATAGTAATTATGCATTACTATGTATACTATATACAGTACTTATACACATACTTATATACAGTATAATTATACAGTACTATGTATTGCATATATATATATATATATATATATGTAAATATATATACATATATAAATACACACATACTCATGTACTTGCATAATAAAAAAAAATAAATATGAATTAAAACACAAATATTCTGAGCCCTTCTGGAATAATAAATCTACTAATAAGTTCAGTAATTAAATTCAGGTACCAGCATTTTTCTTTATTTTCCCGCTCTAACAGCATAATTGTAAATAAATACCCAATCCTCACTGCTTAAATATTAAAAAAATAAACTATATCCCATCTTATTAACCTCAAAACATTGACATTTCATTTCAGATTGAACATAACAACTTGCAATGAAGTGGTATTATGTATCCTCAACCTCGAGCGGAGTACCATTTGGCCATCTGGGCTCACAGCATAATATAGCATTTTCTATCTTACTCTGAAGATAATTGTCATTATATTTAACTTAAATTTGTCTTGTTAATAATCTTTGATCCCTAAGTGTAACTGTACATCTTTAAATATTTAAATAAATTTTGCCCTGTTTACCTTTTCCATCATTTCTTCTTAAAGGCTGGATCTTAATTTGATTAGAATGTTCTCTATTGCAGTTTATACTTTCATTTTTCAGTTCCAGTTCATGTTTTCTTGCTGATTATTTTTAGTTAGTTCTTCAAAATTGGGTTTTCAAGCCAATGTTTTTTTATAATTTCCGTTGCCAAAATTCTTAATATCTTCCTTCATGTACGTATGTTTAGGGCTTTATATACACATTCATATATATACATATAATGTAATTTTATCTGTCTGGATGATCTGTTGATGTAGGTAATGTTTTTCTTGTGAACAAAGACTCAATTGTGTTTCTCTGTAAATGAAAGAAACAAGATTTAAAGCCTTTATTTCAAATATTGTTCTTTTATAACTCTTTAATTCCTCACTTAACTTTACACGACACAAAATTTCACTTTACACTTCACCACTCTCTCTATAACCTCGTCTACATTCAGTTGTCTCCTCTACTGTGCTGCACCCGCTCAGATCATCCATGCACAGCAGATTTTAAAATTAAGAAAAACATGACTCAAGACGTATTCTTAACATACCTACATATATATTAGGAATGTACCAATGTGTGAAAATACACCAGATTCCTTCCAGCTTAGGTACAAAGTATTGATATAGGATAATTGTCCTTTGGGGAGGTGGGAGGTAGGGTTTGGAATTTTTATTCAATGGTAGAACATTTTCTCTTTTCCTGGGGAAATGTGGAATTTTATAGAGATAAATTATAAATATTAAGCAATTTGGGAGAGTAGGGAGGCATAAATTTAAGAATATGTAATGGGGATGCTACCAGGTCCTACTGATTTTGTTCTTGATTTCATCATAAGAAAGATGTGGTTGGAAAGAAATAGAAGTTGTATTGATCAAAATAGCTTATAATGTTGGTCTGGAGGGAAGTTGTAATGAAGCAATGGAATGAACAATAAATTTGAATTAAGAGAAAAATGGAATAAAACAGAGGTATTTAATTTTATTTGGGAAAATTTGTGGAGGAGATTATATTTAGTGCAGGTATTATGAAAGAATGGAACTCATGAAAGAATTGGGGTGGAAGCAAATACTTATTTTAGAGTGGCTATGTTTGCATGTTGCAGGGTTTTAAAGAGGAATTCATCTTTTGGGTGGGTGGGTGCCTGGTGTGGATAAACTTTCTTGTTGTGTTCTGATGCTTCTTTAAAGCTTTTATTTCCTAAGTCATCCAAGAAGCAGGGGGGGGGGCAAAGTTTTTAAAGAATAAGGAGGAAGTCGCCTATACGATCAACAGAGGTAGAGGAATAAATTAAGTACCATTCTATCGTCTCTCGATCAGATGAATGTTTTTTGTGGTTAAATAATTGAGGTTACAGTAATTGATATTTCTGGGAGAAGAACTGTGACATCAAGGTTGTATGGAGGTTATATGGCATCATGATATGGAGGAGATATCGTAAGCCAATAAGTACGGTTCTGAAAATTGAAAAGAGGAAATTAAGTCCGATGTAGAATATTAATGAAGAAGTCTATCCAGGTATTAGTACGATTGGTTGTTTTGTACCGTTGAAGGAACGTCAAAAAATTGAGAGCAGTAAGGTTTTCTATAAAGTGCTTGTTTTGGAAATAAAAAAGGACATTGGTTATTCAAATTATATTGTTTGTTTATGTTTAAGAGAGATTGGACAAACAAACTAAAAAATATTCAGGTGGCCATGCTCCCAAGCCAAATGATTTAGTGTTAACCACTTATTGTTTAAATATGCTGAACCATTTCTTGAACATGAAAAGGACAAATGAACAAAAACCTACTCAATGATAAAAGTAGTAAAGAAATTAGTTAAACAAATTTATAAAATAAAAATTAAATTATTCTTACTTTGTGCATTTGCAAATCCAAAAAATAGTAGTGGTTGAGGATTCCTGCGTGAGGTACATTGAAGCAGTCTATGTTTAGTTCTCTTATGCATGTCTTCTTTGAGTGAGAGTTTGTCACAATTACCTATTTTCGGGGGGGGGGGGGAAGGACTGTCTGATAAGATTGTGTTACTAATGAATTTTTCTATTCGGGTAAATATGGTGTTTTAATGTTGGTAAATGAAAGTCAGATTAACATTTCAGAGATACTTGTATATTGTGGGCATCTATTTATAATCCTTATGCCCAAGTTTTTCATCATTTCAAGTTTTTTGTAGTTTGATTGGTAGGAGGAACTGCACATTGGGAAGGCATATGTCAGAATGGAGTGGATTATGGTTTTGTGTAAAATTAGCTTATTTTTTGTAGAAAGTTTTGATTTTTTTATTTTTTTTATTTATTTATTGATTCTTGTTGTATTTGATCCTTTTAGCATTCCTTATTTTATTATTTATGTTATGTAAATGTTAATCTTTTCTTCAAGTGTTGAACCAAGATACTTACGGATCTGGACCATGGGATAGGAGAGTCATTAATGAGAATGTTGTTTATTTGGGGTCTTGTTTTTTGTGAAAATTATTACTTCAGTTTTGTGCTCGTTAATATTTATGTTCTATTTATTGCAATTATTTGTGTAGTTTCTTAAAGATCTCCTGAAGCCTGCTTGCAAAAATGTGTATAAAGAAGTTACGATGACATATAGAAATCTTTCGACTTTGGGGTGTTTTACGAGGTGTCAGATATGTATAAATTAAAGAGAAAGGAAGAGAAAACAAAGCTCGGCACAAATTGGGTGAGTTTCAGATTTGGGTAAATTTAATGGAATATTGAGTTGTCTATTTGAGAGAAATAGATGTATAATGTGTATTAATAGGGGGTAAATTTAAAAGATATTTTATATATTAGGTCTTTGTGCCAAACACCATCGAAAGCCTTTTCTATATCCAAAAGGATCATGCCCAAGTGTTTTTTTGTCAGTAAATGTTTTATTTAAGATGTCATATCAATAAAATGATTACATTGGAGAGACTTTAAGCTTATTACCTTAAATATAAAAAAACCTACATAAAATGTCTCTTTTTGAGTATGGTGTTCCAATTGTGCAGTTGCTGAATGTTGATGTCTGAACCAGAATTTCTAATTAATTATTTACTGATTTGAGTTTGTTATTTAGAATTCTATTAAAGTGCATCTTGCAGTGTTATAAGGTTTTTAGAGCTGCTGAAAACAAATACAGAATTGTTTTTTTTCTAAAAAAAATTTTTTGAATCAGGTTTTGTAACATTTCAATAAGTATTCAATTAATAGAATGCCATATTGTTTTCATATTCTGAGTTGTAAAAAAACAAATCACATGGTGTTTAGAAACCTTATTTACACACAAAATAAAGACAAAAAGGTACTTGTAGAGTCCGCTCAAACACAAATATTTTTCAATCTAGTATCACGAAAAAAAGTTTCTTTGAAATCGGTGTGTAACTACATCCATCCATAGCCCTCCCCTTGCTAGTGGATCATTGTTCTTGTAATTCATCAGCTTCTGCATCTGCAAAATGTTGCTGTATACTTTTTTTGGGACTTGCTCGCTTGAGTTCACATTCTACGAATATTCATGAATTTGTTATTTCATGTGTACATTTTTCAATCTGATTTCATTCCTATTGTTAATATATTTTTTTACATTGTTTACTTATATTCTTTATAATCATTATTAATTCATCATTCATTTTTTAAAGCATTTGTTGCAGTAATAAAATTATTTTATTGATAAGATAAAACAAACAAACTTTGTGGTAATAAAAAACCTGAATATAACTGATGATAGCGAAGATCATTTGTTAGAGTGCTGAATTAGTGAATCATCTGGCAATAACTAACACCTAGCACAACTTAAAATGCAACTAGTTCTTTATTATTTTTCTCAGATTTTCAGTAACCTGAATAATCAATGTTCTACTGAACTTATTATTTTAATAATTTCTTTTACAGTGTCAAGTTAATTTATTGATGTGGAATAACCTGCGGTTAAACAATGGAAGAGGTAAAGAGTGAAGATGGTCAAAGTTGTCTTAGCTCTGATTCTGAGAAAATAGTGAAATCATTTACAGGGATAACTTGGCCCTCTGCATCTTGGGAAGATGGTTCAAGAAGAAGTGCTTTCCAGCCTTATAAAGTTAGCATTATTTATGTTTTTTAACCCTTCATACAGTTAAAATTTTATATTGTAATTTAGTTATTATTATTATTACTTCGGTTGAATTTATAATAATAATAACCAGATGAGATTAGATAGAAAGTATTTTTATAATTATTTTTTAGAAATTTTTGTGTCTTTTGATAGATTTTCAGTACCTGGTGTACTGTACTTACTCTCTGAACAGTTTCATAAAGTTTTCTCATACTCAAAACAATAAAAGAGAAACAAATACTTATAGAAACTTTTGTAGAATTTCTAAATTAGTTTTGATATATGACAAGTTACATTGAAAATAAAATATCTAAAATAAAAGCTTATCCAAGTTTAAATGGTAATATAAAAATGATAATTTGTTAGCAATACTTAGTATTGTAGCAATACATTAAAAATTTCTCCGAATTTGCAATTAAACTCATCTTATATTATTATAGATTAAACTCTGTTTTATGAACTTATAACATAACATGTAATAACACAATCAACTTATAACATGTAAGAACAAGTAAAATAATACAATGAATATTTTTAGGACTAAACTGTTTTTTTGTGACAAAAATTGTAAACCAAAATAAACCGAAATTAGGCTTTTGATCTGAAAAATAGCTTCTAGTTTTTTCAACTATTATTTTATAGATTTCAAAGAAGTCAATATTTATTTATGTACAGATATTTTTTAATTAATTTTAATTTTCATATTTGTATTGCAACAAAATTCAATTAATCCCCAAACAATTTCATCTCCATATTTTAGTCCATTTAATGCATCTTGATGAATGTGCAGGCGATTTTGAGTTATCGGAACACCATGACCATTAGGCACTGTTGCTATTTGGATGAATTGTGGCTCAAAACAAGTGTTTGGCCTTTTTTTAGACTTATAAACATCTGTTAACACTCGATGATGCCGCCACCACTGAACACTGTTACTGGTTTGGTTAACTGTTTCTTAAAACAATATTTGACCTTCTCTAGACTCTTAAACATCTGTTACAAATCGACAGATCATAATCTTGATTTGTCACTCACAATAAAAATTCCTAGTTTTGGTTCATTCTGCATTATCCTAGTGTTCACTCATTCCAGTCTTTCCCTTTAGTGCTGAGGAGTTGAGTTGGGTCTTCTAAAAGGGCTTAGTTTCCAATCGTTTGATTAGAGCCCTAGAAGCTCAAAAGAGATGATTTTGTAATTTTCAAGCTTTTTTTTTATTCATGTTCTCATCAGACAATTATTTTCACTAGACAGGTTTCTCAAAAATTTCCATCACCATGACATCTGTCTGTAGATCTAAACTTGCAATATCTTAGCAGAGCCTTGGAAACGACTCTTGTTACAACTTAGAAAAAAAATTAGCCATCTCAAATTGAGAATGTCATTGGATATGTTACTAAGCATTGAATTTTCCATCTCATCTTTTGGAGTTCCTCTTTGTATGGCAAAGAACAATAAATAGGGTTCTTCAATAAAAAAAAAAGGTTGGAAAAAATTGACATAAACAACTTCATGTGCCAAATACTGAATCATTTCAAAAGACTCGAATAAAAATAGTTAAATTTGTAAACAGTGCTAACATTATTACAGAAAAGCTGATAATTGATAAGGAGTTTATAACCTATGACATTCACTTCCCTCCTAGTGAGTGGTATAGTCTCTTAAGTAAGCTGGAATTCTGCATTCTCTATTACTTATGAGCACTTCTTGTCTTTGGACTATGGTTGGATTTGTTTCAGATCCTGTTGAAAGTTTTTCTAATACTTCAACTTCTTCCGAGAATTGATATGGGGTGTTTAGAGCTGGTTTATTTTCTTTTGCAACTCTTTGTTGTCGGAATCTCCGTTGGTTCTTGTGGTTCTGAAGTCTGACGATTCTGAGGTCCGGTTGGTGCCCGTTTGATACAGTTGTTTCCCTACCATCCAGACCGCAGAGGATATAAGGGTATTTGTTGCAGAGGACAGAATGGATGG
Source organism: Acanthosoma haemorrhoidale (assembly GCA_930367205.1). Taxonomy (NCBI): domain Eukaryota; kingdom Metazoa; phylum Arthropoda; class Insecta; order Hemiptera; family Acanthosomatidae; genus Acanthosoma; species Acanthosoma haemorrhoidale. Next base: position 103,237,353 of record OV884009.1, on the reverse strand, counting down.
AGCTTAACACTTACTGTGTTACTGTGAAAAGTACTTCTTTCCTCTTTGAAGTGTCAGGTTTACTACTCATCAGAGCCTATTTGACTGATTCCCAAAGGATCCAAACATAATATTCTCCTTGACCATTTTCTTGATGATGATAAGCAGTTGTTCAGCTTGTAGCTATGCCCACTTCAGATACAAAAGACTTGAGCTCCTGAGACATGAAACTTGAGCCAGATCAGTGTGAATGTACACCATAATCCCTAAAAGAGAAAATAGTTCCTTAAGTTTTGATATCATATGGTAGCATTCATGTCAGGACATGGGTATACAAATGGAAAGCGTGAATAGTCGGCTACAATCACAAAGCATACCTAAGCCTGCAACTCGTCGGTAGGGGACCCTTAAATAAAACCCATATTTAACCACTCTAAAGGTTGTGTTGCAAAAATGAGGTTTGACTTGAGCACACACTGGACAAGATGAACTAACTTTTCAAATTTTATCGAGAGAGAATTCCAATGGTAGAGTTGAGTTTCTCCCAGGTGGCACAGGTTTTCATGCAGTGCCCTCAGCGAGACAAAATGCTGTCGCCTATTGAACAGTGTATTCTTGATAAAACATCTGCTACTTTTTTCTCCTTGCCCGGTCTGTATATGATCTCATACTTGTAAGTTGAGAGTTCTAGTTTTTAGTGCATTATTTTCTCGTTTTTAATTTTTCCTACATTTTCATTGCAAAGCATGAAAGATACCGATTGTTGGTTGGTTATGAACCTGAAATACCTCCCTAGTAGATAGTGACTCTAGTGTTGAAGAGCTTCTATGATGGCATAGCCTTTCCTGTGGCCACCATTAACAAATGTGCACAATTTTATTTGTACATGGGGAGGGGTACAATGGTACTGAGACAGCCTGTGTCTATCTGGAAAGATATTTCAGTATCTCGATTTTTAATTTAGTCTAAGTGCAACCTGATATCCACATTCACTATCTCCTATAAATTCAATACAATATAAAGACTCCTGCTGTTCACACAGATCTTCAGACACAAAAGGCATTTGTTCCTTTTTTGACTGATTTGACATCGGTATGTTCTGAACCATTTTTCTTGACATTCTTGGGCACATTGCAAATGTCCCAAATATTTTTTACAACAATACTATTTGAATTCTGATTGATTTTGGATTTGGAATCGGAAGATCTTAAAAAACAGAAAATATTCACCCACCTTTCAACTGTTTCAACCTCCAGTTGAAACTAGATTCAGTTACCGTGATATCCGGCACTTTTCACATAAACACTTTCTATAAACAGATCCTATCCTCATCACCATTATTTGTCATGTCTTCATATATGATAATATAATAATAAAACAACTATATATATGAAACTGATAAATTTTATTGGACAAAATGAACATTTCAATATCAACAACAATCATAATAACCTCCAGCTTGGGTAACTCCAACTCAATCTTACAAACAATTGATACATACCTATTTAACTAGATCAAAAATCAATATCCCTCAATAACCTATGACTAATAATAACTAATTTCTAATTTTGTACCTCAAGTAATTAATCCCCAAATTGTTGGGCAGTTGAGAAAGAATCCCTTGCTTTTAAACGTGCAGCTAAAGGAAGACAAAACCAAGTATATGGTTATTTATGATAATTTTTGTATGAAATTGATATAATTATATATGTATATGAAATGAGTTGGATTATAATAAAAAAATAAAATAAATAATGTGTAGAACAACATAAATACTTAATGAAAACACTGTAAATAATTAAATTTTTGAAACTAATCTAATCTATGAAACAACAATTAACAGACACTCCTTCAATTAGAGAAACCTCACTATTCTAGGTTATGATACATGTCTCAGAAGTATTTTATGGATTTCTTGATGTAACTATATACAGCAACTGTATTAGACCAAGATTTTTTATCTTGTATAATTTAATTGAAGGAGATTTTATATGATAATTATGATGATGAAACCTTTTATAGCCTGCTACAGTGCTGACAAATTTACAGAGGGGAAATATTCAAGCGAAAACTCCTCAGTTGGATGTTACAGGATTCTCCTGGTATGAAAAAGCAGGTCGGGGAAATATTACTTTAAAAGACATCAAAAATAGTAAGTATAAATAATATTTTTATTTCAATCTATATTAAAAGTAGTGCTTGTCTGATATGGTTAGGAGGTGCTTAATTTAATTGAGTAAAATTTCAATAAAATGGATAATTTATTATTTATCCCAACCCCTTAAGTGTTTATGTGTTATTTTATTCATTTTGGAAAAATATTTTTACTTAACAGAATTTTTTGAAAACTTTATGTTGATGAGATATTCTTATCGTTCACTTATGTCTACGAAATTATTACGTGGAGAAATATATTTACTGTAGGGATAATATGAAGTATACTGTGCTGTGTATTTTCTATCTAATTCCTTATATTAGGATTGAAAAAATGTATATATATATATATCTGTACCTCGGAGGGATACAACACTTAAGGTATTAACGGGTGATCTTCAAAAATGTTTGCCGTCACCCCTTATAACAAATTGCATAAGCTTTTACAAGAGAAAACTTTGGACGTTGAATTACACGCTTTTTGATTCTTCTGATTCGTCAGTCCATTGTATCCCTCCGAGGTACAGATATATATATATATAAATAACTAATATTATTAGGTGTATAAGGGTAAGTAATCTCCTGGTCTTCTAGACAAAATATTCAATTAATCAATTCTAAAAACAAATTAAGTAATATATATATTATTACGTTCTTCAAATAAATTAGTTTTATTGTTAACTTTCAATTTATTTTATTTACTATTTACTATTAGGTTCTATTAACAAAAATAAATATGGCAAAAATATGAATTCAATTACAAAAAAAACTTAAATTAATTATTTATAAATACTTGTTTACAATTTTGCTTCTTCTTCTTCTTTTATTCTCATTTATTATTTCCAAACCAAATCAATTCTTTTTCTTTTCTTGCAATGGCTCTTCTTGGTTCTGCCAAGTCCAATACCACTAACCAAAAGAAATTTTAAATTCTTTCTGACACACAATTTACAGCTAACATGTATCACGGACCGATCCCAAAACCAGAGTGAGAATAATTCTGTGTTCTCCTCACAAAACAACAACTATATTATAACTGGCTAAAACTAGAGAGTAATTCTGTGTGTGCTCATTTTCACAACAACAACTATACTATCTTTTGTTTTTTTTTCATACACTCTCACTTGTTTTTATTTTGCCTTCTTGATAAGTTGGATTAAATATTATATAAAAACTCCACAATCTCTAATATCACAACAATATGTTATATATATATATATATATATATATATATATATATATATATATATATATATATATATATATATAGTTATGTTTTTTGTTTAAATAATTTTTTATCTGAGGTTTTATAAAGGTTCTGTTAATATAAAAAAGAAATCTGGCAAAAGGAACATTGTTCAATTACAAATTGATTCATGAATTTAATATACATATAAGCATGTCTGTGATAAAATTACAATATTAAAACTAAACTTAAAATTTTCCTTATTATAATCGTGACTGGCCAGATTTACTAAGTTGTGCATCCTTTTCTGTTTGTTTCATCTGGGGCCTTTGTTCTCCGTGTGGTTCTTCCTTTGTTGCTTCGTTGCCATCTTTGTTCCACGCGATCAGTACGTCCACTCTCTCATCTCAATCCTTCTTCTCTTCTTCCATCTACTTGTCTCATGGGATGATCCTAAAAAGAACAAGACGCACCTTGTCTCCTGACTGGTCAAAACCAACAAGGCTCACCTTGTCTCATGGGGGGGGGGGTCAAATGGTCGTTCTTATACTCCACTTGCCTTCTTGATATTTTCACTTTCTTATTTTCCAATGCTAGTTGTCTGAGATATTATTAACTTTTCTTATTTTGAAGTTAACAAATCCAATATTAAAGTATTTATATTTAATTCTTGATATTATTTATATGATAACTATTAATATTAGATATAACGGCAACAAATAATGTTCATTCCTTCATAGCCATGATCCACGGGTCGTTTACCGCTCTGTTATGCCCGCTAATTTCGAATTTATATCAAAGGCAACATCACAAACTCACAACATCTAAATATCACAACAATATATATAAGTTTAAGTTAAAGCCAAAGGCAAGTTTATGTTGTGAACTAATACAATCATGGGATGTAAACAACCCATGGTCCTATGTATGTTGGATTACTGAAGGCAATAAAGCAGTCTCTTTACAGAAGTTCAAGAGTGTCGTTCATTTCCCTCTTTCCTATTTTTTTGAAGCTTAACCGCCGATGATTAACTGGTGCTGAAACCCGCCAACCTAGTAAGGTGGAGTGGAAAGTAATAATTTTCCTTTCTTTTTCTTTTTTCGTTCTTTTGGTATACATTTTTTTTTCTCTCAAGAAAATGCCAGAGGGAGTGTTACGACCCGCGGTGCTCTATGCAGCAACAGATATACCACAGTTACCTCAAACGACCATGGCAGCAACTCACACGAATACATTGGCGTGGATGAAGATCCAGGTGATCACAGCTCAGGACATGAGGAAGTCCATTTTGGATCTGGAAAGATTTGCAGGCAAGGCTGGGGAACTAAATCACTTCCTTAAAGGGAGCGACCGGCTGATTACGCGGATAGAGGGGAAACGGTCGGAGGACCTGATAACAGAAGGGGACGCAGAATCGCTGAGGGCAGCTCTGGTGTGCAGAGTGAAGCTAGGTGCTTCAAATGTGGCACGGAAGGGCATGTACACAGGCAGTGCCCGTATATGAGCCGCAGAGACAGGAACAGACCTGAACCAATGGAGATAAACACTCAGAGGATGCAGAGGAGGAAGAGAATGTAGCCGGAATCGTCAGAGACCTCGGAAACTTCCGAGACAGAAGAAGAGAGGGAAGAACCAGGAAACCGAATGGGCTGGAGAAGCGGCAGTGCTCGGAGGACCACTCGACGACAAACATCAGACGAGAGGGAAGAATGTGATATCTGAGCTGAGTGGTGGCGGAGAGGCGACCGCACGATAGTAAACAATAGTGTGAAAGTCGTGGATAGCGGTGTGTCTATAATCAGAGTCGTGAGGGGAGTGAAGTGTCTAGTGGATACTGGGAGTACTAAAACAATAATGTGTCGGGAAACACTAGAGAGGTTGTGTGAAGGAGAGAGTATGCCCCAAATACAGGTATGCTCTGGTAACTTGATCACCCTGGGGGCCCCTGTAAGGTCAAAGGGGAGGGGGTAATAGGGCTAGATAGATGGGAACGGGATGAGGAGATATTGAGAGTTCATGTAGTAGAAAAGATGCCCCGGGAATATGGAGGGATCATAAAGTGTGATTTATTAGGGAAAGTAGGAGCAAAGGTTAGGAACGAAAAGGACATTTGAATAGGTAAGGTAAGGTATAGGTGCCTGGGACTAGGGAGAGAAGTAGGGCGAGACAGGGACGCGCGAGTAGATGTGCTCAGGCAATTGGAAGATTAGAAAGGGGAGTTCAAGAGAAAATACATAGATCACAGGTAGAACTGTACACGAGATTCCGCTCAAGCAAGACAGGGTGAGTTATGTGAAGGAGCGCGTGCCCCAAGGTATCCACAGGTTCTGAGGCACCACATTCGTGAGGAACTGGACAACCTGTAGAAGCAGGGGATTATAGTGGCCAGTTCGTCTCCCCATGTGGGCGGTCAAGAAAAAGAATGAGGAAGGTGGGGGTCCAGACAAATAAAGAGCTGTAGTGGACTACAGAAAACTCAACGAGAATATGGTGGACGAAAAATACCCAATCCCCAGGTTCGACGACATATTGGACAGGCTGAGCGGGGCGAAGATATTCAGCAATGTGGACCTTAAAGTGGATATCACCAGATTCAACTGCACCCTGGAGACCGACACAAGACGACCTTCACATTTGAGAGAGGCCACTATGAGTTTACGAGGATGCCATTTGGCCTGAAGAATGCACCCATTACATTCCAGTGGCTCATGGATGAGTTTCTACGAGGGATAGACGGGTCAGTATGTCAAATATATATGGATGACCTCTTGATACTCAGTGCGACCGAGGCACAACATGCGGATCACCTGCGGATGGTCTTCGATCGTGTGAGGGAATTTGGCTTGAAATTGTCAGACGAAAAGTCCCGTCTAGGCCAAGAGCTCATTAATTTTTTGGGACATACGATCTCTAAGGAGGGAGTGAGACCTGATGCCGGGAAGGTGGCAGCGATTCAGAAGATAGCATATGATAGCTCTCGACGATCTACCACCACGACCATATGGTCGGCGCCAGGGGTGAGCAATGACCAAATTAGTCGTGCCCTCAATGATGCTTCCACACCAGGGAGGACCCATTTTCTTTACGTTGGAAACGCTACCATATGGGAAAAAATTAGGTATCTGTGGAGGGCGGAGCAGATTGGGGTTGACCGAACATTCATACAGTGTACCATGATGGTAGAAACCATCCCGGATGAGCCGACGCAGAAGGAGATCACACTAGGATACCATCAGGGCAAAACAAAACACAGGGGAGAACAAGAGACGGCTCAGGCGTTAAGGTGCAAGTATATCTGGCGGGGGATGCGAAAGATGATTCAGGAGACACTAGCTGCATGCAAGGTTTGTCACCGTACCAAATATGACAGACACCCACCGACCGGGCAACAAGTTGAGACTCCCACAGCGCAAACAGCACTCACTGACCTTCAAGTGGATACCTTCACTTGGCGGGGACACAAGTGGGTCACCGTGGTTGACTTGTTCAGCAAAACGGCTATGGCATACCCCATTTGGGAAAAATCATCGGAGGCAGTACTAGGCGGGCTGAGGCGGTGGTTCCAATTTTAAGGCGTCCCAAATCGGATAACGTTGCACGGCGGAAGGGAGTTCGATAACGCCGTCGTGCGGGAGGAGATGAAGGCTCTGGACGTGATATGGCATGTCAATACCCCAGGCCATCCAAAGATCCGAGGAGGAATTGAGCATCTCCACAGTACCTTGGGCAATCATCTCCGCGTCTACAATGCCAACAAAGGATTGGAGCCGGCAGAGGCAATGCCTAGAGCGGTCATTGTCTATAACCATTCTGTTCACACGACAACCGGATTCTCACCCTTTGAAATCCTTTTTGGACTTTGTGGGCGTCGCCGGGACACGAGCAGAACGGTCGTGAGAGACAAGACGTCCACACAACTCGCCACCAACCGTGTGGAGCTGGGGAAATTGTGGGGAAAGGTGTACGTGAAAATTACCACGTAAAAATCTAGGAGGGTGTTGAGGGAGAACGCGGGCGTCAAACCATTAGAAGGGCACGTCACATTAGGCACTACGGTGTATCGTAAGATCGGTTCCAATAGGAGTAAGGAGGTGTCGCGTTATGAGGGTCCCTTCCAGGTGATCGTGATTCACGAACACAATTTGGTGACCATCCAAAGTGTTCATGAACCCGTGAAGAGGAGATCTGTCCATCTCGAGTAGTTAAAGCTTCCAGTGGGGAAGCCCTCCGAATAGGAAATTTACTTTAATTTCTTCACTCCTGCACACATCTCATTGAGTTTTTGGTGTCTATACTTCTGCCAGATATATGGTTTTTTTTTTATTGTTTTAACCTTTGTATCACATTTGATAAAGTTATGTTAGTTTCTATGATTGTAAGACAGTGTTGTTCTGCTCTAGGCAAGCAGGAAATTATTATGTCAGAACTGTATATAATTAGCATAAGTGTTAAGTTTCAGTTCCCGATAGATGGTCAGGAACTGGGACATAATCATGGGATGTAAACAACCCATGACCCTATGTATGTCAGATTACTAGAGGGAATAAAGCAGTCTCTTTACAGAAGTTAGAGAGTGTCATTCATTTCCCTCTTTCCTATTTTTTTGAAGCCTAACTGCCAACGATTAACTTATATTTATATATTTTAGCATATATACATAAAATTAATTAAACAATTCAGTTAGTCAAATAGTCCCTTGATCAAGTGCTATTTTGATCTATTATTCAAACACTTATTAATTTATATAATACTAATCAAGTCTTAAGTCCCTGTTCGGAAGTTGTTTTGATGTAACATACTTACATAAAATTTAACTAATATAAGGGATGTTAGGAATATAGAGGCAATACCTGGTTGCGAAGTAATAACAATAAGGTATAAACTTGTTTTACCATGGAATGTTTTATTAATCCTATAAAGGAAATGAATCTTCTATATGAGATGAAATTGAAGTATGATTAATAAATAATGAATCAGCATTATATAATACTATATTACATGCTTAATTTAATGAGCTCAAAGATCTTATTTGCTTCAATTTCATAGTAGTGATGTCTTCAATTTACTGGATGTTGATCTGCTGTTGACATTGCTAAAGAAATGGTGGCTGTGGTAGCTCACACTGGCAAGGCTGTGTCCAGGGTCACTAAAGAGTGTGGACCCCCATGAGCTAGCACTGGAGGTAAAATACAGGTAGCAAAGTCAATCAGGACAACTAGATTGACCCAGTCACTAGACAACCTCAGGGTTTTAAACCAGTCATCCCCTCTCTTTTTTTGGAGTCCTTTGTGTTTTGTCTAATTATCTATAGCTTCATATACAGTACAACTTCAACTATCCAGGGTAATGGGGGGAGAGTATTCCCGGATAATCGAAAAACACTTTTTTATAGTCTAACTTTGATGTAAATAAACAAAAAAAAACTAATTTTCAACTCACAAATATATTTTTATTTTCAAAAAGTACATTTGTACATACATATAGAAACAAAAAAAAATTATGTAACTTGTAGTCTATTATCAATTATTGTTTTTTATTCTCAGGTTTGATTTTCCTAACCTCAGTTCTTATATATCTTAAAGCTATAATTTTTCAATCCATTTCAATCAAGAAGATTGAAAGTCCGCAAGAATGAGGAATAAATAAAAATGTTAATATTTATACATATATTGTATTTAAAAAACTATTTTTCAACCCCAGATGATCGAGTGTCCACATAATCGAGGCACGGATAATTGAGGTTTTACTGTATCTTCTAGCCGACCCCGCCTAGAGCAGCTCCCTGCCTGCTGTGTTGAATAGTCGATGACCAGCTGCATTGGTAGAGTATTGTGCCTGATTGATTTTCTGTCTAATGTGTTATTGCTTCCTCCTATTTATCAGTATAGCCCTGAATAATGGGTTTCTGTGGTGTGCCAAGCGTTTTATGATGTCGGCTATCGCCCCATACCTTCCTTAGTAATAGGAATAGTAAAAGGTTTTCTCCATAGCGTTTACCATTTCTCTCTATTAGTAGACCAGTCATTTGCTATCAATTAAGTTGGGTTTATTTATAGAAAGCTGTCCCTGCCTTGGCTTTGTTTTCTATACTGGCACGTATTTGTTTGATTTTGTTATCGTGTTATCGTGTAATTTTATTCCAGCCTTTGTTTAATATCTCGTTGTGTGAGATGTCTCCCTCCAGTATATATAAAAGAAATATTTTGTGTTATAAACAAGAAAATAAAAATGAATAAATAAATTATTAAGATGAAAATTTATATTATTTTTATTCCTAATTCAATAGTAACTGTTTATATCTTTATTCATAAAATATTAATTTTAATTAACCTTAATTAATTAATTAACTTCAGTTGGTTAATTCATTCCTCATTAGGGATGCCATTAAAATTATGCGTGCTGTCTGTCTAATTCCTTATATGATTGGTTTCACCTCACTTACCTTACAGGCAATCACCTTATACTGCCATTTCAAATGAACTATCCAGGAGACAATAGATCAACTTTACATTATTGAAATGATATAATGGAATGCCACCCCAGGATATATCAATATTCTGAGCTTGGTTATCTCCCAACTGGATATAGAAACTGGTTCGTCCATCTGGCTATTAATGTCCTGAGATATGTTGAGTTATAAATTGGTCCACAAACCAAGGGAAGTCATCAATGCTAAGATGCTCTATCTCTAGGGCTGTCTAGCATAGACTCACATCATATGAGGCTAAATATAAGGGATTTGGGAGAGGGGGAAGTAGATGAGAGAGGAAGTTCTCCCCAAGGGCGAGAATACCAAGCATGTACATAATATATTCACAATAACTTAATAACTAACAAATACACAAGTATAAATGAGAAGAGTCGTCAACACTCACTGTATGATATTTATTTGGATTGCAAAAAAAAAAATCTTGTTTACAGATTTTTAAAATGTTTCAACTTTATCTATTGAGGTTATATTTTTTCACTGAAGTGTATATGCTGATATGTTGGCAAAATAGCTACATTGGTGAAACATTGGTGCAATTAACAAACATTATTTATAATCTGGAAACACAAGGATCATTATAAGGAGCATTATTTATCATTCTATCTGAAATAACTATGTTTAACTATAGAACATTCATCTAAACAGAACACCTAATGGTTTACTTTAAAACCAATGCTAAAGTTACTAAACTAATTCAAACAAAATTCTCTAACAGTTAAACGTTACACAAACAAATTGATTCTATTAGTCTATACAAGTTGACCAAATGAGAACTCTTACATATCTGGTACAGTAGAACCTAACCTACTGATCCGACCTTGACGGGACCAGGGAGTAGATCGGAACAACTGAAACGCCGGATTAATCGGAGAGATGAATAATTGCGTCTTTTACATAATTTTTTTTTTTTGAAAGTCTATATTACATGATTCTTTCTTTACAGAATAATATGAAATTGAATTAAACAAAATAATATATAACTTTAAAAACTTCACCAGACCAAGTTCCAAATAAAACTTTAAGAATTGCATCTGAAAGGATAGGAGAAGGTTTCAATTGAATTAACATTTTTGGAAAAATTCACAAGGTGAACTTGCTGGTTCGTTCTCAAGTGGAGCATTCATCTTGATCTTGTTTCTTTTCTATAATGCATAATAAATAATTTATTACTAGTATCCCTCCAACTCAAAATTGGAGGAAGGTTATAAACAAGCTATCGGTTATAAGCATGGGACGTTGTCGACATTCTATGACCTGAAGAAATCTTATTAGATCAGTGGAAGTACATATTTTTTGGATTAGAAACATATATAATGCACTGGGGGTTATTTTGAGAATGCTTTCATATTAAATCCAGAGATGTATGGTTTATTATCATTCTGATAAACATTTACAAAGTCAGTTATTTAAACATTAACAACAATAGCTTAAAATTATTAATATGTGAGCAAGGACTGTGCTGTCTCTACGCAAGAGCATATCATGGTTTTGATTTTTTACTTAGACCATAAATTAAGATATTAGGAACCATTAAACACTTGAAGGAAAAATAAAAAGTTAGATTACAATTAATTAAAAAATACACAGTTGTCAAAATTAATAGTTTTAATTTTATTTCATTTTGATTTAAAATTTAGTAATATCTGCTACATTGAAGGATGTGAAAGTAGATAATAAATTTTAAAAAAAATTGTGCATAATATCCTACCATAGAATTTTTTTTTTAATTTATTTATTTATCATTTTCTTAGGACATTTCAGACTCCATTAGTCCATCACCAGAACATCTACACAACCAGAAAATACTTAGGTATAATCACCATAAATAAACATTGTTTTCCTTTATAAAACAATATTTTACTAAATGTAAATTTTATGCTTTGTACTTACCCTTTTTTGTGTCATTCCAAATTAAAAAAAATATAAAAAAAGAGATATAAATTAGCATCATCAATTAAAATATTCCCCGGCCCGGAAATCCTCATTGTATTTCAAATTGTCCATGTCAGTTAGTCAGTATTCTTTGGGAGTTAGTTGAAGCTAGAAGTTATTATGTGCTATCAGTTCAAAGTTCTATTTCATATGTTTAATCTGATATGCCTGACTGATTTGCAATATTATTGAAATAAATTTAATTTATTTATTATAACCACACTGGGGTCATGTACATATTTATTTTATCACGGTTTTACGTCTTATGTACTACTATTCAGGGGAGAAATTATAGCTTCTCCTGTTATTGGATGAGGAATTAAAATAATATTTAATATTTGCCTAGGGATTTAGAACATGAAGCAGTTGTATTAACCATTCTTAATCAGAGCCATATTCATGTTTATAATGACTTGTTTTTGTTCTTGACATTAAAAATGTGTACAATTCAAAGAGTTTATTGTATAAACTTTGGTATGAATTCTGGACACATAGGTTTGACAACCAACTGCTCTTGTTATATAAATTATAAATGCAATATAGTTGTCAGAGGTAGTTGTGTAAACTTTGAGTGGTATAAATTAAAAGCAGGGTTTTTACAGCTATTTTATGGGGTTATAGGCAAGTGACAAGTTATCACAGCTTTAAAATAACTGGTGTGTAAATAATAGAAATACCCTATAACTGTAGAGCAAAATGGTTGAACACCACACAGTTCACCAAACCATCAGAAATCTTTATAGTAATTGCAAAAAAATAATTGTTGGAAACTGAAGGTGCTTAAAGTGGAATAGATAAAGGTTAAATTATAAAATTAGAGTGTTAGAAATACTGATTTTCTTGTATCACTGTTCATTTTTTTTCCGGATATTTGTTATGTATATTTTTTTTTAGTTCATGACATTAATGCAACTGACAGGGATGGGCTTACTGCACTCATGTGGAGTTCTGCATATGGCCAGAATTCAACTGTTTCATTACTTCTACAAGAAGGAGCTGATCTTCATGTTAAAGGAAACAGATTAGAAACTGCTTTGCATTATGCTGCAGCTGGGGGTCATCATGATATTATGAAGCAGTTAATATCATATGGAGCTGACATAAATTATATTGATGAAGTGAGGAACCAATAATAATAATTAATTAAATAAAATAATATTGGGAAATATCCAGGCAATATTCAATTATAAGAAATTCATTTTATGTCATTTTTTATCTTTATCTAAATTTTATTTCCATCTTTTTGAATAATTGATTATATTTTTAATATGTAAATAAGTGGTATTTATTTTGTGGGGTAGAGAATGAAAATTAATGTCTTTAAATTACCTATTACAGTAATAATTTATCTCTTATAGTAATCTTCAATTTATTTTCAAATAATAAATTACTGATATAAAAAATAAAATTTAAGAGGGCTCAACATTAGATAATACTTTGGGGTCTAGATTAAGTCAGTAATTAGTAATGGTGAAAGATGTCAGTTGTTCGATAGATATAGAGATGAACAGTTATTATTAAGACCCAAGAGAGGGCAGTTGTTTTTAAAACTCATGGGAGTATAGTTGTATAGTTAACGAGGAGAAAAAAGTTTTTAGTAGTATCGAGATTATGATCAGAAGTGTATGTTAACGTGCACAGAAATAACTAAATCCGAGAAGTAATTGGGCTTCATTGATATACCAATAAAAATAATAATAATACTTGAATGTTACTGGAATGATAAGTGTAAGATAATCAAATCAGTGAAGGCAATAGTAGTTTGTTTTGTTTTGTTTTTGTTGAGAAAAATTCTCAAGTATTAAATCTTTTTTTTTGTGTAAATCTTTTTGTTTAAATACAGATCTATTTAATTTTTATTTTGTTTCTTTGCATGGAAGTACGTCTATTTATTGAGGGAGTAAATTGTTTGTATGCAAAAGAATATAATGAATAATAGTATAATAGATTTAAAACAGTCAAACTTATACAATTCTTGATGGGTTCAAGTCCTGAAGCTATTAGTAGTTGATGTAGCGCAGTGGGAGCACTCTTGACTCCCTATGCAGAAGTTTTGGGTTTGCCTCCCTGTGAGTACACCTATTTTTTTTTAATCATAAATTTTCAGTTTATATTTTTCTTTATTACTTAATGTTTTTTTTTTTCAGCCTATGAACTCACTTTATCGTATTTTAATAGTTTTGCTTCGCATTTATTTTTAATGTTATTTCTCTACGGGGTTGCAGATTTCGCTGTTTTTTTTTCTACAACCTTTTGTTCAGTTCAATTGGTGATTAACTGAATTCATACAGGGTGGATTTCAAATAGGCTCCGAAGTGATAGTTTTTGTCCTCGTGTTTTTTGCATGATCATTTATTTATTCTATTTTTTAATTTCTCATCTATTTATGACCCCTGCCCGTCTTCACTGAACTTCCAGGCAGTATTTTGCTGCATAGTATTCCCAAATTTTCCACGTAATAGGGTATAGAAATTTCAAGTTTTCAGTGAAGAGTGAAAAACTAACCTGAAATAAGCTTTTAAATATGTAAATAATTATATATTGTCATGATTTTCTTCTTTGCTAAAAATAGTTATACTTACTTCTTTATAAAAGGTAAAACGACATTTATAATAATTCATTAAGAATAATAGTTTATTTCAAAGTTTCAAGTGAAATTATCTCAAGTTTCAATATAGTCCTAGTGTATAATACTTATTTCAAATGTTTCATATTAACATAAATGGATACAATAACTTAAATAATTAACAAGTAGTTACCTAATATTAATACTATCTTTTGGGATTTCGCTTGTTGTCGCGACGTCAGTCCCTGCAATCCCTCAGGTTTTCTTCTTCGCTGTCTTTACAACCGTCTTCTAAACCAATGCCAGTATACAACACAAGTCCTGCATGTCTGAACAAAATTTTTACTGGGTCTTCAGACACACGCTTTTTTCTCCCGCCGATGAACTTTTCTTCTTGGAAGGCTAGCATTGAATTGGGGCAGAGCTTATAAAAAAATGTCTCATCTATATTGTAGCTTTGCTGGTCTTTGTACTCACTTCAGATATCTGGCCAAATGTTATGTTACATAACCCCCAATCGCTGCAAATGCTCTCATTCACAGAAACCACTTCTCTTGACTTTTTCTGGCACTAAATGTTGTGGTGGGCCTTGAAACAGTTGGGCCACCCACTGCTGCTACAGAAATCTCGGTGTCCCAGTTTGATAGCAAATTTGTCAGCTTTCGTTTCTAGTAATGCTCTGGTTAGTAAAGTTTTTAATGTTGAGTGGATTGAAAACCATTTGGCTATGAGCTATGTCAACATTATATTTGTCACATTTCCTATAAACAGATTCATAAGCAAAAGTTAGCGAAACCCTTCGAAATAAGAAGTGAAGTTATGGAAATGTGATTTTCATGTTCGATTGCTTGTTTTCATAGGCCTCCAGGATTTCTTTATTCTTCATGATAATGCTCGTCACACTTGATGGAGGCATATTGAATTTTTGGGACACTTGAACGTTATTTGAACCATTTTCAATTTCTCTAATTACTGCGACATTGTCTTTAATGGAGTATGGAGTAAACCTTTCTCTTCGACATCATAAACTTTTTGCACTGAAGCACACAAGAGCGATGGCAGAATTAAGAACGACTGAATAAGTTTCTCAGCTCCAAATAAAAATGTAGGTGCCCATCCAAGAACATAGTATTACCTTTTCTTAGGAATACTTTTTTGCTTCTATTGTCAAAAAAAAAACTGAAAAACCCAGGTAATCTTGTTTCTTATAACCGAGGTGTTTGTTCTTAAAACCCTGTGCATGTACTAGAGTGACCAACCTTTCCTCTGCTGCCTTATATGCTGGCCTGCATTTACTTTTACAGAATTTCTTATAAGTGATTTATACTGTAGGCCCTCATACCTTCACCTAGAATACCTGGAAAAAACCAGAAGGTAGCCTTGATACCTGAGTCATAGTGGCATAGTCCAAACACTGCCTCAATTACAAATTGTTTCAACCAAAAACTCACTTCCTCTAAATCAACCTGAATCAAATAAATATAATTTGCTAATAAAAATATTACAATATGTATATATATAATATGATTTTTTCTGTCTGAATGATCCGTTGATATAGAGGTAATGTTGTTCCTGTGAACAAAGACTCAATCGTGTTTCTCTGTGAATGAAAGAAACAAGATTTGAAGCCTTTATTTCAAATATTGTTCTTTCATAACTCTTTAATTCCTCACTTTAACTTACACAACACAAAATTTCACTTTACACTTCACTGTTTTCTTTATAACCTCTCATCACAACATTCAGTTTTCTGCTGCCGCTGCCCAGGTCGGTAGCCGGCCCTGTGGGGCGGATTTTAAAATTAAGAATAACATTACAAGACATGTTCTTTACATCTCCCCCCCCCCAGGGGAAGAACTTAGTGATTAATAAGAAGCGTGGCCGGCAAAGGTTGTATATATAACACTGGGGTGAGTTTCATGATGTGGAAAAGGTTTGATTCTGCTGTTTTGTGACCATTGATTATTTCATAAATTGAATCCGAAATTTTTTTTTGTACGTAATATGGTCCAATTCTTAGTTTGTCCAATTTTTTCCTATTTAATTGGTTTCCATTTTCTATATAAACTAGGTCGCCTACATTTAATCCATAGTCCTTTCTGTATTTACTGTATTTTCGAATTGTTTTTATTATAATTGTGTGGTTTCTTTGTATTTTCTAGTACTAATTGTCTGTCTCTAAATCTGTTTTCATATGGTGTTGTTTCAATTCTTGGGTAAAATATTCATACATTTTTGCCTTCTAATAAATATTTTGGGGAGAATTTTGTAACTGTGTGCTGTTTTGTTATACATTTCTGTGCATTTTGTACTATTGTTGTCCTAGCTGTTTTTTTTATCTTCATTTATTTTGTATCTTATTTTATTGACTAAAGTTTTATTTAGTCTTTCGTTGAGGCCATTTGAAAAAGTTAAGTCAACCACAGTGAAAAATAATCTAAGAATATGTTGTTTTCATTTAGGAATTCTTTAAATTCTCTAAAATTTATCCCTGGGTATTGGTCTGCTAAACATATGCCTATGTTATGATTTTAGCTACCATTTTTGTCAATGTCAATTTTATGAAATCATCAGAGTTCTTGATGTTGTAATATAAGCATATCTTATGAAGTTATTAACAAGATCATATAAGTATTTTTTTGTTGAACGAGAGCCTTCAAGACCTCCAATTGTATCTATGGATACAATTTCAAATGGGTACGTGGCTGGACCTAAGTGTGATAATAAGCCAATCCTAGATTTTTCTCTTGATTTGTTTTTTATACATGTTTCGCACTGATCACAAATGGTTTTTATGTTATTGGTGATATGTTTTTCTGTGTAAAATGGTGTGTAAAACATCATTCATAAATTTCAATATTATACTGGGATAGGTAATATGTCAAGTCTCTCAGTTCCTCATCCGTTCTAGATTTTATTCTCAAGTTTTCTAAAGATTTGTGATCTGTATATACTATGAATTTTTTCCCAATGAACCAGTATTGCCAGATTTTACTGCTTCTTTTATTGCTATACATTCTAAACATATTGGTTTTTTCCTTTTTGAACTTTTTCTGGCTTTTTAGAACTGGTTTTCCAGTTTGTTCTTGCTCCTTTATTAATGCTCCTATCCCTCAGATGCTTGCATCTGTGTATATTTTAATTGGTAAATCTGGGTCAAAAATTCTTAAAATTGGTTGTGAACAAAGCAATGGTTTGTTTTATTGTATTGAATGACTTCACACATTCTTCTGCCCAGATAATTTTTTTATTTTTTCTCAATAGATTATGTAGAGGGTCTAGAATGATTGTAATTTTTGGTATAAAGTTATCATAATTTATTCTCCCTATGAACTGGCGAACATTTTTTTGTTTTTCCGGAAATGGAAATTTTTTTTATAGAAATTAAGTTATTCTTACAATATAATTCTTACAATATAAAACCTTCAGCTAGAATTGCTTCCAATAGTCGTGATAAATGCTTTGAGAAAACAAGGATATCATCTATATATTTCACAGCAAACCCTGAAGGTTTGTATTTTCTTATTATGTTAGTTAAAATTCTTTGGAACATCCCTGGGGAGGTTTTCAAAGAAAACTACAAAAGGGTGGACATGCTCATTTATAATGGCCTTCTTGAGTAACAAATGCTGTTTTGTGTTTATAACTTATTACACAATTTTATATTGTGTTTATTTAAATACAATATTGTTAAAGGGATTGACCAGAATGCTGAATTTATATCTAAAGTTGAAAAAATTGTGCAGTTCCTTGCTTTTGTCATTAGATCCTCAATTAGGGGGAAAGTTTGTGATTGTGGTACTACAATTTTGTTTAAATCTCGGAAGTCTATGCATAATCTTGATTTTTTGTTTTGTTCTCTTTTATATGCTAGAGTCACTGGGGTAGCAAATGGACTATATGACATGATTCAGTTTTTCTTTAATAGTTTTGCTATCTGTTCGTCTATTTCTTTTTTATCCTCGATTGTGCATCTGAATGGGCGTTTGTAGCAATATTCATCTACCATTAGATCAACATGAGCTTTGTAATCCTTCACAGTTCCAATATCGTATTAGTCCCTAGCAAAAACTGATTTATACTTATCAATTAATCCTTCTATTCTTGATTGTTGACTAACATATAGGTTAGATTTACTGAGATTTCAAAGTTATTTGTATTTAAATGTTCAATAAAATTTATTTGTATAATACTTTCTATCAGGACGATTTCTTTCTTTTTTTTTTTTCTGTCACCTGAATGTTGACATATTTATTATATATAAAATTTTTACTCTGTGTGATTATTAAGTTTTCATCTTGATTTAATTTGAATTTTTTTATACAATCCAACCAATCAGAAATTCATAATTAAAATCTTTATTGTCCACAATGAGGACATTCATGTATTTCACAATATTGTAAATTCTTATTTTTAATCTCTCCATTCCATCTGTCTTCCTCTCACCATTAATTGTCCCCTCAAGTTTACTAATTTTAAATTATTGATGTCTTTTATTTTCAACAATTTTGAATTTATTAATGACATGTTTGCCCCTGATTCATAAATTCCTGTGTCATTTAACAGTAACTTGATTTTAATTAATGGTGGCACTACCAGTTTTTTTGTATTTTCTTCATTCAATTTTACTTCCAACTCTGAGTGGTTGGTAGATTGTAGCTTATCTTTATTTTGTCTCTCATTATTTGTGTTTTTAAACCAGCAAGTCGATGCAGGGTTATAGTGTGCACCTTTTCTTTTTTTTTTTTCACATATTTTACAATGTTGTTTTTCTTTATTTGTTTCCATTTTATTTTCAGAATTTGTTTTATTGATATTTCTTTTACTGAAAGATTTTATTTTTATTAGGTGTTCTAAACCTCTTATTTTATTAAATACATCTTCAGTATTTTTTGTTTATTCCTATCAATTCTGTCTGCTATATAATTTGGTAGTCCCACAGCAATCAAATCATTTATAATGGATGTATCCAGTGACTTGTTCATTCCTAGTAAAAGTCTTTCTTTTTTTATTGCGTAGTCTATAGTAAGGAACCATTTATATATTTGAACTTGATCGCATGTCTCACTGGCATCCACCCTTTATTTGTGTCAGTGATGCACAAGTTCTTTTCCCATAGTTCCCACTCAGAGTTTAATGAACTTTTGGTAAGCATTGAACTGTACCATTCCATGCACAAATCATCTAAAAATAGTCTTAATATTTACATTTTGTTTGTATCTTGCTCTAGTAGTAGCTGCTCGTAGTAGTGTGCATTCATTTTCAAAAATTTCTATCCACTGTGGTGCACTTTCATTTTTTTCTGTGAATTTTCCAATTACAAATTTTTCTGAGATATTTTTCAGATTAATGACTGGAGGTCTTTTAATTTCAGTGAATTTATCCAGAATTTGTTGTTGTGCTTCTGGAATAAATAATAACCGAATAAATAATGTGCCGAAATAGATAATAACCGATAATAATAGAAATTACTGTAATTTGCTCAGTTTGACTTTTCTGTATGTATCCTACGAAATAATCCTCAAATTTCATGTTTTCATCTTCATCTTTATATTGTTTTGATAATTTTTCATCAAGAGTGTAGTTTTATTTTTTTAAAAGCTTTTGTTTCTGTTAATTTTCCACGGAGCCTCACTTGGTGGTATTCTTCTAGAATATAGAAGATTTCGTGTTCCATTGTCTCAATTGAGGTTATGGCGAATATGTTTGTTTTTGGTTCACTTGGCGATGTTTTTATTGTGAATTCAAACCTTATTTTTTCCATATTTATTTGAAATGTTTGCAAACATTTTGTTTTATAATATGATTTTTTCTATCTAGGTAATCTGTTGATGTAGGTAATGTTTTTCCTGTAAACAAAGACTCAATAGCATTTTACTGGAAACGAAAGAAACAACATGTAAAACCTTTATTTCAAATATTGTTCTTTCGTAACTCTTTAATTGTTCACTTTAACTTACGCAACTCAAAATTTCACTTTATACTTCACCACTTTCTCTATAACCTCTCGTCACGATATTCAGTTGTCTGCTGCTGCAGCCCAGGTCATTCGTGTGTGACGTATTGTAAAATTAAGAAAAACGTTACAAGACGTTCTTTACATATATATGTGTATCTATAATGCATATAATAATGTATATCTGTAATAATATATAATGTATCTATACATGATAGTCTGTTTGTTAAAAAGTTACTTTGTTATTCATAAGAAGTCAAAGGACATTTATAAAAAGTTCACAAAGAATAATAATTTATTTTATAAAGTTCTATTTAGCATTAAAATGATCTCAGGGTTCTATATGATCCTAGTGCATCATTTTGTCTGTATCAAATATTTCATATTAATACAGGCTATAGAAATTTATAGTAGTTTATATTTATAAAAGTCTATAATTTAAATAATAGTTATCTAATACAGGAAATGATTTATAATAACTTGGATGCATTCTTTGTTACTGAGGTATGGTTGGTTTCTTCACTCCTGGTGACTTCCTTTCATGCCTGGCTCTCATTCTCTGTGGTCTCCCTGGTCTGTCCTCTGTGAAGTAACTGAACTGAACAACTCTCAATCAACATGTAACACATGACTGACTCCTCTGTTTTTCTTTCTAAACCCCTTTATTTTGATATATTTGTTAGGATTTATAATATTTAGAATCTACAATGAACCTATATGAACTAAACTTTCACTTAGCATTGCTTACATTTACTGTAGATATTGTACATTTTATATTGTTTATGAGGGTATACAATACTGTTTAAATAATTCTAATATATTAATATAATATAACTTTTTTTTTTGTAGTTTAAAGGTGATGGGGCTCACCCTTAGGGTGATTGTAGGAACTAAAACTAACTTAAAAAACTAGCTAAAAGGTAACATAACCTTAGTTTCCCGGACAGTCTGTTGCCATCGATTTGGGAAGGGTTGATGTTGTTAAACACAGGTTTGTAAGGTGCTGCAACAAATCAAAAAACTTGATTTCTTTCCGGCGGATGAAATTACCCACCATCAATACACCAAGCAACATGTACAGTTCATCGTTATTTAGCCTAGCCTCTTGAGAGAGGCATGTCGGACCACTTTTCTCATTATGGTGTTGTGAAAATGTTGGAGACTTTTAACTGTGTTCTCAGTCAGGAGAAAATATAGTAGACCACTGTACAGCAGAGGTAGTTAAAGGACCCTTTTTACCTTTATATATATCACCAGTTTGAGACATAGTGACTAGTTGAGTGAAGTCAATAAGTGCAAAAGCCGGCAAGACTTAAGGCTACTTGTTCTATTTTATTCCTAAGGTCAGTAAAAAACTGAAATGTAATAAAAAAAAAAACACTATTCTGGGACATTGTCCCCTAAGAATAACAGGAAGGAACCAAATAGAAATTTCAATTTTATTATAGGAATGCAAACTGACAAAAAAAAAGAAAAAAATACATAACATTACACAGATTTGATAAGCTTATAAATAATAAAATGGCTTTGGTCATATGAGATGACTACAAAAAACAACAGCAAGAGACTGTAACAAAAAACTTAATTGAGTAGAGATGAAAAAATATATAGAGAACATAGGAAATATTACAAGGTGAAAATTGAAAGTGAAGAAGGTTGATGGGATGAATGAAAAATAAATAAACAGAATAATAATGATGAATTATGAATTGATAGATTGGAGGGAGATAAGAAACTGGTAAAGTCTAGATTCAAACATTAGGAGAGTTAATGAATGATGGATATCGATGGAAGTTTCAAATATTAGTGGCCTGGTTAAGAAAAGAATGGCTAAAGGAAGCAGATATGTGAAAAGAGAAACACAGATTGGAAGGTTACGATCTAGTATAATGGGATTTGATTGCTGATTTGAATTGGAGGAGGTTGTTATGGTAAGAAGGCTGTTTAGTCATGATAGTACTGAAGAGGAGGGATCCAAGGATGTATTGAGGAAAGGCGGAATGATACAGCCATCTCAACTCGGAGTAGTGCTGCGAAATGGGACAGTCTCTGGGGATAGTGAGTATAAATCTAAGAAAAAAAATTCATCAGCCACTTTAACCGAGCCTCGAGATCCTCAGAGCCTAGCCATTTTTATGCCCAGACAGTATATGGAAAAAGCTGGTGAGTTCTCTTACCCCTACTTTATAAGGATGTTGGCAAGGCTTTTTCCCCTTTTTGTGAGAAAAGATTACGAAGGTGTTCTTTCCGGCATTAACGTTGATTTTTAACTTAGGCAGTTTGGGTCTGATTTCATTACAAACTGGATTGACTTGAGAAAGAGCTGTTGTTGAATTGAGGTTATAGCTGTAAACCTCAATGTCATCAGCTAAAGCCATCACAGTAGGTTTCTTGTAATTTGTCCCAACAATGTAAGACATGTTGATGTTAAAGAGTACCAGAGACAAAACAGCTCCTTGAGGGACTCCACAGGTTAGATAGAGCAAAAGGGTTAGAGAGTTTATCACCCATGTTTACCCTCACTGTCTTATCCTGTGCCTGAGGAAGGAAACCAACACGGTATATAACTGCTCTGGGCATTCCCAGTTGCAGAGCTGTTGGGACAGTATCCTGGGACATTGAGTTGAAAGCTTGTGTGCAACCCAATGAGATCATAGTTGTCGTTGTGTTCTTGTTGATATTGAGGGTGGCTTCCTTCTGTACCTTCAGAAGTAGAAGTTCTGTACTCAGATGAGCCTGAAAACCTGTTTGTTCAAACTGAATGATGGGATTTTCCAAACAGAACTCTTTCAGGTAGTAAGGGTAATTTTTCCCATGTGTAGTAGTGGATTGGGTGATCACCTTTCTTTGTGGGTTTTGGCAGCAATCCCTCTCCTCAGCAGGTGTTTGTGCCCTGGTGCACCTTGAGCTGCTTCATATACTTATCGTCATACTTGGTGGGATGCAGGATTACAACTTTATGGCCAATTGAATATAGAACTGGCCAGTGGTCAGACATCACAAATTATAGGACCTCTCAATTGTTTATCCTGTATGATTATTTTGTGAGTAAGTGGTCATGAGTACAAATCATTTGAGTGTCTCTTCTGTGGTGAAATGTGAAATTCTGGGTGGACTGCAGTACAGGACATCTTTACCTGTCCCAACTGGGTTGGGAGCAGTGTTGTTCCACTTTGGATGTCAAGTATTTGGGTCTATGACAACCCAGTGGTTGTTCTTCACATATTCTTATAGAAAAATAGAGAACTGTTGGATAGATGTCCTTAGCCTTTTTTACAAGGTGGAGAGATAATTGGGTCTCCCCCGATTTTCAAACGGTGGATCCTGACATCAAACCAAAAGTTAGTAAAGTCGTGGGGTCAGTTTCATCCATGTAAAATAAGGAAGGCTGAGGGAGTTGGATGTGTTGGCAGACGAAGCACTTACTTCAGCGTAGGTAGGTCCTGCTTCAAAGTTTGGTGTGGTTTTGGCGTATGTCTAGGTTATTCTCCTTTGGCGTTCCTGCGCTTTGAGAATTTCCTCAATAATGGCTTTGAAGTGAGAAATTAGTCAACAGCTGTGGTATGAAAAGGGTTCTGAAGATTAAGGTTAGGTGTGAAACTACCAGAAAGATGCACTGCAAATTCTTATGCCTGATGTGAGTGGGTATGAAATCAGTTGATATTTTAGTCCCACTACAAAGGGACCTGGATATACTATCCATATCCTGGGCAAGCAAGGAGGATAAGTGGGAATTTAAGGATTAGGATCAAAAGGATGACAAATGCTACTTTATTACCCTGCAGTTTGAATGTAAGAGTGGTGATTAGCAGGGTGGTGGGGCTCTTCGCCATAGGCTTCTAAGTTGGCATATAGCTTTGATAAACTCATGAAATGCTAATGTAAAGGATTCTCTTTGCAAGATTTTGGATGACAGTAGTGTCCCAAGCAGATCACCAGACTGAAGTAGTGAACACTTCACAGCATATCTAGGTGTACTCATATGTTCATACAAAAATTTTGATGATTTCAGATTTGTTTAGTAACTGACAGAAGAGGTCCTTCTGAATACTAGGCCCCTAATAAATGAAGGAAGGGGAATTTGTAAATTATTCTTGAGGAAACATTTAAAAGCAGTGGCCTTTGAGGCCACCATGCCATGCAATGGAATAGTTAAGTGTTTAAAAACTATTGTAGAAGAGGAAATTAAAGAGGTCAGAATTTCAGGTAGGATCAGAAATGAAGCTCCTAATCAATGAGCTGCCGAGAGAGTTATGAGGTGTAGCTGAACTACCTGAACTACCTCTTCTCCAGCCAGCTTCCCAACATGCCTTATAACCAACCCTATGTTAGCCATGTTAACACTGTCTAGAACTGACACTGAATGCTCAAAATTAA
This sequence comes from Acanthosoma haemorrhoidale, assembly GCA_930367205.1. Classification (NCBI taxonomy): domain Eukaryota; kingdom Metazoa; phylum Arthropoda; class Insecta; order Hemiptera; family Acanthosomatidae; genus Acanthosoma; species Acanthosoma haemorrhoidale. The sequence goes on along the minus strand of OV884009.1, from coordinate 103,212,712 downwards.
AGTATTCCACTCACATGAAACTAAGTCTGTCATGAATAACTCCTGAATATTATTTGTTAATATAGTCTACATTGAAAACAACTTCCTTCAACTGGCCATAAAAAATGTTTAATGTCAGAGTAATCTAGAAACCTGTTATAATTTTATAGTGCATGCACAGACATCTAAGTAAATAATTAAATAAACACCCCCCCATCCACTTTTGAGCAGTTTAAATAATATTTATTACATCCAAATAAATCATTGCTTGAATTAAATCAGATGAACCACACATTAACACGACATTTCTGTAATAAATAGATGTTTTTTTTTCTTGGTAACATTTTTTAAGTGCTGAGAATGTTATTGAAAACTGTGAATATGCTGTAAATCTGAGTGTTTTTAATTTTTAAATACACTGACAGGCAAGAAATTCCACCCACTTGTAAAAAAATTGTATTTGTATATAATACATGGTAATTGTATATAATACTTATTATTTATTGAATTTATAAAATCTTTTTTACCTTTAATAAGGTTTTTAACGTTTATTAATGAGTCTTTGTTTAAAAATTTAAAATCAAAATGTGAACTGCTAAGAAACATGAAAAAAAAATTGAAAAATAACCATTTTTCTCCTAAAAATAATTAATGACAGGATCATTTAATAGCGCGTATTTCCTCCTCTTGCCTTTATTACTTCTTGAAGGCGCCTCGACATACTTTTCACCAGTCGGGAAATGTCCCTTTGCTGACGGTTAGCCCATTCTTCCCGAAAAGCCCTTTTAAGGTCCTGCAATGTATCAGGAAGTGCTGAACGCGCTCTTATTCGTCTTCCGAGGTTATCCCATAAATGCTCGACAGGGTTCTAATCTGGAGAACGTGCTGGCCAGGCTAAGACCTCAATGTTGTGCTGATGAAGGAACAACTGTACTATGCGAGCAAAATGTGTACGTGCATTAGAAATGAATGATTGCTGATTTCGATGAGGATAAGCAACACATGAGGTTCCAAAATCTCATCTACATAGCGAGTGGCCATCAAAGACCCTCCACGAACAACAACCAATTCTGTGCGGCACTCCATTGAAATCCCAGCCCACACCATTAAGGAACCATGTTGAAAAGGTTGGCTCTGGGTGAAATTACAGGCTGCATACCTTTCATTTCTTCTTCTCCACACCCTTTCACTCCCGTCTGGAGATCGTAGAGCAAATCTAGATTCATCTGTAAAAAGTACAGCACACCATTCGTCCATAGTCCAATGACTGTGTTCTCGAGCAAAAGCCAGCCGTGTAACTCTGTGAGTTCTGGTCAATTCTGGTCCTCTTACTGGGCGAAAAGCCATTAGTCCATACTCATTTAATCTTCTCCGAGCAGTACGTTCAGAAATTTTCACACCTCGAACTTCTTGGAGCTGATGAATTGCTTGAACAATGGTAAGGTGCCAGTTTCCTAAAATTCTTAAAGTAAGAAACCGGTCATCCTGTGGTTCTGTTGCCCTAGGCCGTCCAGAACCGGCCCCTCTATGGTAAGACCCAGTTTCTCGAAAACGCCTGATGGTGTCTCGTAGAGTTTTTCATAGGGAACTCCGATTGCATTGGTTGCATATCTAATGGAACGTCCATCATCAGTAAGTGCCACACCACATGCAACATCCTCAGCATTAAGAGGCATTTTTAAACTTAAAATTGAGAAAATTAAAATATCGGAGCCGAAAACTAAGAAATTTGCTGCACCAGAAAGCAAATGACACTGAATAAACATTTTTATTTCCATGGAAAGTAAACATTGGGGACGACAGTCCTTTCATTGAATTAAGGATTATGGGTTACTATCCTCTATATTGACATTTCTAATTGAAAACAAATAAAATAATTACATATTTATACATAAAAAAAATTGACCAATCCAAAGCAGAAATATTTTGAGATGAAAACAAAAAAATCAGGTGGGTGGAATTTTTTGCCTGTCAGTGTATAATGAAATTATAATTTATTGTTGTTTATTTATTTTTTATTTTTTTTGTTTTATGTGACATAGTTGACTTACTAGTTTTGGTTATTTTAGGACGGGTTTTCACCTCTTATTTATGCTATTAATGGAAACCATTCTCATGCTGCTTATGAGTTACTTCAAAGTGGAGCATTGATGTTTGAACCAAACTGTTACTCTTTTGCAGTATTTAAAGATTATAGTCAGGGTAAGCATTTTTTTCATTGAATAGATATATAACTCCTTAATTAACTAAACAGATTTTTTTTTTTTTTTCACAAGCCTTGGTACTTGAGTATTATCCTATTTCCTCCCCCCCTCCCAACAACTTACTTATTATGATTATTACATTATTTATTATGGGAAATTAAATTTTTTTTAGTATACCATAATTTTAAGGTTGCCATTTCTTTTAAAGTTAAAAAATTAAAGAGCTAGAGCTATCCAAAGATAAAAGAAGTCTTAGTGTTTTGCATAACATGGCTCATGAAAAGGCAGGGCCAATCGTAGGCTGTTGCCGTAGTTTGTTGGTGATGCTGAGGTTGTTGCATGTTAGGTGCTTGGGATGGTTATCTCTAAACTTTAATGGCGGTTTTCTACATCGAATTCACTACTTCTTTATTCAAGTAGCTATTCATTTATCTTCATGGGGCTGTGTGAACCATGACCAGACCCATTGGGGTGAACCATGAAAAAAACGGGGGAGCCAAGAATTCACTGGCTAAATAATTTTTATCGGTTACTGAATTTATACAGTTAAAGGTTAATCGTTATGGTCAAATTTTTACCTGGGTTATGTTGTATTGACAAAAAGAAAATAAGACTGAATTCAAGCTAATAAGCACATATAGTGTATGTGCTAGGTGATAGAAGAATAAAGAAAATGATAATGAATTCAAACTAAAGAAATTTATTTAGAAAATAAACTTTCTTTATTACAATGAATAGATCTTACAAAACTATAAACTTACAAATGTATCTACATTGATAAACTTTAAATTCTAATGTTGACTTATTGAACTGATCACCATCGCCTAGGTCTTGGGATGTTTTCAGGGATACTTTGAGTTCAACGGAATCTGTAAGAAGCTGGCGGAAGTTATCTCAATCGACTGGACTCCTAATAAAAGAAGGAGGAGGCAGTTTGTGAATTGGTCTTTGGGAAATGGTTAGAATCAAAGGGCTATGATTGGAGGATAGGTCATTGAGGCGTGTAAGTGAATAGTTTAGTGTTCCTAAACTATTGTAAAAGAAGTCAAGGAGATCAGTTGGGATCCGATGGCCAATAGGTGGGTGTGTCAGGAGAGATAGTGGAGCAATGTTTCTGTGTGAGTGCAGACAGCAAAGCACGTCCTCTTGTATTAGCGGATCTTGTGCCCCAATGTTGGTGCTTTGTGTTTAAGTCATTCAGACTTCTTTTCTTTGTATCAATACAACATAACCCAGGTAAAAATTTGACCATAATGATAAATCTTAATCTAAAGGCTATTTGAAGATGGGATTATTCAGACTAATTGGATTGTTGCTTTCAAAAGCATAATACAAATGATTCTTTGAAAGGGAAGGTTCCCTTAGTAACATAATACAGTTATAACAGATAATATTTAAACTTATTTGAACTTAACTAAAATAATTCAAAGAAAGTTGAGTTCAAATTATTCAAAAATTATTGAAAAAATAAAATAAAATGGTGTTAGCACAATTGTTTATAGTGCATTCGGATTCGGTTATTGAAATGGCATCAGCTGTATGTATATCATTAAATTTAAATAACAAATCATGTTTACGTGCTATACAATTGTTAGCATCAACTGGTTTAGAACTGCAATTGTTCTTACCAGGGAAGACCGAAATAATTATGGCTTTTCCATATTACCTATAAAACTAAAAATGCTTGCCTCTGGTCTTTATTTTGACTGCATGATAAAGGGGATCTAGCCCTCATAACTTTATGAGTTGGAACCTCATGTCTTCCTCCTATATCATGCATTATGTATGTTTTAATATGATTTTAATTTATGATATATTTCATTTATATCTTCATTTTTGTTTACAGTGAAGTCAGTCATAGAAAATCATGTTATTGGTCTGCTCAAGGATAAATTATAAGAAAAATTACAATTTGTTTAGATTCTTCAATATCAGTGCAGTATAAAAGCTAATGCCATTCTGTAGCAGTGTAAATATTACTGACATTATGATTTATGTAACTTCATAAATGTACTGATAGATCATTGAAAATACACTCTTCAGAATTACTAATGTCAGCACTAAGTGGTAAATACTTGTTTGGTTTGTTTAAATATTTAAAAAAATACTTGGCAATACATACTGTCATAATTGTTAAGAAACATTTAAATCGTTTCATTATGTACAACACCTCTTCCCTTACTAAGGTTAGTAGCACTGAGAACTTCTGTGTTTTATCCAAAGACTTTTACACTGGTGTTACCTGCTTAGGCACCAGATCTTGTTTATGGCGAGGATTTTCTCCTGACCCTCTGTAGAACATTATATGTTCTGAATTTCCGTAAAACCTCACAAGGGGAGTTAATTGCTTTCCATGGCAACTGATGGTTCTTTCTGGCGTTTCACCTGAAATATATCAGCACCATGTACACACATATGTTCATAATTTACCTTGTAATCCAGTGCACAGAGTCCGTATTTTTGGCTGGGTGGTAGGGGTATTACAAAACCCAGTAAGATGTGGAGTAGCCTTCCAAGAAGCAGCTAGATTTGTTGTGGAATCTAAGGTATTCCTAAATTTACGAACATTTTCAAAAAGGTATTACTCTACTTTCTGTCTATCCATTAGATTCTGGATAATGTAGGTGTCTTCTATGAGATAGCAAATTTCCAAACATGTTAAATGTTGTTCAAATTAAGTGCTGATAATCATGTTGCCACATTAGTGGTATATCTAGTAAATCAATCTTAAAAGAAAAAGCTCACAAATATATTACTTGTTAGAAAGTATTCTAACCACTTTGAAGTGCCATCACCAATTACTCTTAATTGACCCAACAAAGTCCAAGTGTATCCTTGTCTTAGGTGTTTGCACTATTTCCACTGTTTTAACTAGGTGGTTTCAGTCTAAACTGTGAGCAGTCCATAAAGTTCAGTATTTTGTCTAGTCCTCGGTATCTAAGTCTAGAATGGGCTTCTAAAAGTAAGATCTTCCCAAGACAAGAATGAATGAGTTGTAGAAGATTTTGGAATTCCTGCAGGATGATAACAACCCTACAGTAGTTTTGGAGGCATCTTTATGATCTAATTAAGCACTAGAACCATATTGCACTGCTGATGATATCCATTATTCTGTTCATCTACCAATTGTTTTATGTGTGATTTGCTCTGCTCAGTGAAACTCTCAATGACGAGCAGTGAAGTATATTGTTATTGGTTTAAAATGAGTCATGATTAAAATATCACATGATCTTGACGTATCACAGATACCCATTCTTATACTGTATAAGCTGTGGAATTCTGGATCCATGTAAGATAGTGCAATAACTATAGTTTACTATCATCACTAATATGTTTGCATTTTTGTAAAATGCCTTGGAAGGAAGTGCCTGTGCATATTAAACATATGTTTTAATTGTAGGTATATCACCAGTTCTTAATATATTGCATTAATACCAACACCCCATTGACTACTGTATATGTTATTTCACCAATAAATATGTTTAATTTAGCGGCGGTTAACTATTAAATATTATATGGATTATGATATAATAAACTAAATAAATTTTTCAAAAGATAATATTTATGTAATTAATTTATACTGAAAGAGGGATTCTGTACCAAAGAGTATTATATTTTGTTTTATTATTCTTTATGTTTTGAATTTTCTTTACAAATATAAACATCTATCTCTTTGTCTATCATGTAATGAAACATTGTAAATTTTGTTAAGGAATAAACATATTCTTTAACTTTATATATTATATAATTTATCTTGATCAGGATTGACAAATCAAACAAACTATGTTGTGTTGCTCTGTAAACAAAGATTTTATTTCATTAGTTATAAGTTCTATTTACACTGATTCACACTATTTACCCAAAACCTGTCTGTAAACAATTTATTCTTTAATATGTCAATTGCCTTTAACAATTTTTATTATTTAACTTTTAATATAGTTTTGATGATTACATTAACTCTACACACAGTTTTTCATAACCTTAGTTTTTCCCTGCTGTGTAAAGCAGTCATTACTTATATTACAAGGACCGGGGGAAAAATAAAAATTAAAGGAATGCATTTTATTTACATTTCCCCCCTTGGGGAATAAAAATTTACAACAAAATGTTTGTTAAATTTATTTATTTTATCTGTTCCATTAAAATATCTGTTCCTTCTTGTTTTTCTTCTTCTAATGTAGGAACTGGAATAGGTTTTGTGATATGGAAAAGATTTGATTCTGTTTTTTTTTGTATACATACCTGTATCTATTCTGTATATTGAGTTTAAAATTTTTTCAACAATTTCACATGTTCCGATTTTCCTTTCATCTAATTTCTTCATGTTTACTTTGCTTCCATTTTCTACGTACACCATCTCTTCTGTATTAAATTAATAGTATTTGTGATTTTTGTTGAATAGTGTTTAGTTGTAGTTATGTGATTTTATTGTATTTTCAAGTGCTATTTTTCTGTCTTCAATCCAGTCACTATTTGGTTTTTCTTGCTTTAATTGATTTGGTAAAACTGATACCATATAAAAGATGTCTTGGTGCAAAGCCAGTGACTGAGTGATTATTATCATTATATTTACTTACACATTCTTGAGATGTTATTGTCCAGGGTCTCTTTTTGTCTTTTTCGTTTATTTTGCATCTGATTTCGTTCACTAATGTTTGATTCAGTCTTTCATTGAGGCCATTTGAGAATGGCGCATTTACTGCTGTGAAGATCATTGGTGTCCGTTTGTCTTTAAGAATTTCTTGAATTCTTTGGAATTGATTCCAGGGTATTGATCAGTCAGAAGCATACCAATGTCCTCCGTTTCTGTTATGTTTATGACTATTTTTACAAAATCATTTGCACTCTGGGTTTTTGAGGTTAGAATAAATGTGTATCTTGTAAGGTGGTCTACTAACAAATTTAGTTATTTTTTTGTTGATCTTGAACCTACAATTGTGTTGATAGAGCTTATTTCGAAAGGCTCTGGGGACGGGCCTAGATGAGACATCAACCCAAATTTGTTGTGTTCTCTTGATTAATTTTTTTTTCTTGCATACGGAATATTTTCTTTCCAGTATTTTTTAGTTCAGTTAGTGTTTGAAAATTGATGAGTGAAAATATAAGTTGTTGTGAAAGTGTGAATAATTTTTATTTTATTGCTTTTCAAAATGCCATCATTCAAACCAAGAGTGAAGAAAGGTCCCTCCCTATCTGGGAACATTTTGAACAGATGGATGCAAAATGTACTATATGCAAAAACAAGGACAGTTACAAAACATCTTCTAATCTCAAAAAGCAAATTACTCACAACCATCCCACTGTAAGAATATCGAATATTGTGTTTAAAAAATCATTGTTTGCTACCAATCAGAGCCTTGATCTGTATTTAATTGTAGTACGGGCCCAATCGTATTTCCCAAAAGCGCTGGAACGTCCTCTGCATCTGTTTAAAGGTACTGACCCTGCACTAACCACAATTACGCAGTTTATTCCAAAAAAAAAAAAAAATAAAAATGACAAAATATAAAAAAAAAAAAAGTTTATAGACGAAAAACTGCTGTTATTGTTTATGAATAATTTTAAACATTTTTCTATGAATACATTGGATTCATAGAATTCGTTGCAGCATTAAATTCATTTTACCCTTTGCCTTCTCGTAATAAAATGTCTACAACCTTAATACCGGCTAAATTTGAGGATACAGAAGTAAAATAGTATCGTTGTTAAAGAAAGCTCGGAAAACAACAATTACCTCTGATTGGTGGACAACTAGAAGCAGTGTCAGCAATATTAGTGACACAGCCCATTTTGTTTCCAAAGGCAAGCTCGTCAATGTGTTACTGGATTGCCGAGCGACGACAAGGATGTACACGACCAACAATTTGGCAAAATAAATAAAAAATATAACTGACGGAATGGGACTAAATATTTTTGCGGTTTCCGACGCCTTTGATATTTCTGGAGCATTGAAAAACATCCTGGAGACACATGGGTTGGGCGGCTCTCAAGCTGCATTTAATTGTTGAGAAAGCCCTAAATATAGAACATATTAAGAGCTTGTTGGAAATAGTCAAAAGAATTCTTTACCACTTAGAGTTCCACTTAAGCCTAGCTGAAACTTGCTGACGAATTCAATAACAACTCGGTGGAATTCTATGTTGGATATGATTGCTTGTCCAATTGAATCAGAAATTCCCATTAAAATAGCGATTGCATTCATCAATGCTGACCTTCCTGTACTTACAGAATAGGAATGGTTGCTTAAAAAAATAAAATTATGCCCAATCCTCCAGGCTTTTAAACAATTAAAACAAACATTTAGCACATACCTAAAGCTTTCCTCCGGCTTCACGCTAGATAGTATTAACCAATAACTGCAAGCTGCCGAATAAACACCAATAAATGCAAGCCAATAAGCTAACCAGCGGACTCATTGAATGCCTGGTGGAGCCCCTTCTTGACAAAAAGTTAACTGATCTAAATCCCTCAATTAGCTTACTGTTAAGTGAGATAATTAGAACAGCGCACTTCGGAGGAATCTAACACAGTGGCTCCTTGTCAGTTCCAACGTTTTTGGACCCTCACTTCAAGATGTCCGGTTTTTCTGTGCAAACCGAAGCTGGTCAAGCGAAATCGCTAGTGAAAGATTATTTAATTCAGAAAGCATCTCAGGATAACTTGAGTGAAACTAAGTAATGTTAAAATTAAGTTATAAAAATAGATTATATTTGCAGTTCCCATAAAATTGAAATTAACAATTAATTTAGTTGGGGATTTAATTTAATAATAAAATTAATTAAATTATTTTCTAATTCTAATTAATTATTTTATGTCTTCATTGTTTTATATGTAACTAGGTTTATCCCGTATAAATTTATTAATTTTATCACATTCAATTTTACCTGATTTTTGTGTCAATTTTTGATTTTCAGAGTAAACAAATGTGTATATAAATATTGCTGTTTCTTTGTGCTCATATAAACATCCCAACACTTAAATTGTCATATTTCAAAAAATCTTTTCAATGATCTCACGGTTAGTATTACGACGCTCGGTATTAGCCGGAATTGATGTTTTTAAATTTTTAATACATAAATATAGCTAAGGGAGGGAAGTAAAGGAAGGGACAGTGGTAGGCTGGTATGACGAAACAGAGGAAGGAGAAGGATTGTGACAGAGTCGCAGAATGAAAAGGGTCGAGCTCTTAACTGCTCCAGCTACAGGGGTTGTGACTGTCACAGCCAGGCCAGCGATGCTGAGAAGAGAAAGGAGAAGGAGCTGCGACTGTGATTGTGACAGAGTTGCATGGTGATTAACTGTTACGGGGTTGCGACTGTCACAGAAGCCGAGGTTTTTGTAAACAACAGTTTGCTGATTTGTATCCATTTTATTTTTCTTAAAATAATTAAAAGAAAAAATCTTACATATTGAATCTTTTGTTTTTGGTGTAAACCCCTTTGATTTAAATACAGGTATATTTAATTTGTTTATTTATTTTATTGTAACATCTCAGAATTGATGACTCCATTTGTTCTGTGGACCAATTGATAAGTCAACATATTTCAGGATATCAGCAGTCGGATGGACCAGTTTCTATTTATAATATAGTTAGGAGATTAAACAAGTCGCTGGACAAGTATCTCCAGGTGGAGTTGAATTTGAGCATGCAGCTCATTACGACAGCTTTAGGACATATATGTTATCTAATATATTCATTTAATTTAGCCAATTAATACACATTAAATTTCTAAGAATTCATTTCATTTGGGCCCATTAATTGTAGTTGTAATTATTGTTGTTAGTTCTTAATATGTTATTTTTATTAGTTTTAATACTAGTATTTTTCAGCGGGTGGGCACTTTTTCTTTGTGTTATTATTTATTTCATTTGTTAATATAATCGATTATGGGTTGATGGTAGTGTAACATATTCAGTTTATAAACCATCTTATATACAGTCCACAATTTTTATTTAATTTCCTTTTGGCTCATCTGGGCTGCTTGTTTCGTTATATTGCGATATCGCCTATAGATCCGTTCAATGTGACCAGCGTTATTTAAAGTAATAAATCCCTATTATCATTAATAATTATTTAATGTTTATTTGTTACAATAAAAAGTTTGTCCAAAAAATAAATAAAATTAATCCATACTTAACATATTTTTTTCCCTAATTTTAGAAAAAAGTATTCGGATAATGAATCTTAATACAACTCCGTCGATCGGCAATAATATATCTAATTGTCTATTAGAGCGTGACTGTTAATCGTTAAAATAAAATTGAAATAATCGTTTTCGGAACTAAAAGAGCTTTAAAGCGAAGTGTCATTAAAAAAATCGATTATAGGTAGTTTACGTGGTATTGGAATTACCACGAGTTCACACTCGCTATCTGAGGGTAGGCAAAAATCACCTGGATCTCAAAGGTGAGTATGAACCGGAAAGAGGCGATCTGGATCGCTGGGGGAGACGCTACTAGGTATGTTTGTAGGGCCCCAGAGACGGTTGTCTGCATGGAAGAGATTCTTTCCTAGGGTGTGCTATTTTTAGCGGGACGAAGCAAGAGAATCCCACTAGGGTGGGATCTGACAACACCGGATCAAAAATAGCAAGGTTAAGGATATAGAAGTGTTTAGAATGATAAGGCAATATTTTGAAACATCAGTGCAGCTGCAAGTAACAGTTCAGAGTGTAACCACTGCAGTGTTTTTCGCAAATGTTTATACGCGGAAAAGTTGGTGCGTATATATATATAAAGTAGATGCAATAACTATTAATTAATCTAGAGATTGTGATTAAGAGGGCGCAGTTTTAAATCTTGAGATTGTGACCCCCTCAGTATTTATTTTGTAATGACATAAAAATTATTGAGAATCTCAATGATGGCTAGTAGTGGTCTGTTAGAGTAACGTTAGGTATTATTATTATTTTAATATCTCCGTGATGACTTAGAAGTGTGTCTAGGATATATGAAGGTGCCCGGTTAAAATCCCGGTCATGCCATTCCCTGACATTCCTTTTTTCTTTGGTTGATAATCAGTGTAGGAAATGTGTAGTGAAAAGGAAATTGCCAAATTTTTTCAATAAATAGGAAATTCAGTAGAATGGGTAAATATTTGGTTGTGGAGAAAATGGATCACTCTATTTACCCAATGACAGGTGACGTGCTACGACACAAGAGGCGGTCGCATATGTGGGTGGCATAAGAAGCGAAATAAAAATGGAATTCGAACCATTCAATAATTTAAAAAATGTTCGCAAAGCTTTTCTGTATGCTTCTACGTTGAATTGATTTATCACAAGACTATAAGCGCTTACGGTTCTCTTTGATTTCGGTTTATTTGTGCCAAAATAACTTGATTACTTTTTTTCAAATACGGTTGTAGCTCTAAGAACTTGATTAACAGACCCTGTTTCTGCTGGTAGGTTTTCCAAATTAAAAATAATAAAACATTATTTCGAGTTCAATAAACCAAAAAAAACTTAGAAATCTGCCGAAAATGTCTATTGAATCTATATTGGCTGCCACTCTAATACTACAAATCTCCGATTAAAGAATTTACTAAAGTTAAAGTTAGAAGGGTAGTATTTCGAGGGCTTGCATCATACCGAGAAAATTTACTGCACGGCCTTGCCCGATGGTATCCACCACGTAAGTTTTTATCACAGTTTTTGGAAGCATTACTCAATATTTATTTAATAAGTGGCTAAATTATACACATAATAAATTTGAACTACCTGAAGTCAAGTGTTTACTGTTAAATACAGGTACAGCAAATGAAATGAAGTTGAGAGACCTGTTTGTATACATTTATTTATCGAAAATCTATAACAAATAACTAACTATTTCACAATTATTTGCAAACCATTAACTAATTTAAATTAGCAAACTAAGTCAAAACCGAACAACTTCGGTTCAGTGATTTTCAGATTAATATTTAAAAATTCATAAATGATGAAATACTGAAGGCGCTTATAACCTTCTCAACGCTTTTGACAACTAGACGAAGTTTCGTCGAATCCAGTCAGAGTGTGGGTGTGGGGTATTTAACATTTTTTATTGCCGAGGCAAAAAAAAAAAAAAAAATCAAATGATGTACTGTTTTAAATGCTACTCACCCGTTTTGTGGTTAATTATTGTTGTTATTGGTTTATAGACTACACATTGATTGTGAGGGGTTTGAAGAGGGCGGGGGGTGAACATAATACAGTAAATTACAATGTGAGCCAAGCGTTGTTCTCTTTTAATGGGGAAAAATTGTTCCAATTTAGGGGGAAAGTAGTAACCGGAGGCCAGCCCAATTTGTCCAAGGATAATCTCCTTATTTAATGATTTCCCTTCTGATAGCTTTAAGCTCATAGGGGGCACCCTTCTAGCAAATGTTATTTGTTCTTGGTGGTTTTCATCAATAACAACCGCTTTAAATAGAAGTAGGATGACTAACGCATCTAATTGAGTAGAAATAGTAAACGAACAAATAATAATCTTAACTAAAAGAGTTAGTGAATGTTGGATATCATACAATTAACGGTTTAATTGATCTAACTGCAATAAATACTCATTTGCTGATATTCCAATAAATAATTTTAAAAAGCCCTGGGATGTTCCATGAATAAAATTGACTTGAAACTTTAGAAAGTCTATCAACAATTTGTAAATTATCATATGTTACGTTTTAATTTATTAACTTGGAAAAAAATAGTTTAAACCCGGATTCATTGATAACAAATGTTTAACACCATTTCCTGAGTTTCGTAAGATTATTTTTACTTATATTAATGTGGCAAATCAATTTCTCAAGCACTCCCTCTTGATTAATATTTCCTATATATAGTATGTGATTTAGTCACCATTAGCGCATTCTTTTTATGTCAACACTCGTTGTTGTCCACCAAATTATACAGCTGTATTATAGTTTAATTATGTCATATTATTATTACTAGCGTAGAGAGCATACAAGAGAAGTAGATATATTACTCATTATTAATCATGAACATGGGATATTTAATTTGATACCCGACTCAATATGGTAGGGTCAAATTATTTCTTTTTTAATCACTGTGTAATTGGTTATTTAACAATCTTTCACGGTTTCGATTTATGGCAATTCTGCATCAGAAAAAATTCCCGTTCAAAATATCATGCCTCTCCATGAATATGTGTTGCAAACACAATTTTAATGAAATTTTACAGTTTTAATCAACTAAATTCCTATCACAAGCCTGTTTACCCGTGGATCAGTAGCCCCGCGAGATTTTTGTTATGTGTTTATTTTTATATCGACTAAAATTTATTTATATTATTTATTATTAGCATTTAATTAAACTGGCATGCGAAATATTATCTCTCTTCGTAAAACACGAAATGAGTCAAAATTGCGAACCTCGTTTGTAATGACTATTTGAATGTTTTTTTGTAATTACAGTAATGTACTCTCCTTAAATTCAAAGTGAATTAATTGACCTAAAAATACCGTTGCTCTTACATCAATGTATGCTGAGATTATAACTAAAAACGAATCATTCCCCCCCCCCCTTAGTTATTAACTGGAAATATAGGATGTAGGAAAAATAAAGGAAATTATTTGGGATGATGGGTGTCTTTCACTAAGGGGAGTCCCATTTGAAGGAAGTATGAGAAGGATATGGGGTGTGGGATGCCTAAAAGAGGCGGGTGGGTTTGGGAAGGTAGTGAGAGTCTACCGATGGTGGAGCCTAGGGGTACTAGGTATTGGTTTGTAGTCGGCCAGGTCATACCTGGTACTGCTTGGCCCCTGTAGGGGGCTGCACTGAGTCGGCCTATCGGCCGGGGAATCGACCTACCCTGAGCAGGTAGAAGGGGTCTTCTTGCTTCGGTTGAGTCGGCCGGGAGATCGACCTCTATCTCTCGGCTGGGTGTTGGTCGTTCTGTCCCCGTCAGGGGGCTCGGGTTCGATCACGTCTATTTGTCTCCAGGCTTCTGCGGTCCAGCAGTGCTTCCATCGGACGGGCATTAGTGGTGGTTGAAGGTCGGAGACGAGTGGGCTGTGGCAGTGTTGTAACGAGTCGAAAAATTTGACGTGTCGTCTCTTGATGAAATCTTGAAAGGTGAGCACTTCAAATTTTTCGTGGATGTCGTTTGCCTTCATTCGGTGGAGTGGGGTATGTGTGAGGGAGGTACGGAAAACTCTGTTCTGAAATTGCTGGAGCGTGTTGTGAGATTTAGCTCTCCAAGATCAATGTCGTTTTGATTCAACATCAGTCGTTATTTGAACTTTATAAAAGATAACTAGGTGTCATTAATCGATGCTTATTTAAAAAAAAAAAATAGTACTGAATTTTAAATTTGCAAAATTAGCATCGACAACCCCAATATTGAGCAGTTGGTAAATAAAAAACAATTATAAGCTCCACATTGAGCTGTATGATTTGATTGCCAAAAACTTTGGTTCGTTCACGTTTTTGCCACTCTCATTTTTCAGATGATAAACTCCTTGAATATTAAATTGTTTTTATCAAGTTTTCTGATTGCTGGAATTTTATAAAATAAATAGTTACCTATCTACTTAACATTGTGGTCCTGGAATTACTTATTCTTAGTGAATATGCACAGAAAATATATGTTGTTCAGTTGCCTTTTCTGTGTGAATTGGGGGGGGGGGGGGGAGTAGAAACTCAATCTTCGGGACTGGCAAAATTATTATATTAAAATAATTGTTGAGGCCTATGATACTTGGAACTATTAGTAGGCAAACATATCTTAGTTATAAATAGATGTTGCATTAAGGGGATATATAAATATAAATTAACAATATTGTTCCTACGCTGTTAGCGCTGAGCACATGGCTAATACTGTCTAATTTGGTTAGCCACCCAGCTAAAAGCTGTCCCCCCCCCCGCTTTGACCTTACGCGAGGGGCGCTCCCCCTTTAACCATCAGTAACACAATAATTTAAGTATTCAATTTATCGGTGTGTTTTGAGTGAGGGGGACATTATGTCCACAGCTCACTAGGAAGGTTATATTCAGAGAAAGGAGCAATTAAGGAGTAAATTAAAATCGGAGTAATATTTGAATTAATTTAATTTAATTTATAATGTTAACTACTTTGATTTATGTACATTTATTTACAATTTATGAAAAGCAAGCGGAAGATTCTATCTTACATACAATTAATAACGATTCAATAAGATTACAAAAAATTTGACATATTATTTTTACAAAACATTATCATACATAACAAATATTACATATTCATTATACAATATGAAATAATGTACTTTATATTACATACCGTAGTATCTGTTACCCATACTATTCCTCACGAACATCAAAAGATATGTTATAAACATTTTTGTACTGTTTTTTTTTCAATGGTACCTCAATTGCCAGTCAAGAAATATTTGAAGTTTAAAGTATCTAGCCCATTGAAGTATCTATAAAATATCAACTTTATTTTATTTTTTTGATTTGTTTAAACTACCGGTGAATCTCCCCTCCAACAAAAAATGTCCTCTTCCATCCAAGTTGCTTCTGCTGATACTTAATATAAATTCTTTTCCTCCCTCTCCTCATGTCATTGAAGATAAAAGAAAAACTGGTGAATTCAAAGTGTTCGAAATTATGTATTAATCTTTAATTTTAAGATGCTCTATGAGTTTATGATTAATTCTATCCAGAAATTGATCTCACATTGCAAAATAAATTACTGCAATGTATATTTAATGCATTTACATGACATCATGAATTGGTGTTGAACCAGAAAAAAATAAATAAAAGTTGAAAATATTGGATTTTTGAGATTTTATCAGTATATTTGGAAAGGATGAGTTTCCGGGTTTCCAGATTTTCATCTCACGAAACTGCATAATGAATCCGTGACATTGGATCTGGGATGTCTCTTGTATAAACATGTTGGATTTATTCATTTTACACAGTTATGTAATCGCTATATTTGTAAATATTTTTAGTAAAAATGTAAGTGTATATTTTTTTCTGTTGCTCACATTTTGTGAAACTTTACAAATAATGGTACAAATCGTTAAATGGGGAACGTTTTACTTCATAGAAAAAACTTAATGACTCATAAATTTTCTTTGAAGAAAATTTTTTTTTCGTAACAGAAGCGTTAGAGGCCCTTGACCAGATCGAAGTTGTCCTGGCCTTCTGTTGCACGGATGTGTCTCCCTCAGATCTTCAGAGGCACTATCCCTCTGTCTTCCTTTTGGTCTTCCAGGAGTAGGTACATTCAGTTATCTTGTTTTTAGTCCATTCTAATGACATCAACTATCTGTCTGTACTGCTGGATTCACTTAACCTGAGAAATTCTTAGTTTATTACCCAGTTTACTCAACATTATATTCTCTTCACGACTGTCCCCCCCCCCCCATGATTATGTAGCTTCTAGAGGTGATCCTACCAACAATCATGCTTGCAAGGCCTTATCCATAATAAGATGTATGCCACACGATATTCTTAGTTTTCCTCACATGTGCTATCAAATTCTTCTATTATTTTTTCATTAGTGCCTCTCCTTCTACCGGGAGTTTGCGATAGCATGCTATCCTTGGATTTGTTATTACTCAGTTTACTGAAACTTATATATCCTTGATGCCGGTTCCCAAATTCTTAGAGTTGAGTGTAATTTGTTGTTAATGTATAATTATTTCATGTTAAATACGTTTGTTTTTCTGGATTGTTCAACTCTCTTAATATTTTCCTTGATCCTCTTTATTTTTAGCACTTTCCTTGTACGGGTATTAGCAACGTGATACTCTTCTCTGCTTCTTAGGATTTCTTCACTGAGGAATTTGCCAGTACTGCGGTTCCTGATAGACACTGCTTCCTCCCAATCTTCGTCATACCCAAGACTCTTCTATCCTTCTTACAGCTTTGGTTCAGAGACTGCAATCAGCTGTAGCAAAAGATTCCACTTCTTCTACCTCATGTCTTATTCCCCCTCAATCAATGGGATATATTCATTCTCACATTCATAACCACTTTGGCTTGGAGCTTCTCTCTGTTCGATATTGCTCGTTGAGCAGTAATACATGCGCTTGATATTTGGGATCATTTTTGCAACTACGGGATAAGGTCTAGAATTTCAAATCAGGTCCCTGGAAAGTTCTGTCATCATTAATAACATTGAAATGGATGCTAGGGAGCAATATGTGATCTATCTAGGTTGTTATTCCATTTGTGAGTTTCATGTTCCTGTTGAGTATTTTTATAAGGAAAGGTGTTGCCCATCGCTATCCCCATCCCTCAATGGTTGCAAGTGCTGCCATGCAGACAGTGACATTTAATAGTTGGCGTTGAGACCCATCCATTTTTCTACAGTACATTACTAAATTCAACTTTCAAATAAAAAAATGGCTAAGCTGAAAACTTGATCGTTTTCATTTGGCAACATATTTCGAATCAATTGCAGATTTAACCATTGGGAATTCGTGAGGAAAAACAAGGGAGTTAAAGCTATATATTTTACTTGGAGTTTCTCTAATTGTTTTAAAGTAAAAAAAAATGTTAAGGAATGCTTCGTTAGTTTAATCCAAACACGAAATTATTTCATTAATACGAAGATTTGTGGACCCAGTGATGAATTAGTTGTTGCAATTCGTGCCTGGCAATAACGAATCGACCTGTCAAATCAAGGCTGGAAAATGTTGATCATTATTTATTAAAACAAAATTTTACGCTTTTGCGCATAAATAATATTATACATTAATAAAATATTACATATGAGTGACGGTCTCCATAAATTAACATTTTCTTTTTATGGTTAAATATTTGTTTCTTAACTGTACAACATATATAATTTAAATAATTTTAAAATGTGTCCTCTTGTGATTTGAAATAGGACTCAGAAGTTAGTTTTAAAACGTGCCATCTCCAAATTATGAAATTATCGGACTATAAATAGTCGTAGTTACTATTGTTGGGTTTCGTTGGTATTTCATTAGCCTAGATAACATTTTTTTTTTAATCGAATAGTATAAGAGATTGCCTAATTTATAAAATATTTGCGTCTGTGAAAATGTCTAGTTTTAAAACTGAGTGGATGTTGGTGTGAAATTGTTTCTATATATTTCTAGATATACTACATTATTATTGCATAAAATAATTATTTCCTTTGGGCATCACATTCTTTTTTTAATTAATAAGTTAACTGTACAACCTTGTGGCTTAATGTAAAAAAATTGTAACCGTGAATATTATATCTATTCAGTCGTAATGTCGAGAATCAACTCTGCAAGACTCAATACAAAGTACTCGGTGGGTAGTGCAGATGGGCGGTGTGTAGTTATGGCCACTGTTTGGGGGGCCGCTGGTCGCCCACGATGTCGATGTCTTGGTCGGAGTCGTCGGTGGAGTGGTCGTAACGCTGGCTGTGCCCGACCGGGATGAGGCAGCTGCCTGACAGTGAGAAGTCCATAGGCCTGCCTGGATCTGCAACACAATATCAATCAATCGTAAATACAGCCATCTTGAATAGGATCTGTTATACAGGGCCTTAGTTAACCCGAGGATCAGTGGCCTCGACCGTTTTCAACTTAGATTACTTCCTTTTTATAGGAGGCTTAAATGAAAAGACGCAGGAACTGACAAAAGGAAACGTCTCACCAACAGTACAAGTTCATATGTATGGGTGTTTAATATCCACACCCTCGCCATTTGACTGATGATTTTTAATAGCCAATTATGTCATGTAAGGAAGAAAAATAGGAGAAAACTTAGCGATTCTACTATTTGCTTGCCATTATTTCCTTCCCAACTTCTCAGCGAAAAGCACAATTTCCGTCTGTATACCGTTGAGAGGGATGGAACCCCGAATGTTTCGCTTACACTTACATACCAGCAGTTACTGTTTATGGGATTATTGATCAAAAGTGGGAATTTAACTTAGTGAATGTTCGGTCTAAAATATCTCGGCAACCTTGGAAATGTAGTGTAAGCGATGAAAATCCTCTTAATTTCATCCATTTGAAATTATATTTAAACCAACACTGTATGCGCACCACCAAGTTCCAGTGACAAATATGGGAAAAAGTCACCTAACTCTAGTAAACTACTCCGGGCCACTCCAGGTATAAGAGGTAGTTATAAAACAAGTTAGTATCTTATCTGTAATGAATAATAAATATTTTTTTAGGATGAATTACCTTTAAAAGGCGTAAAAAAATAAAACTAATGAATGAGAGATAGTACCACAATTTATTTTTTCATACTAAATTTTATTTCATAAAATATGAATTATACCATATCTTTGATGTTTGAATAAACAAAATAACGAAAGTAGAAAAATAAAAAGAATATCGGGAGGTACTCAAGTAATAAGTTTCTTAAATAATTACTAACGATTGGAGTACTCGATATTTTTGAACATCTCTAAAAAAATGCCTAGAAAGATATATATATATATATAAGTGAAGTCCAGGCGCCGCTAGTGCCCAGCCTTAATCCCCAAACATATGTTATCTGTATATGTTTACAGGTAATACCTATAGATAGAGGTATCTTGGACTAAATAAAGCAGTATTGTTATAACGTTCTACGTGTTCTTATTACCAACCTTTCTTAGCTTGTAATTCAATAAACATTAACTGGTGCCGAAACCCGTGAACCGTGGAGAAAGAGAGTTATCGAGTGCGAGCGTAATTTTTTTTTTGTTTTTTCTTCTTCTATACGCGAAAGAGAGAAGATGACTGAAGGAGGAGTTTTGAGACAGCCCGTCTTGAATCTCGTAGAGGGAGCAGATATTAGAAGAGTGGGAACTATGCCAGAAGTTCATGCCACGGCGCTCGCGCTGATGAGGGTAAAATCGATGAATACCCAGGATCTGAGGAAGGCTGTTTCGGAGCTGGAGAGATTCACTGGGGAACTGGGGGAGCTGAACCATTTCCTAAAAGGAGGAGACCGTCTCACAGCTTTAATTGGAGCTAAAGTAGAAGAAAATTTAATAGATCCCAGTGACGCGGAATCGTTGAAGGCGGCCCTGATATGTCGGCCCGTCAAATTCAGGCAGATGAAGAAACCCCGTGGGAAGTAATTAAGATGAGATTGAAGAAGGCGTACGGAGGAGGACGATGGACTCCCGAGGAGGACATATTCCAAATGTTTAGGGAGACAAAGTCCCCAAGACAAAGTAACGGGCAATATGCTGCGGGGTTAGTAGTCCGTTTCAATAAGATAACGGAGAAGATGAGAGAGTCGATTAGTGTAGAAGAGGTGGAGGGTAGAATGGGATTCTTATCCACAATTCTAAAAGTGCAACTGGCCAAGGAGACAGGAAGAAATGAATGATTCTCTGATGAGCGCTCGTTCTCGGAGTGTGCACAATCAATGATCGACACTAGTGCCAAGGAGGAAGAAGTGAGGGTGCAAGACGTCGACAATGAGTGGAGCCGAGTTGCATACAAAAGAACCCGGACCCTGAAACCAACCTGGAGGAGACCAGAAACGTCCGTTATTGGCAGAGACAAGGGAACGACAGGAGAAAGAAGATTCAGAGGAACGAGACCGAGGTATGCCCCGCCCAGGGAAGAAAGAAAATGCCACGGATGTAGGAAGGCAGGACATTTAGTGGCACAGTGTCCTCGAACGAAATGTTTTGAGTGTGGCGAGGAAGGACACATCGCGAAGCATTGCCCGTATATCTTCCGGAGGAGAGAATACCAACGACCAGAACCGATGGAGGTAAACACTCAAGAAGTAAGAGAGAGACGGAGCATGACACATGGGGAGAGTGGATCCTCAGAAGATGAGTCATCAGGGACTTCGGGAACTGAAGGAGAAGAAGCGAGGGGCAGCAGAAACAGAAGACAGACAGGGCAGAAGGTCGAGTCACGTAGATGGGAGCAACGTGATGAAGCCTGAGGATAGTGTCGGCAGAGAGGCGACCGCATTCCATGTAATGCAATTCGGGAGAGGATGTGTGCGTTGCCAATAATTAGGGTCAAAGGAGGAGAGATGTGTCTGGTGGACACGGGAAGCACCAACACCATCATGTCCCGGGGAGCGCTGGAGAGGCTGTATGGCGGAGAGAGGGCACTCCAGATTCAGGTATGTAATTGTAGTTTAATCACCCTGGGAGGCCCTTGCGGGTAGTGGGAGAGTTAGTCATAGGGCTAAATAGGTGGGCGAAGAAAGGGGGAGATCTAAAGATACATATCGTAGGTAACATGCCGCGGGAGTACCAGGTGATAGTTGGGTGCGACATGTTGGGGAAGGTAGGCGCGCGTGTGGAGAATATCGGGGAAAAATAGAACATTAAGTTGGGGAAAGTGGAATATAAATGTCAAGGGACTATATGGGACGGAAGAGCGTGGATAGGGGCGGTTAATAAATTAGAGGGCTGGAGGGAAGGCCTACAGAGGGAGTTTGAGGATATTTTTTACGTAGAGGGAGACACGCTAGGAGCGACTGGGAAGACGGTCCACGAGATCCAGTTAAAGAAAGAACGCGTGACATACGTGAAAGAGAGACGATATCCGCAGGCGCTACGTAGGCATATTAGAGAGGAGCTAGAGAGTCTCAAACGGCAAGGGATTATAATTGATAGCACTTCGCCATATAACAGTGGGCAGTGAGGAAGAAAAATATACCTGGGGACGAGACGGAGAAATACAGGGTAGTTATTGATTATCGGAAGTTAAACGAGAACACGACGGACGAGAAGTATCCT
The DNA here is from genome assembly GCA_930367205.1 of Acanthosoma haemorrhoidale. NCBI lineage: Eukaryota > Metazoa > Arthropoda > Insecta > Hemiptera > Acanthosomatidae > Acanthosoma > Acanthosoma haemorrhoidale. The sequence continues at coordinate 103,190,885 of OV884009.1, read as the reverse complement.
ATTCCCCGATTTGAGGACATATTAGACAGATTGAACGGGGCGACAATATTTAGTACCCTAGATCTAAAGGCAGGCTATCACCAGATCAAGATGAGCGCGAACGACCAAGACAAAACGGCCTTTACATTTGAGAGGGGGCATTATCAATTTACCAGGATGCCATTTGGACTGAAAAACGCCCCGATTACCTTTCAACGCCTAATGGATGAATTTTTGAGGGGAATAGACGAAGCGGTATGCCAGGTCTACATGTACGATCTGTTAGTTTTCAGCAGAACGGAGGCAGAGCACGTTGAGCACCTTAAGAAGTGTATTTCAAAGAGTCCGCGAATTCGGATTAAAATTGTCCATGGAGAAGTCTCTGTTGGGGAAGAAAAAAATCAATTTTTTGGGCCACACCATCTCACAGGAGGGGGTTAAGCCAGACTCTATGAAGGTCGAGGCGATTAGAAGGATGGTGGTGCCCACAGATGTAAAGGGGATCCGTCGACTTCTGGGGACGCTTAATTATTACAGAAGATTTGTGCCGGACATGGCGGCATACCTGGTGCCTATTAATAATTTACTGCGAAATGGAGCGAGGGTGGTAATTACCCCAATCATGGAGCAGAACATCCGAAATGTATGTCTAGCTTACAAGAGGAACCAATATTAGCATTTCTCGATTTCCAACATCCCTTCACAATCACCACTGATGCCAGCGAATACGCACTGGGGGCAGTGTTGTCGCAGGAGAGAGACGGTGGGGAGCGCCCGGTGGCGTACGCTAGTCGACGGCTCACAGAAACGGAAGCGCGGTATAGTGCTCTAGAGAAAGAGCTCCTAGGTATCGTCTGGGCTATAGACCATTTCCGCTCATATGTCTTCGGCAGAAAATTCCGTGTTCACACTGACCACAGACCCCTACAATGGGTAGGAAAGTAGAAAAGAGGAGTCCTCGGCGCGGGTCACGAGGTGGAAAGAGTTTTTGTCCCAGTACAATATGGAGATCATATATAAACCCGGGAAAGAGAACGTAGTGGCAGACTGGCTGTCCAGAGCCATTACTGTGAATGCATTAGAAGAAGGGAAACCATCCGGGGAAATCCAACAGTTTCTCTGGGAATGGACACCCGGGGAGGATGGAAGCCTCGGTACGCGAGGAGATAGCGAAGGCGAGGAAACCCTTGAAGAGGAAGGTTCCGCCGCCGAAAGACCTGTTGAAATGGAAGTAACAGAAGGGATCGTGAACGACAAAAGACGGCAGATCATTTGGAAATCCAAGACCTCAGGGCGGCTGCAGATCGCATATGACAGTTATAGGAGAAGTTAAATCGCGACGATTTGGTCGCCACCAGGGGTTAGGAACGACCAAATTTGCCGTGCATTGAAAGATGCCTCGGAACCCGGACAGACCCATAATGTATTTGTAGGGAATGCCACTATTTGGGAGAAAATTCGTAGACTTTGGCGAACGGAACAACTTGGAGTGGATAGGGTATTTATTCGGTGCACGTCGATGGTGGAGACACTCAAAGACAGAGAACAGCAGCTGGAAGTGACGCTGGCCTATCACCAAGGAAAAACGAACCACCGTGGAGTTCAGGAAACGATGCAAGCGTTGCGGCGGAGGTACTTTTTGTGGAGAATGAAAAAGAGCATACAAGAAATGATAGGGGCATGTGCAGTCTGTCTCACTACAAAGTATGACAGACATCCGCCACGGGGGTGACAAGAAGAATCGCCGACCGCCGAGACACCGTTGAGTGACTTACAAGTAGATACCTTCACTTGGAGGGGGTATAAGTGGGTTACCACAATCGACAGCTTTAGCAAAGTGGCCATGGCGCACCCGGTGCAAGAACGGTCATCAGACGCGGTAATGCTGGCATTAAATACCTGGTTCCAGTTTTACGGAGTACCAGACCGGATCTCGTCGGATGGGGGCAGAGAATTCGACAATGCCAACATCCGAAAAGAAATGAAGACTCTCGATGTCTCTTGGCATCTTAATACCCCAGGGCACCCTAAGAGTAGAGGAGGGATAGAAAGATTGCACAGCACCCTGAGTGACCACCTGAGGGTATATCACGCGGAAAAGGGTCTGCCGGCGAATGAGGCGATGCCGAAGGCGGTGGCGGCTTACAATCATTCGATCCACACCGCGACGGGGTTCTCCCCGTTCGAGATCCTCTTTGGGCTGCGCGAAAGACGGAGAAATGGGGCAGAGACGGTAGCAGACGAGGGAATGGCGGAGAAAATGGCGAGTAATACTGTCGGTTTGAGGAAAATATGTGACAAAGTCCGAGAAAGGATAACGAGGGACAAAGCGAGACGAGTGGAACGGGAAAATCTCAAAGTCCGGGATCGAATGGGGGAACTTAAAATCGGGACTATCGTCTATAAAAAAGTAGGGTCAAATAGGAGCAAAGAGCTGGTGCGATATGAGGGCCCATTTAAAGTGGTCGTGATTAGGGAACACAACGTCGTGACAATTGAGAGTATACGACCCCCTAAGAAGCGGCGAAATGTCCACATAGAACAATTAAAGCTTCCACCAGGGGGGGAGGTTGTAGATCAGGAATGAGCTGGAGTGTCCTCGCAGCATACACGCGAGGAACATTGTAAATAGTTATAGTTATGTGATTTTTCCCACAGAAGTATTGTTTTTTTTTCAAAGTCAAAGTTTTCTTTTATGTTTTATGTTTACGAGTGACAGTTGGTTTTTACGTTTTATAGGATTAGATTGCTTAATGTGAGGGATTACAGGCTGTGTACGGGCAGGGCTGGCCTTTGCTCCTTTGTAACATTAGCGGAGCATTATTTGAATGGACTAATACGTCCGAGTGTTGGACTTCAAAGTTTGCGAATGGGTGTTCGTAAACTGGTGGGGGAGAGTTAAGTCCAGGCGCCGCTAGTTCCCAGCCTTAATCCCCAAACATATGTTATCTGTATATGTTTACAGGTAATACCTATAGATAGAGGTATCTTGGACTAAATAACGCAGTCTTGTTATAACGTTCTACGTGTTCTTATTACCAACCTTTCTTAGCTTGTAATTCAATAAACATTAACTTATATATATATGTATATTAAGTATTAATACAATAATTATATAACGAAAACAATATTTCCTAGATATTGGGGGACCCGGGTCCTTGTTCCAAACCTGCAACTTGATTTCTAGATCGATCGCTTTGGCTACTCTACGCATGGGCAGCGCAGTAAGGTGATAACGATCATTTTTGGTTTTAATCACATGGTCTGATCAGCTCAAAAGACAAATGTACTCGTGTTGGAAGCCTTTGGTCGGCTAAGGTTTATTGCTCGGTTCTACAATCACAGGACCAACTACTACGCGTAAGACCACACATCTCCTGCCTCGTCAATGGCCAAATAGAAATTAAAGTTACCCCATGCATTCCGAAAACCCGACTTCCCCAGAGTTGCTTTATCGGTTACAGCTATTCCTCTTTTTTTTTTTTTTTTTTTAAATATTTGACTTTTAAAAATGAATGATTTAGAGTGTGTTCAAATAGCATGTTTTAATTTTTTTTTTGTCGATTGCTACAGCTGGCGTGATATTTGTCCTTTTAATTTATCCTACTCGGAAAATATCTTAAAATTGTATTGTTTTGTCGTTTGATATATTTCCGTAATTTTGATATATTGTTTCTAGTATTGTGAGTAACAAATCAAGAATGACCTCATCAAATTTTAGATCTTAAACCTAGTTTTCAAAATCGGCGAAGATCCCTTGACAAATTTGGTTTTATTAAACGCAACAAAAAGGAATAATTCCTTTGAATAGAAGCGCTAATTATTAGGTTCATAGGGCACACACACAATCGCAAATGGTGATTGCTCCAATATGGCGAACGATAATTTAGTACATGTCAATAAGGCTTTCCTTAGGAAAGATCCTGCACTCAATCAACCAGTTTTGTTTTCTAAGGGTTCAACTTATGAGAATTCAAGAGTTTAGGACTATCGTGACTAGCTTTTCATTGATTAAACTGTAGCCCAGGATATTATGTATAGAAGGTGCCAAACAGAGTGATGGAATATTGTCCCTGATCGTTATACTTAAACCAACATGGAGAAGGTGATTAGAGAGTCAGGGAAAATCCTAAAATATAATACTGTCTCACACCCACTCCGTTGTGATGACGGATCCTGGGTGGCTTCGGATGGCGAAAGGTCGAAAGAATTCGCTCTGCATCTTTCCCATACTTCTACACCAAACCTTTCTAATCAAAATCATACCCATCGCTCAACTATTGAAAATTTCCTCAATTCACCTATTCCTGTATCACGTCCTTCAAAAGCCATAATATTCCTAGGCTACTTTTATAATTTCATCATCCGAATGACGCAATTTCCTCCACTCCGGAAACTTTCTATTATTGTCCTATTCGCCAAAGCCGGTAAACCACCCAATGACGTCTCATCTTACCGTCCAATTAGCTTACTCTCTATCCTCTCAAAAATATTTGAAAAACTCCTATTAAAATGTCTACTTCCATTTGTTGAATCCAAAAACCTTTTTTCTACCCACCAGGTTGATATTAATCACCACTGCTCAACAAGGCCTTCGCGTTGTTGATCACTTATCCTCAGCCCTTGAAACCAAACAATATTGCACTGGTGCCTTTCTGGACATAGCTCAAGCTTTTGATAGGGTTTGGCACGCAGGTTTGCTTTACAAGCTCAAAAGATATTTACCACAGACCCTTTTCCTAATCCGAAAGTCCTACCTTTCAAACCGCTTCTTCCAAGTCCGCTGTGGTGTAGAATATTCTCACTACTATCCTATAAAAGCTGGAGTTCGACAGGGCAGCTTCCTTGGTCCCATCGTCTATAATCTATACACCACTGATGTCCCCTCTACCCCCAATACCTCCATGGCAATACTTGCAGGTGAAACTGCAGTCATGTCATCCCATCCAGACCCCTATATATATATATATAAGTTAAGTCCAGGCGCCGCTAGTGCCCAGCCTTAATCCCCAAACATATGTTATCTGTATATGTTTACAGGTAATACCTATAGATAGAGGTATCTTGGTCTAAATAAAGCAGTCTTGTTATAACGTTCTACGTGTTCTTATTACCAACCTTTCTTAGCTTGTAATTCAATAAACATTAACTGGTGCCGAAACCCGGGAACCGTGGAGAAAGAGAGTTATCGAGTGCGAGCGTAATTTTTTTTTTGTTTTTTTTTCTTCTATACGCGAAAGAGAGAAGATGACTGAAGGAGGAATTTTGAGACAGCCCGTCTTGAATCTCGTAGAGGGAGCAGATATTAGAAGAGTGGGAACTATGCCAGAAGTTCATGCCACGGCGCTCGCGCTGATGAGGGTAAAAGCGATGAATACCCAGGATCTGAGGAAGGCTGTTGCGGAGCTGGAGAGATTCACTGGGGAACTGGGTGAGCTGAACCATTTCCTAAAAGGAGGAGACCGTCTCACAGCTTTAATTGGAGCTAAAGCAGAAGAAAATTTAATAGATCCCAGAGACGCGGAATCGTTGAAGGCGGCCCTGATATGTCGGGTCAAGAGAAGTATACTGAATCAAATTCAGGCAGATGAAGAAACCCCGTGGGAATTAATTAAGATGAGATTGAAGAAGGCGTACGGAGGAGGACGATGGACTCCCGAGGAGGACATATTCCAAATGTTTAGGGAGACAAAGTCCCCAAGACAAAGTAACGGGCAATATGCTGCGGGGTTAGTAGTCCGTTTCAATAAGGTAACGGAGAAGATGAGAGAGTCGATTAGCGTAGAAGAGGTGGAGGGTAGAATGGGATTCTTATCCACAATTCTAAAAGTGCAACTGGCCAAGGAGACAGGAAGAAAGGAAGGATTCTCTGATGAGCGCTCGTTCTCGGAGTGTGCACAATCAATGATCGACACTAGTGCCAAGGAGGAAGAAGTGAGGGTGCAAGACGTCGACAATGAGTGGAGCCGAGTTGCATACAAAAGAACCCGGACCCTGAAACCAACCTGGAGGAGACCAGAAACGTCCGTTATTGGCAGAGACAAGGGAACGACCGGAGAAAGAAGATTTAGAGGAACGAGACCGAGGTATGCCCCGCCCAGGGAAGAAAGAAAATGCCACGGATGTAGGAAGGCAGGACATTTAGTGGCACAGTGTCCTCGAACAAAATGTTTTGAGTGTGGCGAGGAAGGACACATCGCGAGGCATTGCCCGTATATCTTCCGGAGGAGAGAATACCAACGACCAGAACCAATGGAGGTAAACACTCAAGAAGTAAGAGAGAGACGGAGCATGACACATGGGGAGAGTGGATCATCAGAAGATGAGTCATCAGGGACTTCGGGAACTGAAGGAGAAGAAGCGAGGCGCAGCAGAAACAGGAGACAGACAGGGCAGAAGGTCGAGTCACGTAGATGGGAGCAACGTGATGAAGCCTGAGGAGCGTGTCGGCAGAGAGGCGACCGCATCCTGAGATGTAATGCGATTCGGGAGAGGATGTGTGCGTTGCCAATAATTAGGGTCAAAGGAGGAGAGATGTGTCTGGTGGACACGGGAAGCACCAACACCATCATGTCCCGCGGAGCGCTGGAGAGGCTGTATGGTGGAGAGAGGGCACTCCAGATTCAGGTATGTAATTGTAGTTTAATCACCCTGGGAGGCCCTTGCGAGGTAGTGGGAGAGTTAGTCATAGGGCTAAATAGGTGGGCGAAGAAAGGGGGAGATCTAAAGATACATATCGTAGGAAACATGCCGCGGGAGTACCAGGTGATAGTTGGGTGCGACATGTTGGGGAAGGTAGGTGCGCGTGTGGAGAATATCGGGGAAAAATGGAACATTAAGTTGGGCAAAGTGGAATATAAATGTCAAGGGACTATATGGGACGGAAGTGCGCGGATAGGGGCGGTTAATAAAATAGAGGGCTGGAGGGAAGGCCTACAGAGGGAGTTTGAGGATATTTTTCACGTAGAGGGAGACACGCTAGGAGCGACTGGGAAGACGGTCCACGAGATCCAGTTAAAGAAAGAACGCGTCACATACGTGAAAGAGAGACGATATCCGCAGGCACTACGTAGGCATATTAGAGAGGAGCTAGAGAGTCTCAAACGGCAAGGGATTATAATTGATAGCACTTCGCCATATAACAGTCCTCTATGGGCAGTGAGGAAGAAAAATAGACCTGGGGACGAGACGGAGAAATACAGGGTAGTTATCGATTATCGGAAGTTAAACGAGAACACGACGGATGAGAAGTATCCTATTCCCCGATTTGAGGACATATTAGACAGATTGAACGGGGCGACAATATTTAGTACCCTAGATCTAAAGGCAGGCTATCACCAGATCAAGATGAGTGCGAACGACCAAGACAAAACGGCCTTTACATTTGAGAGGGGGCATTATCAATTTACCAGGATGCCATTTGGACTGAAAAACGCCCCGATTACCTTTCAACGCCTAATGGATGAATTTTTGAGGGGAATAGACGAAGCGGTATGCCAGGTCTACATGGACGATCTGTTAGTTTTCAGCAGAACGGAGGCAGAGCACGTTGAGCACCTAAGAAGTGTATTTCAAAGAGTCCGCGAATTCGGATTAAAATTGTCCATGGAGAAGTCTCTGTTGGGGAAGAAAAAAATCAATTTTTTGGGCCACACTATCTCACAGGAGGGGGTTAAGCCAGACTCTACGAAAGTCGAGGCCATTAGAAGGATGGTGGTGCCCACAGATGTAAAGGGGATCCGTCGACTTCTGGGGACGCTTAATTATTACAGAAGATTTGTGCCGGACATGGCGGCATACCTGGTGCCTATTAATAATTTACTGCGAAAGGGAGCGAGGGTGGTAATTACCCCAATCATGGAGCAGAACATCCGGAAATGTATGTCTAGCTTACAAGAGGAACCGATATTAGCATTTCCCGATTTCCAACATCCCTTCACAATCACCACTGATGCCGGCGAATACGCACTGGGGGCAGTGTTGTCGCAGGAGAGAGACGGTGGGGAGCGCCCGGTGGCGTACGCTAGTCGACGGCTAACAGAAACGGAAGCGCGGTATAGTGCTCTAGAGAGAGAGCTCCTAGGTATCGTCTGGGCTATAGACCATTTCCGCCCATATGTCTTCGGCAGAAAATTCCGTGTTCACACCGACCACAGACCCCTACAATGGGTAGGAAAGTTAAAGGAGTCCTCGGCGCGGGTCACGAGGTGGAAAGAGTTTTTGTCCCAGTACAATATGGAGATCATATATAAACCCGGGAAAGAGAACGTAGTGGCAGACTGGCTGTCCAGAGCCATTACTGTGAATGCATTGGAAGAAGGGGAACCATCCGGGGAAATCCAACAGTTTCTCCGGGAATGGACACCCGGGGAGGATGGAAGCCTCGGTACGCGAGGAGATAGCGAAGGTGAGGAAACCCTTGAAGAGGAAGGTTCCGCCGCCGAAAGACCTGTTGAAATGGAAGTAACAGAAGGGATCGTGAACGACAAAAGACGGCAGATCATTTGGAAATCCAAGACCTCGGGGCGGCTGCAGATCGCATACGAAAGTTATGGGAGAAGTAAAATCGCGACGATTTGGTCGCCACCAGGGGTTAGGAACGACCAAATTTGCCGTGCATTGAAAGAAGCCTCGGAACCCGGAAAGACCCATCATGTATTTGTAGGGAATGCCACTATTTGGGAGAAAATTCGTAGACTCTGGCGAACGGAACAACTTGGAGTGAGTAGGATATTTATTCGGTGCACGTCGATGGTGGAGACACTCAAAGACAGAGAACAGCAGCTGGAAGTGACGCTGGCCTATCACCAAGGAAAAACGAACCACCGTGGAGTTCAGGAAACGTTGCAAGCGTTGCGGCGGAGGTACTTTTGGTGGGGAATGAAAAAGAGCATACAAGAAATGATAGGGGCATGTGCAGTTTGTCTCACTACGAAGTATGACAGACATCCGCCACGGGGGCGACAAGAAGAATCGCCCACCGCCGAGACACCGTTGAGTGACTTACAAGTGGATACCTTCACTTGGAGGGGGTATAAGTGGGTTACCACAATCGACAGCTTTAGCAAAGTGGCCATGGCGCACCCGGTGCAAGATCGGTCATCAGACGCAGTAATGCTGGCATTAAATACCTGGTTCCAGTTTTACGGAGTACCAGACCGGATCGCGTCGGATGGGGGCAGAGAATTTGACAATGCCAACATCCGAAAAGAAATGAAGACTCTCGATGTCTCTTGGCATCTTAATACCCCAGGGCACCCTAAGAGTAGAGGAGGGATAGAAAGATTGCACAGCACCCTGAGTGACCACCTGCGGGTATATCACGCGGAAAAGGGTCTGCCGGCGAATGAGGCAATGCCGAAGGCGGTGGCCGCTTACAATCATTCGATCCACACCGCGACGGGGTTCTCCCCGTTCGAGATCCTCTTTGGGCTGCGCGAAAGACGGAGAAATGGGGCAGAGACGGTAGCAGACAAGGGAATGGCGGAGAAAATGGCGAGTAATACTGTCGCTTTGAGGAAAATATGCGAGAAAGTCAGAGAAAGGATAACGAGGGACAAAGCGAGACGAGTGGAACGGGAAAACCTCAAAGCCCGGGATCGAATGGGGGAACTTAAAATCGGGACTATCGTCTATAAAAAACTAGGGTCAAATAGGAGCAAAGAGCTGGTGCGATATGAGGGCCCATTTAAAGTGGTCGTGATTAGGGAACACAACGTCGTGACAATTGAGAGTATACGACCCCCTAAGAAGCGGCGAAATGTCCACATAGAACAATTAAAGCTTCCACCAGGGGGGGAGGTTGTAGATCAGGAATGAGCTGGAGTGTCCTCGCAGCATACACGCAAGGAACATTGTAAATAGTTATAGTTATGTGATTTTTCCCACAGAAGTATTGTTTTTTTTTTAAAAGTCAAAGTTTTCTTTTATGTTTTTTGTTTACAAGTGACAGTTGGTTTTTACGTTTTATAGGATTAGAGCTTAATGTGAGGGATTACAGGCTGTGTACGGGCGGGGCTGGCCTTTGCTCCTTTGTAACATTAGCGGAGCATTATTTGAATGGACTAAGACGTCCGAGTGTTGGACTTCAAAGTTTGCGAATGGGTGTTCGTAAACTGGTGGGGGGGAGTTAAGTCCAGGCGCCGCTAGTGCCCAGCCTTAATCCCCAAACATATGTTATCTGTATATGTTTACAGGTAATACCTATAGATAGAGGTATCTTGGTCTAAATAAAGCAGTCTTGTTATAACGTTCTACGTGTTCTTATTACCAACCTTTCTTAGCTTGTAATTCAATAAACATTAACTTATATATATATATATATATATATATATATATATATATATATATATATATATATATATATAGCATCCTATAACCTTCAAAAACACCTTGATAAGATCGAGTATTGGTGCAACCAATGGCGAATCAATGTTAATGTAGCAATATGTTTCCACATTACCTTAACCCTTTGCCGCAAGTCCTAACCAATAGTTTTTTTTTAATTCCATTCCTCTTCCTGTATCCGAGACAGTACGGTATTTAGGCTTCCATCTCGAAAAAAGACTGACATGGAACCCACACACGAGATTAAAAAGACGAGAACTAAACAGACGCTTTGGAGAACTGTACAGACTACTTTGAAAGACATTCCATCTCTCAATAGAAAATAAATTACTAATCTACAAAGTTATACTTAAGCCAATCTGGACATACGGAATAGAGCTATGGGAGACAGCAAAGAAGTCGAACGTCAAGCGTATCCAATTTATTCAGTCAAAAGTCTTGAGAACTATAGTAAATACCCCTTATTACGTCAGCAACAAAATCCTTCATAATGATCTTCATATACCCTACATTCTTGATCTCATCCCTTCTAAGTTCATAAAATTCCATAGTAACCTATCTAACCACCCTGATCCTTTAGTCATTACACTGCGCTACTCATCCCTATAATGACCCTTTGAGACTAAAACGGTAGTGGCCTCTTGCCTCGTGACCTTTTATAAATACGTGACAGTGGGAGTTCTGGCAATGGCCAGTTTCTCTAATCATGTCCTGATCGTATGTGGTTCTCACGCTCTTCGTCAGCTTCCACTGGCTCGTATCCGGTGACTTGGTTGACGGAGACTTGGGTACTTCCGCATGGGGGGGGGGGGAAACCATTTGGGCTTTGGAGCTCTCTTGGCTGTTTGTAAATGAATGAGCGAGTGAATGAAAATTTTAATTATGGTATGAATGAGAACATTTATCACAATTACTTATTGCCTAATAAGGCAGATTGTAATTTTATCATAATAATCAGGTCTGAACTTATAAAGGAAACCTGCATGGCAAACCCTGTCATAACTTGATCTAAGAGCAGATAGGAAGGCCCTTTACTTTAAAGCCTTCATTCTTGAGAGTACAAGACTTTATTGTATTTATCAAGAAATTGAACGAGTTGGATCAATATTATCGTTTATGCACGTTTCGGAACTCTTGCAACCAAGAGCTCTTCAAGCAAGTCGGCTTGCAATTGCATCTGTCGGTTTATCTCCGGGATTCTCCGGGGTGAGACTCACACATTTTGCATCGCCATTCAGGGTTATAAGGACTATTCTCTTCCTCCAGAAAATTATACTCCCTGGGTACCTCTCTGCACAAAACTATTTGACAAAAACTTCTGAATATTTGTGTAATAATTTATCTAATTTGAAATCCTCAAATCACTTACTAATTGCGACCTATCAGGTATCTATTTCCTCACCCATGAGATCCGCCCTCTTCGATCGGTCGTTTCGTCTTTGTGCCACAAAACTTTGGAATTCTTAACCTCATTATAATTGGATTCCACAACCCTTCCACTTTTCAAACCTTGCATTTCCCTATTTCTCTGTCCTCTTAACCTACCGCTGCTTGGTGTTCCTAGCTTCAGTACCTACTTCAGCCAGTTCAGAACAGTTTATATGGCTTACACCGGATTTGCTACTTATTCAGCTGGTGGGACTCGGTTTTCCCCAACCAGCCCCATTCCTCCTCAAAACGACAACCATAGAATCTATATACATTTAAAATCAATGAAAAATTATTTTAGAGTAGAATAGAATCGAAAAATAACATTTATTCCGTGACAAAGTCCCCTATGAATAAAAATTACGTTCAGTTAACTAATTCATATCTGGCAAACAAAAATAAATATTACTCAATATATAAAGAATACTAAAAAACGACAAGGTAAATTAATGTGTGAGCCTAATAATAATAAAATATGATTATTTAACTGCAATTAAAAAATAAAATCTTAGATGGATCCACAAAAAAACAATACGGCTAGTTGTTTTTCTGTCTGTACAATTCAATAAGACCTTAAACGAAAACCATCAGCTTGATACCTTGTAAGAAAAGAAAAAGAAAAAGTACAGTCCAATAGTTCCCTAGTTAGCGATCGTCTGTTTAGATGGTGATGAGATGTTGAAATAGGAGGGTTTTGAAGGTTCTTAGGGATAAATAATGGGGTATATTAGGAGGTAGAGAATTCCAGAGGGTAGTGGGGCGAGCGAGGAAGGAACGATCGTATGCTGCCGTTTAGTGGGCTGAAATGTAAAGATAAGAGAGATGGGGGTCTTGTGTTTCAGGAGTAGACTGAGAATTTGAACTGTAGAATATTTTAAGTATAAGGAGGGTGTTGAGAACTAATAGTTTGGAAAAGGAATGAACTGAGGAAATATTTTGCAGCAGATGAGAGGAAGAGCCAAGCTTGGCGTGAGGTGGATGGGAGACATGTGAGCGCTAAGGAATCCCAAAAACAAACCTAACAAGCAATTCATGAATCGCTTTTACTTGTCTTCGAGTCCCATCTAGAGACTACATCCCAGCCAGGTGGGAAAAAGAGGGAGGATACAAGAAGATCAGGTGTAAGGTGGGGAAACTGGTGGCGAGTGGATGTAGTAGTTTATGGGTACCTATTGACCAGCGGGAAACTTGGAAGATATGTTGCTTCCTGGAGAGGGTTTGGTCAATGCCTAGGAAACCTAGGATACCCTAGAAGTGTTTGAAGGTGGAGATGAAAGTTATAGGATGGTCATCGAGAGTTAAACCAGGAAAATCGGCAAAGGATCTAAGGAGGGATCCAAACCTACAAATATTGCCTGAGTTTTAGCCGCGTTTAACCTTGCCTAGGCACTGATCCTATCTAGGTCTCCCTGAATCTTGGGAAACGCAGCTAAAAAATTGGAGGGGGGGAAGGATAGATAGATTCGGGACTCGCCAGGTTAAAGGTGATGGGAACAATGATGAATAAAGTTAGAGAGATCGTTTATGCAACAATAGTAAAAAGTAAAAGAAGGGGAGAAATCCTCGATCCCTGGGATAAGGAAGCAGATATATTCATATATATACGTACTATTGGAGAAGGTTAGTGATTCTATCTTGGAAAGAAGGACTGAGTGGTCTATGGTATTAAACGCTTTGGAGAAATCTAGAAGAAGTGCTGTTAGTCCCAAAAATTGTAAGGTTTTATTGATCATTAGCAGTATGAATATGACTAGTGATATTAGCTAGCGACGTATGATTGTGTGGAGTAAGCGGGATGGAATCAACATTGGAAAGAATCGAGAAGTTTAGACTAATCAAGGAAATTGGAGAATATTTATGAAAATTAATTAAATTTTATTTTCTTACGTGACGCATTCTTCACTTCACCATTCTTAGCAATATGGTCATCTTCTTCTGGTGAAATGCTCTTGTTTTGAAGAGGCCTTTGGTTATCATGCAGTTTTCTCATTTGTTTTTTATGTTTCATTCTTCTATTCTGGAACCAGGTTTTTACCTGCAATAATTATTGAGATAGTAAACCAAAAATTAGTACTAGATTAATTATTTTGGACAAAATATGAATTTCAATAATAAAAAACAGAATATATAATAAAACATGTTCAAAAGGAATGTGTTATCTTAAGCCAAACTGTTTTTAGAAATAATAATTTTTTTTGTTGGTCAAAGCTTAGAAAATCTTTGAACCTTAATATTTTTTAAATCAACTACATAATTAACAAACTTTAAGCTCTAACTTTGGCTACCGGTGGTGAAATTATTATTGTTCCTGCTGTTCAAAATAGCTATTTTTGTTTGCATAATTATTGCAAAAATAATCAGTATTTTGGATTCTGGAATCAACTGGTTTTTTCTATGAAATAGTAATATTTTTCACACATTGGCTACTTAAACATGGAAATAAAGCGGTGTACCAGTTCGTACGAAATTTCAGTATGTTTGTCACGCCCGCATGGTTGTCCTTCCGAGAACAGGGGAATATCTTTGTTATTTCGCTTCCAAGCTTAGTATCTGTCTTCTCCTTTATCTTTTGAAGTTGTCAATTCCATTGAGTACGCATGCCCGTTGGAAAGCAAACAATAATTTATGTAATAGTTCCCTCCTTATGACCCAGGGAACACGATCATAATTTCATTTGGAAACTAAATTAAAAAAATAGGTGGTTACCTGGGTCTCTGAAAGGTGAAGAGCATGGGCCAGCTCGACACGCTCGGGCGTGGACAGGTACCGCTGTGCTTCGAACCTCTTCTCAAGACCGGTCAACTGCTGGTCCGAGAAAACTGTCCTCGCTTTCCTCCGCCGGTAGTGCTTCCCTCCACCTTCGCTGCTCCCAAACAGGCCTGAAACAGTCATCCCAACATCTACATAGCTCCCATTGTATAACATCTTTAACGACTTAAATGTTTTACATCAATTATGAGCTTAATCGTATAATATATATGTAAGACAATTATTGAAGGTGGGGTGAATAAACTGAAATCAGTTTCTCTGTAAACAAAGTAAGCAATTTTATTCACTATATATTATATTATAACAATTATTCATATTGATTTACACAATCTTACCTGTAAACAAAGAAACGACAATTACAGTTTGTAACTATCACTTTTCTATTCACAACTTTTGTTACTTAATATAACCTTCTCTATATCATCTCACTTTTTAGAATCCTGCTGATAGCTCCATATAGTGGAGACCAGTAGAACCAGCGCGGCAAATTCAAATACTCAAATTAAAGAGAGTTTGCTAATTGTACTATCCCTCTCCTCGGCATTTGTTTGAGCAGCACTGTTTGTATCCCGTCGTGCCCTGGTGCTCGGTTTCCCTGACACCGGTGAAGAATCGCCTTGAGCTGCTTCGGTGATACAAACATGTGGTTCTGTTCAGCATCTACCGGAGGAGGCATGTGGTAGTATGCCGTCCTAGCCGTAATATCCCTAGCGTAATGGTCGGCCAGTTCTGTTGCCTGTTGCTCAGCAGTCAGAACATTGTCGCCTTCGTGAAGACGGATAGTGGCTGTCTTGCCTTTTGTAGTCTTCAACAGCTTCCAAAACTTTCTGTGATCTCCGTGAGTGCTACGAAGTTTCTCATGCCACTGCGCTGTTTTCCAGAGTTTCATCAAGCCCCGGATTTGCATTGTGAGAAAATTCACAACGACCTTGGCTTGCTGATCTCTCGTCCTTTACCATCTATTCTTCCAATTATGGCGCAAGGCAATAATTTTAAGAATGTGGTCTGGAGGTGGTCACAGAGACGGTGGCATGAGAGTGTACTTCAGGATAGCAGTGTTTGCTGCGTCTATGATCACATCAGTTATGAAAGTTAGTTAAAGATCTACTTCCTCTTTCGTGCGGAGAACTGGCACCGTATGCAGGTTATGGTAAATTTTCGACCGGTACAGATCCCAG
The DNA here is from genome assembly GCA_930367205.1 of Acanthosoma haemorrhoidale. NCBI lineage: Eukaryota > Metazoa > Arthropoda > Insecta > Hemiptera > Acanthosomatidae > Acanthosoma > Acanthosoma haemorrhoidale. The sequence continues at coordinate 103,175,184 of OV884009.1, read as the reverse complement.
TCGGCACGACGGTAGTCGTATCTCGTGGGGCAAGGGGTCGCCACTTTACCATCCACTGCATACAGTACTGGCCTGTGGTCAGACGAAATAAAGTCAAGGGCGGTGCAACTAGTGATACGGTGGGGTTGTTTTATCAGTAGTAAGTCAATCCTCGAGGTAGCCTGCGGGTTACCTCTTTGTCGAAAAGTGAAAGTCTGGGGGGTGAACGACCGTAAACGGCGTTCTCAACAGGAGTCTCCCAGCCATGTTTGTTGCGGTGTTATACCACATCGTGTGTCTCGCATTGAAATCTCCCACCACCCAGTGGTTAGATCACTGCGAACATGCGTGTAGCAGGGCTGAGTACTCCTGGAGAGACGCGTACGGTCTTCTGTATAGAGCGGTAAGGTAAACGGGTCTCCCCAAATTTATCTTAACTGTTAAGTGGTGAAGCTTGGGATCAGTTGTAGTCAGTGGTGAAGCCACTTTCTTCCAATTGATACCATGGCGTATAGCAATTAAAACGCCTCCGTAACCGTCAACCCTTTCAATGGCAGTTGAGTAACCTTTAATGTGGAACGATTGTGTAGGTACACTAGTGTCTGTCAAAACTACAATATCTGGTCGGTAGAGCGCTAACAGCACTTCTACCTCAACTATTTTGGTCAGGAGACCATCAACGTTGAAATTTAATATTTGGTGATCTACCATTGTTGATGATTACCAGATATTATAGCCATGAACAATTGGCTACAGAAATCTACTAGGGCAGTTACCCATTTCGGTCCGCATTCAAGGTTTTGAAGCTGGTCGTTTGTCAGAAACTTTAGCCTAGGATCTAGGTACTTACATTTGATATTTTCAGAAGTGTCTTCCGATCTTCTGGGAGCCGTTCTCCACGAGGTGGGGGCCGCTCTCGACGTGAGGGGGCAGATCTCGACGTGGAGGGGTGAGCCGGTTTTCATCTCTGGCCTGGAAGAGCTTGAAGAGCGGGTTCTGCCAGGCGTTAACTAATGGCGGTGGGGCCGGTTTCAGTGTTGACTCGTTCTGGTGGCGCTTCTTCTGCTGAGGCTGCACTCTGTCGGGGGCTGGCTTCATTCTCGCGAAAAGCTCTTTTCGCTTGGTGCAGCCTCTGTAGGAGGCGGGATGTGCCTTGCCACAGTTACAGCACTTGAGCGGGGCTGAGTCGTTTCTGGGACACAGCGCCACCTCGTGGGGTCCCGCACATCTGACACACTTTATTTTCCGGCCGCAGTGGTTTCGTGTGTGGCCGAACTCTTGACATCTGTAGCATTGAGGGGCGCCTCTCAGTTCCTTCAACGTTACTACACGAACTATGACGTGGTTGATGGCACGTACCTTTTTTATGCCGTTCAGGGTGACGCTCGCATTTGCTGTTACTAGGACTGGCGAAATATCTTCTTTTCGTCCTGTTGGGTCACTTTTTCGGAGTCTTCTCACATCAACGACTCCTGGTACAGCATCCACTATCGTAGTTCTAATTTCTTCGATGTCCTCCTGGACATCCAACCCAAGAATAAGATATTTTTTATTCTTGATGCCGCCTCTCGGGGCGAAAGTGTGGAATTCCTTTCCACCTTCCTGGAGCAGTTTCAAAATTTTCGCTCTTTCCTCCTCGAGCTCGGGATAGATAGTGACTCCATCCTTCGTCTTCTTTAGCGCGAACTTGCTGATATTTGCTCCTTTGAGCATTTGGGAGACAATTGTAGTTGTCTCATTTGAGACAATAACAGTTGGCGGCTTCTTTACTGGAGCCACGGGTTGAGGACTTTCAGGTGACTTGCTCGCGAGTACCTGAAATTTATTTCCGATCTTCGTCGGATTAGTCTTCTTTTTAGGTCTCTGGACCTTGGCCGTAATTTTTGGGTAAGTGAAATCCTCTTCACTGTCCAATGATGGTGGCGGGGAAGCCGGTCGCTTCCTGGAAGTCTCTACTTCCATCTCCATCTCCCGAAAGTTCAATACTTAAGTATCACCTCTCACAAGCACAATGGTGGACGAAACAACTGGTAAGAACGATGTGAACACTTCGGCTGCTAGCTAGCTACTTTTTTGGCCAATAGAATGGGGATAAGAAGATATAGCTCTGAAAACATCGAGAAGAGAAGGAGGCAGTCCACGTCTAACCCCGAACGAAGGAGGCTGGCCCCGTGTCATGTTGTACGGTTATTTCATTTTGTGAAATGTAAAGAAGTTATAAGTTAAAGTCAGGTAGTAATAAGAAGTCAGTGTGAACATAGAAGAAATATTAAAGGCGTAATAATGATTCAGTCAGGAAATTCAACAAAGGAAAATGTTTTGTATGGACAGAATAAAGGAAACATCAAATGACCCCGCTACTCAAGCAACTCCCAATGAACAATAATTAAGGTACCGAATACTAGTTAAAACATAAGCTGGTCAATATTATTATTTAAACATTTAATGGATTCCTGCCGAATTCAATAGGCAGTTAGGGTTGTGAAGATTAAGGATAACGAGCTCAATTTAATCCATTTGTATAACAATAGTTTATGTAATTATTTTGTAGACAATAATTTTATTTTCATATTAACAATTAGATTTTCAATAAGTTATGTATATAAATTTTATAGTGAGTTTTGACGATATCAACCATTCCTAATTTCGTTTGGTGTGTAATAAAGGTTTGTTTTTGAACAAAAATTACTGGATTGTTGTATTAACTAGTCAATTATAAAAGTAAAAGTAAGATATTTCCACTATAACTAGTCAACCCTCGGTGGACTCTCACCACCGTCCCCATATCACTCACACCTCTCCCGAGGCCCTCCACACTCCTCATCCTTTACACACATCCTTCAAATGGGACTCCCCCTAGTGAAAGGCTATTACCAATCCAAGATAAGTATCCTTTTTATTTTTCTCTTATCCTATTTTTATTATTTTGAGAGATATGGAAAAAAAAATTCCACTCCAAGTGGTCGTTTCAGTTATTATCATTAGGTTACTTTTAATTGACTTTTCGGTATCGGCATTGCTGACGTGTAGAAAAATATTTATCCCAATAAATGCCGGATAACCACATATGCCCCTGGTACAGTCTAGAACCATATGGGGAATCCCGGATATAAGCCAACGAATGAATATATTATAGTAATGATAACATTACTGCTGGACCATTGTACTTATTGAAGCCCTGCATACACAACAGGAAACGAGGTACGTTACAATATATATTTATATATATAGTGTGGGGGGGGGAGGGTTGGTGCGTGGCAGGCTCGATCAATCACCAGATACAGATATGCAAGAAGATGCCTCCAATGTGTCCTCAAGCGACTAGCACCCTTAAACTTTCGGAAGGCCCAGGTAATCCATTCTGATCACTGGCAGAGTACAGACTGAAGTGTTGAAGGAGCCCGCTTAGCCAGCCTTCAATCATGCCTACATATGGCTGCCAATCCTACTTATCGGCTCAGGTTCGAATAAAAGCAATGAAGGATAATATATATTTTCATTAAATTTGTCATACTTATTTACAATCTGTTCTTATTGAAAAATCTTAATTATTAATAAAACATTTTCTTAATAGTAAATATTCCTACATTTCTCCTTCTCTCATTAAAATATTGACGTGCTTAACATCCCAGTGGCAAGCCACGATGAGCGTGTTAGTACTTGCATGAGTGGCCACCCCGGATAACCTGATCGATCCTTGAGTCTTATAAGTCAAGCATTGGTCTTGTCTACCTCAGTAAGTCAGATGGACCAAAAAATACTTGTCAGACAGACTCATAGATTTATTCTATGATTGGGTGTCATAAGATGAAAGTAAATCTGTATGGATTGTGACTAATGAAACCAATGTAATATCACACCATATTATTAGGATTCATTGCACTTTTCAAAATACAGAGCATTTTTAGAGATGGCCTCAAATGCCATGACCAATATTCTCAAAACTTCGATAAAGTATTCTTTATTTTATTTTCCTTCATATTAAACTTCAATAGAAAACTTCTAATTATTTTCACATTTATAATTCATTTTTTGTGGTGACGTAAAAAAAAAAATACAAACAGACGTAAGCCGATTTCTCCGCACGCGTTTGAAAGTAAAGCCGTTGTCCTTGGCATTTCTTCTTATTAGTTAAAAAAAGGATGACATTAAAATTAAAGTTAACATTTTGCGCCGAGCTAAAAAAACTTTTATTGAACTATAAATAGATATAGCCTGTTTTTGCTTGTATAGTGTTTGTAGATGCTAATAATGACTTCACTTCCATTTAAACTGTGTTTTATTTCACGCTGTGACTATGACTATGTAATAAAGCTTTCAGTCTTGCCATTATAATTTGAAACAAACACCGAGTTAACTAACACTACTAAAGAAAACCCCTAACAATAAGCAATAAGTATCCTTAATATGCAGCTCTCATGCACAAGGATTTGCATCATTGTACTATTTATATTTTCAATAAGAATTTACTCAGGGTTAACAGAAAATATACCTTAGTGTGAACACGGAACCTATGTCATTTCCTTTACCCCTAGCAAAATACCAATGAAATGTCGTAATAAATAAAATAAATGTTTACATACCATGGCCGGATATGAAGAATGACTCTGTAGGTGATTTCTGTATGTAGGAGGCAGGATAGGTGAGGAAAGCGGCCATCGCTGCTGGAGGCAATACGGGGTAGCAGTCATCTGATCTTCTGTTCCCATTCACCTAGGCAAGGACCAAGTAACACTCACATACCACTGTACATAATATACCATTTACTATACAAATATATATATATGATGTAGGGCCAAAATATAGTTTATACTTGTCCATGGAATAGGATAATAAAAGGATTAAAGGCAAATATGGTGCCATTTTTTTTTTTTATAAAAAGATACGATATACGTAGTAACAAAGTGCATCAGCCATACCTGCTGGTGGTTTACTTTGCCATTCTGCTCTTTACATGTATACTTCTCACGTTACCAATATTAAATGTTTGTTGGTATATTGTTTAAATTTGTTTGATTTATTTATTTATATTCATCATTACTTATGAAATTAAAAAAAATATATATTTTTTTTAAACCAACAATATAATATAAAAGAAGGCGAGTTTCTGATCAAGAAATTAAAATACATGCCTACTTTGGAGGAAAATAGAAGTGAACAACAGAACATCTGTACATAAAGAAACAGTAAAAACAATGTCAATAAGTAAAATTTTATTGAAATTAACATTTATTGCATAAGCATAATTTAAACATATATTGATTAATTAAATGGTAAGTGAAATAATGCTTTTTTAATACAAAAATAAAATAAAGATAAAAACCCAAACACGCGAAAATTTAACATTACCGAATAATACGTTTCAAAATAAAATAAAAATAATAATCGCCAATCTTAACAATAATTTACAGAGAATTGTGTTCCTGAAAAATGAATTTGTTCATAATCTGAACTTTTTCTCATCAAGTCATTAAATTAAATGTTTCACGACCGCAGTTTACTTGAGCTTATCTAGCAGTTAAATAGTATTTTTTATTTTCATAAATTCTATTACAAAAAAGTACCTTATTTCACAGAATGTAAAATACAACTTTTCAATGAAATAAATGGGGTGGGATTTAACTTAATTGCGTTTTAAAGTTATTATTATTATAAAGTCTAAAGCATTAGACTATCGGCATTGCCGACATGTGGAAAAATATTTATCCCACTAAATGATCCGGCGCCGGGATAACCACATAGAACCATATGGGGAATCCCGGATATAAACCAACGAATGAATATATATATTATAAACTTATTATAATTTGACAATATACCTTACTATTCATTCAAGCAGTATCCATGAACTATCATTTTTTTAACCTTTTAACCTAAATTTCTTTCTTTTTTTTCAAATGGAAAAACATATTGCACACATCATAAATCCAAACAACGCTGCATGATTCTTTCCCAAATTTAGACTGATAAGCCTATTTGTAATAAGAGTATTTCTATTTTCCATTATTAAAGTCCCTCACGTTCTCCTTCATCCTCCTCTACTCCACTTGTGGGAAATTCCGGATTCAAAGGAAGATGACAGCGGGCGGATTGAGGGGTCCTTCAGATATACACCGTATATATGCCTATACTGTATGAATGAATATTGTATGTATTGTAAATGCGGTATGAATGCCATCGTTTATCACAATTATCCTTTGGTCTTCTAGGACATATTGTAATTTTATTTAAGTAAATATTTATTGTATTGCTATTATGTCAAAACTCCAGGTTCAGTGTTTAATCAAAATTTAAAAATATAATTAAAATTCCAACTTTGCTAAAACCCATTGTAGTCAATTAAAAATCCCAATCCTTAACGGCAATTATTCACCAAAATTTAATACAGATTTTAGCAAAATAAATAAGTTCTTTGAAAGCATGAAGGAAACTGAAAAGCAATAGTTCAAAACATGCCTATTTCAAGAGGATTAATCCTTTGATTTGTAAACATTTACGATTTATAATTGTAAGCAGAAGAAATAATATACTGGCAGGAACGGTACTTGAATCTCGGGATCGCCCCAATATCCAATCGAGGGCTCTACCAAATGAGCTACCCTGTACAAATGGATGACATTCTCAATATGAATTCCCTTTGGCCAAAATCTTGCAAGGTCCTGAAGTACCCGATGTGCACGAGAACTGACCCTGGGAGACATAGTGTGACCACTAATTTTTATTTCCTGAGAGCTGTAACCTGTACCTGCGGCATGTTGCTACGTTCGTCGAATGAGAGGTTTTCTTTTAATATACATATATATATTAGTTATTCGCCACCGGGTAGAATGTGATAAAGAGAAGGAAAACGGGAACGTAAGACTAACTCCAGTTCTCGAAATAGACTGTCTTAATTTCTCTTTGTAATCCGGCTGGGATGTTTCCATGATCGCATTAGTCAATACAAAGCTACCTCTGACTTCAACTCCCCCCTGCCAGTTCCCGACCATCCGTCGGGAACTTAACAGCGGACTATGTACAATATAAAATAAAAATAAAAAAACAGAAACTTTATACACAGGCTAAAAATAGTAAAAACTAAAACAAACAAACAAAAAGAAAAATACATTCGCTAATACAGATTTATGATCTGGAGTGAGGAGTGTATGGGGGTGAGGAGGGCGTTACCCGAGACTCTCGCTGGGAGGATGTCCCCGCTGGTTTCTTCAGCTGCTCTACATGCACGTTCCTGCGCTTCCGCGGTTCGCGAACACTCTGTATGGTTACGATATTGTGTTCGCGAATCGCGACCACCCTAAAGGGGTCCTCGTAACGGATCAGCTCTTTACCCCGGTTCGATGCAATCTTGCGGTATACGGTGGTCCCTATTATGACGCGAACTTCGATGGGTTTGACGCCCACGTTCTCCCTCACCACTCTCCTACGTTTTTTGGCCGTAATCCTCGCGTAGGCCTTCCCCCAGAGTTTTCCCAACTCCGCGTGGTTGTTGACGAGGAGTGTGGCCGTCTCGTCTCCCTCCCCCGTTCCTCTGGTGTCTCGGCGACGTCCCCGCAGGCCAAAAGAATCTTGAACGGTGAGAACCCCGTCCGTGTGTAGCGAGTGATTGTAAGCTATCATGCTAGTGGCATAGCCTCAGCCGGCTCCAACCCCTTTTAGGTATGATAGACGTGGATATGATCCCCAAGGGTACTGTGGAGTCGCTCAATTCTGCCCCTGCTCTTTGGGTGTCCCGGGGTGTTGACATGTCATCTGACACCCAGCAACTTCATCTGCTCTCTTATGTCGGCGTTGTCAAATTCCCTGCCACCATCTGATGCTATTCGATCGGGGACACCATAAAATTGGAACCACCTGCGCAGTGCTCCTAATATGGCCTCTGACGACTTTTCGTGGAAGGGGTATGCCATGGCTACCTTACTAAATAGATCAAGAACGGTTACCCACTTGTGGCCCTTCCAAGTAAAAGTGTCCGTTTGTAGGTCGGTCAGGGGTGTCTGTGCCGTGGGGGTCTCTTCTTGCGGTCCTATCGGTGGGTGTCGATCGTACTTCGTGCGATGACAGATCTCGCACGCTCCTATCGTCTGCTGGATGGTTTTGCGCATTCCCCACCAGAAATACCTGCGCTTCAATGCCTGCGCTGTTTCCTGTTCCCCCCGATGATTCGTTTTGCTCTTGGTGGTATGCAAGCGTAATTTCTTTTTTCATGGTATATCATCCGTGACCGTTTCCACCACCATCGTGCTTCGCACGAACGTCCGGTAAATCCCAATCCGCTCCGTTCGCCATAACCTCTCAATTTTCTCCCAAATGGTCCCGTTCCCTACATAGATATAGTGCGTTTTCCCCGGCTTGGAAGCTTCGTTGAGTAGGCGGTAGATCTGGTCCAGTTTTACTCCCGGCTGCGACCAGATGGTCGTTGTTGTGGATCTGTTGTAATCGCTGCAAGCAATCTTCGTCAGTCCCGCTGTTCGCGTCTTCCAGATTATCTGACGACGTTTATCATTGACTATTTCCTGTAGCTCTTCCATCTCCGCGTATCTGTCACCTCCCGAGCTCCCTCCTCCTGTCGACTGCCCATCCTCCGCGGGACCAGATTCTCCTTGGTCACCCTCCTCCTCTGGCGTCCATTCCCGGAGGAACTGCCGGTCATCTCTGGATGATTCCCCTTGTTCTGGTTCTGTCTGTCTGGTCTGTTATCGCCCGTGACAGCCAGTCCCCAACGACGTTTTCCTTGCCAGGCTTATATATAATTTCCATGTTGTACTGGCTAAGGAATTCCTTCCACCTCGTGACCCTTGCCGATGACTCCTTCAGTTTCCCTACCCATTGTAACGGACGGTGATCCGTGTGGACTCGGAATCTTCTTCCGAATACATTGGGCCGAAAATGGTCAATTGCCCAGACGATCCCTAGCAACTCCCGTTCTAGTGCGCTGTATCGGCTTTCTGCCTCCGTTAGGCGTCTACTGGCATACGCTACTGGTTGGTCTCCTTTGTCTCCCGCCTGCGATAGGACCGCTCCCAACTTGTATTCGCTAGCATCCGTCGTAATTGCGAACTTCTTATTGAAATCGGGAAATGTCAACACCGGGTGTTCCTGCAAACGGCTCATGCACTTTCGGATGTTCACCTCTATATCGGGAGTGATGATCACCTTCCGTCCCTTTTTCAGGAGGTCATTGAGAGGTACTAGATACGCCGCCATTTCGGGGACAAATCTTCTATAGAAATTTAGCGTTCCTAGAAGGCGTCGGATTCCCTTGACATCGGACGGGACCGCCATCTTTTGGATGGCCGCTATCTTCCCAGCATCTGGTCGCACTCTCTCCTTGGAGATTGTGTGTCCCAAGAAGGTAATAACTTCCTGGCCTAACCGGGACTTTTCCTCTGACAATTTCAATCCGAATTGCCTCACTCTATTGAACACAGTTTTCAGGTGCACTTCGTGTTGGGCCTCATCCGCGCTAAATACTAGGAGGTCATCCATATAAATTTGACACATGGACTCATCGATACCCCTGAGTAACTCGTCCATAAGTCTCTGGAACGTGATAGGTGCGTTTTTGAGACCGAATGGCATCCGTGTGAATTCATAATGCCCTCGTTCGAAGGTGAAGGCTGTTTTGTGGCGATCCTTTGGGTCCATCTGTATTTGGTGGTACCACGCTTTGAGGACTAACGCGCTAAAGATCCGCGCCCCGCTCAGTCGGTCTAAGATGTCATCGAATCTCGGGATCGGGTATTTCTCGTCCACTGTGTTGTCGTTGAGTCGCCTATAGTCTACGACAACTCTATATTTTTCGGGTCCCCCGTCTTCAGCACTCTTCTTGACTGCCCACAAAGGGCTATTGTGCGGTGACGTGCTGTCCTCAATGATCCCCTGCCTTCTTAAGTCGTCCAACTCTACTTTGATATGGTGCCTCAAAGCTTGCGGGTATCGGCGCTCCTTCACGTAACTTACTACCTCCCGTTTGAGCGGGATTTCATGAACTGTTCTACCAGTGACCTCCAATCTCTCGCCTTCTCTAAAGAATATATCCGCATATTCCCTTCGGAGCTCATCTCTCCAGTCCTGCGCTCGCTTACTTGCTCCTATCCGCGCTCCGCCGTCGTTCCCGACGTCACTCCCTCGTTTCGAGCACCTATATCTCTTCCCTCCTATACGAATGTCCCATCTTCCCTTTTCGTTCCTCACCCTTGCTCCTACCTTCGCTAGCAGGTCACATCCGATGATCCCCCCGTATTCCTTGGGCATTTTTCCCACTATATGAACTTTAAGTTCCTCCCCGCCTCGACCCCATCTTTCTAGACCTATTACCGTTTCCCATTCTACTTTACAGGGCCCCCCCAGGGTAACCAAGCTACAAGAACATACCTGTATTTGGGGTATCCTCACTCCCACACACATCCTCTCCAGGGTCTCCCGACACATTATCGTGTTGGTACTCCCAGTATCCACCAGGCACTGCACTCCGCACGCTACTCGAATAATTGGCAGACCGCTGTATGTAACGCTCACGCTATTACTTACGCTCTCTTCAGCCGCCTGTGTGACCGGCGGTTCTTTTAACACTGCTGCTCCCCCAGCCCACTCCGCTTCCTGGTTCCTCCCTCTCATGGTCAGTATCGGATATTCAGAGGTTTGTGACACCTCTGACTGCGGCCTCTCCCTCCTCCGCACCCTCTGAGCGTTTACCTCCATTGGCTCTGGTCGATTTCCTTTCGTCGACGGCTCATGTACGGACACTGCTTGGCTACGTGTCCCTCCGTGCCACACTCGAAACACCTGGTGCGTGGGCACTGTGCTGCCAAGTGTCCTATTTTCCCGCACTCGTAGCATTTTCTTTCCTCGCGTCTCCTGGGACGGCCTGCAATTGCTCGGTTCCTGCCTCCCACCACCGTTGCCTCTCTTCCGCCGTACCCCGTCTCCTTTCTCCTCCAGGCGACTGGTGTGGTTTTGAGCCTTCTGTAGGATAGCCTGTAACTTCCTATTCTCTGGCACTAGTGTCCACCATCTCCTGGGCACATTCTAGGAACGTGTGCTCTCTAGGAAGTCCCTTTTTTCTTCCTGTTTCCTTTGCCAACTGCACTTTTAAAATCGTCGACAGGAACGCCATTCTTGCTTCAACCTCGGCCGCGCTCACGGACTCCCTCATCTTCTCGGTGATACTATTGTATTTCGCTAAGAGTGTTCCCGCATACTGGCCGTTAGTCTGGTGGGGCTTCTTTATCTCCCGGAACATCTTAAAGATATCCTCTTCAGGTGTCCATCTTCCCCCTTCGAACGCTTTCTTTAACCGTTCTTTTACGGTACTCCATGGGGTCTCTTCGTCCGCCTGAATCATATTGAGGATGCTTCGCTTCACCCTACACACGAGCGCTGCTCTCAGCGACTCAGCGTCTCTTTCGGTGATAAGGTCTTCCGCTCGTTTTCCTTCTATTCGCGTAATTAGCCTGTAACCTCCCTTCAGGAAGTGATTCAGTTCCCCGGTCTCTCCTGCAAATCTCTACAGATAGGAGATAGATTTCCTCACATCTTGAGCCGTAATTGCCTGAATTTTCATCCAGGACATAGTATTGGCATGAGCGGCTGCCATAGTTGTTTGGGGGAGCTGTGGTATATCTGCTGCTGCGTTGAGCAACCCTGGTCTAAGTACTTCCTCCGGCATTCCCGTAAAATAAGAGAACAAGAAAAAAAAGGAGAGAAAAAAACGAGATAAAGAAAAACGAGAGACGAAATAAGAGAGAAAAAATAACGATAGCTTCCCGGGTTTCGGCACCAGTTATTCGCCACCGGGTAGAATGTGATAAAGAGAAGGAAAACGGGAACGTAAGAGTAACTTCAGTTCTCGAAATAGACTGTCTTTATTTCTCTTTGTAATCCGACATATACGGGATCTGGGATGTTTACGTCCCATGATCGCATTAGTCAATACAGAGCTACCTCTGACTTCAACTCCCCCCTGCCAGTTCCCAACCATCCGTCGGGAACTTAACAGCGGACTATGTACAATATAAAATAAAAATAAAAAAACAGAAACTTTATACACAGGCTAAAAATAGTAAAAACTAAAACAAACAAACAAAAAGAAAAATACATTCGCTGATACAGATTTATGATACGGATACTTCCTCGCGTACCGATGCATTAATCTATCTGATACACAACTGTATCCGAATACATAAACTCTAAGGCAATAAATAAAGGATGTATCTTTTCTAAGGATACATATATCCGTTTATCTATTTACCTGACTTACCCACAAACACCACGCTGTTACGCTCTAGTTGAATAATTAGAATATTTAAGTTTTAGCGATGCCACCTAACTATTCAACTACTGACAGATTTGATTCCTTGATCTTGAGCATATTACATTAGTGTAAAGTTGTACAAAATTATATCTGACTCAAACATTCAATTTACTTACTATTGGTCCCAATGGAATCTAAACCCAAAATAATTTACCTTAATAAATTAACGTGGTGATCAAAATGGAAGGAATTCAATGGTAAAATAGAACTTTATATACAAAATGTTTTATTAACCAAAAACAACAAAAGTGTATAAACGAGGAATATTCTACTATGAATCAAAATGATGAACAGATTACATCTATCTTACTAGTGTACATCGATGTCTTCAATCTGATGTAGAAGCAACATCAAAGCTAAGGTCAAAGGCAAAGGCAATCGTCTCCGACCAGTCCGCAGTCAACGGCTTCTGAGAAACGTGAAATGCTCTCTGGAAGAGCTGCCAAGCAAGAGTACGCTGCGGGCAGAGACCCACCAACTAAGTCAGGGACTCGGGGAGTCCTGCTCACATCAGAGCGACTCAGCAAGTCCTGCCAACTTCAGAGCTACTAAGCGAGTCCCTTCCACTGTCTCGTCCAGACGTATATATGTTCTCGTCTTGGACCGTATCTATCTCTCTTCAACAGAAGGCTTTTTTCTTTGTGGCCCTTTGTGATCGTTAAGCATTTTCACGCCATCTTGCGAATGGATAATTTAGACCATCCTAGCTGCTGAGTCCCATATCCCTTCTGGCACTTACTTTCGTGACAGGAAACAAAAAGGAAGAGTTGTAAACTGTAAAATCCTCCTGCCCCTATTCGACAATCTGCAACAGATGGGGTAGGTTTTCCTTCAATTATACTTGATATATTATATTAATGGATAGTTTTGGAGCCCAGTTTCTATTATCATTATTCTGTCTTGTCAATAATGATACAAGATCAATGATACAAGTCGTTTTATTGGATCGGGAATAGATATGTATTGATGATTCTACTGTTTAATAATATACTAAGATTGGCTTATGGTCTGTGAGGTTTGGATGACCAACACCTTGTTAAATAAGTTGACTACTTGAGTTCACTTTCATTCATTGATCCCGTTAGTGGAATCTGGCACCAGTACCTCTTTCAAGTTTTTTGCGTTGGTTTGTTTGGTGCTAATTCATGACATTAATGACACTTCCGAAAGTAACAGGACATTTTCATCTTCCAATGACTCTCGTTTCGTTCCTTGTATGTCACAGTGAATCGGTTCTATAGGGTCTTAAGCGCTTCATATCTTTAAATTTAAATAAAACAAAGTGTGTGTGAGATATCATCGAAATTTTTTATTCGATTGAAAGGCCTATTGATGCCATTATGTATGGAATATAACATCGTGCAAATGTACTGCCTCGGATTCTCCTGCACACTCTCACGGACAGCGGCGATGTTTTCAGCAGATCTTGCGTTTCGTCGACGTACGGGTGCTGGTTGATTGATTATTGAACCAGTGGACTCAAATTTATCCACCACACTGCGAATAGTCCTCTCGGTAGGACGGTTGGCGACCGTAAAATGGACGAAGTGCGTGGAACGTTGCTCGAACAGAACACCCATATTGATAAAACAATTTTATCATTTGCAAGTGTTGTTGAACGCTATATCCGTCCATGGGTATTTTGGCAAAACAGATCGAATAAATGACAGCCAATTCGACAGATGCAGCTTCAACAATATCGACACTATCAACTGTCAAAGTTCGGCGGAAGTCCCTATTGGAAGACGCTTCACTTCCCGTCTACCATGAGTTAGTATGAGAAATTTATTAACCCCTGCACAGAAGATTGATTTTCTGCAGAAGAAATGACAGTCTATTTTCCACGTTAACCTCTAATTATAACAAATGAAAAGGATTGGATACAAATAATACTCAAGATTTTCAATTCCAGTTCAACCGACTACCAACACAACTGAGACAGAGCTGAAGGATGTAAAGGAAGAAAATGTCCAAGAAGAACACATACAGACTCAAATTGTTAGTAATTATACAAATGCACTCGAGTTAATCATCTGCATTAAAATCTATTATCTCAATACATTAAAATCTAATCAGTTTTCAGATAACAATTATATAACTATTCATATCTCGTCTAACCTTCTTCCGCTCCCTTTATCGTTTTTAATGGCCACATTGAAGAACACCCGAAGTTTTGTTTATTTTACTTTATACAACTTCTGATAACATGAAAAAATAAAATTAAAACAAGAACAAGCAAAATCATGAAACAAATTAATGATTTAAAATGGGTGGAGTACATATGAAGTACTGAGAGTTAACGTACCTTTTACTAGTTAACGTAACTTCCACCTTCCACTTCTGGTATAATTCCGGATGCCATCAACTAAAATAAACCAAAATAACATCATAGCGGTTAGTCGTACCCGATACATTTTGATATTCTAAAGCTATCTGTAGTGATTGATGCTAGTATGAAATAAACATAAGAAATATGTTTGTACATCAAGTCATTTTGAGATAGTTAACTCATGTGTGCGTGTAGGTGAATATACAATAATACTTCATTGTATAATGTCCAAAGTAGATTGACCTATACCATCGGTATGGTCGCTCATAAAATTATTTAATCTTTCGGAATTATGCATATTAGAAATAAAGTAACATCTACATATAAAATAGAAAACAGGGAAGGTATGTTTGCGTGAGGCTATACAGGTACTAAAATGGTGGGGGGAGGGTAGAGTTCAACAGGTTGTGTGGTTCATAGACCAGAAACATTAGAGTCCTTCATAGTATCAATTCGTGATTATTGTTGTCTCCAGACTAATCTATATTCCACAGTGAAAATTAAGTTACTAAAATTTCTCTTTGCTGTGGAGATACGAATAAGGGGCTAACCATATCTTCAAGTCCTCTGGCTTTTCCTATGTTCTTAATCTGCTTCAAGCAAGAGATGGCGAGATTGTGTAACAAGAGATACACTAGCATCAATTTGTTGACCGTTTGTTCTGATTCAAATACATAAAGAATTACATCCAAAAAAGCGAAGGTAAATTGACATTGGGTTGTAGTAGTGATATACATGTTATCTTCTGAAATCAGCATACTCAATGGCCATGTTGTTAATTGTTGTGTCTTGTAGATGAACTTTAAAATGGACTATAACATAGTATGGATTCCATGATATTTGAAACTCTTCGTGCTGTACAGGCCTCAAACTAAACCATGAAATCGGTCCTATGATAAAATAAGAAGCGTATAAATGGGTTAATCCAAGCCTATAATTAACAGTCAAAGAAAAAAAATATGATATTGGACACATTATTGATTCAAATTATCAGTGGGACTAATAAAACAATACAAATTTCTTGTTTAATCTGAATCTAAACCCCTATAGTTTAGAATATTCCAATTGCTATCCCATAAAAGCAGGAGTTCCACAGGTAAGTGTCCTGGGTCCCATCCTCTATAAACCAAACACCGCTGATGTCCCCCCTCTTCTCCCAATACAAATTTGGCAACATTTTCAGATAACACTGAAGTCCTGTCATTCCACCCAGACCCCGTTACAGCATCCCATAACCTTTACCTTGATGAGATCGAGTATTGGTGCAACCATTGGCGGATCAAAGTTAATGAAGCAATATGTTTCCACATCACCTTTACCCTCTGCCGCAAGTCCTTTCCACTAGTTTTTTTTAATTCCATCCGTCTTTCTGTAACCGAGACATGTACATGTACGGTATTTAAACCTCCATCTCGACTAAAGGCTGACATGGAACCCACATACGAGACTAAAAAGACAAGTACTATCCAATATACTAATACTGAAGTAGTAGATATACTATACTAAAGTAGTATCCAATCCTTTCAATAAAACGTCCAGAGAACAGTAAATACCCCTTATTACGTCAGCAATAAAATACTTCATAATGATCTTAATATACCCTACATTCTTGAACTCATCCCTTCCAAGTTCATAAAATTCAATAGTAACCTATCTAACCACCCTAATCCCCTAGCACAGTCATTACACTGCGCCACTGATCCCTATAATCCTCGTCGGAGACTAAAACGACAGTGGTCTAGTGACCTGTTATAAATACGTGACAGTGGGAGTTCTGGCAATGGCCAGTATCTCCAATCATGTTCTGAGCGTCTGTGGCTCTCGCCACTGACCACTGGCCCTTATCCTGTGACGCGACTGACGGAGGTGCATGGGGGACTTCCCAAGACGCCGCTTCCTCTTTCGCATGCGAGGGAGGTGACAACCATGTGAACTTGGGACGTCTTTGGACTGTTTGTAAATACAGCGTGACTGAGCGGGGGAATGAAAATTGTAAATATGGTATAGAATGAGATCATTTATTGCAATTAATTATTGCCCAATGAGGTATATTGTAATTTTATCACAATACTGATTTTTGAATTTGTAAATTCGTGTAGACAAAGTTAGTCTCTATTTTTGGAGCGGTAGCCACGAGTCAACACACATCATTGAAGAAAGTTTAGACCAGCTGTCTACGTTTGAGCCAGCATAAGCAAAGACACATTAGGAATATAATTATCCCTTACTGCATTAAACCTGACACTAAACTTTAAAAAACATAACTAAAATGATTTCCGAATAATGAAATAGCCCTCGAAAACAGCACCTAGATGAATAGCTTTTCTATATTTGAGCAGTTATGTCTGTAACCCGCCACATAAATTTAATGTAATTAAGAAACATAAATCGGCTGGTGTAATGTGTGTATGTGTCTTTGTCGTCAGTTACTAAAAGGGGGGTTTTTGACGGACAAGCAATAACCATTTTTTTCGCCAAGGAACAGAAGTAAAAAGTTGAAATTTGATCAAAACCTTTCAAGCACAGGAGAGTGAGAGGAGAGAATGTTGTAAAACGTTAGTAGAGGGGTGTGAAAAAGGACCTTGCCGTTTCACAAGCTCGCTAAGTGGAAATACCGTTTAGAAATGAGGAGGAAGAGAATATAGCATCTTTTTTGGTTGAGCGAGAGGACAGGAAGGCTGTTGATTCGAGGTACCTCCTTCAAGGAAGACCTCACTTCTTTCTGGCACGAGACGAGATGGGATACGGAAGAATTACTATTCGGGATAGTTCTATGTTACTAAACAGACAAATCTTTTGGTAAAAGTCGTTTCCGTAATTGGTACTACACCTCCATACTCTAAGGAAAGGCCGCTACTAGGCAGATCAGTAGATATTCTAGCAAGAGCGGGGATGAAGTGGAAATACCGTTTAGAAATGAGGAGGAAGAGAATATAGCATCCTTTTTGGTTGAGCGAGAGGACAGGAAGGCTGTTGGTTCGAGGTACCTCCTTCAAGGAAGACCTCACTTTTTTCTGGCACGAGACGAGATGGGATACGGAAGAATTACTATTCGGGATAGTTCTATGTTACTAAACAGACAAATCTTTTGGTAAAAGTCGTTTCCGTAATTGGTACTACACCTCCATACTCTAAGGAAAGGCCGCTACTAGGCAGATCAGTAGATATTCTAGCAAGAGCGGGGATGAAGTGGAAATACCGTTTAGAAATGAGGAGGAAGAGAATATAGCATCCTTTTTGGTTGAGCGAGAGGACAGGAAGGCTGTTGGTTCGAGGTACCTCCTTCAAGGAAGACCTCACTTTTTTCTGGCACGAGACGAGATGGGATACGGAAGAATTACTATTCGGGATAGTTCTATGTTACTAAACAGACAAATCTTTTGGTAAAAGTCGTTTCCGTAATTGGTACTACACCTCCATACTCTAAGGAAAGGCCGCTACTAGGCAGATCAGTAGATATTCTAGCAAGAGCGGGGATGAAGTGGAAATACCGTTTAGAAATGAGGAGGAAGAGAATATAGCATCCTTTTTGGTTGAGCGAGAGGACAGGAAGGCTGTTGGTTTGAGGTACCTCCTTCAAGGAAGACCTCACTTTTTTCTGGCACGAGACGAGATGGGATACGGAAGAATTACTATTCGGGATAGTTCTATGTTACTAAACAGACAAATCTTTTGGTAAAAGTCGTTTCCGTAATTGGTACTACACCTCCATACTCTAAGGAAAGGCCGCTACTAGGCAGATCAGTAGATATTCTAGCAAGAGCGGGGATGAAGTGGAAATACCGTTTAGAAATGAGGAGGAAGAGAATATAGCATCCTTTTTGGTTGAGCGAGAGGACAGGAAGGCTGTTGGTTCGAGGTACCTCCTTCAAGGAAGACCTCACTTTTTTCTGGCACGAGACGAGATGGGATACGGAAGAATTACTATTCGGGATAGTTCTATGTTACTAAACAGACAAATCTTTTGGTAAAAGTCGTTTCCGTAATTGGTACTACACCTCCGTACTCTAAGGAAAGACCGCTACTAGGCAGATCAGTAGATATTCTAGCAAGAGCGGGGATGAAGTGGAAATACCGTTTAGAAATGAGGAGGAAGAGAATATAGCATCCTTTTTGGTTGAGCGAGAGGACAGGAAGGCTGTTGGTTCGAGGTACCTCCTTCAAGGAAGACCTCACTTCTTTCTGGCACGAGACGAGATGGGATACGGAAGAATTACTATTCGGGATAGTTCTATGTTACTAAACAGACAAATCTTTTGGTAAAAGTCGTTTCCGTAATTGGTACTACACCTCCATACTCTAAGGAAAGGCCGCTACTAGGCAGATCAGTAGATATTCTAGCAAGAGCGGGGATGAAGTGGAAATACCGTTTAGAAATGAGGAGGAAGAGAATATAGCATCCTTTTTGGTTGAGCGAGAGGACAGGAAGGCTGTTGGTTCGAGGTACCTCCTTCAAGGAAGACCTCACTTTTTTCTGGCACGAGACGAGATGGGATACGGAAGAATTACTATTCGGGATAGTTCTATGTTACTAAACAGACAAATCTTTTGGTAAAAGTCGTTTCCGTAATTGGTACTACACCTCCGTACTCTAAGGAAAGACCGCTACTAGGCAGATCAGTAGATATTCTAGCAAGAGCGGGGATGAAGTGGAAATACCGTTTAGAAATGAGGAGGAAGAGAATATAGCATCCTTTTTGAATGAGCGAGAGGACAGGAAGGCTGTTGGTTCGAGGTACCTCCTTCAAGGAAGACCTCACTTCTTTCTGGCACGAGACGAGATGGGATACGGAAGAATTACTATTCGGGATAGTTCTATGTTACTAAACAGACAAATCTTTTGGTAAAAGTCGTTTCCGTAATTGGTACTACACCTCCGTACTCTAAGGAAAGACCGCTACTAGGCAGATCAGTAGATATTCTAGCAAGAGCGGGGATGAAGTGGAAATACCGTTTAGAAATGAGGAGGAAGAGAATATAGCATCCTTTTTGGTTGAGCGAGAGGGCAGGAAGGCTGTTGGTTCGAGGTACCTCCTTCAAGGAAGACCTCACTTTTTTCTGGCACGAGACGAGATGGGATACGGAAGAATTACTATTCGGGATAGTTCTATGTTACTAAACAGACAAATCTTTTGGTAAAAGTCGTTTCCGTAATTGGTACTACACCTCCATACTCTAAGGAAAGGCCGCTACTAGGCAGATCAGTAGATATTCTAGCAAGAGCGGGGATGAAGTGGAAATACCGTTTAGAAATGAGGAGGAAGAGAATATAGCATCCTTTTTGGTTGAGCGAGAGGACAGGAAGGCTGTTGGTTCGAGGTACCTCCTTCAAGGTAGACCTCACTTCTTTCTGGCACGAGACGAGATGGGATACGGAAGAATTACTATTCGGGATAGTTCTATGTTACTAAACAGACAAATCTTTTGGTAAAAGTCGTTTCCGTAATTGGTACTACACCTCCGTACTCTAAGGAAAGGCCGCTACTAGGCAGATCAGTAGATATTCTAGCAAGAGCGGGGATGAAGTGGAAATACCGTTTAGAAATGAGGAGGAAGAGAATATAGCATCCTTTTTGGTTGAGCGAGAGGACAGGAAGGCTGTTGGTTCGAGGTACCACCTTCAAGGAAGACCTCACTTTTTTCTGGCACGAGACGAGATGGGATACGGAAGAATTACTATTCGGGATAGTTCTATGTTACTAAACAGACAAATCTTTTGGTAAAAGTCGTTTCCGTAATTGGTACTACACCTCCATACTCTAAGGAAAGGCCGCTACTAGGCAGATCAGTAGATATTCTAGCAAGAGCGGGGATGAAGTGGAAATACCGTTTAGAAATGAGGAGGAAGAGAATATAGCATCCTTTTTGGTTGAGCGAGAGGACAGGAAGGCTGTTGGTTCGAGGTACCTCCTTCAAGGAAGACCTCACTTTTTTCTGGCACGAGACGAGATGGGATACGGAAGAATTACTATTCGGGATAGTTCTATGTTACTAAACAGACAAATCTTTTGGTAAAAGTCGTTTCCGTAATTGGTACTACACCTCCATACTCTAAGGAAAAGCCGCTACTAGGCAGATCAGTAGATATTCTAGCAAGAGCGGGGATGAAGTGGAAATACCGTTTAGAAATGAGGAGGAAGAGAATATAGCATCCTTTTTGAATGAGCGAGAGGACAGGAAGGCTGTTGGTTCGAGGTACCTCCTTCAAGGAAGACCTCACTTCTTTCTGGCACGAGACGAGATGGGATACGGAAGAATTACTATTCGGGATAGTTCTATGTTACTAAACAGACAAATCTTTTGGTAAAAGTCGTTTCCGTAATTGGTACTACACCTCCATACTCTAAGGAAAGGCCGCTACTAGGCAGATCAGTAGATATTCTAGCAAGAGCGGGGATGAAGTGGAAATACCGTTTAGAAATGAGGAGGAAGAGAATATAGCATCCTTTTTGGTTGAGCGAGAGGACAGGAAGGCTGTTGGTTCGAGGTACCTCCTTCAAGGAAGACCTCACTTTTTTCTGGCACGAGACGAGATGGGATACGGAAGAATTACTATTCGGGATAGTTCTATGTTACTAAACAGACAAATCTTTTGGTAAAAGTCGTTTCCGTAATTGGTACTACACCTCCATACTCTAAGGAAAGGCCGCTACTAGGCAGATCAGTAGATATTCTAGCAAGAGCGGGGATGATGTGGAAATACCGTTTAGAAATGAGGAGGAAGAGAATATAGCATCCTTTTTGGTTGAGCGAGAGGACAGGAAGGCTGTTGGTTCGAGGTACCTCCTTCAAGGAAGACCTCACTTTTTTCTGGCACGAGACGAGATGGGATACGGAAGAATTACTATTCGGGATAGTTCTATGTTACTAAACAGACAAATCTTTTGGTAAAAGTCGTTTCCGTAATTGGTACTACACCTCCATACTCTAAGGAAAGGCCGCTACTAGGCAGATCAGTAGATATTCTAGCAAGAGCGGGGATGAAGTGGAAATACCGTTTAGAAATGAGGAGGAAGAGAATATAGCATCCTTTTTGGTTGAGCGAGAGGACAGGAAGGCTGTTGGTTCGAGGTACCTCCTTCAAGGAAGACCTCACTTTTTTCTGGCACGAGACGAGATGGGATACGGAAGAATTACTATTCGGGATAGTTCTATGTTACTAAACAGACAAATCTTTTGGTAAAAGTCGTTTCCGTAATTGGTACTACACCTCCATACTCTAAGGAAAGGCCGCTACTAGGCAGATCAGTAGATATTCTAGCAAGAGCGGGGATGAAGTGGAAATACCGTTTAGAAATGAGGAGGAAGAGAATATAGCATCCTTTTTGGTTGAGCGAGAGGACAGGAAGGCTGTTGGTTCGAGGTACCTCCTTCAAGGAAGACCTCACTTTTTTCTGGCACGAGACGAGATGGGATACGGAAGAATTACTATTCGGGATAGTTCTATGTTACTAAACAGACAAATCTTTTGGTAAAAGTCGTTTCCGTAATTGGTACTACACCTCCGTACTCTAAGGAAAGACCGCTACTAGGCAGATCAGTAGATATTCTAGCAAGAGCGGGGATGAAGTGGAAATACCGTTTAGAAATGAGGAGGAAGAGAATATAGCATCCTTTTTGAATGAGCGAGAGGACAGGAAGGCTGTTGGTTCGAGGTACCTCCTTCAAGGAAGACCTCACTTCTTTCTGGCACGAGACGAGATGGGATACGGAAGAATTACTATTCGGGATAGTTCTATGTTACTAAACAGACAAATCTTTTGGTAAAAGTCGTTTCCGTAATTGGTACTACACCTCCGTACTCTAAGGAAAGACCGCTACTAGGCAGATCAGTAGATATTCTAGCAAGAGCGGGGATGAAGTGGAAATACCGTTTAGAAATGAGGAGGAAGAGAATATAGCATCCTTTTTGGTTGAGCGAGAGGGCAGGAAGGCTGTTGGTTCGAGGTACCTCCTTCAAGGAAGACCTCACTTTTTTCTGGCACGAGACGAGATGGGATACGGAAGAATTACTATTCGGGATAGTTCTATGTTACTAAACAGACAAATCTTTTGGTAAAAGTCGTTTCCGTAATTGGTACTACACCTCCATACTCTAAGGAAAGGCTGCTACTAGGCAGATCAGTAGATATTCTAGCAAGAGCGGGGATGAAGTGGAAATACCGTTTAGAAATGAGGAGGAAGAGAATATAGCATCCTTTTTGGTTGAGCGAGAGGACAGGAAGGCTGTTGGTTCGAGGTACCTCCTTCAAGGAAGACCTCACTTCTTTCTGGCACGAGACGAGATGGGATACGGAAGAATTACTATTCGGGATAGTTCTATGTTACTAAACAGACAAATCTTTTGGTAAAAGTCGTTTCCGTAATTGGTACTACACCTCCATACTCTAAGGAAAGGCCGCTACTAGGCAGATCAGTAGATATTCTAGCAAGAGCGGGGATGAAGTGGAAATACCGTTTAGAAATGAGGAGGAAGAGAATATAGCATCCTTTTTGGTTGAGCGAGAGGACAGGAAGGCTGTTGGTTCGAGGTACCTCCTTCAAGGAAGACCTCACTTTTTTCTGGCACGAGACGAGATGGGATACGGAAGAATTACTATTCGGGATAGTTCTATGTTACTAAACAGACAAATCTTTTGGTAAAAGTCGTTTCCGTAATTGGTACTACACCTCCGTACTCTAAGGAAAGACCGCTACTAGGCAGATCAGTAGATATTCTAGCAAGAGCGGGGATGAAGTGGAAATACCGTTTAGAAATGAGGAGGAAGAGAATATAGCATCCTTTTTGAATGAGCGAGAGGACAGGAAGGCTGTTGGTTCGAGGTACCTCCTTCAAGGAAGACCTCACTTCTTTCTGGCACGAGACGAGATGGGATACGGAAGAATTACTATTCGGGATAGTTCTATGTTACTAAACAGACAAATCTTTTGGTAAAAGTCGTTTCCGTAATTGGTACTACACCTCCGTACTCTAAGGAAAGACCGCTACTAGGCAGATCAGTAGATATTCTAGCAAGAGCGGGGATGAAGTGGAAATACCGTTTAGAAATGAGGAGGAAGAGAATATAGCATCCTTTTTGGTTGAGCGAGAGGGCAGGAAGGCTGTTGGTTCGAGGTACCTCCTTCAAGGAAGACCTCACTTTTTTCTGGCACGAGACGAGATGGGATACGGAAGAATTACTATTCGGGATAGTTCTATGTTACTAAACAGACAAATCTTTTGGTAAAAGTCGTTTCCGTAATTGGTACTACACCTCCATACTCTAAGGAAAGGCCGCTACTAGGCAGATCAGTAGATATTCTAGCAAGAGCGGGGATGAAGTGGAAATACCGTTTAGAAATGAGGAGGAAGAGAATATAGCATCCTTTTTGGTTGAGCGAGAGGACAGGAAGGCTGTTGGTTCGAGGTACCTCCTTCAAGGTAGACCTCACTTCTTTCTGGCACGAGACGAGATGGGATACGGAAGAATTACTATTCGGGATAGTTCTATGTTACTAAACAGACAAATCTTTTGGTAAAAGTCGTTTCCGTAATTGGTACTACACCTCCGTACTCTAAGGAAAGGCCGCTACTAGGCAGATCAGTAGATATTCTAGCAAGAGCGGGGATGAAGTGGAAATACCGTTTAGAAATGAGGAGGAAGAGAATATAGCATCCTTTTTGGTTGAGCGAGAGGACAGGAAGGCTGTTGGTTCGAGGTACCACCTTCAAGGAAGACCTCACTTTTTTCTGGCACGAGACGAGATGGGATACGGAAGAATTACTATTCGGGATAGTTCTATGTTACTAAACAGACAAATCTTTTGGTAAAAGTCGTTTCCGTAATTGGTACTACACCTCCATACTCTAAGGAAAGGCCGCTACTAGGCAGATCAGTAGATATTCTAGCAAGAGCGGGGATGAAGTGGAAATACCGTTTAGAAATGAGGAGGAAGAGAATATAGCATCCTTTTTGGTTGAGCGAGAGGACAGGAAGGCTGTTGGTTCGAGGTACCTCCTTCAAGGAAGACCTCACTTTTTTCTGGCACGAGACGAGATGGGATACGGAAGAATTACTATTCGGGATAGTTCTATGTTACTAAACAGACAAATCTTTTGGTAAAAGTCGTTTCCGTAATTGGTACTACACCTCCATACTCTAAGGAAAGGCCGCTACTAGGCAGATCAGTAGATATTCTAGCAAGAGCGGGGATGAAGTGGAAATACCGTTTAGAAATGAGGAGGAAGAGAATATAGCATCCTTTTTGGTTGAGCGAGAGGACAGGAAGGCTGTTGGTTCGAGGTACCTCCTTCAAGGAAGACCTCACTTTTTTCTGGCACGAGACGAGATGGGATACGGAAGAATTACTATTCGGGATAGTTCTATGTTACTAAACAGACAAATCTTTTGGTAAAAGTCGTTTCCGTAATTGGTACTACACCTCCGTACTCTAAGGAAAGACCGCTACTAGGCAGATCAGTAGATATTCTAGCAAGAGCGGGGATGAAGTGGAAATACCGTTTAGAAATTAGGAGGAAGAGAATATAGCATCCTTTTTGGTTGAGCGAGAGGACAGGAAGGCTGTTGGTTCGAGGTACCTCCTTCAAGGAAGACCTCACTTCTTTCTGGCACGAGACGAGATGGGATACGGAAGAATTACTATTCGGGATAGTTCTATGTTACTAAACAGACAAATCTTTTGGTAAAAGTCGTTTCCGTAATTGGTACTACACCTCCATACTCTAAGGAAAGGCCGCTACTAGGCAGATCAGTAGATATTCTAGCAAGAGCGGGGATGAAGTGGAAATACCGTTTAGAAATGTGGAGGAAGAGAATATAGCATCCTTTTTGGTTGAGCGAGAGGACAGGAAGGCTGTTGGTTCGAGGTACCTCCTTCAAGGAAGACCTCACTTTTTTCTGGCACGAGACGAGATGGGATACGGAAGAATTACTATTCGGGATAGTTCTATGTTACTAAACAGACAAATCTTTTGGTAAAAGTCGTTTCCGTAATTGGTACTACACCTCCGTACTCTAAGGAAAGACCGCTACTAGGCAAATCAGTAGATATTCTAGCAAGAGCGGGGATCAAGTGGAAATACCGTTTAGAAATGTGGAGGAAGAGAATATAGCATCTTTTTTGGTTGAGCGAGAGGACAGGAAGGCTGTTGGTTCGAGGTACCTCCTTCAAGGAAGACCTCACTTCTTTCTGGCACGAGACGAGATGGGATACGGAAGAATTACTATTCGGGATAGTTCTATGTTACTAAACAGACAAATCTTTTGGTAAAAGTCGTTTCCGTAATTGGTACTACACCTCCATACTCTAAGGAAAGGCCGCTACTAGGCAGATCAGTAGATATTCTAGCAAGAGCGGGGATGAAGTGGAAATACCGTTTAGAAATGAGGAGGAAGAGAATATAGCATCCTTTTTGGTTGAGCGAGAGGACAGGAAGGCTGTTGGTTCGAGGTACCTCCTTCAAGGAAGACCTCACTTTTTTCTGGCACGAGACGAGATGGGATACGGAAGAATTACTATTCGGGATAGTTCTATGTTACTAAACAGACAAATCTTTTGGTAAAAGTCGTTTCCGTAATTGGTACTACACCTCCATACTCTAAGGAAAGGCCGCTACTTGGCAGATCAGTAGATATTCTAGCAAGAGCGGGGATGAAGTGGAAATACCGTTTAGAAATGAGGAGGAAGAGAATATAGCATCCTTTTTGGTTGAGCGAGAGGACAGGAAGGCTGTTGGTTCGAGGTACCTCCTTCAAGGAAGACCTCACTTTTTTCTGGCACGAGACGAGATGGGATACGGAAGAATTACTATTCGGGATAGTTCTATGTTACTAAACAGACAAATCTTTTGGTAAAAGTCGTTTCCGTAATTGGTACTACACCTCCGTACTCTAAGGAAAGACCGCTACTAGGCAGATCAGTAGATATTCTAGCAAGAGCGGGGATGAAGTGGAAATACCGTTTAGAAATTAGGAGGAAGAGAATATAGCATCCTTTTTGGTTGAGCGAGAGGACAGGAAGGCTGTTGGTTCGAGGTACCTCCTTCAAGGAAGACCTCACTTCTTTCTGGCACGAGACGAGATGGGATACGGAAGAATTACTATTCGGGATAGTTCTATGTTACTAAACAGACAAATCTTTTGGTAAAAGTCGTTTCCGTAATTGGTACTACACCTCCATACTCTAAGGAAAGGCCGCTACTAGGCAGATCAGTAGATATTCTAGCAAGAGCGGGGATGAAGTGGAAATACCGTTTAGAAATGAGGAGGAAGAGAATATAGCATCCTTTTTGGTTGAGCGAGAGGGCAGGAAGGCTGTTGGTTCGAGGTACCTCCTTCAAGGAAGACCTCACTTTTTTCTGGCACGAGACGAGATGGGATACGGAAGAATTACTATTCGGGATAGTTCTATGTTACTAAACAGACAAATCTTTTGGTAAAAGTCGTTTCCGTAATTGGTACTACACCTCCATACTCTAAGGAAAGGCCGCTACTAGGCAGATCAGTAGATATTCTAGCAAGAGCGGGGATGAAGTGGAAATACCGTTTAGAAATGAGGAGGAAGAGAATATAGCATCCTTTTTGGTTGAGCGAGAGGACAGGAAGGCTGTTGGTTCGAGGTACCTCCTTCAAGGTAGACCTCACTTCTTTCTGGCACGAGACGAGATGGGATACGGAAGAATTACTATTCGGGATAGTTCTATGTTACTAAACAGACAAATCTTTTGGTAAAAGTCGTTTCCGTAATTGGTACTACACCTCCGTACTCTAAGGAAAGGCCGCTACTAGGCAGATCAGTAGATATTCTAGCAAGAGCGGGGATGAAGTGGAAATACCGTTTAGAAATGAGGAGGAAGAGAATATAGCATCCTTTTTGGTTGAGCGAGAGGACAGGAAGGCTGTTGGTTCGAGGTACCACCTTCAAGGAAGACCTCACTTTTTTCTGGCACGAGACGAGATGGGATACGGAAGAATTACTATTCGGGATAGTTCTATGTTACTAAACAGACAAATCTTTTGGTAAAAGTCGTTTCCGTAATTGGTACTACACCTCCATACTCTAAGGAAAGGCCGCTACTAGGCAGATCAGTAGATATTCTAGCAAGAGCGGGGATGAAGTGGAAATACCGTTTAGAAATGTGGAGGAAGAGAATATAGCATCCTTTTTGGTTGAGCGAGAGGACAGGAAGGCTGTTGGTTCGAGGTACCTCCTTCAAGGAAGACCTCACTTTTTTCTGGCACGAGACGAGATGGGATACGGAAGAATTACTATTCGGGATAGTTCTATGTTACTAAACAGACAAATCTTTTGGTAAAAGTCGTTTCCGTAATTGGTACTACACCTCCATACTCTAAGGAAAGGCCGCTACTAGGCAGATCAGTAGATATTCTAGCAAGAGCGGGGATGAAGTGGAAATACCGTTTAGAAATGAGGAGGAAGAGAATATAGCATCCTTTTTGGTTGAGCGAGAGGACAGGAAGGCTGTTGGTTCGAGGTACCTCCTTCAAGGAAGACCTCACTTTTTTCTGGCACGAGACGAGATGGGATACGGAAGAATTACTATTCGGGATAGTTCTATGTTACTAAACAGACAAATCTTTTGGTAAAAGTCGTTTCCGTAATTGGTACTACACCTCCGTACTCTAAGGAAAGACCGCTACTAGGCAGATCAGTAGATATTCTAGCAAGAGCGGGGATGAAGTGGAAATACCGTTTAGAAATTAGGAGGAAGAGAATATAGCATCCTTTTTGGTTGAGCGAGAGGACAGGAAGGCTGTTGGTTCGAGGTACCTCCTTCAAGGAAGACCTCACTTCTTTCTGGCACGAGACGAGATGGGATACGGAAGAATTACTATTCGGGATAGTTCTATGTTACTAAACAGACAAATCTTTTGGTAAAAGTCGTTTCCGTAATTGGTACTACACCTCCATACTCTAAGGAAAGGCCGCTACTAGGCAGATCAGTAGATATTCTAGCAAGAGCGGGGATGAAGTGGAAATACCGTTTAGAAATGTGGAGGAAGAGAATATAGCATCCTTTTTGGTTGAGCGAGAGGACAGGAAGGCTGTTGGTTCGAGGTACCTCCTTCAAGGAAGACCTCACTTTTTTCTGGCACGAGACGAGATGGGATACGGAAGAATTACTATTCGGGATAGTTCTATGTTACTAAACAGACAAATCTTTTGGTAAAAGTCGTTTCCGTAATTGGTACTACACCTCCGTACTCTAAGGAAAGACCGCTACTAGGCAAATCAGTAGATATTCTAGCAAGAGCGGGGATCAAGTGGAAATACCGTTTAGAAATGTGGAGGAAGAGAATATAGCATCTTTTTTGGTTGAGCGAGAGGACAGGAAGGCTGTTGGTTCGAGGTACCTCCTTCAAGGAAGACCTCACTTCTTTCTGGCACGAGACGAGATGGGATACGGAAGAATTACTATTCGGGATAGTTCTATGTTACTAAACAGACAAATCTTTTGGTAAAAGTCGTTTCCGTAATTGGTACTACACCTCCATACTCTAAGGAAAGGCCGCTACTAGGCAGATCAGTAGATATTCTAGCAAGAGCGGGGATGAAGTGGAAATACCGTTTAGAAATGAGGAGGAAGAGAATATAGCATCCTTTTTGGTTGAGCGAGAGGACAGGAAGGCTGTTGGTTCGAGGTACCTCCTTCAAGGAAGACCTCACTTTTTTCTGGCACGAGACGAGATGGGATACGGAAGAATTACTATTCGGGATAGTTCTATGTTACTAAACAGACAAATCTTTTGGTAAAAGTCGTTTCCGTAATTGGTACTACACCTCCATACTCTAAGGAAAGGCCGCTACTAGGCAGATCAGTAGATATTCTAGCAAGAGCGGGGATGAAGTGGAAATACCGTTTAGAAATGAGGAGGAAGAGAATATAGCATCCTTTTTGGTTGAGCGAGAGGACAGGAAGGCTGTTGGTTCGAGGTACCTCCTTCAAGGAAGACCTCACTTTTTTCTGGCACGAGACGAGATGGGATACGGAAGAATTACTATTCGGGATAGTTCTATGTTACTAAACAGACAAATCTTTTGGTAAAAGTCGTTTCCGTAATTGGTACTACACCTCCGTACTCTAAGGAAAGACCGCTACTAGGCAGATCAGTAGATATTCTAGCAAGAGCGGGGATGAAGTGGAAATACCGTTTAGAAATTAGGAGGAAGAGAATATAGCATCCTTTTTGGTTGAGCGAGAGGACAGGAAGGCTGTTGGTTCGAGGTACCTCCTTCAAGGAAGACCTCACTTCTTTCTGGCACGAGACGAGATGGGATACGGAAGAATTACTATTCGGGATAGTTCTATGTTACTAAACAGACAAATCTTTTGGTAAAAGTCGTTTCCGTAATTGGTACTACACCTCCATACTCTAAGGAAAGGCCGCTACTAGGCAGATCAGTAGATATTCTAGCAAGAGCGGGGATGAAGTGGAAATACCGTTTAGAAATGTGGAGGAAGAGAATATAGCATCCTTTTTGGTTGAGCGAGAGGACAGGAAGGCTGTTGGTTCGAGGTACCTCCTTCAAGGAAGACCTCACTTTTTTCTGGCACGAGACGAGATGGGATACGGAAGAATTACTATTCGGGATAGTTCTATGTTACTAAACAGACAAATCTTTTGGTAAAAGTCGTTTCCGTAATTGGTACTACACCTCCGTACTCTAAGGAAAGACCGCTACTAGGCAAATCAGTAGATATTCTAGCAAGAGCGGGGATCAAGTGGAAATACCGTTTAGAAATGTGGAGGAAGAGAATATAGCATCTTTTTTGGTTGAGCGAGAGGACAGGAAGGCTGTTGGTTCGAGGTACCTCCTTCAAGGAAGACCTCACTTCTTTCTGGCACGAGACGAGATGGGATACGGAAGAATTACTATTCGGGATAGTTCTATGTTACTAAACAGACAAATCTTTTGGTAAAAGTCGTTTCCGTAATTGGTACTACACCTCCATACTCTAAGGAAAGGCCGCTACTAGGCAGATCAGTAGATATTCTAGCAAGAGCGGGGATGAAGTGGAAATACCGTTTAGAAATGAGGAGGAAGAGAATATAGCATCCTTTTTGGTTGAGCGAGAGGACAGGAAGGCTGTTGGTTCGAGGTACCTCCTTCAAGGAAGACCTCACTTTTTTCTGGCACGAGACGAGATGGGATACGGAAGAATTACTATTCGGGATAGTTCTATGTTACTAAACAGACAAATCTTTTGGTAAAAGTCGTTTCCGTAATTGGTACTACACCTCCATACTCTAAGGAAAGGCCGCTACTAGGCAGATCAGTAGATATTCTAGCAA
The DNA here is from genome assembly GCA_930367205.1 of Acanthosoma haemorrhoidale. Lineage (NCBI taxonomy): Eukaryota > Metazoa > Arthropoda > Insecta > Hemiptera > Acanthosomatidae > Acanthosoma > Acanthosoma haemorrhoidale. Next base: position 103,144,247 of record OV884009.1, on the reverse strand, counting down.
GAGCGGGGATGAAGTGGAAATACCGTTTAGAAATGAGGAGGAAGAGAATATAGCATCCTTTTTGGTTGAGCGAGAGGACAGGAAGGCTGTTGGTTTGAGGTACCTCCTTCAAGGAAGACCTCACTTTTTTCTGGCACGAGACGAGATGGGATACGGAAGAATTACTATTCGGGATAGTTCTATGTTACTAAACAGACAAATCTTTTGGTAAAAGTCGTTTCCGTAATTGGTACTACACCTCCGTACTCTAAGGAAAGACCGCTACTAGGCAGATCAGTAGATATTCTAGCAAGAGCGGGGATGAAGTGGAAATACCGTTTAGAAATTAGGAGGAAGAGAATATAGCATCCTTTTTGGTTGAGCGAGAGGACAGGAAGGCTGTTGGTTCGAGGTACCTCCTTCAAGGAAGACCTCACTTCTTTCTGGCACGAGACGAGATGGGATACGGAAGAATTACTATTCGGGATAGTTCTATGTTACTAAACAGACAAATCTTTTGGTAAAAGTCGTTTCCGTAATTGGTACTACACCTCCATACTCTAAGGAAAGGCCGCTACTAGGCAGATCAGTAGATATTCTAGCAAGAGCGGGGATCAAGTGGAAATACCGTTTAGAAATGTGGAGGAAGAGAATATAGCATCTTTTTTGGTTGAGCGAGAGGACAGGAAGGCTGTTGGTTCGAGGTACCTCCTTCAAGGAAGACCTCACTTCTTTCTGGCACGAGACGAGATGGGATACGGAAGAATTACTATTCGGGATAGTTCTATGTTACTAAACAGACAAATCTTTTGGTAAAAGTCGTTTCCGTAATTGGTACTACACCTCCATACTCTAAGGAAAGGCCGCTACTAGGCAGATCAGTAGATATTCTAGCAAGAGCGGGGATGAAGTGGAAATACCGTTTAGAAATGAGGAGGAAGAGAATATAGCATCCTTTTTGGTTGAGCGAGAGGACAGGAAGGCTGTTGGTTCGAGGTACCTCCTTCAAGGAAGACCTCACTTTTTTCTGGCACGAGACGAGATGGGATACGGAAGAATTACTATTCGGGATAGTTCTATGTTACTAAACAGACAAATCTTTTGGTAAAAGTCGTTTCCGTAATTGGTACTACACCTCCATACTCTAAGGAAAGGCCGCTACTAGGCAGATCAGTAGATATTCTAGCAAGAGCGGGGATGAAGTGGAAATACCGTTTAGAAATGAGGAGGAAGAGAATATAGCATCCTTTTTGGTTGAGCGAGAGGACAGGAAGGCTGTTGGTTTGAGGTACCTCCTTCAAGGAAGACCTCACTTTTTTCTGGCACGAGACGAGATGGGATACGGAAGAATTACTATTCGGGATAGTTCTATGTTACTAAACAGACAAATCTTTTGGTAAAAGTCGTTTCCGTAATTGGTACTACACCTCCGTACTCTAAGGAAAGACCGCTACTAGGCAGATCAGTAGATATTCTAGCAAGAGCGGGGATGAAGTGGAAATACCGTTTAGAAATTAGGAGGAAGAGAATATAGCATCCTTTTTGGTTGAGCGAGAGGACAGGAAGGCTGTTGGTTCGAGGTACCTCCTTCAAGGAAGACCTCACTTCTTTCTGGCACGAGACGAGATGGGATACGGAAGAATTACTATTCGGGATAGTTCTATGTTACTAAACAGACAAATCTTTTGGTAAAAGTCGTTTCCGTAATTGGTACTACACCTCCATACTCTAAGGAAAGGCCGCTACTAGGCAGATCAGTAGATATTCTAGCAAGAGCGGGGATCAAGTGGAAATACCGTTTAGAAATGTGGAGGAAGAGAATATAGCATCTTTTTTGGTTGAGCGAGAGGACAGGAAGGCTGTTGGTTCGAGGTACCTCCTTCAAGGAAGACCTCACTTTTTTCTGGCACGAGACGAGATGGGATACGGAAGAATTACTATTCGGGATAGTTCTATGTTACTAAACAGACAAATCTTTTGGTAAAAGTCGTTTCCGTAATTGGTACTACACCTCCGTACTCTAAGGAAAGACCGCTACTAGGCAAATCAGTAGATATTCTAGCAAGAGCGGGGATCAAGTGGAAATACCGTTTAGAAATGTGGAGGAAGAGAATATAGCATCTTTTTTGGTTGAGCGAGAGGACAGGAAGGCTGTTGGTTGGATGTTGGCCTTTAGAGGAAGGGTAGAATAATATAATGGAGAACATGTTGCGCTATATATCGTTTGATAAAATTGCATACGCACACCTGTATATCTTTCAGAAAATTTGAATTCAAAATACTTAAAAAAAATCAATGTTCGAAAAATTATTATTTAAGGTTCAAAAAACTTATGAATCCTTAATGCATCATTTCAAACAGTAATTATTTATCCTATATGTATATATATATTATTAAGTCTGCAACCTGCCACGTAGATTTAATGTAGAAATAATAGGATTAATTGGTAGAAATCGAATATATGAGTGTTGGCAAGATGGTGTCCTTACTGACTGCCATAAAAAAAAAGGCTCGAGGTACAAGCAATATAACCGTTTGTGTCACCGGGGAACATAAGCTAAGGTTGAAAGCAGGTCAAAGACCAATGGAGACAGCAGTCGTCGAAGCACTTATCCGAAAAAATGTTCTGTCACACAAAGTCACATCCTCGCTTGGTTTGAATGAAATGTCCAGAAAAAACCTTCCTTTTGAGGAGATCAAATGGCAAACCGCTCGCCTATGCGGGATGAAATCAACCTGTTTTTGGGCGAGAATGTTAGCTGTTAAAAAGGACATGTAAGAGGAAACTCTATCTCTTTCTTAGTTATAGGAGGTCTTCCTTTTTGGGAGAACGCAGACGAAGGGGTTGGGTCATTCGGTCTTTATGCACTACATTAGTAAGCATCGGCTGTTATAGTTAGCATTATAATCCTTCATCAATTTAGAGTTTCAACCATTTGAATAAAAACATATATTGTAAATTCTGTTTGTACTAAAGAAATTTCTTCCATTTATCACCACGAAAAATTACTGATATAATTTAACCTTTGGATTAGATCAAATTGGGTCAGGATTAAATTGAATCAATACTATTTAATTTACGATAATCCAGTACGCTCATAATTTGATGGAGTTATCAACCCTAGTATTTAGAATAATAAAATGGAATCCCATTAAATAAAATATTTAGTTAACTGGAGCGTAGTGACGTGGTTCTTAGGGTAAAAGAAAGATACACGTATTGATAAAAAATACATTCTTTATATATTTCCCTATATTTTATATAAATATATACTAAATATATTTTGTGTATATATTAGCGTACATTAACATATTAGTATTTGATTTATGATCAACCCTTCACTCGTAGCACGTATATAATGATCAAATACACTACAGTAACCCTGTAGACTAGGCAATGAGAATTTATTTTATTCATTATTTAGGGTTGTATGCATTGATTTACTAGTTGTGTTAACAAACTTAAGTTCAGAATTTTAGTGCTGTTAAACAAAAATGATCTGTTCATACGCCCCCATATATAACATTAACTAGAAATTCAGCAAAGCTAAATCTCACCTTTAATGTCACAAACATCAACGACATAACACTGTACTTTAACTAAAGGAAATTAATAATAATAAATTATGCATTTTATACCTATTTAGGGGCTATTAATAATCTGTAAGTGATATAAAAACTAAAAATCATGTTAAAACAATTTAACTCAAATTATTTAAGATTATTCATGGATACGGGAGCAAAATGCTTATCTATAACGAATAAAACGGAAGTTAAAAACATGTTTGAAAATGAAGGCTTGTAAAGAAGGTGAGAGTTGCTTAACTTTATTAAACTTATTTATATCAAAATAAATTAACACCAGTATATCAGGAATATATAAGGATGTCTAATTTTATTGCTAAATTACTCAAGCTCAAAGGGGTAAGATTCTTTAATTTCCCAACAGCTAAAGTTTGGACAATCAACTGTCCGTCTGTATGATAATGTATTCCAGGACATCAAACATCCAATCCATGTCACTGGTTAAGACATTTAATAGCACCCATTTATTTACTATTATAGAAAATAATATGTTATATAGATGATAACGCAAAAATAAACTTAAAGATATCAGACCGCGGCAGTTTAATAATTAAATTTTTGACAAAATTTACCAAAAGTTTCAATGGTGGTTAGTCACGATTAAATTTACCAGAACATATATGGTTATTGTTTCTTAACTTTATAATTCCTTAATATTTCATTTACATGCTCGAGTATTTGAAAGAATAACATATAGTTAGGGTTTCTTGATTTTTTATCAAAATGTTTGTCTGTCCTGGCGATTTTGAGTAACCTGTTTGAGCTATAAACATGAAATTTTAAATTGAGTTCCCAATTGATAACCCAATGACACAAAAAAATTCAATTAAAAAAATAGGGGTTATTAATTAATTAATTGCTCGATAATAAAAGAAAATAATATTGAGTAGGGCATCAGAATAAAGGTCGCGTGGCCCTAAACTAATATGCAACTTTTATTTTCTCTTAATTTTTGTAATATAATTTGTAATGACATTGAAACTGTCATTAAAATCGTGTTCGCAATTTTAGCTCATTTCATGGAAGAGTTTTACAAAGAGTGATGATAGTTTGCGTGTTATTTTCATTTGATGTCTTGATACTGATAAATATACAATTGCAATATATAATTACAGCACACTATAATTAATTAACTACTGTCGAATTAAAAAAATCATATTTAATTGAGTGGGGCGTCAAATTAAAGGACTCATCGCTTCGATTAAGAATTTTAATTAAGAATTTTTTTTTTTTTTTTTTTTTTTTTTTAATTTAAATTTTTGAATTCTAATTAGTTTCTGCGCATGCGCTACTATTAACGACCACGTACAACTATCGCTCTCCAAATCAATACCGATAACTACCGTTTATAGACCCTTTTTCGGCTTTGGGATTGTGTCAACTGGCAACTTAAGTGAGGTGGCCACGAGGGAGCCCTCAATAAGTGAGTAGATCGCTAGTACATTGGTGTGAAGTGCAAATAATAGTGACATCGGACAGAGTAGTCGGCCATCTTGACTGAGGCATCAGCCGTCGTTCACGATACATAGCCGTTCTGAGCCAGACCTGATAGGTGGCTCAGAGCCAAGACCGGTGACTCGCCACTGGAATCCCACCGGCGCTACGTATTTTATTTTATTTATTTTTTTTAACTAACAAAAATCTTAGCTAATGACAAAATGAGATTTTATCAGCAGCTAATATCATAAAATAAAAAGAAAAGATCTAGGTCCTTAGGTCCAACTCCGCCAACGTCGCCAGTAAAGCGAAAACCCAGACGCTCAAATAGGAACATCCCTATAAACTCATCTGCTGCCAGCTCTATGGAAGATCTACCACAACTTGCCAGCACTTCAAAAGAAGAAACTGTAGCAGAATCTCCATTCTTCACACCGAATAGCTTCGAGGTACTGAGAAATAGCCAACCTGACGACATGGAAGTTATTCAAACACCAAACAGCCCAAGCCGCCTGCTATATTCGTAAGGAATATTAGCAATTTCAAACTATTATGCTCACAAATGAGCAAAGTTGTAGGTACCGGAAAATATACGTGCCTCAATCGCTCTCGGGATACAAAAATTTCCCCAGACACTCCGGATACTTATCGAGCGATCATTAAGTATTTGGAAGAAACCAATGCAGACTTCCATACATATCAGTTGAAACAAGAACGATCGCTTCGAGTAGTGATAAGAAATCTGCACCCGACCACACCAGCTGATGAAATTGAAGACGAACTATCAGCTCTGGGATTCAAAGTTCGGCAAATAACCAACGTTTTACGTGAGGACAGACAACAAAACGAATCCACCAAAACGGCATTACCGTTATTTTTTGTAGATCTCGAGCGGACACCTGGCGTGGAGAAAATTTATGACTTAACAACCCTGTATTACACAAGAATACAGGTCGAAAAACCTTACCCCAATAGAGACATCGTCCAATGCCATAATTGCCAGGCATATGGGCACACAAAATCGTATTGCCAACACTCTCCTAGGTGTGTAAAGTGTAGTGGGCAGCACAAAAGCGAATTGTGCAAAAAGCCCCTAAAATCGCCTGCTGTATGCGTGCTCTGCCAGCAAGACCATCCGGCCAACTACAAGGGCTGTGAGGCCTATAGAATCCTCAAGTCCAGGAGCGAGCAACGTCGCCGGCCAGAAGAAGAGAAGCCAGTAACAGGTAGCTCAAGAAGCGCCCCCCACCAGAAATTTGAGGCCTTCAGTCTCTTTTGCTGATGCCGTTCGGAACAGAGAGCAGTCACAGGCACTGCCCACTTCTCGTCCGCAAGTATCTCTTCCCCAGCATTCCGCTCATCCCGCCAACCAGCAAACCCAATCCCATCCTCAACCACACATCTCGCATATTCCTTCACCTCCAAGCTCTTCAGATCTCACTAGCCTATTAACATCATTCCTTACAGAATTCAGAACCCTAATTACCCCTCTCATTTCCCTTCTTACAAATCTTGTCTCCTACCTTATCCCCGTTAAACAAAATCCATAAGTGGATCCTTCTGACTCCTTATCCATTCTCCTTTGGAATGCGAATGGTGTTCGCACCCACACTAACGAACTGACAGCACTACTCCATGACAAGAAGATCGACGTAGCTCTTATTACTGAAACAAGACTTACGAGCAAACGACCATTTACCGTTCGACAGTACCAGACTTATCGTACTGATCACCCAGATGGAACAGCTCATGCAGGTACCGCTTTCATTGTCCATAACTCCATATCCCACCACATAGTTCCTTTGGTATCACATGATTTCCTTCAATCCACTGCAGTGTCAATCACCACCTTCACTTTTCCTCTTACACTTGCATCAACGTACTGCCCTCCCAATAAATCCATTTCCGACTCCCAATTCATCTCCTTTCTAGACTCCATCGGACATCGTTTCCTTGTGGGTGGGGACTTTAATGCGAAGCACCAACACTGGGGGTCAAGATCCACAAATACACGAGGACGTGCTTTGCTGTCTGCACTCACACGGAAACATTGCTCCACTATCACTCCTGACACAGCCACCTATTGGCCATCAGATCCCAACCGAAATCCTGATCTCCTTGACTTCTTTTTTTACAATAGTTTAGGAACACTAAACTATTCACTCAAGCGCCTCGACGACCTTTCCTCCGATCATAGCCCTTTATTATTAACCATTTCCCTAAGACCAATTCACAAACTGCCTCCTCCTTCATTTATTAGGGGCCCAGTTGACTGGGAACACTTCCGTCAGCTTCTTACAGAGTCCGTAAACCTCAAATTATCCCTGAAAACATCCCAAGACCTAGACGATGCAGTGCATTCTTCACTACTCTGGTCCAGAGGTCGGCTTGGGAGGCATCGTCACCCCATCGTCACACAAAAATCCACAATCATAATCGTTTACCTCAGCATCTCAAAGATCTAATCCAATCCAAACGCCGCTCCAGAACAGTGTGGCAAAGATCCCGGCATTCTATTGATCGTCGCACGTACAATCAGTACTGCCGATTGGTAAAGCGGCGATTGGCATCCTTCCGTTCCGATTCTTTCAATTCCTACCTCTCCTCTCTGTCCACCAGAGGTAACTCCTTGTGGAACGTAACCAAAAAAATCCTAAAGTATCAACCTGTTTCACACCCACTCCTTCGTGATGATGGGTCCTGGGCGGCTTCGGATGGGGATAGGTCGGAGGAATTTGCTCAGCATCTTACCCATACTTTCACACCTCACCTTTCTCATCAAAGCCATACTCACAGCACAACTGTGGAAGATTTCCTCACTTCACCTATTCCTCTCTCTCTTCCACCAAAAGCCGTTAACCCCTCTGAGGTTAAATACCTTCTGAAAAACTTACCTTACCGAAAATCCCCTGGATATGATCTCCTTACTCCCCAAATTCTCAAACAACTTCCTCCTAAAGCCATAATCTTCCTAACCTACATATCTGTACCTCGGAGGGATACAACACTTAAGGTATTAACGGGTGATCTTCAAAAATGTTTGCCGTCACCCCTTATAACAAATTGCATAAGCTTTTACAAGAGACAACTTTGGACGTTGAATTACACCCTTTTTGATTCTTCTGATTCGTCAGTCCATTGTATTATGTGGGACGAATCCAAAGGAGCTCGTGTTGTATCCCTCCGAGGTACAGATATATAATTGCATAATCTGAACGACGCACTTTCCTCTCCTCTGGAAACATTCCATTATTGTCCTATTCGCCAAACCCGGTAAACCACCCAATGACGCCTCATCTTATCGTCCAATTAGCCTACTCCCTATCCTCTCAAAAATATTTGAGAAACTCCTACTAAAACGTGTACTTCCCATTGTTGAATCCAAAAACCTTTTTTTCACACACCAGTTTGGTTTCCGCCAACGACATTCCACTGCTCAACAAGGCCTTCGCGTTTGACAGGGTTTGGCACGCAGGTTTGCTCTACAAGCTCAAAAGATATTTACCACAGACCCTTTTCCTAATCCTACAGTCCTACCTTTCAAACAGCTTCTTCCAAGTCCGCTGTGGTTTAGAATACTCTAACTACTATCCCATAAGTGCAGGAGTTCCACAGGGCAGTGTCCTGGGCCCCATCCTCTATAACCTATACACCGCTGATGTCCCCTCTACTCCCAATACCTTCTTGGCCACATTTGCAGATGACACTTCAGTCTTGTCATCCCATCCAGACCCCGACATAGCATCTCATAACCTTCAAAAACACCTTGATGAGATCGAGTATTGGTGCAATCAATGGCGGATCAAAGTTAATGAAGCAAAATGCTCCCACATTACCTTCACCCTTTGTCGCAAGTCTGGTCCACTAGTTTATTTTAATTCTATTCCTCTCCCTGTATCCGATACAGTACGGTACTTAGGCTTCCATCTTGACAAACGACTGACCTGGAACCCACATACGAGACTAAAAAGACAAGAACTAAACAGACGCTTTGGACAACTGTACAGACTACTTCAAAGGACATCCCATCTCTCAATAGAAAATAAACTACTAATCTACAAAGTTATACTTAAACCAATCTGGACATACGAAATAGAGCTATGGGGGACAGCAAAAAAGTCGAACATCAAGCGTATCCAATCCTTTCAATCAAAAGTCCTGAGAACAATAGTAAATGCCCCTTATTATGTCAGCAACAAAACCCTTCATAACGACCTTAATATACCCTACATTCTAGAACTCATCCCTTCCAAGTTTACGAAATTCCACAGTAGCCTTTCCAACCACCCTAATCCTGTAGCACAGTCAATGCACTGCGCCACTCATCCCTATAATCCTCCTCGGAGACTGAAACGGCAGTGGCCTCGTGACCTGCTATAAACGCGTGACAGTGGGAGTCCTGGCAATGGCCAGTCTCTCCAATCATGTCCTGAGCGTCTGTGGCTCTCGCGCTCTTGGTCAGCCTCCACTGGCTAGTATCCGGTGACGCGGCTGACGGAGGAGCGTGGGGGACTTCCCAAGACTCCGCTTTCTCTTTGCGGTGGATTTGGGGGGTCTCTGGGCTGTCTGTAAATATTGTATGAATGAGCGAGTGAATGATGAACTGTAAATATTGTATGAATGAGGGAGTGAATGATGAACTGTAAATATTGTATGAATGAGAGCATATATCTTAATTACTTATTGCCTTATAAAAGGCAGATTGTAATTATTGCACAATAAAGGAATTAATTAGTAAATTAGAATTCTAATTACAGATAGTCATTAAAATCGTGTTCCCAATTTCAATTTAAACATTGATTTTTTTAGAGGCACAAATTAGTGAGTAAACAATTGTTAAGGACTGAATATTGTATTGCTATAATATACATAACAATTTAACTCCTCCATAGTTAGAGCTAGTTATTCCACTATATGTTTATCATGTAACTTCTGCTAGGGTACCCTAGTTTACATAGTTTCCTTGTTTTTTCGAAAGCAGTAACACTCATGTTTTCATTTGTGGTCGGTGTGTACAGGTCTTTGTGAGACCCCTGTTCAAACTTGTGAAGGCTTACAAATTTTGTTGCAAAAATGTGTAGTATAGCTTTTTGAGTTTTTTGTTGACAGTGGTTGTATCTTGTCATCTCCAGAAGATTTAGAGCAATTCATGCTACGGATAAGGTTTGCAAGTTATTTTGGGTGATGTAGAATTAACGCTGGTATTTGTTGATTTTTGGCTCTGTAGATTTGGTTTGACTACTTTAAGTATCCTTTTTGTCACCAAAAGATTGGAGAAGTTTTGGTTGGCTGGTAGGTATTGTGATTAAATTTAGCTAGGGCGTTATATTTTTCTGTTCCGGTATGAGCATATTTATTACTTTGGATCTGTAAGGTAGGGGGGTAATGCGGTTATATGTTTAGTGAATGTTCTACGAAGTTTCTTTAGTGATTCACTGGTTGGAGCTAGAATAGATAAAAATGTATTCTGATGAATGGAGCGGTGGTTCAATAATCTTTCTTGGATGTACTTGGTTTGTCTATTTAAAATTGTTTTAGTACCAGGGATATTTGTGTTGCATTTTTTTTTCTTTCATAGCCCCTTTAAATTTACAGATAATTATAGATCCTCAGGTGAATCTATTTAGAAATTATTTTTGTATTTCCTGTAGCATCGCTACATTATATACAGGTTTTGTTATTTTATAAAAATTATATAACGAATAAGCAAGTATACATGATATACGTGACTGGACTAAACTGACTAATAAAGGTGATGGGGCTCACCTTTTTGATCAACCTTAAAACTAACTTACATACTAATTCTTAACCTAATTTTTCCCCAATAGTCTGTTGCCATCGATGCGGGAGGGGTGGTGGGGTCATAGTGGTAAACACTGGGTTGGTTAGGTGCTGCAACGAGTAAAAAAACTTGATGTGTCTCCGGCGGATGAACTCACCCACCGACGGCACACCAAGCAACGGGTGCAGGTCAGCGTTCTTCAACCTCTCGAGAGAAGTATGTCGGACCACTTTTCGCATGATCCCTTTCTGGAAATGTTGGAGACATTTGCTGTATTGTCAGTCAAGTGGGTAAATAGTGGGCCACCGTACAGCAGAGCTGGCCGGAGGACACATTTATATATCATAAATTTGAGACGAAGCGACAGGTTGGGTGAAGTTAGCAAGTGCGATAGCCGGTAAGACCTGTGTCGAACTTTTTCTATTTTATTACTAAAATGAGTAGAGAAATTGAGATGCCTATCCATTTTTATACCCAGATAGTGCATTGAGAAAGCTGGTGAGTTCTCTTGCCCTCCTATAGAATACGATTTTGGCAAGGATTTTTTCCCCTTTTGGAGGGAGAAGATTATGCAGTCGGTCTTCCCGGCGTTTACACTGATGTTTAACATGCCCAGTCTGTCACTGATAACGTTACAAACTGACTCGTCCTGTGTAAGAGCTCTTTGTGCACTCATGCTGCTGCTGTGAACCGCAATGTCGTCGGCGAAAGCGATTACAGTAGCTTTCTTATAGTTTGTCCCAGCAATTTCAGATGTGTACATGCTGAAAAGAACCGGAGACAGATGTGTTGTATTATTTCCCGTATTATGTTTTTATTGTTATAAGATGTTTTAAGGATGTGTGAATGAGGCTTTGTTTATTATTTATATGAGTTATCATTGTTGGTATAGACAGTTTCAAGGAATTGCGAATGATTTAACAATATAGTTATGTTGTTCAATAGTGTTTTGGTTTAGTCGATAAATTCTTCTATCCTAATGTTTTGTCTAGGAGGATTACACATACCAAATAAAATGGGTTCATTGTTTATGAGTAGCTTTGCACCTATGGCCTCTAATGATTCTAAGTTTGGTATTGTTACTTGGTGTCATATTATTATTGGTAAGTAACGTTACGTCACCTCATCAGTTATTTCTGTCTGATCTGTAACATTGATATCCTGTCGAACTGCGCCTGCGCTATCTAAAACAAATCGTATTGGTGTCGCTCTGCAAATAAACTGCTTTTGCTACCGTTTATAGGAAGTGTTTCAGTCGTAGAACTGTTTCAACAGACTATTTTCGTGAGCTGTTCACGAGGGAGCCATCTACAGGTAAGTGGATTGTGAAGCTGAGGACTGTATTTGCTCAGTGTATGTTGGACATCTCATAGAGAGGGCGGCTATATTGACTGGCTGTGTACGCGACTCTGCCGTGCTACTGATAAGGGCAAGGCAGCCGGCTAAACCCTCATAGCTTCGAGTTTGGATTACTGTTAATGTGTAACGTCGCAATCTCTGTAGCAGAATTCATATGTTCAAGACTCCCTCAAACATCATATTTTTTATTTATAAATAATATTTTAAATTCTGAAAAATATTGTTGATGATGGAACATGCGTTTCTATCAACAATTAATGTCGGAAAACAAAAAAAAAAACGGTCAAGGTCTATGGGGCCAACACTTACTCCATCACATATCTAATAAATGTGCCTATAAATTCATCTGTTGCCAGCAGCTCAATGGAAGACATACCGCCACATGCTAACACATCTAAACAAACAACAATCGATGAGTCTCTATTCTTCAAGCCCAACAGTTTTGAGGTGTTGAAAAATACTGAAGTAGAGGACATGGAGTCTATTCAAACATCTACACAGCCTAAACCACCAGCAATATTAATCCGTAAAATTACTATGCTCTCAATTAACGAAAATTGTAGGCACTCAAAAATTGTCATGTCTCAATCGGCCTCGAGACACAAAAATATCTCCAGACACATACAGAACCATTATTAAGTATTTGAAAAAAACGAAGGCTGACTTCCACACTTATCAACTAGCAGGAAAAATGACTACGGGTAGTGATTAGAAACCTATATTCCACTACACCAGCTGACGAAATAGAAAATGAGCTCTTAGGTTTAGGATACAAGGTTCGCCTTAACCAACGTGCTCCGTGAGGATAGGCAACAAGACGGAGCAATTAAAACACTGCTACCATTGTTCTTGGTCGATCTAGAGCTAACACCTGGATTAGAAAAATTCTACGAACTGACCCACCTGTATTACACAAGAGTACAGGTCGAAAAACCTTACCCCAAACGTGACATTGCCAAAGCCATACTTGCCAGGCATATGGGCACACAAAATCGTACTGTCACCACCCTCCGAGGTGTGTAAAGTGCAGAGGGCAGCACAAAAGTGGAGTGAGAAGCCCCGGAAATGGCCTGCAGTATGTGTGCTCTGCCATCAAGGCCACCCGGCCAACTATAAGGGCTGCGAGGCTTGGAGAATCCTGAAGTCCAGGAGCGAACAACGTTCGCAACATGGCAGAAGAGAAACTAGCAACAAGGAGCGCACCGCACCGCCAGACATTTGAGGCCTTCACTCTCTTTTGCTGATGTAGTTCGGGACAGAGAGCAGTCACAGGCACTGCACACTACTCGTCCGCAAGTTCCTATTCCCCAGAATTGCGTTCATACCGGCAACCAGCAAACCCCCACCCTCAACCACACATCTCGCATATCTACCAACAAAATAATCGAAAGCAACAAGCTATTGAACACCCCAGATAAAACTTTCAAAGACCACAACCAACTTATTTTACGTCATAACCTTTTAAACCGCATTCACAAAATACTGCATCATTGCGAACTGCTAGGAGTAACGAGGTACACTACTTAGAAAATGAACCTCTCCCACTAAGACAGGAGAACGAACTTCTAAAACAGAGACTTGCAGACATAGAGAATTTAAAACCCGAACATTTTTTAGAACAAGGCGAACCACGGACTTACTCGGAGATAATTGGCTCATAGACACAGGTTCAGAAATTAATTATATTATACTAATATAAGATTTCATTGTGGTAAGAACGGCTGGTAGCGAAAAAGCAATGGTTCAGTCATCCTAAAGTTAGCACCAAAACTGGTTTTGACCCGTGATCCATTAGTTAAGTTTAAAATATGTAATTTTAGCAATAGATATGAAGTTCTATTAGGCATGGAAGGCATGCGAGCCCTGGACACAGATATTAAACTAGGAAAACATAATGAAATCAAAATGAATAATAGAAACATAGTAATTAATAATGGTAAAAAAATTGTAAGACATGATCACATAAACCCAGGGACCACTAACTACACAGGTGGGCTGAAAAGTTACCGACCTCAACATGGAGATGATAATAAAATAAATAAAAGCGTAAATGTAAGTAAAGTGTAAATATTGTAACGACGCAAGGATGACGACGCTGTGGCCATCCGCGGTGGTAGGGCGGAGGGAACTGGTCCAGCAATTATGAGCTACTCTATGCAACCCTCCATCCTGCTTGCTCTCTCCACAGTAGTTCACCTATGCTTTTCTTTGTTTTTCTCACTCAATAAAGTCAGTGATGGTGGTGATCACTAGGTTGAATAAACTTCATAAGGCTCATATTTAAAAAAAATCAATTATAACAAAATATTGTGACGTAGCTGTGGACGAGTTCAGAGGCAGCCTTAAATGTCCCGTCTCTAGCGAACCCTTCCGAGATTGCCAGGTACTCGGCAGCCAGGCCTGAAAAGCGATTGGCCAAAAAAAACCCGCCGCTCATTGGCTGCAATAGACTGGTACTTGGATCTGCACTGATGCTTCAAGATATTGCCTTCTCATTCATGGAACCCTCTACACTTCTATCCTAACCTTGCATACTTCCTTGGAAGGGATCACTTTCATGCATACGACGGTCTCTCGGGTCCTGCAAACATACTTAGTAGCGTCTCTCCCAGCGATCCAGTTTCCCGTTCACACTTGCCTTTGGGATCCGGACGGTTTTCGCCTACCCTCAATTACCGAATGTGAATTTGTGGTCATTCCAAGACCACGTAAACTACCTATAAAACCTAGTCTGTACCTCTTCTCCTGATCATAGTGCACTGTCGGGGCACATACCCATCAGATATGTAGTCAGATAGCTCTCAGATAGCTCAGTAGTAAAACCCGTCATCAATCAATCATCCAGTTCACAGACTGTTCAACTGTCTCTCCGTCACCAAGACTAGGGCAACTAGGCCCCCTCGTGACGAGCCAGATAAAGATAAGTTATTCAAACTATTGATTGTATACCATCAATTGTTAAATCGGAAGACGAACAACTCAAAAGCACTACATATTAACACATGAAATCAGACTAAACACAGACAAACCGATTTATACCAGAAACTAGAGATATCCCCAAAATTTTAAGAAAGGCGTAGAAGAAGAAATTGACAAACTACTAAAAAATAACGTCATTAGAGAAAGTGATTCCCCGTACAACTCCCCAACGTGGATAGTTCCTAAGAAAATGGACCCATCAGAAAAACGGAAACGGTTTTATGAATTAATATTAATAGTTAATTTGTAATAATTTAAATTAACTACTTAGTTAATATGTCCTCATATAGCATAAATTTGTATTAAGTACTGTTATAAAATACATCGATTATTGTGTTCTTTATTCCGATAATTAAGGGTTATTAAATGTTATTCATATAGAAATTTTGAAAAATGAATGTAAGTAGGGAAAAACCTGAATTGTCGCAGTTTTATGATATTTTGAACATTTGTTCGAAACTTTGAAGTGCAATATCTCGATACGTATACTAGCTTTAAAAAATATTTAACCAGTGAAAATCGTAGGAAATTTAATGCTCTTTAACTTTTGTTATTAAAGAGTTTCGGAGAAGAACGCTTCAATTAGGAGTTATAAGCAAAAAAAATGAAAAAAGCCTGAAAATTTCAGTTTTGTTGGCTGCCCTGAAGTTTGCACAGGGTTTTCGAATTGGAAAACTGGAATTATACACCACACAATACAAACATGCAATATATTTAAAAAATCATCAACTTCTGACATTTTTCCAGGTAAAATGTAGCCGGTGACTTGGCTAATATGGAAATGTTTACAGATCTGCTGCCAAAATAAGTAAATACTACAGTCTAGCGTGTGTTACGTTTTCACTAATTAACACTGTAAATCGTCTACGAATCATACTTTAGGGCAAATTGGAATAAATGATTAAATAAATGAACAACTCAAAAAATGTTTTATAAATTATACATACAAAAGAGTCAAATAAGAATATTATTTTAGTCTGTAGGCAGGTTAGCCTGAAATATCAACGCACTACCCCAGACTTCGTGCAGTTGGTTGTTAGCAGATTTACTTTTTTTCAGTATAAAGTAAAAACACTTCTGTTGATAGATAACTTGAACGCTATAGGTTTGGCCTAGCACGAGGCTAAGTTAATATCAAATTCAAATAAATTACAAAAATCAGTAATTAAATCAAATTATCAAATACCAAGACTGTAAAATAATTAATTATCATTAATATTTAAATTTCTCACAATGCAAGCCTAATAATATAGGCCATCTAAAATCTTTTAATAAACATATCTTCCAAGTAAAATCAAAACAAAGAACTTTTTTTAACAACCAAGAAATGTGAAAATATAATCTATTATTATATTATGTAACAGAATTAGTTAACTTAAGTTAACTTAACCTTCTTGTTCAATGTAATTTACAATGTCAGAAATAAAATGTTGCCTATTACCTTTTATTTTATAGCGAAGAATATTATTGTCAACCTCACGTCACAATATTAATTTAAATAACATGTGATATCCACACTAAAAACTTCCCATTCCTGTAATGTTTTACCACTGAATATAGATGAGGATGTTGTTAACTACCGAAGTACCTTATTGATAATTATAGATATTTATTTGCTCAAATGCTACTCAGATGGATTTCACTTTGAGTCAAAAATGCAAATATAGTCCCCGAATCTCATTCTGCATTTAGCATCAATAGACGCTTTGCACACACAATCAGCTCATTTCCAACAACAAAATCTGTGCAAAGCTTATTGATTTTTTATATGGATTTGACACAATTAACCATAATTTAACGTTGAGTAAAATATTCTGGGGTTAAGTGGTAAAATAATCCGATACATTTTATGCATATACGATAACGCATGTTCAGTTTTTAGACAATATCGAGGAATATTTCTATTTAAAAATTTCTTCAGAAAGTTCCATCAAGAACATGAAACACATTTTTTTATTTGACGATGGTATGATAATATTTGCATACGCATTCACGATTTGATGAAGAAATTAGATGTAGGCATCTGATTTCGAACCGAAACAAACATTCTTAAGTTTGACAGAAGAATGACATTATGACTTAAAAAATAGGTGGAGTTATTTATATATATATATATACACTTTTGAATCTGTGGTGTTTACCTCCAGGCAGTAAAATAGGCCACAATTAAAGGTAATTGTGTAACTGGTGCTGCTGTATACAGATACTAAATACTAAGCCCATAAAACATAAATGTCACAAAAAAGGTATATTTATTGGGTTTGACTTTTTAATTCAAGTCAGAAATGCTTATTCGTTGATGTTGTTGAGGTTTTTATGAGTTCCTTGTGTTTGTAAGCTGTATTATACATTTGATGTATAACACCTGAGTAGTAAATGAACCAGCGGTACAATCGGTCCTAGGGTTGCCTTTATATTAACACAACATAGGTAACAACATAAACCTCTACGATAATAATTTTGTAAATAACTGCATTGTATAGGTCGTGGGATGTTTTTAGGGACACTTTGAGGTCTACGGAATCTGTAAGAAGCTGGCGGAAGTGCACCCCAAATAAATGAAGGATGGGGCAGTTTTTGGAGTGGTCTTAGGGAAATTGTTACCTGATATCTCGATAAAAATCTATTTGCTATTTGGACAGAAAGAAATGGAGAAAAATTATTGGAAAACTACATAACTGGCTTATAGCTGCTATATTTAATCGTCTTAGGACAAAATAGTCATAAAAAAATAATATCAATCAAATCTTTATTGTGATAAAATCTGCCTTATTGGGCAATAAGTAATTGTCTTCAATGTTCTCATTCATGCCATATTTACAATTCTTCATTCACTCCCTCATTCATACAGTATTTACAAACAGCCCAGAGACCTCCCATATCCATATGGTTAACCCTCGCGTGCGAATGAGGAAGCGAAGTCTTGGGATACGTCAGCCGCGTCACCGGCCGGATACGAGCCAGTAGAGGCTGACCAAGAGTGCGAGAGCCACAGACATGATTGGAGAAACTGGCCATTGGCAGGACTCCCACTGTCACGTATTTATAACAGGCCACGAGGCCACCACCGCTTTTAGTCTACGAGGAGGATTATAGGGATGTGAGCAGTGTAATGACTGTGCTAGGGGATAAGGTACCTGGATAGGTTTCGATGGAATTTCATGAGCTTGGAAGGGATGTGTTCAAGGAGGTAAGGTATTTTAAAACCGTTATAAAGGGTTTAATGGTTGCTTACGTAAGAAAGAGCATTGAGGATAAAGGCAATGTGTGCATATTTTGCTTCATCAACTTTTATCCGCCATTGGTTGCACCAATACTCGATCTCATCAAGGTGTTTTTGAAGGTTATAGGATGTTATATCGGGGTATGGGGTAAAAAAAACGATGCCCAATAGAGTCTAGCAAGGAGATGAATCGGGAATCGAAAATGGCTTTACTAGGAGGACAATTCACCGATGCTAGGGTGAGGGGGAAAGTGTAGGTGCTGATTGACACTGCTGTGGACTGAGAGACTATGTGATGTCAATTGGAGTAATGGACAATGAAAGTGGTACCTGGATGTGCTCTTCCATCTGGGTGATTAATTCGATAAGTCTGGTACTGTTGACCTAAATGGTCGTTTACTCGTAAGTCATGTTTCAGTAATGAGAGAATGCACTTCCATGTTCTTGTAGTGGAGTAGTGCTAGCAGTTCGTTTGTGTGGGTCCGAACCCCATTCGCATGCTTAAGAAGAATGCATAAGGAGTCCGTAGGATGGCACTTATATGTTTTGTTTTACGGGGATAAGGTAGGATACAAGATTTGTAAGAAAGAAAATGAGATAAGTATTTAGTGTTCTGAACTCTGTAAGGAATGAAGTTAATAGTGAGATATGATGAGTTTGAAGGTGGGGAAATATGCGAAATTTGTGGTTGAGGATGTAATGGGGTTTGCTGGCATATGCCTGACAATTATGGCATTGGACGATGTCGCGTTTGGAGTAAGGTCTTTCAACCTGTATATGTCGAACTGTGTATTAACCATTGGTGAATCTAAGCAAAATATTATAAACTCACCTGCAGTCAACAAACTAATAATTAAGGTAGGGGCAGCCAAAAATATGCACACAGCAGACACGCAAGTACTAATAGACCTTGTTCCTAAAGACAAAACACATACTCAGTACAACCTCAGTTAAGGAATCGCACAGCCTGTTCCTAGCATCAGCACTGACTCACATCCCGTGACAATAGATCTTATAAATACCCAGGATTTCCCAAATAAATGTAATTGTCATGAGGAGTTTTGTTAGTAATTTTACAAACTTGGTAGGTGTTGCTCTCGTCGAATTACTTCGATGACATTATTCTTTAATTTTCTTAATGTAACGATATGATTTGCTCATACCCATATGCCCACGAATTTGATGAGGTTTAATAATAAATTTTCAATTGACCCGACAGTTAAGGAATCACACTTGTTCCCAGCATCAGCACTCTTATAAATATAAATATCCCTAATTCAGTTTCTTCTCACTTAACGCCTCACTCACATGTTGTAATTGCTGTATATATTTTTTGTTTTATCTACACTGTATTCTTTGAATTAAACTTTTGAAAAAGAGTCCATTACATGGAGATTCTTTAACTACCACCCGTCGAACATGGAACCAAAAGGTACTGAAGGTAGAGAGACATTGTGATAGTCCCCTACTCGAGATCCCTCGTTTAGCAACGGACAGCAAGACATCTATCAATAGCCTTGAGACGATCCGAAGAAATACCTCTGGCAGGACAGACTACAGGAAAGGGCGTCATCGATATTGGGTACCTAGTTGTTTCAACAACTCTTACCAGGCGACCGAGATCTATAAATCTTTTAGATCTCACAGGACATGGAAGGAAGAAAAGAGGTTTCACGTCACTGAAGAAACCTTTATTGTGCTAATTATTCTTCTGTACACATTTATTGGCCTACAACTATATACATGACCATTAATGACATCCATCAACGACTGTATAACACTAATACGAAAAGGAAGACTTATTCTTACTCCTCCAGTAGAAGAAACATCAACTGAAATTACCACAGATAATAGCTATTCCACTTTTCCAATGGAAAATTATATAATTGGACCATCAGATCTAAATAGTATATTAAAAGTTAATATCTGAATTTGACGGTAAACCACACAATATAGTCCAATTTATCAATAACAATAACTATGTATTACAACATATATGTACGGACGTTCATACAAACAGAGTACATAACACAAAACAATCATTACAACACACAAATAACAAATTGGTAAGAGAAGCTGCTTATTGTAGCCGACAGACACTACAATAGCATCGGAGAATTTCCGGATATTACAAAAAACGCGTTTCGTGACAATAAAACCTTAGCAACATGCATGCTAAACCTTTATGCAACTAGTATGAAGCCACGCGAACACCTCATGGATTTTATTCACACTCATACGTATGCGTGACGAGTTAAATGGACCAATATTTACTGACGATCGCTTAGCAGAAGGAGACAAAATAAAAATGACCTGTTGTGACGAACAAATTACAAACGAATGAAAGAAATACGAAAGCACTTAAAAATATCCTCATGAACGATGGTATAGAAACATTAAAAGAAGTCAAAAAGACAATATATATGGCCTAATCTCACGATACAAGTAATAGACCAAACACTTCAAATTACAAAGGAAACAATGTTGACCCTAACTACCATAAAATATTCGAGAATAATGATAGACAAAAACGCCAACTTCAACAACAATACAGTAATTATCAAAGAAACGAAAATGCACACTTTAATAAACAATGGAGACCCAATGACTAACGGTAATACTTTAATAATAAGACGAGAAACCCAACAAACACAGGGAGACCAGACTGTACCAATCAGAACCGCCAGTGAGCGCGTTCATTATACAGAAAACGATGACAAAAACAGACAAATTGCAAAGTTAACCGAAAACCCAAATTATATAGAAACAATATTTGAACATTTTTAGAATTCGGACAGAACAGCGAAGATCCACCGCTCAATGTGGAGCCGAATATGCCCTTAATTACTTCGATTCATTGCTCCAAAAGAAGGAATACGCCAGATGGAAATGGTTTAGTGGCACTGACATCTTTACCGGAAGGATGTCAAATTATTTCTGAAGAATTTGTCATGAAAACCCTACCAGGGCGAGTAGATGGCACACAGGAGCTATAATTGACCTCTATCCCTTGCTTGGAATCAATCATCATGTTAAATTTTCAATGCCCTGTCAGGCTTCGAAACAATGAAAAAACTTAAAGTTCATATCAACTGTGACAAACACGAGATCGGAATGGAAAAAAAACCAAAAGAAATTTGGAAGAGAACTTTATTAACTCGAGACGATCAAACCGAAATTTCTAAATTAATTAAAACGGAATCGAAATACTACAAAAATAATAAAAACTGATGAAGAAAAATTACGCTTGACAAATTTATTAAAACATAAAGTAATAACAAAAAATGAATCACCATGTTATAAGCGAAAGTATAGATATCCAATACAATTTACTAAGCAAATAAACGAAGAAGTACAAAAGTTATTACAAAATAATATCATATGTAAAAGTTATTCACCATACAATTCCCCTGCATGGATTGTGCGGAATAAGATGGCCGCATCAGGTATTAAAAAGATACGCATGGTAATTGAAGATCGAAAACTTAACGTGACAACTATAAAAGACAAATATCCATTCCCAAATATTGAAGACTAAAAGAGTAAATTGTAAAGAGAAAAAATATTTTCGACAATAGACTTGGCATCTGGTTTCCACCAGATAGAGATGGACGAAGACTCAATAGCAAAGCCGCTATGTACATGATGATAGCTTATGTACCGAACGCTATAGTCTATATTGACGGTATAATTATATACTCCAATAATAGAAGGACATTTACAACATCTTGAAAATATTTTTAGAAAATTAGAATAGCATGCCCTATTGATACAGTTACACGAAATAGAGTTCTTCAAAACTAAGTTACCATTTCTAGGTTAAATTGTTACACCAATCCACGGAAGATAGAAATCATAGAAAAAACTACCTATCCTAAAGACGAATAATCAACAAAACGATTCTTAGGAATTACTGGTTATTACCGCAAATTCATTTAAAATTATGGAAACTTAACAAAACCTATTCCAAATCCTTACATAGAAACGACTATTTGATTAAATAAATCAAAGAAGCTTGGGACCAGTCGAAGGAACTAATGACAAACGCTCCTATACTTGCATACCCAGACAGGAATAAAAAATTCGTACTCACGCTAGTAATAAAGTTATAGGCTCAGTTCTATCACAAAAGGATGACAACAACGTAGAACACCCTGCAGCATACGCATTCTACTCAACAATTGAGAAAGAATTATTGACTGATGTGTGGTCAGTACAACACTTTAAACCGTACCTCTACGGGAAAAGACTTTTATTACAGACAGACCCGAAACCATTGAAATAGATTTTTACCATCAAGAACGTAAATACAAGAATTAACTGGATATGGAAACTTTGTGAATTTGAATTCTGCATAGGCCATATTCCAGGTAAAACAGACCTAGTAGCAGACGCGCTTTCAAGAAACCACAATGACTTACACACGGATGATATGAATTACATTGACAGTGATATGGACTTTGACGGATTAGGAATTCTACCTGTTGAGCCTTGACTATGATGCCTAAATACAAGACTTACAAAAAGAAAACTATTATCCCGGAATTGAAAATGAAATCCCTATAGAAATTGATCGAGCAAGTAGTTGTAGAGCTACTGTGCAAAAGTCATCTAACTTATGATAAAGAAAGGTTTAACAGAATTAATTGATACTAAATCATTCAATAAAAATAGACTTGTAATCAAAATCAATAACACGGAAGACCTTGACTCAATACTGGAAGAGAGAGAGAGAGAGAGAGAGAGAGAGAGAGAGAGAGAGAGAGAGAGAGAGAGAGCGAGAACTTTCATCAGTATACCGTTTTGGAATTGGTTGAGTCGCCGAACTTTCGTATACGTCTGATGACGAAAAAGTGGTGCACCATACAGCAGTGTAGGTTTGAGTAAATCAATAGCTTCAGACGCAGTGATAGATTGGGGGAAGTCAATAAATGCGTAAGCCCGTAAGACTTCGTGCGAGTTTGCTTCAACTTCTTCGTAAAATGGTTACTAAAATAGAGGTGTCAGTCCATTTTAATTCCCAGATATAGCAGGTTGTTGGCTGGTGCATTTTCCTCTGTTCTTACCATGTAACTAGTAGGTAGTGAGCTTTTTCCCTTTTGGAAAGAGAAAATTACGCAGATAGTCTTACCCGCGTTTACAGAGATATTGAGTCTCCCCAATCTCTCTGAGTCTCACTGATCTGATTACAGGCTACTTCAGCCTTTTTTTAGAGCTACCTTGGTGCTCACGCTGCTACTGTACACCGCTATGTCATCTGCGAAAGCAGTAACTGTGGTATTTTTGTACCAGGCACCGACAATTTCAGACGTGTATACGTTGAATAGTACAGGGGATAAGACGGCTCCTTGGAGTACTCCACAGGTCTGTGGCACAGCTTCGGAGAAGATATCACCCACCCGCACCCTCAACGATCTGTTTTTCAGGAAGCTATCCAAAATTGAATAGAATTGTTCCGGGCATTCCCGGTCACAGAGCATTTGACACAGTGTCCCGTGAGACACCGAGTCGAATACTTTTGTGCAGTTAATCGAAATCATAGCCGTGGCTATGTTTGTATTCATGTTATGGCTAGCCTCTGACTGTACCTTCAGAAGGGGGCGCTCTGCGCTCATACTGGACTGAAATCCAGTCTGTTCTGGCGGAATGATGGCTTGTTTCCATGTGTCAGGAAAATACCGCAATCTTATACAGGGGTTGTATAAGTTTGCTAGTTGTACTATCCCTCTCCTCGGCATTTGTTTGAGCAGCACTGTTTGTATCCCGTCTTACCTGCGGACTTCATTTTTTTTTTTTTTTTTTTTTTTTTTAATTTTAAAATTTCAAATACAATGTACAAAAGAAAAATAACAAAATAATAATCGACTTACAAATTTCTCATCTTCCTGCATTTAAATGCATTTGGAGGAGTGCATAATACAATAAATTTTTTGATGTTGTTAATAGTACTCAGTCTTATATTCACACTAGGTGATGAGGCTCACCTTCTTTTTTGCGGACTTCATTTTTTTTTTTTTTTTTTTTTTGGGTGGGATGCACCTGGACTTCCCCAAGACGGGCCCGGTTATATAGGCAGGCCAGCCGTCGTGGGGGGGGGGGGGTTCCCCCCACTTGCGGCTGTTTCCCCCACCAGCTTCCTTCTCTCCTACTGACGTCTTAAGGTTTCTTTATTATTACAATATGGAAATATAGATGGATATTTTCCTGGACCAAGAAGAGGGGAACTTCTAATAAACAGGTTGACACAACACATGTTTTATGATAGTAGAAACGATTTCCATAATGTAGACAAAGACGAAATGGTTCAGTAGATGGAAAGTCACAACCGGCAGCACGGACGACGAAATAGTTGTCATTCATCTGCTTACCCATCCTAGCACGCCCCAAAGCGATATTTTGGACACTGAGCAGGATCCATTTGATTCGAACATGGATCATGCATGCGTTAGAGACAGTTGATCACCTTCTGATGGAAGTGATGATGATGGAAATTCTGAACATGGAAAAATAATACCTTTCAGAAGCATAAGAACGGAGGTTACATAAATCAAATCAGAGTAAAAACAAAAATTGAACACACTACAACATATCAAGGCGCTTATGTATCTATTGTTGAATACACTCGTATGTATGTACATATGCACTTTTTTATAAATACAAATATATTTGCGAGTTGAAAATTGATGCTTTTTGTTTATTTAAATGTTACATATTACTGCACTGGAGTTATAAATAAAACCTACTTAGTCAAAATTATAGATTTTCGCATATTCAGCTTTTTTTTGGCACAAAAAAACACTAAGTCATATCTTTATTTATTCATTTTTTTTTAAGTTTTGTAATCACACTAGGTAGTCTAGCCTAATAGCTTGTATAGGTGAATACCAGCACATCAAGTAACATCTCCATTAATGAAAATTTGTTCGAATACAATTCCTTTTAATTTGTGGCCCGCTGCTGGAGAGCAGATGCATCAAACTAATGACCCTAGAAACTAAAAGAACCCTCTTCGTTGTAACCATCTATGTCTAATTGACATAAATTAATATTGTAATTAATTAAATAATGTTTTAATTCAGGATTTATTTTTCAATTTAAGAAATGTTAAATGACTTAAATCGTCTCAGACTGTTAAGTACTTAGGCATAATTAATAAAAGCTTACCATTAACCCCTCCACTTGTTCCATTATCCCCTCAAATTAGAATATTCTGTGTTATTTGTGCACTACTAAACATTACATGTTTTTCGGTTTGAATTTTGTTTTCTGTACAAATAACTACAGCTTGCCATCTAACTGATTAGTTTATACAATTTTTTGATTTCTAGGGATGTTTTCCTCGTTTTATCTTAAAATACGTTCATTCCGTACACACTGACGGCCTAAAAAAATCTATTAGACTAACCGACTATCTCATTGCTGTTAGCATACCTTCGCAAAACATCTAAACTGATAAAGCAAAATTTTATAAACTGCTTGTCAGACTACTATTAGCCCCTGTATCGCCATCCTGGAGTATGATCTATAATAATAACTTCCGTGAACTTAATAAAATACAGAATAGATTTCTAACAATTTTTGTGTGCGTACTTCCATCTCCCGACTATGTAGTACCACTCATATTGACATTATTTATAGCATAGTAAAAATAAACCACTCAAAGGTTTCTTGAAAATTGTAAGTGTAGTTGTGGATAATACACCAACCGGGAAGAATATAGATAAAGACATTCTCTCTAGGAATTTGTAGATTTGAAATTAGCCACTACCGATGGATGAACAGTACGCCAGTGACATAAATTACGTTAGATAAAATCCACCTCTCTCTGAAGAGTGAAGTATCCATGGGAAAAATAAGTAAGGGTTTTCTGAAAGTGGGAGGGGTGAGGTGGTATCCTAGCAACGGAATTCTCTAAAATGGGGAGCCCTGCTCACCTCTCTGCTCCTCAGCTGCCGATTGGGCTCATCCCTCTCTGCTCCATAACCTTCATTTTCTTCTCTTTTAAAGAACTCTCATAAATGTTTGTAGTAGAGTTTAACTAAATAGTTGTCAGCGGATAAGGGATTCTTAATTCCATGTTTATTTCATTTACTTTATAGTTTGTTAGCTTTGTAGACTCAATAGAAACTTGTCTGCATTGATCTACAAAGCAATTCAAGAATAATAAGAGTTTACGGAATGTGAAATAGGGGAATAAAATAGCTGATAAGGAACCCTATATCTGCCATGATATGTCTAAAATCGACGTAAGAAATAAAAATTGTGACACAACCGTTTTAGGTAAAAATTCATCACAAGGAACAAGGTAAAACGTTAATGAATATAAATAATGAATAAGAGAATTTCTCATGCTAAAAATGATATTAGAGAGTAGGGAAACTAATAATTGCAGGCACTGCACTTGGAACATTTTTTCTTTTTTTTTATTTAAACACCTTTATTATGATAAAATTACAATCTGCCCTACTGGGCAATAAATAATTGTGATAAATGATCACATTCATACAATATAACTCAAAACATGTCACACTTAACATTCTTATTTTAAGCGCTTCCTTGTGTTCTTATGCAGAGCACGTAAAAATTGGAACATTAATTAGAATATTTTGAGTTATTTGTGCTCAACATGTTTTTCGGTTTGAATTTTGGTTTCTGTAGTTAATGGGCAAATAACTACAGCTCGCTGTCTAACTGATTAGTTTATACAATTTTTAGATTCCTGGGGGCGGTTTCGTCATTTTATCTTAAAATACGTTCATTCCGTACACACTAATGGTCGATTTTTTTAAGCAAACCAGTCTTGCTTATTTAAAATTGGGATTACACGCATTCAACGTTACACCAACCTTGAAAACAATAAAATATCTTGGTGAAAAAAAAGGTTAATCTCTAGAAATTAATCATAACCACAAGTAGTACTTTGAGTCGACCGAAAAAAAAACGACCCCTATTAGCATTAAACTTTGACATTTGGGATTGGTGCTCCCATTCGATACGTTGTCCATCCTCCGTCCTATTATAAACCACGGGCATTACTTTTCCATTTCCAATATTCCATTATGCACTCATGTGCTCCGGTAAAGAATACTTGTGTAGGTAACATTAGTTGGATTACAAGTGCTATCATTTGTATGCATTAGTGGATTAATGAGTAATTCCCAGTCTATCATCGTACGTCGTACTGGTTTCATGATAAAGGGCCTTCCTCCCTCAGTGAATTTTACTTACACTCGTACAAATAACGTTTCACATGCGGTTTGAGTCAAGCAATACACAATACATTCATGAGTACATTAAACAATTGTATTTTTAACGACGAAATAATGCAAATTATTCACTAGGATGTATCTTGTTTAGTTAATTTGGCACTATTTTTTATTTGATATGCTGATTTTATTTAAATTTTTTTCCTTTCGAAAATTTACATATTTACAATTGGATTAATTATGAAGAAAACTAAATTACAAAAGTAAGAAATAGCCATTAATTAAACTGGATATAATAAAAATATCTATGAAGTAGAGGGTATAGTTATATTTTAAACGTTTTAATATTAATAAAAAAAATAAGTATTAACAAAATTTATTATTTATTTGTTATCTAATTTCAATTACAAAAAACTCTTTAGACAATTCAACATGAGGTAGGCGAGCAACAGTTAATAATTTACCTTCGCATACCACCAATAATTGTATAATTGGGCTTAGATAAATTAAATCCAATTGAAACTTTTCTTAAATTTTTGGGTTGGGAACTAGTAAATTTTTTTTTCTCAAAAATTACTTGTTACATTTTTGACTTGAATTATCAATTGACATGTGCGATAAAGGCCGCACATAAAGGTGTTACTTAACGAGTCTGGATAAATCAAGAGGGTGGACTATTGTGCAATTCAGTATTAACTTAGCGAGGATGAGTGTGTCTATTAGTCAAAAGAACCTCAAGAAAAAATAATTTCATGCACACATTACCTCTGTTTCGTATTAATCAAAATTAATAAATGTTACAGGTTTTTATAAAAACAGTTTGGTTTTATTTTTAATTAAATCATTAAATTTTCAATTAAGTTCTTCAGTAAGTATTTCTGAAGAGCTAACAGATAATTAAAAACAAGTTAAGCTTTCCTTTTCATTAGTCGCGATTGGTTCATAGGAAGATTTTAACAGAAATGAGCTGCCGTGAAGAAAAATAAGTTCAATTTTCTTGGTAAATAGCTCAAAGAATCTGTATTTAATATTTTTTATTTCAGAATTAGGATTCATATTATATATTAAATCCAATGGAAAATTTCCTTAAATTTTTGGATTTGGAAACTAGTAAATTTTTATTTCTCAAAAATTACTTGTTACATTTTTAACTTGAATTATAAATTTTTATAAACTATTTCACACGTATATACCGTATAAAAATAAAAAGTCATTATTATTAGAGTAATTCTTCCAGTAGAGAGTAATAGAGTAATAAATAAAATTTACCAAACAAGGAAGAAATTGAGATTTTCACGATTTTTCTTTGTATCCTGTTGGCAGCCCAGTTTGGAAGCTCCAGTTAACGATTCTCTCAACCTGCTTACCTTTCATGGTTCATAATGGATTCTGAATAGTTGCTGTTAATGATCTTCCGTATTTTGTTCTAATAACATAAATCAAAACTTAGTGTTGAGAAATATAAGAAATACAAGTATAAAGTATCAGGGATTCATACTAAATGGCAGGTGTCATTGAAAGAAGAAATTTGACCAGATTATAATTGAGATCAAATTACGTCTATTTACGTAATGGGTCTGTGGAGTCATTTACTTAACTTGTACCTTATCGAAATACATAATTTAATTTAATGAAAATAAATTTTAAATAAACCAAGTTTTTAGCCTTTCATGCTTCATTTTGAAACAAGTATTATAGTGTCCAATATCGGTAACAACAATACGGTATATGTTTCATACTCGTATGTTTTGGATAGTATAATGATGTACATTAACAAGTGCCAATAGTCGGTTCTGGGTTTATTAACTAAGCTTCTCTCACTATCTTTCTTAAGATTCATCTAAAAATCTATTTTATATCTAAAGCTTTCCATAGGAATCCATATAGGATTCCAGTTCCTAATAAAGTTCCAATAAATAACAACAATAAAACAACTTTATTATGATAAAATTACAATCTGCCTCATTGGGCAATAAGTAATTGTGATAAATGTTTTCATTCATACCATATTTACAATCATTCACTCGCTCACTCATACAGTATTTACAAATAGCCCAGAGACGTCCCAAATCCACATGGTTGTCACCTCCCTCGCATGCGAAAGAGGAAGCGGAGTCTTGGGAAGTCCCCCACGCTCCTCCGTCTGCCACGTCACCGGATACAGGCCAGCGGAGGCTGACGAAGAGCCATGATTGGAGAAATTGGCTATTGGCAGGACTCCCACACGTTTCCAATAAAAAAAAAAATGGAACATGCAAAATTCATTTCCGTTTCGCTAACTGTTAAGCTGTTAAACTGTTCAGCTCGGAAGCCCTAAAATAATTAAGTAATTAATCTCAATTAAAATGGGTGTTCTTATGTTACTTATTTTAGCTATTTACACCTTTTTGTTTTAGTTGTTGAAAGCGATTTTCAAAGAACGACATGGTTTAAAATATAAAATGAAGTATGAAGTATGAATGTAATATACTTGACAATTATTGAATAAACTTGTGTGGTGTCCAACATGGATCAGAAAAGCGATATTCTGCGCAATAATATGCGCTTGGTTTCTTCCCCGAGGGGTTTTTGAGAAGCGATTGTACCATGTTGTGTTACACACCATTGTTTGTATGAAGGTAGGTGGCAGGAGAATGACTGCAGTTGGTGTTATGTTTTATTTATGTTTGTAAAGTAATGTACTGAATGAATATTAGCAATAAAATTAGCATAAATAATTTTTTTCTATAATAATACATTTATTGTTAAGTAATTAATGATTTTTGTTTTAAA
The DNA here is from genome assembly GCA_930367205.1 of Acanthosoma haemorrhoidale. NCBI lineage: Eukaryota > Metazoa > Arthropoda > Insecta > Hemiptera > Acanthosomatidae > Acanthosoma > Acanthosoma haemorrhoidale. The sequence goes on along the minus strand of OV884009.1, from coordinate 103,113,925 downwards.
TAATGTCTTGTATTGTTCATGTTTATTTACTATAAACTGTGATGTAATGTTGCTTAATTAAAAAAATATATGCATTGAATCATTTTAATAGTATTAATATATGATTGCCTTATAAAAGGCAGATTGTAATTATTGCACAATAAAGATTGTTGTTGAATTATAATATAATATATTCTTTGATATAATATTTTTAACAAATAATCAAGGCATTCATGACGGTGAAAAGTGGTACACTTGTCTTTCTTGGAATCTTACAAAATTGTTTCTTTGTCAGCTATTCATTTCTCGGTATGAATTAGTAAAGCGAATCGCTTAGATCATTCATCTTACTTCATTAGAATATTATTGTTTGATGTTCTCATTGGCTAATCGTCTAAAATAAAAGAAAACTAATTTACCCAATAAAGTTATTCACTGAACGCCTGACACAAAAAATGTTCATAGTGATTGAAATGAAGAAAAGCTGTCAGAATTACAGTCTTCATAACAGAAATTTTCATGAATATTAATCATATTCATGATCTTTGCCATATTTGTGCCCTTTTAGAACTACATTTCACTCTATACAAATAATTAGAACATTTTGAAATATATAATTTATTTTAATTAGTAATTCAGGACTTCATGTAAAACAATTTTTTTTTAATACAGACCTGTCTGACATATTAAACAAAATACAATACAGTACTATGACAATTTATCGAAGGTCGTCAGGATGAAATATAATAACTCTTTAAAGTATTGAAATAAAATTAGATTCCACTGTATCTAATAATTAAAATAAAATATGAAATAGTGATCACAACTATATTCAGATGCCAACTCCCTCCATTTTCCAGTACTCCAACCTTTGAAGCTATGTATTTTATAAAATAAATTTTATTTTTCCTAAATTAAAATTTATATGTACTTCAATAAAGACTATAATTCATGAGCGATGATGTTAGTGTCTTGTTTTTAGACTAGATGCATTGCTTATTAGAATGACATTTTTTTTTGTTAAATAAAATTTCAATGGTTTTCAATTATTTTTTTTATTAATTATGTATAAGTAAGCGAAATGAAATGAAAAACTTGACCTTATTCTGGAACTAATGTGACCTAAAAATAAGATGAATGTAAACTAATATAGGGCTGTAGTAAGACCAAGAAGCTGATTTTATAGTTATATAGCAGTGGACTGAGAGGAAAGAAGAAATAATAAAGGCGGGATTTGAAAACTGAGAGGGAGAACAATCATGGATGGAGATGCTGACGAGTTCCAAATATGCACATGTGTGAAAGAAGTGGTCAAAGGAAGCGGATCTATAAGCAGGGGTGGGGGTGGGGCGTGGAGGTCGGATAACCGGCATCTTGTGATCCCTGAACGGTTTGAAGATTTGAGTTTAAGGAGGATATTTGTATGCGTGATAGGGCTTGGAAGGTAAGGTAGTAGAGGGAGTATAGGTAAGGTGGTAGAGGGACTATAGCAGTCGAGTGGGCCGCAGAATATAACATGATCGAAGTGAAGCGTTCCACGTTCTCTTTGAACTGTTTATATTTAGTTTTTAATTGAGATTCCGGGAGACCCAATGCAATATAAGTCGATATGGATAAGGATAAGGGGGGGGGTATAAGTTTGCGGAAGGTGATGACAGGAAGCAGTTGAATAGTTTTAGGCTGAATATGGATCGTCAAGTAATTTGGGAGACGAGTAGCCGCCATATCAACATTTGGTACGTTTGGTTCGGGTCTAATTTATTTTTATACATATAAAAATATACATAATGTTTACGAATATATCCAACTTTAGAAAAATATATCTAATGTCTTTATCTATCCATACATGTTTCCTTTTGCTCGGAGATCCACGCCACTACGCTCAAGTCAAATATTTTATTTTATGAGATGCCATTTAATTATTAAAACTACTAAATTTGATTAATCTATCAAATTCTGAGCGTACTATTGGCATATAGCACATGAGCTTACATATAGCGTCATTGGCGTAAATCTACAATAAAAATAATATTGTTTAAAATTGATTGGATTTAATCCTGTCCCAATTAATTATAACAAAGTTAAATTATCTGATAATTTACCGTGGTTATCAATGGAAAGAATTCAGTTACTCAAATTGAATTTACAATATGATATGTTTTCATTCACATGACTGAAATATTAAATGAATTTAAATGATAGCTGATTACATTAGCTTATAAAGTACCTATTAAAATCTATGCTTACAATTACATCGGCGTATTCTTGGCAAGGCTGTACTCAAACAGCGTCCCAAAACTCAAATCATCCTCTGGCTCGTCTCAGAAATAAGTGCTCTTCAACCTATCTTGTTTCCACTTCATCCACACTCCTCCTAGCACACCTATCTTCCTTCTGGTCGGTCTATTCATTGACCTCCTTGAAACAAAAGATGTTTTCTTCGCATCACCTCTAACCAAGCGAGCTTGTAAACTTGCGAAGGTCATTTTTCACAACCCGTCTAATGTTTCTGCTAGAGTACTTCTATTTCTACTAGAAGCTTGAATCGGTGTTTTCTTTGATGTCACTCTCCGGTGCCTCGAATGGTTTTGACGTGATCTTAACCTCTACTTCTATTCCGTGGCGATCAAAAGGTTATTGCTTGTCCGTCAAACCCCCTTTTGCTAGCCACCGACAAAGACATATACATTTACATACACATAACAGTAGCCGATTTATATTTCTTAATTATATTATTTCCTATATTATATTTATGTGTCGGGTTACACTAAAGTGTTATGGGTGCATTATGTATAATTATGGCTACATATGGCCGACATTCCTGATGTTATATTTATATAGCAGTGGATTGGGAGGAGATAATAAATAAAATATCCGGGGTTTGACTACTGAGATAAGGTTTGGTAGAAGGAGTATTGCCGTTGAGTGGATGGAAATGACCGTATATACAAAAAATAAACTTTAATCAGTCAAACATCTACCATTCTGTTCGTTGACCTTTTACCACCTTACTGGTAACTTCATGACCCCGCGTTCATAGAACTTCTGGTCCTTATCAGAAAAAAGCTCAACCAAGTGCGATTTGAGGTCATCGTTATTTCTGAAATTTATACCATTTAAGAAGTATTGTAAACTTCGAAATAAATGATAATCCGATTGTGCAAAGTCGGGGTTGTATGGGGGTTGCGACATCACCTCCCAACCGAAAATATCACTAAGCCCCAATAGATTCGTACGTTTTGCTAAAGATGTGTGAGGCCACGCACTGTCGTGGTGGAACCCAAATATCGAGCTTCTTAACAAGTCCAAGACGTCTTATATGATTTTCAATTGTGTCTGAAACATTTAATTGTTTTGTAATCTCTTGCACAGTTATATAATGATTCAATTCAATTATGGCTTTTGCACACGCAGGTTGACTAGAATGTTGGTGATCGTTCAGTAAAGAATCTCCAGAACAAAATTTATTAAAAAAATTCTGACACGTGCGTTCTGTTAAACAATCAACACTATAAACTTCACATATCTCTTTGTGAGCCTCAGCCGATTTCTTGCCTTTATGAAAATAAAAAAAGTAAAATTTGTCGAAAATGCTTATTTTTGCACTCCATCTTAAAACTGACCGTAAACATCTGTAAACAAAATTACACGGAATTACTTTCTATTGCAACCTAAAGGTATCGACTACAAATCTCTAAAATTCTATCATTGACCAAAGAATAACGAAACAAACATAACGCTGCAAACAGAACGGTGCGAAACGAAATCACTTTCTTGCCAACCCAATATATATATATATATATGTTTATATTTATGTTACTAAATAATTGCATTTATTTCCACAAGCAAGTTTAATCTATCGTTATATGTGTTCGATCCCGACATGGGAACGTAAAAAATAAAATTAATTTAAAAAAGTAGAGATCGCCTTGATTTTGCAATACCCTAACCTTTGGATAGGGTGCAAGTTTGAGGGTGCTAAAAAGTCACGTTTCCACTCGGTTTAATGGGGGTAGTTTTTAACAGCTAGAACTAAAAGAAAAGGAAAACGAAGGCTGAAGGTTGGGTCGAGGAGTATGTATGTAGGTTTTATGACATATAAGGAGCGGAAGAGGCAGCCAAAGGCTACTTCGTTTTGTCCAAGGTCCGAGGTGGACCTGACTGATTTCTGTACGGGACCAATACCGAAGACAGGCTTGTGAAGACGCTGAGGTCTGGATCTGGGCTTCCTATCTTGAAACCACTGTTGTAAACAGTAAGAAATAGTTTGTATTCTTAGCTAGTAAGATCTCTCAAATCATATTAAATTAAATTACAAGTCAGTAAAACATTGGTGATAAAATACATTGTATATTAAATTGTATTTTATATAATTAAAACCTTCCATTTTGACCACCACGTTAATATATTAAAGTAAATTTTCATGCATTGTGTAGGTTGGTACTCAGATGGTCCCATATCAATATTATCATATTCCATCAACTACTTTTGTTTGCGCATGCGCAAACGTACAACTTGAAAAGCTTTTAATTTTTAAGTACAATAATTTCTCATGTACACTCGGTTTACATTTTATATTTATTCTTTTTATTAGAATATAGTAAAAATTTGTAATTAAAACTTTTACACTTTTCAATGTTTTTGGTTATCTACTATTTTAAAGAGAACTATTGAGCCTGAACATTCTCTTATGGACTGAAATGAAAGCTAATTAAATTTACTTCAAATTCATTCTTTATAAATGGTCTCGTAGAACGATTATTTTTGACGATATTTCACAAAATAAGTTTTCACTTTTTGGAGAGCTGTGTATCTTAAAAAGTAATGGTTCAAAAGAGGTCAGTTTGGTTTCAAATTCTGCACATTTTATGTACTTCAAAAAAAAATGCGACAAGCTTTTCTTACAGGTGCAGATTTTTTAAGTTGCATTTTGGGAGTTATTTAGTAACAGTTGAAAAAATTGCGACAATCTCCCTGTTTTTAGGCTATACGCAGATCGGTGTTTTTTGAAGCTGAAATTTTGGTTTCTTACTATTGATTTAGGTCCTCACAACATATTAAAAACTTAGAACTACAGCACTTTTTCCATGTATAATTTGACTGGTCTACATGTGAATACCTTCATTTCCGTAGTTGTGGAAACTTTACCGTTGGCGGTATTGAAATGAGGAGGTGATTATATACATTAACCAATCCTAGGCTATGTTGTCTAACTTAAGTATTTAATGAACTCACGGGAAAACGGTGTTACATACAAAATTTCTTCTTCTACTTAATATGTTATTTATAATTAGTTTTATTTTTCCGTAGTAAATCTTTTTAATGTTAGTGAAATTGATCAAGATTTGGCAACAAACCAATCCTTAAATGAAACTCATCGTTAAACCACAATGTATGGAAAATAAATTTAAAACTATGAAATGAGAGTAATAGTATTTATATAATGATAATTTAAACAATAATAAGTTCTAGTTTGTCAGAGAAAAATTTATTGTAAATGTGTCATAAATTAGATTATTAATCACCTAAATATTGCCGTATTAGAAGAGATTCTAATATTTCTTTTTTAATTAAAGATTTCTTTCGTTATGCAAACTTTTTGCGTCGGATCAATTGTTAAAGTAACCTCGCTGATAAGGTATGAAAAGTGAATGCTCTGAAGGTAAGTATGATTACAATCGTTAATTGTAGTTTCCTAACATAATTTTCTATTCCATTAGATGTTATCACAGAAACGGATTAAATACAAAGCCCAGAATCTGACAAACGAAACAAGGAAATTTTCAACTGTTTTTTACATAATATTAGAATATAATAAATATTTAGTAATTAAAGCTTTTACACTTTTCAATGTTTTTGGTTATCTACCATTTTAAAGATAACTATTGACCCTGAACATTCTCTTATGGACAGAAATGAAAGGTAATTAAATTTACTTCAAATTCATTCTTTATAAACGGTCTTGTAGAACGATTATTTTTGACGATATTTCGCAAAATAAGTTTTCACTTTTTGTAGAGCTGTATCTTAAAAAGTAATGGTTCCACAGGGCTCAGTTTCAACATAATTTTTAGATTTATTTTCATCCGACAGTAATCTGCATATTTTATATCAGATGTAACTGAGACGGAATAAAATAAAATTTTTTTTAATGAGTTGGATAGTTGGCAACAAAGGGAAAGCTTGTCCCAGAATTAACGCAAGCTTTGAATTTGCCGCCATTTGTGCAGTAAAGTGCGGGCAACCCTAAAAAAAACACAGTTCTTTGTGCCGAAGTTGGATGATATTGATGTGGCGAATATGTGGTTTGAACAAGATGGTGCCACATGCCATACAGCCCATGAAACAATTTAAATACTACACGAGACATTTCCAGGTCGTGTACTTTCTCGTTTCGGTGATCAGAATTGGCCCCCTAGATCGTGTGATTTAACACCTTTAGATTTCTTTTTATGGGGTTATTTGAAGTCAAAGGTGTATGTCAACAAGCCCACATCCACCCGTGCATTAAAAGAGGAAATTCAACGCTGCATCAACGAAATTCAACCACATTTATGCCAAATGGTCATGAAAAATTTCGACAAAAAGTGCGTAAGTGCCAGCAAAGTCGTGGAGGCGATTTGCCCGATGTGTTATTCCATAAATAACCCTATCCTATTTACTTTATAATTCAATAAAAAAATAACAAAAAAAATACTAAAAACTGAGTTTTCTATTTAAATCAAATCTTGCGTTAATGCTGGGACACCCTTTAGTAGTTCTTGTATCTGCGTAAAAATGACTGAGATTGAAATGTTAAACCATATTTTAAATTTAACGTTCTCATTTTTATCCATGCATTATACAGCTGATATTAAAGTTATTCCAAAAAGTACTTACGTATTTTACGTTTTGGGAGCCAACAATAAAAATCACTTAAACCGGCTCACTACTTTTATTGGGTAAGGGCTCTATTTTATGAGGTAGCGCAGTTGTAAGATTGATTTAATGTACCTGAAGATATTGACTTATATTCCGCTATGCAATAGCTGATGAAATATGCGGATTAGGTTTTGTTTAAAATGGAATTACAGGAAGAATGAAAAAAATAAATAAAGATTGGTCGATTTGATGATTTCAAAGGCTATTTAAAGGTTTAGTTAGTTATGAAAGAGCGATTTCCAGTGACCCAGATGGTTTAACAAATACAATGTAACAACAAGTGAGCAAGCAACAATAATTATAAATACTGAGTAGTATTTTAACAATCATTTCATGACTCTCGATATGGTCCTTTATGTTATTCGTTCCAAATCTCACATTTAATTAAATAATGTAATTTAGTTTTTAATTTCTTCAAGTTAACATTATAAACTGTTAAGATATTGTTTATGATGTCATTTTGTAATACGAATGGCGTGGATGACGTATATTAAATCAAGTGTAGTACAGTGATCCTATTTGAAATAAAATATTTTGATGAGTTCACAGAGAATTTAGCTGTAGTAATCGAGCCAAGGCTGTAGATTTACCAACAGCAGCTATATGACCTATGGTAACTAAATAATTGCTATCCTTTATCCTTTATTCATTTATTTATAATTTATTCTTAAAACATTACTTCCATTTTGGGGTCCGTCTATGTGCGGGTATAGCCATATAACCATCACCAGACAGCACATACAATGAAGAACTTTATTAAAAAGGAGATAGTTATAAGCTAATGATATCGTTTTTATATAAAAAAGCCCACCCAACAATTCTGAACGAAAGCAAATTTTCTCCTGTCTCACATAGAGCTAAGGTATGTATTATTTGTCAATTGGTGTAATAAGAAAAATATTTCATACGTGTTCTGAATATATTTCGTTCTTTATATACTGGATACGTGCTGTTCTGCTCTACACGGACCTCCTACATGTGTAAAAGGGGGTGCACAGTGAAATGAAGATTAGTTAGATTGACCTGAAGCACACTAATTGACTAGTAATAAGCTATGCTTATCACTACGGCCTGTTTTTCACTTTTTACCACGCACCGTCAGTTTTTAATTTTCCTACCAAGGGTTTGTGATCGTTGCCAGTTCTTCAGGCAACTGGTGACACTCAAATAACAAACTCCATCTAATTTAAACCATAACTTATTAATCTTTATATTTATTATCTTTTGTTATCGTTGTTTACCTAATACTGGTCACCTGAACTTTAATTCACAAACAAATGTTAAATAAAACTTATTAGACTAGGAATCGTTTTTCTTCCTTTGGATATTTTTTTTTTTTGACGTGAATGTTTTATTGTGAGTTTTGTAATTAGTACTAAATAATCGGTGGAAAAAAACTTGATTTTTTTCTTTCAATCTGTAATAAAGTGGTTTTTTTTTGGTTTCATCTTTTGGGATGTAAATAAATTTTAATTAATGAGCTATTTAACTTTATGGCATAAAATAAGTAAATAATTAACAAAACGTTTAAAAGAAATATAAAGGAAGAGATAAGAAATGAATTGTGCAACGTTCACGTGTGTTCTGAGCAAAATAAAACAAAATGATGCACCCATTTTGACCGAAGCATTCTTATTTTCAAGAAAAACGATTTATGTAAAATAATGTTTTTCATTAGCATGAATTCCGCTAAATATTCAACGAAATTCAGTGCAAATCCTCGGTCCTTGTTAGATCCGTTTTCTACATCAGTTGGTGCAACACTGACTTGGGAGAGAGACAGAACATTCACAGGTCAATACAACTTCACCTTATAAGAAAATGTAGTAAGATTTAGAAAGTATTGCAGTCGAAGCAAGGAATTTCATTCAAAGTAGAACTTCTACATAGATTATCCGTTTTACTTTTGCTTATAAATGACTAAAATGTCAGCATGCTTGGTGATATAACGAGTTAACGGTACACAGAGTGGCATTAAAGGAATGTACGACAATACAAAAAAAATTATGAAGGGAAAATCTACATAATAAACATGAAAGACTTACAATTGGAGGTGGAGGCCTGAACAATATATCGTCTATGAGGAAGGAAGACCTGCTACGTTGGGCCCACGGTTCGCGCGCGGCCATGACTGGACCTGAGCTCGGTCCACAACCTCTCAGCCCATTGGCCCATCGATCTGGCAGCTCATTGGTTGAGACACGCCCACCACCCCCCTCCCTTCACCCCTAATGATCTATTGTGCGGGGGCAACAGGGGACGGAATAACATAACAGATCCTGAGCCTGTCTCCGTCTACCTCAGGTTCCTCTAACTCACCACCGCAACCTTCCCTCCCTCCAATCTTTCCCCAATATGGTGAATTTTCTCCTACTACATCTCCAGCTCACCCCAAACTGTCCTCCAGATTCTATGACTTCGATAGTATAGGGCATACTGAATACTGATCAAACTAATCCACGAATCAGTTGCCTCACCCTTTAATTTGTTTAGAATTTATTGAAGCAACACCCTCAAATAACGAGATTTCAAGGAAGATGGTTACCAAAAAGGTTGTGCACCTGGATACGTTGCATCGCAGTGGCGAATAAATTACAAATATATATGAAAAAAATATCTATCTATATCTGTATATTCAGCTTCTTTACCTGACGACTAAACTCTACGCTACAGTTCAAATAAATAAAATTAATAATGAAAGTTACTAAAACTAATATAAAATATGAGGATTCAATTGATAAGTAATAATATAACGATTAGATGAGTATGCAGTTTCCTTGGTTACTGGGTATAATTTTGAAAATTTCTCAATTATGGCGTAGAGATTTTCTTCCCCATTCCAGTAGGTAAGGGTCCCAAAAAAACAGCTGAGACTCTCATCCATTTGTCAGGATTTTCCAAATAAATATAATTTGAATGTAGTTTTGCCAACTTCACAGGCGTTGCATCTTGAATTACTTCGATGACATTTTTCATTAATTTCGGGGCTTAAAAGTCTTAATGATACGATTTGACATCCCCATATGCCCACGAATTTGATAAAATTTAATAATAAATTGTATCAATTGATCCGATGGAACGTGTATGCTATAGTTGTTGTTTTCTTTTGACTTTATTAAACAAAATTCGTTATAGAATTCATATTTTGGGTATGAAATTTCGTTTTCTTTTGATTTTTTGATATATGCTTCCTAACTAAATAGTTGGTTGTCCTGTGAATATGAATGTTTTAAGTTTCCGAAAATATCTCAACCTATTGGGTTGGGGTCTAATGTAATCTTATTGATTATGTAGTCCGTTTTAACTTGTGTTGTTATCTGTTCAATGATATTGGCACGAAACTAATTATATTACCAAGTAAGTTGCTCGACTTCTTAGTCTACGCGATCGTCTAAATCTTGATATATTTTTTTCAATTTTTCATTGAATTCACAACTGAGGGTTTCTGATTACTTTTTAATTTTCTCGTCGCGAATTTGTGATTGCCGCGCTAATTTGCTTGCTATTCTTTTCTACATAGCATTCGTTGAATTTATTTTGTAAATCAGATTTAATTTGTCAAACTATTTGGGATTGACCTTCAATTCAAAGCCCTCTCACAATTCTGTTAAGTTGTTATTAATTCTTGTGCATTGTTCTGACACATTATTATATAATTGTAACATTTTTTGTGGCATTTATTTCAATATTCCCATCACAGACGATGAATCGTCTTTCGAAGGAGGTGGGGTCGTGTTTGGCGGGCGCATTTTGTCTTGATTCCCAGATTTTAATGCATATTTTTCCACGTCTTTCTGTGCGGGTTTCTCACTGGGGTTGGATCTACCTGAATCTGGTGACATATTGAAAGTTTACTTCGAGATGTGTACAGAATAAATATGTGAGTAGTGTGTAAATTGTGCACGTAGCAGATTATAAAATTGTTAATACGTTAATTCTTAGTTTAACATGCGGAAAATTCATTAATTGTTTTGTATTGAACTTTTGACCACCTAATCTCTTAATGATTTTAATAATTAATTACTATAAGGAATAACTAATTAACTAGTCCCGGAATCTAGTAAATACTCCCAGAGCGGCCCCCATATTGTAACGTACCTCGTTTCCTAGTTTCTTTGTTCTGGTCGTCGGTATGTCCAATGATTCTTTAAAGTCGTTGCTTTTTCTTAAAGCGGCCTTTGTTCTTCAATATTTTCAAAATTACCAACCACTTTGAACGGGAGCACGACTCTCACTCAAGACTAGGCGCGAACTAATTTTTATTTTTTTTTCAACGACACCTGAAAACGACACGTCCCGTGTTCGGTACTTGAATTTAATCAACATTAAACAACAGGGCAACGCTACCCTGATGCCACCTGTCTAGTAGGCTAATGGGCTCCCATCTTAACGGAAGCTCACCAACCATTTGGTGACCCACCAACTTGGCTAACCAACAATTATTACGTTACCATTAGGCAACGGTAGTAACTCTATAAAATAAACCTGTTTATTTATTATAATAACTTAGCTTTTTGAGGGATGAGTTAGTTAGAGATGAGGGATCTCGCACAGGGATTAGGGGGACCAGTGTGGAGGCAATGTAAATTCTGGTAACGGAAAGTTGCTTGCCAGCTTGGATGAAAGGGATGTTGAGACCAGAGTGATTACCCAACAAAGAAGGGAACACTTTCGGTGAATGCGGATTATTTATTTTGATACATATAATATAATAAATACTAATACATAACAAATGTAGAAAAATATATCTAAAATGTATTTTTATTTTAGTTAGTTAGTTCTTATTCAAAGGCTAAATTATCTTAGTAGTTTCTCATGGTGATCAATAGAAGGAATTTCTTTAGAATAAATAGAATGGAGAATTGTAATTAGATAATTAGAATTGAATAAGAACATTGAACACAATTACCTATTTCTCAATAAGGGAGATTATAATTTTATCACAATAAAGATTTGATATATAAGAATAAATGGAATTTACAATGTGAAATGTTTTTATTTAAATGGTCGAAACTTTAAAATGATGGAGGATTAAAATATCTAATAAACTAACAATTACAATCTATGCTTACTAATGCAGTGTCTTCATTGATGGGGGTGCTTCCCAACCGAATGTCCCAAGCCCTCAGGCTGTATTCTCCCAAAAAGGAAGACCTCCTTCCTAGCCCTCGTCGCAGAACTAAGAAAATGAGAGAGAGCTTCCTATTGTATGTCCCTCTTAACAGCCAAGAGTCTCGGCCAAAAGATTTGATCCCGCGTAGGCGATCTGAGTGGTTTGGTTTGGCATCTGATATATCTGCCTCACCTTCACCTGCTTATAACCTTTATGCATATTGATTTTTTTTTTTTTATGGCAGTCGGTAAAGAGACCTGCGTTGTCAACGTCATATAGTCGATTTTTATCAATTAATCCTATTATTTCGATATTAAATCTACGTGGTAGGTCACACACATAACAGGATACATTACTTATTAAGATAACCTCCAAGAAATAAAGTTTGGAAACATTTTTTTGTAAATATTTTAAGTCTGTTTGTAAGAAAGTCGTGTTTATAAATATTAAAAAAAAAAAGTAATCGTTCTGAAACATTTTTTTTTTTTTTTTTTTTTTTTAGTTAAATTGCCTGAAACTTTAAAAATATATTAAATTGTTACATGTTCAACCGTCCGTCATGGGGAAGGTAGTGTACAATTGTTAAATAACGTTAAGGAACTGAGGCCAGAGGATCGGGGCAAGCAATAAACCACCTCTTTTGATGTAAGCCGACCGATGTACCCTATCTGTTAGGATATGGGTGGCGCTAAGTGCAAGATGTTGCGGGAAAGACAGGCACGGTCACAAATAGCCATAAAGAAAAATGCCTTTGGTTGAGAGTGAGAAATACGGTCGGTCCAAGACGAGAAGATACTTTGGGAGGAGAATTAGCGGGGAGTCGCTGAGGGGAGGTGGCTGACTGCCTAGTTCGGGACCTCTTAGCTTCGAGGTCGCTTCTACATTAATCAGATTGAAGACATCGATGTAAACTAGTAAGATTTAAACTTTATTTGTAGCTAGTATAATAGATGTAATCTGTTCACCATTTGAGTTAATAGTAAAAACTGTCATTCCTCGTGAAAACATTTTAACCTTGTTGTTTTGGTTAATAAAACATTTTGTCTAGTAAATTCTATTTTACCATTGAATCCCTTTCATTTTGATCACCACGTTAATTTAGTAAGGTAAATTACTTCGGGTTTGGATTCAATTGGGACCAACAGTAAGGGAATTCAATATATGAATAAGGCATAATAAGACATTACGCTAATGCAATACGCTCACGATTTGATGAATCAAATCTGTAATTAGTTGAATAGTTAGATTAAATATTCTAATTACTCAACTAGAGCGTAACTAGATCAAGTGGGTAAGTCAGGTAAATAGATAAACGGATATATGTATCCTTAGAAAAGATAATCCTTTATTTATTGCCTTAAATGTTTTTGTATTCGGATACAGTTGTGTGTCGGGTAGATAGAGTATCCCTAAATAAATAAATATATAAATGAAAAGTTTCATTCCCCCTCCACCAAATGCTGCTTAATACATATCTGTCATGCTGTATATTTTTGAGCTGAGGCATTGTATTTGTTATAAGTATGAAGAGTCGGCCTTTACCTGTCATAGGGTAAGCGTCTCTACCGCATCCGTCCGTGGTTAGTTGTATGTAGTAGTGGAATTCGATAGTTGTACGTGCGGCAAAGTAAATGACTGTGTAGAAAAAGTCGCAGAATCGAACTGGGCTTCTTTCGCAACGTTTTGAGGTTTGTGGTGGGGGGTAACGTGCAGTCTAATTGCGGAGTAAACAAGTAAGTAACTCCTTATTTGTAGTGTGGTACTGGCAAGGACGGTACCTGGGCCCTTTTTTCCAATGCCAACCCTGACCGAGGTCACACACTTTCGGATTTCGGGTTTTTGCCTCCGGTCATTGTGCACCCCTTCTCCAAAACAAGATGAATAGTAGTGACGTAGTGCAAGTCGTTTCGTTGACTAGGGATGTCAGCGGAGAGGAACTAGGTGATGACGACCCGCTATACCTGGGCCTCCTCGAGAGAGGCTACAAAACCATACGAACAACATGGGCTGCCTTTGGTTGACGTACGGGTCACGAAAAACTACCAGACCATCATAAACCACAGGATAGATGTCTTGATAGAAGACATAAAAAAGCTTGTAGCAGAAAATACAAAGCTGAAGGTGGTAGTCCAACCAGCGGGACTCTATCGCAGCAGATCTTAACCACTGCAGTAGAGGAAACAGCCAGAGGCATACTGAAGAACGATGCCCTCCTCCAGCAGATATCAATGAGTGTGGCAGAGGTGGAGACCACAGTGGTTATACACCAGGTCCCAACATTTGTGGAAGAAGTCCGGCATTCAGCTTCTCAAATGTCCATAGATGTACAGAGAGGTGGGAAAGGCATAAATACCCCGGAAGGAGTGACCAAAGAGGCTGCAAGCCCAGTAGCAGGACCATCCAGGGTGACTTCAGTACCTGCGCCCACACTACCAGAGGTACTTACTCATGGAGCATGGAGGAGAGCCAGGAGTCTGCTGGACTCCACAACCCTTCCTCGCCTCACTGCGAAGATGGTGAGAAAGAAGAGGCTATGGGATGTAGTGAGAGGAGTCCCGAAGTTGTGGAGCAAGAAATAGTTTTAAGAGGAGGTGTGCGTCATGCTGTCGCAGAAAGAAAGAATCAGAGCCCGGGGTGTGCCAACTGAGAGAGAGCAGGATGCCCAGGGAGAAGCAGATGCATCAGGCAGGTTCCACAGTGCGCCCTATATATCACAATATGGTCGTCGATCTGAAGAAGAGTACCCAATATAAATAGGCTCAGAGTTAAATCAGAGCTCAGAGCAAATCAACATCCATCCCTACATCCCTAACCAAGACGATAGCTCAAAAGAATTTCAAAATGTAAAGTTTTAAGAATCGAAAATAGAAATTGCGTCGATCTTATTTTTTTAATTTACGTTTATGTTATCCTTATTATCGCTGTTGTCTTAAAGGCAATTTTTAGTGACCGCGGTGGTTTAATATATCAAATGAGTCCTTTTTACAGCGTTTAAGAATCTGATACAAACCTCTGCGTGTATCCATTGAAATTGTTTTTTTCACTTTCCCCGTCCTACATTATTTCGTCTATACATATTTTTAAAAAATACTATTTATCTCGGGATCACCATAACCATTATTTTAGTGACAATTTATAAGCAATTTTTTCAAAGATTAAAAAAATGGTGAAGTTATCGATTCTAGGAAAAACTAGTATATGCGGAGTAGTTGCCTGCCCGTGGCGGGTTGGACAAGCCAGCGTCAACACAGTGGTCCTTTTCAGATCAGGCACGTCCCTTGTATAGCGTTTCTACGTCGTCCTCGTAATGAGTTGAAAGCTTGCCACGTCACGGTCTAGTTTTTATCAGGCCTATCTTTCACTTCTATGCAGTATATGTAGAGAGTGAAACTTAATTTATACAATAATGAGAGGCCAATATTAGTTGGGTTACTAACTCATGAAAAATCGATCAAAAAAATTACAATAATCTTCCGAGGGAAAATCAAACAATATATCACTAAACGTTAAATGTTGGCTAATTTAGTGTTATGACACAATTTTATATAATTGAATTCATTCCTTGCCTATAAAAAAAACACACTCATTTCGCAGAATGTAGCATTTTGGCATAGTTTTGTCGGTAAAGAATTGGTCAATGGTAGAGAAATAATTTTTTTGAATAATTTAATGAAAGTATGGTTTTTGGTTAATAGATAATTAAATATTTGTTTTATTTAGTTTGATAAATGATGGATTACTGGTGTATGATAATGAATTGACTGTTTTCTTGCTTCATTTGTGTTGTGTATCTTTATACATATATATTTGAATAATATATTGTTTTTCCTTTTTATCATGTCGTATCGTATTATATGTATGTACTATCTGCGCATTGGGGATCCCAGGGATGGTTTGTGTGAGAATGATTGCAAGAACAGGAAGGGTTTAAAAAGAGCGTCACATATCACAATACTCTAAAATATAATATAAAATATTTAAAAACTGTTTTTCGAGTATTAGAACAATAGTCTACGGTTGTCCCCTGAAAACAGTAAAAAAATAAAACTTAAATACCGCTATTAATAATTAACAGACAAATAATTGAATTTGCGCTACTTATATTGAAACTAATGAAACTCATAATTGTTAGACTATTAAACGCTAATAATGACAGTAATTTAAAAACAATTACATATTTGCAGAGTCTATATGACAGCTAAATGTAGGACAGCTTTGAATGGAACTCCTGTTGGGGTGGGGGTGTGTCAAGCCCCAACAAATGATTACCCCAAGAGGAAGCTGGCGTGTATCGAATTTGTTACGGTCGGCGAGTTAGTAACAGCTCATTTCCACTCTTGAGTGCCCGGTATATCACTCATGGTGATCAAGCCACCCGCACAAATTACTTGAAGGGGTGTTTATATGGTAGTAAATATGTTTGCAGTGATTTCTTAAAATTTTTGTGGTGTACTAATCCCATTAAACTGTACTTCAAAGATATAGAGGCAAAGGAAAAAAATATATATATGTATGAACTCGTTTCCTTTCAATCCAAGAATAAAACTGACAACTTGTTGCGTCAAGAATCAGTTGCATCCCCAATCGTTTAAATTTTTTTTAAGGATAAAGATCAAAATGTCAATGACGTTCCAAATCTCTGTCATTAGAGATTTGTCTTACAATGTTGCCTATGTGTTTTGTTTTTAATTATAATCTTAAAAATTTACAATTTTAATGTATTTGCAAACAGAACTAGCATTTGTTCCAAGAATGTATAGTAAATATCCGTCTTTTTTTTTTTGGTTCGTGTTCAACATGTTACTTTTCGAAACGATACCGCTATAGGTTATTTTTTAACGCAATACTTTGTAAAACATTTCATTCCGAGGAAATTAAGAGATGGAATTTTCGAGGTGAAAGGTAAAAGGCGCTAAGTACAAATTTGTTATCGAAGAGCCCAAATGGATCAAGATGATTTTTTTATGGTCCCTCATAAAGACAGTGTTTGAGGCACGTCAAAACCTCTTTGCAGCCTGGTGTGAAGTAAGATTCTCTTAAACTCAAAAGATCAGAAAAGGAAGGCCACCCTCCCTAATGGAAAGAACCTGGTGGCACTTCCCCCTGGCAGCTCTTCTGAACAGCATTTCACGTTTCTCTGGGGTCGTTGACTGAGGACTGGTTGGAGACGCCAGGACATTAGCTTCGAGGTTATACCTACTTCAGATTGAACCTATCATTGTATAATAGTAAGTAATATTTCTATAGCTAGTTAGTAAGATCTTTGTACTCATTGTATCATTTATATTCGTTTATTATCGATTTTTATTATCGTTTATTATTTATATTACATATACATTTTATCACCACGTTAATTTATAAAAATATATTATTTATTGTTTAGATTCGATTGAGACCTATAGTAACTGAATTGAATTTTGTAATTTGAGCAAGATATAATTTGGTACAACCTTACACTAATGCAATACGCTCAGGATTTGTTAGAGGAATCAGCCAGAAGTTGTATCCCTAAAACTTAAATATTCTAATTATTCAACTAGAGCGTAACAGTGTGGTGTTCGTGGGTAAGTCAGGTAAATAGATAAACGGGTATATGTATCCTTAGAAAAGATACATCTTTTATATATTGCCTAGTATTATATATTCGGATACTGTTGTATCTTAGATAGATTAGTGTATCGGTACGCGCGGATGTATCTGTAATTATATTTAAAGAAAACTCTTATTCGTCGAGCGTACCAAACCATTCCATTTACCCAGATTGGTCAGATGATGTTAAAAAAAATAGCCCCAGGAAACATAATGAAGGGTAATTAGTAATAACAAAGTAAATAGCTGTCTACCATATTGGTAAGGGTATAAAATGAAATACCTCAACGTTCTAATTAATAAAATGTGCTACGCATTGGGGCTTAAGTGGACAATAAAAACATCAGTTTCATATGGAGGGATGAAATTTTCATTTGAACAAATCATGAAGACGGTCTTGAATGCTCATTAGTGGGAAAGGCTTACCTTGGGCTACCCTATTAGATACTCAAAGCACATGCAGGCAAATCTCCTGTCAACACTTCTGCATCCTATTAGGTCATATGTTTTTAATAAATCCCTAGTGCTGCAAGAGACTACAATACTACAAGAGACTAAAATACGAAACTGTCACAAATTACTATCCAGTTCATACGAGATTCGTCCCATGTGCATTAAAGGTCCTTTTCTTATAATTTTGAAGTTGTTTTTCACCAGTGTTCGGGAAGTAGACAGGGAAACATGTGAGTTTGGCTGTTCCGTGGACTAACCAATAAGATTGTCAGTCCTGTGTATTTCACAGTGTGATGGGTCCCTTGAAGAGTACACTTTCAGTCCTGCATCTAAGAACTAGCAAATCGCTCTTTGTCCGCCAATAATTTCTTCTGGTTGAGATGTGTTTTCCCCGTGTAGGCATTTGAGTGTTTAGTGGTGCAGCATTGTGTGCAAGGGTGGCTTTTTTTGTGATGATGGAGATTATCACAATGATCTCTTTACAGTTTCAAAGTCTTTAAGGAACTCATACCGAGACCCGTGTGAGTCCTCAGTTCCCTTAATTCGTTTATATACATATAAACGATTGATAATATTATCAATCTAAAAAAAAAATTAGCCGATAAAATTGTTAAAAACCTAACAACAATAAAATGGCACCCATATTGATCCAGATAACAGTGAGCTTAACACAAATATTTTCTTGTTTTCAGTTGATCACGATCTTAACTTCTACCATGGAAAAAAAAACAAAGAAAGTTATAATAGGATGGATGTTTGTCATACATGCTAAAATGGCAACTAACGCTGTTTCATTTGCTACGCTTTGTGGTAGCGTCGTTTGATTAGGTTTTAATGATGATGTTATAAGGAGCTGTGGAAAGTGCGGGAGGGAAATCGTGTTAACTCCTTCATTAGGAAGGTATAGAGTGGACTTTGTCGGTGCCGGCAAAACTTGGCAGTCCTTTAATCTACGACCTGTGTATTCATTAGGCCAGGGCTAACAGAGCAGCTATTAGAGCCAGTAATGAACAAGTTTATTCCCCCACTTCCTCATGTCACCGCCTCTAACTCAATAGCCTTACAAAAACTGGTTAGTATCCCAATTCTCCCAAACGAGATCATTTTGACATACAGGCTGAATATCCCAGCGTCAAAATGTCATCATTTTTCCAATCAACACCATATGGGCTATTAATTAACACAAGCCAGTCAAGGCTCGCATTACTCTCACGGATTGTAAAACTAAATGGATTGATTAGATATAACTAGTCAACCAAAAGATCGGTGTATATTTTTTAACATAAAATTGCGTCATGAAAGCTACATTCACATAAGGAGATCCATGCATGCGCAGATGGTGTTAATTAAACAGGGGACATGTGACTTACTTAAACTGGTTTCAATTGTCGATGTGCAATGAGTGGGTTAGTTTCGCACATTAAAATAGATTTGACCTGTGATCAGAATAAAATTTAAAATGCTTTATAGTATTTTATATTTCTTGCTTTATAATAATCCTTAAATTACATAGCATAAAAAATTGAAATATAAAACGTATTCTACCCTTTTTGTTTACGTGGAAACTCCCAAATAGTTTTCATTACATTAAATGGTTTCATAAATCAACTATATAAAATATTACCTTAAAAAAGCATAAAATTTTCATTATTGGCAGTCAAACTTACGTCATTTATGACTTAAAGAGAAATGGTTTAGAAACTAGATACGATATGAGAATATACATCATTTTCATACTTATAACTTTCTTTTAAACCCTACCACAGGATCCGTGTCTCAGACGGAGTTCCCTCGTGGGTCTCGCTCGCTGTTGACTGGTCCATGGGGTTTTTCGTTGCCTGTAGTGCAAAAGAAAAATTTTTTTTCTTAAGACTAACTTATTGCCATTGACAAAGGGACTACGATCCATCTCGTTCCAACGGTGCTTTCTTGATGAGCACCCCATATATTTCGGCTGCTCAACGTGCATCACTACCCTGGAGATGGTGAAGTGCGCTGGTCCCTGCAGATCCTTGATGAAGAAGGGCCTGTAATTCTCCAAGTCTGACTCATCCAAGCTATAATGGCCAAATGAGCGGAACATCCGTGCTCCTGTTTGTTCTAGGGCTTGACAGGTGAGCACGACATGCTCTGTGGTATCTCTATCCCCGCAATGTGTGCAATTGGACCCGCAGCTCCTTTATACTCGTTATAGCTTGGAACGAAATCCGCCATGATCATCTTTATAGATGCGCACCACTCTTCCACAAGGGTAGAACCAACACAAGCTCTTCTGACGACCTTAGCTCGGGAGTACGCCGCAGTTTTCGTCCCCAGATCATCCACATAGGTTACCGCAGGGATTTGGTGGTCATTAAGGGCCACGAGAACCTTGTTAAAAACCGGCTTCCAAAGGGCAGGGCCCAGTACGGACCCCTGGGGACGTCTGTGCTTGACGGGTCATTCTCCTCGTATGACGCTCCTCTATTGACCTGACCACTCTCCGTTTGTTCAGGTAGCTGCCCATAAGTTCCTCCAACTCTCCTCTCATCACGAAGAGCCACAATGACGTACTTGGAGTGAGGCTCCATTATGTCCCCCTCCAACTTATCCAGAGCGTCCACCGATCTCTTACCTTTACTCGAGCCGTACTGACTTGTGTGATCTGCACTGTCAAGGACCTGTCGAAGGGCCGAATAACTCCGACGTTCCAGGACATTACTTAGGACTGGGAGTAGGCTGATGGGCCTGTAGCTTTTGATAGCTGTCTTTAAGACCTTTCTCTGCGCCATTAGGGATCAGGCACAGTTCTACCCTCTTCCAGTTCCTTGGGAAGTAGCCATGGTCAAGGCACTCATTCACGATTGTAAGAAGCCTCTCTTCAATGAGGGGGCACGAGGCCTTAGCAAGTGCGGCCTCGAGCGTGTCCATGCCTTGGACTCGTCTGGTCTTCTGTCCCAGATCTGGTGTAGGTCCCAGATATCCTATGGTGGATGCACCACCTTAGGGGGGAGTTAGGTCCCTTAGGAGGGAATCCTCACGCAAGTCGTTCCCTAAGGTACGTTTCTCTGAGATATATCTCACCAGCCTCCTCAGAAGAAGTGACCTGGTGGTCTGCTCTTCTTAGTGCCGGCAGGGTCTTGGCCAGGCCACGGCAATTCTGTACGGAATGCCCCAGGCCCTCTTCTCCGACTTATACTAGACGAACTCATTCCAGGTTCTCCTCCGGGTGGTCTCGACCACGGACCAGCTCAATCTCGTACCTCTGATACGCACGCCCCAGACTTTATACCTCTCCCTTGGCTTCCTTTAAGGCAGGCAGTATGGCTCCTGGATCAACATGATCCACTGTACGGGTAAGTGCCAACAGCTCCGCTGCAACCACCCAGCTCTTCATCCGAAATAAAATCGACACTGGCGGTGGCCTTTATTGCCTTTTATGCGTACATGACTATATGCGTTGTTGCGAAAGAACCCAGCAGAATTTTTCGGGCTTCCCCATTGATGAAAGGGGAAATGTATTGTGGATTTAAAGTAACATTAAATTTCACTAAGTACCATTTAGTAAATAAAGGGCTCAGAAGAAATAAAACAATTCAAGGAGTCATGGTGATCATCTCAGCCGTGTATATGGCGAACTATAGAAGGTAAAGTACTAAGACATAATCTTATCTCCTCTTTTTAACTTCCAGCACCTTTCTTTCCGATCCATGATCTCATTTTCCTATCATATAATCTGCAAGTCGCTCCTCCCTTCCCCAGAAATATCACCTACCGTAATCTCGATTTACTAACATTCGGGCCCATTCTACCGCATATTTACACAACGAAGTTGGACCTATTATCCTATAGTTGATTTCCTACCCCAACCATTATCCTCGCCATTCTTAACAAACAGGCGCCTCTTATGACTTTCCAAGCCCTAATGACCTCAATCCTCATTTTCTGTCTATCCCGACTGCTTCATCGCTACTTCAATTAACACTAATAGTGTTTACCTGCCTGGGTAGTACTTCACAACTTCTTTTTCTCTTACATTTCTCCTTCCGAACTTAATTCCTCAATTACGAAATCAATACATAATTCTATAAGTTCGGACGGCATTCCCACGATATTCTTAAATCTCTGTCTCCATACAATTCTTTCCATATTGCTTCACATTTATATTTTTTTCTCTTCAAAATGCCACATTTCCTTCTTTTTGAAAAAGAGCAAACGTTCCATTAAATAAAGTTCCTACCGCACCTACCACAAAGACTATCGTTCCATACCGATTCTCTCTAACCTTTCCAAGCCCCTCAAAAGACTAGTTAAATCCTAAATTTCCTCATTTATAGAAACACGATCAAACCCCTCCTATCCGGCTTCCAGCAAAGTAGCAAAGGATTTTCAACCAAATCTGCTCTTACCAAAATCCCTCAAGAACAACCCGCAATGACCTACAACACATATTTATCCTTATCCTCCTAATCTTTGCCAAGGCATTTGAAACTATTAATCAATCCATCCTTCTATCGAAATTAGTACCGATGTCCTTTTCTCGCATTGGCATCAGTTTAAATCATTCATCTCTGCTCACTCCCAGGCATTAATAATACCTGATCCCTACCCCCACGTTCGAGATATTGTCTTCTGGGGTAGCCCCGGGTTTATCAACCCATTACTTTTTTGTGTTTTCATAAAAGTATCCATTACTGATCCTAGCACCTTATATGCCCACGACACCCAAGTTTACCTATCTGTTCCCTCCTAGTGAGCTCCAATCCGTCTCCATAATGATTTAGGAAGACCTGATCTGAATTGGGGTTTTCCACAATCTTCAATTTGACGTGGAGAAATCCAAGGCAATTATCATTGGGTCAAGACCTCTCAAAATCCTAAATGATAATCCCACCAATAACATATATGCTCCACCTATCTAATTTTTTACATCAGTCAAAAATCTAGGTTTATTCCTTGACCAAACTCTATTCTGGAAAGACCACACAAATCACCTGCTCATCCATTTCCACACATAGGTTGCTCAATTGGCTCTGACATCTCCTACCATTAGATACTCGTCAACTCGTGGCTTCCTGTCTTGCCTTCCCCTTTTTTACCACTGTTGTTTGCCGCTCTGAGTATGTTGAAGCTCGGTTATAGCCCCTGATCAGTTGTTTTCTTAGATTTTTACTCGGGATCGATCTTAGAGGCTGTCATATTTATCATTACTACTGTGAGTTCTGATGACTATACTCTTTTGTCTGTCACTTGGATCTCTCTCTTCAGTATTATCATGACTGAAAAGCCTCCTTTCCCTCACAACCTCCTCCAGTTCAAAACATCGATCAAATTCCACAATACTTGATCCCACCCTTCCGACCTGTATTTCTATTCTCACAAATCTGCTTGCTTTGACCGTTCCTTTGTGTCCATGTGACAAACCTTTGGAACGTCTTACTTTCTTACTGGTCTTTGTCTGATGCTAGCAAAAGGGCTTGACAGGCGTGCGATAACGCCAGTGTGACAGGCACACGTAAAAGGGGAAATAGCGTCAAAATCCAGATAACCCGAAAGAAAGGGCGGTATCCGGAAAGTTTTTCCGTCATAAACACCCTTTTCACACAAAGTTGTGAAAACAGATCAAAGGAGATACTGCAGACCGCTTGCTTAGGAGTGATAAAATCAGCCGGTCGTTGGGAGAGAAGATTTCCTTTTTAAAAAGAAGAGGGAGTATGGTCTCTCATACTCCCTCTTCTTTTTCTCGGAGGCTCTTGCCTCCGCTTCTTTATAAGTTCAACCCCCCAACATGGGGAACGTATTGTAAAAGTATCAAGTAATGTAAAGGTACAGAGATTGTAAAAGTGGGACCAAGGATGACTGTCATAAACGACTGGACCTTTTTTTTGGGTGTGGGCCGATTTCCTTTCCAGACGAAATTCAAGGGTGCGATATGTTGCGGAGTGTCGAGTATGGCTCGAGGGTTTGACAGTTTACAACCCTTTTTTTTTTCCTGTCACAAAAGTAACTGTGAGAAGGGATATGGGGGTCAGCAGCTAGGATGGTCCGAGAATAGTGTGCGTAACCCATTCACAAAGAGGTGTGAATAGGCAGAAAGGGCTATAAAGAAAAGATCCTTCTGTTTAAGAGATAGAGTTCACGATCATCATACTGCTCAGACCAAGTTACAACATACCATAACCTACGAAACCACCTTGATGAGATCGAGTATCGATGCAACCAATGGCGGATCAAAGTAAATGGAGCAAAATGTTCCCACATTACCTTTACCCTCTGCGACAAGTCTTGTCCACTATTTTGTTTTAAATTCCACTCCTCTTCCTGTATCCGAGATAGTACGGTACTTAGGTTTCCATCTCGACAAACGGCTGACATGGAACCCGTAAACGAAGCCGTAAACACAAAAACTAAACAGACGCTTTGGACAACTGTACTGACTACTTCAAAGGACATCGCATCTTTCAATAGAAAATAACTTACAAGGTTATACTAAAGCCAATATGGGCACACGGAATAGAGCTATGGGGTACAACAAAAATGTCGAACATTAAGCGCATCCAATCCTTTCAATCCGAAGTCGTGAGAATAATAGTCAATGCACCTTATTACGTTAACCCTTCATAACGATCTTAATATACCCTACATTCTTGAACTCATCCCTTCCAAGTTCATAAAATTCCATAGTTACCTATCTAACCACCCTAATCCCCTAGCACAGCCATTACACTGCGCCACTCATCCCTATAATCCTCCTCGGAGACTAAAGCAGAGATAACTGGCGCCTGATATAAATATGTGACGGTGGATGTCCTGGCAATGGCCAGTTTATCCAATCATGTCCTGAGCGTTTGTGGCTCTTGCGCTCTTGGTCAGCCTCCACTGGCTCGTATCCTGTGACGCGGTTGATGATGGAGTGTGGGTTTTTAGGTTCTGTGCCTTATGATGATCTTTGAGTATTAAATTGTCCGTCATGTTTTCTGAATAAATGTGTTTAAATTTTACAAATTGAATAGTACCTGCCTACCTAACATATTTATTGAATTATTTATTCTTATTTTATTGAATACGTATAGAAAGTATATGTTGTTCAATGCTGTGTTAATTGCCTTTATTAACATGGGCGTGTGGGTGGGGTAGGGATTTATTTGGCCGCCCATATTTGTGGAACTACGATTGTGAACCGTGAACAAAAAAGGTTGGCCACCCCGATATAGAGGAATAACGAAACCTGGATGAAAGTTGAACCTATCCCTAGGCAATTGTGACATTCTATTTTTGGTAGAGTGAATGAGCAGAACTAGTTAAGGTTAGTAATTGCAAGGAAGTGGAAGCTGGGAGGGGCGCAGAGCTCCGATAATAGCGGACATTGTTTGCACAGCAGATGTAATTGAGAAATGAGGCGGCTAAGAGGACAGTTTTGTTTTCTACTTAACAAGGAAGCGAGCGACTGAGGCGTGCCGGGATTTAGGGACACGTGCCAGCCACTCCAACCACTACTGCTAACTACCCTTCTCTTGTTTCATCCCTCGTCTACTTAGCCCCCTGGCATCCCTTCTTTTTAACCATCCGGCTAATGTCTTAAAGGCTTACGGCTCCAATCACACAATATTACTGACAGGGCAACTTTATAATGGAAAAGTCAACGCTAAGCATTTTCCGGCTTAATTTCGTCGTTGGAATGAAACAAAATCCCCTTATAACGAGTAGATCAGAGGATCGGTGGCCTCGACTAGAGCGTACATTGGGAAGTAACTAGTTCATCAATAGATCAAGCTGAATGTGTCAGTTTAAGACTGTACTTTTTATTTTGTTTCTAGTTTTCAACTTTTTATATTTGAGATTATTAACTTGAAACAGAAAACACACTGGATTGTTTTCTAAACGATATTTGTAACGAACGAATGTCATGTTGCCACCATTAATATGGAGCTTATATAGTGCGACTTCCATAATCGATGCCCAACCAAACCATAACATTGCATCTAACAAATTGAACTAAATCGTAATTTTTAAAATAAATATAAAAGACATAATAATTTTTAAAACATAATATAATAAAGGACATAGAACGCCAAGAAACAAAATCGTAAGATAGTTAAGTGTCTCATGAAGACATTTTTTAATACTTGTTGAATTGTTATGAAAAAACTACTCGGTATTTTGTACCAAAACTAAACAAAATGAAGATAAAACATCTTGATCACTGAATATCACCTTTTAAGCAAATATAATAAAAAATTAAATAGCTAATTTATTGACCTATGAAGACTTATTAAAAACGGCTTGGGACCTAAAAGCCCGATTTCTAATGTTGGCTCTCAAAATTATATTTTTTGGAATAGCTTTAAAATTATTTTTCATCAGTGTTCATAAATATGATTAAATAGGAAAAAATAGAACCTTAAATCTTAATCAGTGTATATATTACAGGCAGATAGTCAAATCCATTATTTTCTCAAATGCCTAGTCATTAATTTAAATTTCAAATGATCGAGGATATGACTGGCACTTTATGACGTGCCAAGGAATTTCATCAAGAGTCTAGGCACTTCAATAAGTTTCAAAAGGGCATTAGGCAGTTAGTCAAAAATGAAATATAATGAAAAAATACATGATTATTTATTTCATTCAGAGACATAATTATTTGTTCATGCAGCTAAGTTTATTGTGGCACTTCAAAAAACATTTTATTTTTTTCTTATAACATAAGCGGCGGTTACTTATACATATTTTATAAGACTTACAATTGCATTTAGAAAAGCCCTGACCGTCAAAAAAAAAAAAAAAAAAGAAAAAAAAGAAACGTCTTCCGACATTGAAATAACTTTTTTCTATTTGCACCTCAATAGCCTCTTTTGCGTGATTCACATTCAATAATTGATCTCAGGAACAATTTTTTATAACTCCAGCTTCAGTCCCAATCTCATAACAGTCGGTCTACTTTCGGTACAGTCAAAATCACGTTGTCACCCGAAATTAAGTTTTCAATCATTTTCGAGGAGCTTGGTGACATTTGCTCAGCTACCATCTTCTGCCTTTCATAAAAATTGGAATCCAATTTTTTTCCCTTTGCATAGACATTTGAGCAAATGGTGGATTTGACTATCTGCCTGCAAAATACAATGTACAAAATGTATAAATTTCTGTCCATGGTTTCCTTTATTATATTTAATAAAATAACCAATCAACATATTTGAAGGACTATATAGAACATACAAACAGACAGCCAAACGCACCAAAATGAAAGTAGTAGTATTTAATTTTGAAACAGATTTTCCTACAATTTATATTAATTTTTTTTATAAATGTACGGAAAAGTTACTTATTTTAAATATCGCTATTTTTTAATGTATGATGTGAAAACAATCTTTTCATAAATTAATAATGAAGTAATCTAATTCAGAAGAATGATTTGCTTTTAATTCCTTAGGCTAATGAAGAGTTAAAGCTACATTATGGTTGTAAAGTGGGCATCAGAGCACAAAGGGCTGAGCAATTGTCACTAGAGGCCGTGAGGGGCAATGTTTAACCCGGATAACTTTTAAGTTTAGCCCTCCCAGCGTACCAAAACATCCCTCCCAAGTGCTAAATTAATTATACGAATTTCAGATAACAAGCTTACTACAATCTTGCGCCTTACATTGCTTTAACTTCGTTTCGAGAATCCTTGGTTTTGACAAATAATGCCAACTGCTAAAGAGAACTGCTTCGAACAAACGGTCATCATTGAATTAGCAATGAATATCATTTCTACAATGAGATAATAGAAGGTACTTCATATCTGAACAAAAAATATTAGAAAGGGGAAACAGCCTCTGTTCGGGCAAAAATCTAGGAAAAGATGTCTGTTTTGCCAATTGTAATGACAAGAGGTGGGAGTATAGAAAGGAGGTTATGTTTACAAACCATTACAAAGGTGGCTTTTTGGAGTAACCCAACATTATTAAAGCCCCAGTTCATCTATGTTACATTATTAAATTCAATTTATAACCTAGAGAATGTATGTTGCGACTGATAAATAAATAACTTGAGTATGGTTATCATGCTATAGTAATGGGTGGTGATAAATCTCTACATTGCTTTATTCATGAGTACGACTGAGATGTATTTGTTATAAAAAAATTAATATATGTATTTATTTTCACACAAATATGTAACTAAAAATGAAAAATATGTAAAAACTTTAATGAAACTACTGTAAGTCCACTGCTCAAAATTTTATAACACCAAATATATTATTTTTACAACATTTATGTACTTTTTAAATATTTTTTCCTCAGAGTGTAATGGTCAAGTATTTTTCTACCATTATACTTTTCCAAGAAATCCTTGAAATGATAGTTGTTAATTTTATAAAAGAGAATATCCAAACCATGGCCCACGTCTTTATTAAAATTTGACTCCCGTGGTGTGGAACCACTTGACAATGCAGTAAAGAAAGTTTGTTGAAACATTTTCTTTCCTTGTTTTCTTAATGCTTTGCTGTACCGATATGCTGGAAGAACTTGGAAACTTTGGGCAGTCAAAACTGGTTTATTGCAGCAGAAACAATATAAAATTCTCGAAATTACTGTAAAATATTTTGTCAAGAAATTTACAAATGTTCTTGGCAACTAGGTCTCTTGTTTTTGTTGGAAGTTTTAGCCTTGTTTACCAACAACTTTTTCACGTTTATTGTATAAAATTACAACTCGAACTAAAAAGACAGATGAATAAGAAATTATGTCTGTGAAGGTAAAGGATCCCATATATATATAGAAAACTAAACCATGTTCAGTCTAGTTCAACAAGAAAACCTGTTCCAACGATTCATCCGAGACACTCAGTTTCTCATTTCTCCCAAACTGCATCTTTCAAAGTACACAATTCTCAGATTGCAATATGTTCGTTTATTCATTACCTATTAGTAGGGTTGTATTAGTTCTACAAGATTAGATGAAAATATAATAAATACATAGACCTACAAAAAGGTTAAAAATACATTGGAAAAAAGATACCAAACAGGAAAGGTTTGATTGCTTCAACAGCTGAGTTAGCAAGCACATGCTCGTATTTTGAGCAAGGAGGTAATTTACAATTTTCGAACAATTGTTTGGAAGAAATTACAGAAGAACAAAAATCGCCCACTCTTGAAGACAGTAATTCTGAAAACCTTGTAAGAATGTTATAGATAGTTTACTTCAATAGAAATATGAAACAATTAACGTTTTCCATTTTGTTGAAGATAAACTCAGTATTGTTCATTTTGCTGTGTCGTTTCCCGGACTGAAATTAATAACCCTTATGTACGTATATATATTAATAAGTACTTAGTATCATTACTAAGTACGTTATTAATATATTATTACATAGTATGTAATAATAATGTATATTAGTAACGTACTTCGTTTCCTGATGAATATGCAGGGCGTCAATAGGAACAATGGTCCAGCCAGCAACTAGACTACTTTTAAAAGTAGTAATAATAATAATAACATAACTGTAGCGACCCCCACCACTTTATTTATAGTGGAAATAATGTACTTTTAATTTTATAACTGACTAGTTAATACAACAATCCAGTGACAGAAGTTCAAAACAAACATTTATTAAATACCAAATGAATTTGGGAATGGTTAATTTATTATACACGATGTATTGAACATCTAATTGTTAATATAAAAAAATAATTTATTGTCTATAAAACAATTATTTAATTATTTTGTATACAATAAATCTACAAAACAACAATTAAATAATACTGATCAGTCTATATTTAAAGATATAACTAGTATTCGGTGCCTTAATGATTATTCATTGAGAACACCGCTCGTTTGATGTTTCCTTTATTCTGTCCATACAAACCATTTTCCTTTGTTGAGTTTCCTGACTGAATCCTTGTCATGCCTTTAATATTTCTTCTACGATCACACTGACTTTAACTTATAACTTCCTTATACTTCACAAAATGAAATAACTGTTAAACTTGGCACGGGCCTCCTTCGTTCGGGGTTAGCCGTGGGCTCCTTTTCTTCTCGATGTTTTCAGAGCTATATCTTCTTACCCCCATTCTATTGGCCAAAAGAAATATCTCATGTCCACTCCTGGATTTGATTGGGCGGGCGTTGTCATCCGGTACGTGGCGTGGGTGAAGTAGTGGGGGCGTCCGCGCCGATCTTCCAGCGTCTTCCGAGAAGCTCCAGTCAACTGACCGGAAAACAGTATCCTGCCCATGATCGTCAGGCCTTTCTCATCTTGAATATTCAAGCCAGCTCGTAGACAGATTCAAACTATATAAATTAAACACGATAAGCTAAGATTACTGAAGGTGCCTTATATATGGTTTGTGAAGTTGTTTGGTTCCTAGGGGGATTCCCCTCCGCTCTGATAGCCGCAAGGTTCCTTCGAAAGGTAGCGATGTCCTGGAAATTTCACCACTAGTCCCCTTGCCTCGGTATTTATATTGAATATATTATAGTTGACCAATATCGTAGGATCGTGCCTGTCTCATCTGAAGTAATTGGATCTTAAGTCTCGCAAACGTCCAAGATACCACATCCTGCTTAGGCCCAATCGTCCTTCGGAAGCGCGAGAAGCAAAATAATGAAGCTCGATTTATTCCTGACCGTTCAGGCCAGGAGAGTTCTGATCGTCGCTACGGGCACGGGAGAATAACACGTAATATAAGGTCAGGTGGTTTCATACGGTTGGGGTGGAGGTTGCAGGCATAGGGGACTAAATTTTGAGGTTTGGAGGTAGGCTGATATGTTTTGTATAATAATGTAACCTGTAGCCTAATAATACAATCAAATTACCTGTGCTTGTAATTCTCTCGACCGACCACTTTATATTATTTATTTCTTAAATTTCTTCGAGAACAATAATCCCCCATTTCGTTATTTTCTTTAAAATTACAGTGTTATAGTAATTACAATTTTTTTCTTTTGTTTCTTTATGATGCACCTAGTAGATTCCTATGCAGCTTCCTTTAAATAGGAACACCAGGAGAAATTGCATTGAATTTCAGGTGCGGAAGGTACACTGAAGATGATCTATGTAAAGTACATGATTATAAATATAGGGTATATTAATTTTATACCACGGGCTTTTAATTATGAAAGCAGAAATTTTGACAAGGTTAATTAATGAATTTCACCAATCTATAATAATAATTTTACATTTTACCTAGTGATGCAAGTGATAATAGCCAGTCATTTTTCTGTAATCTTTGTACATCCCCATCTGGTAATGTCGTTAATCCGCCAGAGATATGAACACGTTGATTTATTTGCATGAATCAAGAAAGTTTGAGTTCTCTAATCTATATTATTTACGTTTGACGAATCCGTTTTTTCTATTCATATGTATATGAAGAAGGAAAGTAAAGAAACGATACTTAAGATATACTTACGAAACGCAGTGGGAGTTTCTTAAATGATTATGGATATAATAACTCTTGATCACAAATAATTCATTATAATGAACATAAATGACCTTTTCAACAACAACAGAATAAATAAAATAAAATAGCCAAACTTTAGAAATCGCATCGCCCGACTTTGGCTATTATACGTACTTTTAATTTTTTTGAATGAGAAACTTTTTTATGGTATAGTTCCTACTATTATTTATAATTATTATTGATTAAGTCCTGGGTTCGAGTCCTGTACCTTCCAGTTTATTATTTCATATAATTAAACATTTTATAGCTTCTGAAATTTGATTTATTGAGCATAAAAGTTACTAAAACAAGGCCGACTTTTATCCTGAAAGTCTTTCATTTATTCATGATATATTGAGATGTTGTGGGCTATACCTTTAACATTTCGGCCGATTGAATTTTTTTTTTTGACACACAGACAGTCCGACAACAGAAAATCGCTCTGTTTGAAAGTCGAACCTCCTCCGTTCGGACTCGGCTAAAGTTATATATGACACATCCAAAGAGTATGATGACAAATAGTTTTGTTGAAGGGAGCTAATGAATAGGAAGAGATGAAAAGTGACATGAGTACAAGGCGACTAATCAATATTTCAGCGGGTATCCTGCTTTATAGCAATAATAGTTAGCTATAGAGTGGTAGAGTGGCGCTGATTATGGTGGCTCCTCCCTCCCAGCTTCTGCCTTGGCACAATCTAATAAAGATGCAACTACCCAATAACCTGCTCCATTGTAGCTCCTAATCCTATTCAACCTACCCAGGCTAAACCCAATATTTCCTTCGTTCGTTTTTACTCCCCCGGCCCTTTTCCAAAATAAGTATCGCTTGATGCAATAAAAGAGAGTAAGGGGTGGTGAGCTTTTGCAGCTCGGAAAAAGTTGACAAAGTCAATATAGCCCTCCCTTCTGCTCTGCCGCTCTTGGCCATTAAGCCCACTGGGAGCTATATAGAAAAAAAAACTTAAAAAAGGAAAAAAAAAACGGGTACCTGTTCAGCAAGGAAAACAGGATCCCTAAGTTCAAAAGGACCATATTTATCTTATGGAATATGGTAAATTACTAAGGAAAGAGATTCTTTTCAATTTCCTGTCTCAATTTCTCATTCATCACATAATTATAGCAGTGACTATCCTTTAAAATGTTTCAGCTCAAGTAAGAAATTACAAATTACAAATAAATAATTGAAGCGAAGAGTGATGGATCTCAGGAATAAGGGGGTTTATAAAGGCGGCGAAAACGATTTTAATGACACTTTGAAACAATTGTAATTTTAGTCCACATAAGTCCCCACACGTAAAATATTAATCAGGAGATTTTCACTTCATGTTCTATTAAATATGAAAAAAATATTTGATAGATTTCTCGAATACCAGTTTTATTAATAGTTAATTTACCAGGCGTGCGTAGCCCGGGAAAGTCGATTGGATTTTTTAACTTTTCCCCCCATGTTTTTAATCATGAATCGTCATTGGATAAAACTACGGCGTTCGTTTGTACAACATTTTAAAAAGGATAAAATCCCGAGTAAATATTTCTATCGCATACACTACGTTATTAACGATTAGAGTTTTCGAGATATTTAGCTCAACTTTCAAACAGATTACTCGTGACTAAGATAAAAATAACTCACAAGCATTAACCATTGGTATGTTAGTGTAAGCAGAAGAGATAGTAAGCACACGGTTCCATGTTTCGTTACCAATCAACCAGGGGGCAAAAGGAAATTTGAGATTGTG
This sequence comes from Acanthosoma haemorrhoidale, assembly GCA_930367205.1. NCBI lineage: Eukaryota > Metazoa > Arthropoda > Insecta > Hemiptera > Acanthosomatidae > Acanthosoma > Acanthosoma haemorrhoidale. The sequence goes on along the minus strand of OV884009.1, from coordinate 103,080,735 downwards.
AGCGAGGGATGGAGGCTGATTCGTGTGAAACAAAAACGAGGCTAGAGGGGCAGAGTGGAACGGAACAATTAGGAACAGGACGAAGACCGGGGAACGAAACGAGAGTCGGGTGGATCGAGGAACGAGAAAGGCCGATGAAAAGGAGCTAATAGGAACTAACGTAGACCGGGTAACGACATGGATAAATCCAGCCCGTGCACTGTTCTTAATAGTTTCCACCATCGGAACCGTTCCTCCTTTCATTCCACAAGTAACGGTTTATCCATATCGCAGCCTATTTCTAGAGAATAAGTAGTGTTGAAGTTTCTTTCATAGTTTTTTGAACGTTTATGTATCGAATATCCCCCATCCTTGGTTTTATTGATGAAATGGAGGCTTGTTGCTTTGCCAGAGTGACATCTACTTTTTCAAATAGTTGTCCATATATTTGACCGTTTCAAGGTTGACGTAGAAAATTTAACTGTAAGGGATCTCAACAACTTTTTACCATTTCTTCCTTCGAGAAGAAAATTACGTATACTTTTTTAGGGACTAATAAACCATGGGTTCTACTCGTTTCAACATCCGACTGTCAGCTGCCCAAAACTTAGCGTATTCTCTAGGCAGTAATTTTAATTTGAGGGTCAGTCTTTCGTCCACTCCTTTACCTTTCAAAATAAAAAAACTATATCTAAATCAATAATAAAAATAAATTATTAATATAAATGAACAATTTTTATCCTTAAGGGCTGATATAACATATTTAAGGGTTGAGTCCTTGAGGGTTGAAACATATTTAACGTTTTAATTAGCATGAAAAACATGACATAGCATTCAAATAGAACAAGTTATTTACTATTTATGCCTTATAAAAGGCAGATTGTAATTATAGGAGGATACAATAAAGGAATATAATACAAATACTATTTTGCGAGGAATTTGAAGCAGACACTCACGAAGTCTTACCGGCTTACGCATTTATTGACTTCCCCCCATCTATCACTGCGCTTCAAGCTCATGATCTATGAGAATACTCAGGCCTGCTCTGCTGTATGGTGCACCGCAGTTTCGTCATCTGACTGATACGGCAGCGCGGCAAATCCAACAATTTCAAAACGGCATACTGATGAAAGTGGTCAGACATACTACTTTACATTTGAGCAGCAGAGAAACACCGAGCTTCACGAGGCGTTTGACCTGCCTACGGCGGATGTATTCATTCAACGTAGACATATCAAATTCTTCGATTCGTTGCAATATATGACGAACCCGGTATTTATTACGATAACCCCCGCTCCGTTCCTCTATCGATGGAAGAAGGCAGTCGAGGCAGTAACGTTTTAGTCTTTTAGTTTTAGTTTTAGTATGTATGTTTCCCCATATTTGTAAGCCAAAGGCGAGCCCCATCACCTAGTCCAGTCTATTGATTTTTGTAATTTTACCTATAAAAAGAAAATCTGTTTTTGTAATTCTACCCTCCTTCAAATGGATGTTATGCATTAATCTGTCATTTTGTTCATGCTATTGTGTTCATTTTTTTGTAAACATTTTTAAATAAAGGGGTTTTGAAAACATTTAATTCAAAGAGGCTTCTATAACAAATTGATATTATTGATTAAATTATATTATCTAGTGGTTGAGTTAAATGGCTTGAATTACTTGAGATCTTTCACATACTGAAATTTTAAATGAATGGCAATTAGTTTCAAAGCATATACTTATATTAGCAAGTATAATAAAGAGATGGAACCTCTCCTATAGCTCCTAAATGGATTGAAAACTATGAATATGTGAGGATCCTTATTTAACCAATCACCAGGGAATAGGTAACCTCTGCACTTATCCAGGAATTATCTGGTCCCGTGTAATATCTTGTGCTAATATATATGTTTATTTTCTAACCTCTATACTATTCTTCAATATTACTTTTTCCTAGAGATTTATCTATTTAATTTAATTCTATGTTATCTTTGATTTTCACATAATACTTAGTAGTTGGAATTGTAGTCAATTATTTTATTGGCTAGTTAACTATTTGTTTATGATTATAGATTTCGTCGTTAATTCAAAATTAATAGTAACGAATCAAATATTGATGCCATTTCTTCTGAAAATTATAAGCTATGTTTATATTTATTTGTATTTTTTTTTTGTGGTTATGGTTTATTAAATTTTATTCAATAATATGCCTGAATAATTGAAATGATGATTGTAAGAAAAGATTATAAAATTATTCAGAAGTATCTCCCCCCCCCTGCGATGCATAATAACAATTAACTTTTATTTTCGAAAATATGTCATTCGAACTTTTACTTTTTAGATTTAATTTAATTTCCCAATTTTTTTTTTCAAAACGTTTTATTTTTTGAAATCATGAATAATTTTTTTCATGAATAACTGTTCTTGAAAAAGATTATAGTAAAAAAGTTAAAACGCCTTTTAAAAGATATAATTGCTTGAACTATAACAGAAATATCTTTACAGATACCTACATAAAAATTGTCAAAACAACAAATGAATGACAAGAACCTATGAATTTTCGAATCCTGCCTTTATTATTTTCGTACTTCCTCTCAATCTACCAATAACTAGTTTGAGAGTTGACGAAAATCTGCCAGCTATATTTAATTTGCATTGTTCCAAATTATTATTTTTTTATTCTATGTTTATAGGATTTTTTTTACTAAAATTTGCCAGTTTGTATTAAATGATTTATTTATCAATTCACTCATTGAAAGCATAAGTATTTGTAATGCTATGTGTAACCATATTGTGCCTAAATAGTAACATTTCTGTTATTCTTACAGGGCATATATCCTAGAATAAAGTTTATTTTTTCATTTATATTCTAATTCGGCTACCTAAGCCCATACCAGTGCATTCAGGAGCACTTTCAAGGAAATTAACTTGACCCATGAATTATTATAAATTTATTATTGACATTTTTTGGTTAAATATCAGATACCGAGTTGTACCCGTAATTTATTAAATTTTGTATTACTTTTAAGTATTAGATGAAAGTTTCTACCTTTTTTATTTTCCTATCGAGTTTTCCTTCATGAAAACCTATCTAAAATATTTGTTAAAATAAAAATTGTTTAGAACAACCGTTTGTATGAATATTATTATATATTCTATTATATGAATATACAGATATTGACCGAGTTTGTGAAATTTATTAGGATATCGTCTTAGTCTGATGAAAGAGAGATGTAAGTTTTTCATGCTGCCAATTTATTGATGAGCAAAGTTTCGACATAATATGGCTGCATGTTGACATCCCGATATCTCGCTAATATCAAACAACCACCTCACATCAGGCCCTAGTGATGCACACATACCATTAATAAATTTGATGAAAATATAACATCAGCCTAAGTCATTACCCCAACTAATTTCACTCTCTCGTGGCAATGAACACCTAATATATTCTACCTAATCCTATGGACTGTAATAAAAATGTTTTAAGCGACTGTAGCCAAGTAATATCAATAATACAATTAACTAAATTTTTATGTGTCGGGGATATCTCGTCGACCCAGCCCCTGCCCTAAAGGCGTCAGAATGAAATTAATCAAACCTGTGGTCTTTGACCTTTTCTAGCGGCGTAGTCAGCGGGAAGCTTAATTCCTATTTGTTTATTGATCTGACTCTATAAGATCGTAGAATGTATGCCCCGACAGTGCACTATGTTGAGGAGAAGAGGTACAGGCTAGGTAATATAGGTATTTTAAAGTATATGGTCTTGGAACGACTCTTATTATCTGACGGTCGACTGGGAGACGGTACTAGGTATATTTTATATAGGAGCTCTCTCTTGAAACCATCTATGTATTTAAATAGGAAATTATAGTTATGCTACTAAGATCTCTGTAATCTTCTATTAATTTAAATTTACTAAACTCCATATTTTTTCTGTAAAGTAAAACACCAGTAATAAAATATAGTTTATTAATTTCTATTTTGTATAAATGGAATCCCTTCCATTTTGATCAACACGTTAATTTATTAAGTAACTTTGCTTTGGGATTCCAATTCGGAAAAGAGAAAATCACTAGAGTAAAGTATAATTTGAAGTATAAATTTACGCGAATGGAATTCGCTCAAGATTTGACAGAGAAATCAAATCGGTCAGTACTTGAATAGTTACATGGCATCCCTAAAATTCAAATATTCTAATTATTCAAATTAGCGTGGTGTTTGTGGGTATTGCCTTAAAGTTTTATGTATTTGGATACAGCTGAAAATCATATAGATCAGTGTATCGGTACGCGAAGAAGTATCCGCATATATTTAAATAAAAAAATCATTCATTCGCCGAACGTAGCACATGATTATAGCACCTTGAGGTCTACGGAATCTGTAAAATGCTAGCGCAAGTGGTCCCAATCAACTGGGCACCTAATAAATAAATGAGGAGGCAGTTTGTGATTGGTTTTAGGGACATAGAATTAAAGAGAGATCATAGTCAAGGGATCAGGATTTAGGTTGGGATTAAACGGCCAATATCCTGGCTGTGTCAGGAGAGATAGTGGCGCAGTACTTCCGTGTGAGTGGAGGAAGCCAACCACATCTTCACGTATTTGTGGATTCTGAACCTCAATGATTGTGCTTTGCATTAAAGCCCCCCCCCCACAGGGAAACGATGTCTGATGGAGTCTAGAAAAGAGATGATTTGGGAATCGGAAATGGATTTATTAGGAGGGCAATACACCAATGCTAGAGTAAGGGGAAGAGCGAATAATGTGCCACCAAAAGAACTATGTGATGGGTAATTTAGTTATGAAAAATGACTCACACATACGGTACCTGACTATGCCCTTTCATCTGGGTGATCACTTCGATTAGTCTCGTACTGCATCAGCAAAAAATACGGAAGGCCCCAGATTTCTAGCTGAGTCACTTCTTCAGGTGCCTGTAACTCTTCTTCTGGCCGACGAGGTTGTTCGTTCCTTGACTTCAGCATTCTATAGGCTTTGGAGCCCTTTTAGTTGTCCGGATAGTTTTTTTGGCAGAGCACGTTTACCTCGGGCGATTTCAAGTGATTCTTGCATAACCCGCCCGCTGTTACGCTGACCACCGCACTTAACGCACCTAGGAGTGTGGTGACAGTAGGTTTTGGTGTGCCCATATGCCTGACAATTATGGCATTGGACGATGTTGCGTTTGGGTTATGGTTGTTCTACCTGTATTCTTGTATAATTCAGGTTAGTTAGTTTGTAGATTTTCTCTACTCCAGGTGTTAGCTCTAGATTGACAAAGAACAAGGGTAGCGGTGTTTTAATCGCTTCGGCTTGTTGCCTATCCTCACGGAGCACGTTGGTTATTTGGTGAACCTTGTATCCTAAACCTGAGAGTGTTTGTTTAAGATCTACAAGGAATAGAGGTAATGGCGTTTTAATAGCTTCCTCTTGTTGATTATTCTCACGATACACGTTGGTTATTAGACGGACTTTAGCACATCATATATCATAGTATTAGTGGTATTTAAGATCATCATATTCATAGGACGTTGGAAAGGAGGAGGTGAATTGCCTAGTCCAAGTGCCATACGCAAAAATTCATAATGACCTCTGTCAGAACTAAATGTTGTTTTTGCTATAGAGTCTCGATCCATTTCAATTTGATGAGAACCTGATGCTAAGCCAATAGTAGAGAAAAATTTCTAACCATTCATTTTATTGAGCAAGTCCTCAATATTAAGTAAAGGGAATTTTAGTTTTGTCGTCACTTGATTTAGTTTGCGATACTCAATTACTATTCTTATTTTCGTTTGTCCCGGAGCGTCCATTTTCTGTGCAGAAAATCCGGCTAGCTGGAGAAGAATTAATTTTTGCATGTCTGTTTGAACAGCGTGGTTTTCATTTAATTGGCGATGGAGTAGAGCAAGTGTTGGCCCGAGATATCATGACTGTTATTTATTGTGTGGTGACATTTGCTGATCTTGAACGCATCTTGTATAATCAACAATATTTATTACTATTAAAATGTTTTATTATTAAAATACCACTCAACCATTCTAGACGCTAAGTAGGTTTGCCTATTGGCCAGTTTTGAAATGGTATAAAATATGAAAGGTTCTTGAGTAGAACCCTTGTTTTTTGTAAGTAACCCCTTCCAGTTCCCTAAAATCCTACCCTTTTCTGACCTGCTTAGGGCCAAGACACTTCACTCGGGCCTAAGCATTCACTAAAGTATGTTCTAACGCTCTAACTGATTAATATTTGTTTACATACCAGTGTTTTGACTGTTATTCACAATAAAGTTTTTTAAAAGACTCCCCTCTACAAGATTATTTAACTGGCCTATGATATCTGTGGCCCGGCAGAGCCACACACTATGCCTTCTCAATATAGCCGGTTTCTCTGTGGGATATTTCCTCTAACCGTCAGTAATGACGGTAATGACTGGACCCCTCATTACTTATTTATTAGCTCACTTGCAATTGGGTCCTTGGTGAAGAGCGCACGTAAACACTTAACGAACGGTAGTAAAAGGTGTTATTTGGAGAGCGATAGTTACACGTTGTGGCCTTACAATAGTGCTGGCGCAGAACGAGAGATTCTTATGCGACTTTTTTAAAACTGTGACTTGAGCAAGCTTTAAAGTCCGTGAGAAGAAGGTTAGTCATGGGGTGGGAATTTTTCAAGTCGATTGCTACTGCTTATTTCCTGTTAAAATATCCTAACCAAAACATAAAGAGCGAGTTCAGGTTTTGTAAAATATATCTTAACATTTTCAGATCGATTAAGTCATTTTACGACCACTATAGTTGAACACACACAAATACAGACGAAAACCTGTTGCCATCATACATGTTTGAAAAGCCTCACTGCAATTAATCAGTACATACAAACCACATCCCAAAAATAATAAACTTTGTTTAATAACAAGCAGAGAAGAGTTTAATTTTTGAAAACACTCGTTATGACAAATCTTAACTTGAGCTGAATATTATCGCAAATGATAGTGAGATAAGTTAGTACACATAACTTATGGACTGCATGTTGTTATATCGAATTATTCGGGCAGGTGATTGCGACCCAAAAGATTTGCTTGGCACCCCCAGGCTGTGGATACGTTATCTGTCTGTGCCTGTGTGCCTGAAGTAATGAAAGTATGGGGGGGGGGAGTTAATAACGTCAGCTCCACCTTGATCTAGAAAGATAAGGCCACCGCCACCCCTAAGTCACCCCTCAAATACTTGGAACATGTAATTAAAGTCCTCCTCTATCTGCCATCTCAATTAGACTTATTTCGCTGGCGAGAACTAGTTTATTGAATTATTGTAATCGCATTGTATTATCGAAGTAATAGAAGGTGGGATCCATACCTTGATCTTTTTATATTAGCCGTCATCCTTTGATCGGTAGAGTCAATATACAGTCCCCACTATTTCGGTTTCTTTTGTTGCATGATAATAGACGAACCAGCCATCAACAAAACATCTACTTTAATATTAAGCAATTATGCATTATGGCAAAAAAAAAAAAAAGATCACAGAGGAAATAAAATAACATTGGTGGATTTTAGTTAAATTATTATTGACTGGAACAATTAATAGTTGTATGCCATTCAAGAAGCTTGAGGGAGCTTCATTTTTCCATAGTCTGCTTGTTTGCATACAATGATAGTCGGTTCCGTTTCCATTACTTATCACCTTTCTTAAGTCTAAGTTCACAATCTATTATAGATTGATTTATCTCATGTTTCCTCAAGGTAAGAACATTAAAAACGCTTTTGCAAAAATGAATTCATTTTAAAAAATTTAGGTACGTATCACCTAAACAAGAGAGATCACTACGGATTGTGACCAGGAACCTGTATCCCACTACACCGCCAGACGAGCTCGCAGCACTAGGATGCAAAGTTCGTCAAATAACCAATGTGCATCCTGAGGAAAAGCAGCAAGACGAAGCAATTAAAACGCCGTTACCTCTATTCTTACTAGATCTGAAAAAAACACGTGGAGTAGACAAATCTAAGAATTAACTAACCTGGTGTCGGGTCGTCACGAGGGGGTGCCTAGTTACCCTAGTCCTGGTGACGAAGTGAGGGTTGATTAAGTTTATAACCTGGACAATCGTTTCATGACTGTCTTACTATCTGACTCAATTTTTAATAGGTATGTGCCCCGACAATGCACTATGTTCAGGAGAAGAGGTATAGGGTAGGTAGTGTAGGTAGTTTGTGTGGTCTTGGAATGACCACGAATTCACACTCGGTATCTGAGGGTAGGTGAAATCCGTCCGGATCGAGTGTGAACCGGAGAGAGGCAGACTGAATCGCCGTGGGGAACACTGCTTGGTAAGTTTGCAGGGCCACGACAACCGTTGTCCACTAGGGAGAGGTCTCTCCCAAGGAGGTGCTAGATTTAGCGAGACGAAGGCAGAGATTCCCACTAGGAAAGTGTGGGGTCCGAAAACGCCGGACTAAAACGTAGCGAGGTGAGGAGAGAAAGAGATGCAGCGGTTTTTCATAAAGAAGCAGCCAAGTTTCAGATTTTCAAGCAGAGCAGCCAGTTGCCAGTTGCCAGAGCAGCCAAGAATGATGTACAGGCCTCAAACCGCCGGTCTTAAATACCCAGCTGGCCTTGTCAGTAGCCAATAAGGACCGTTTTTGTAGTACCCAATGAGGTTTGAGTGTGTGGTTCCCTTTGTTCTCTGACAGAGACGTGCGCCGGGAAGGGTCTCTCGGCGGCTTGGGTCTATCCTGCCCTGGCAGCTGTGTCCCAGCTCATATAACTAATTAGCTCCTAAGCATGTTTTATTGTTAACCATACAATGATACAATGATTTATATTTTGGTAATGTTATTTACATCTGTTTACAATATATATACAATAGAGTATAGGGGGATTTATCTTATGTAGTTAGCGGTCGCTACACCTGGATTATACAAGAATACAGGTACCGTGCCCCAAACGTGAGATCGTCCAATGTCACAATTGTCAGACATATGGGCACACCAAAACCTGTCACCTTCTCCCCAGGTGACTGGGCTTAATTGACAGTTGTATGTGATTCAATAAGCGTGAGGGACCTTTATTCTTTCGTACTCTGCTTGTTTGCATACAATTTGACAGTCAGTTCCGTTTTTATTACTCATCACCTTTTCGTAAGCCTTATAACTTACTGGAATTCTATCCCATTCATATCATACACTGGATCAATTTTTTGTCCCCTCGGAATTGCTCAAGTGAATGTAGAGTACCAAGTAAACATTTTTCTGAACTTATTTTTATTGTTGGAAATGAATGCACGCCTCTGCTTGGGAGAACATGAATCAAACACCAAAATGTGGTTTTACAGGAACTTGACAGTCATGAAACCACTCTTAAACCTATACATATGCTTGATTATTTTGTTGATAAAATACTAATAGAATACAAAGATATTTTTGAACCCAAGATAGGCTGTATTCCTAATTTTCGCTGCTCCTTAGAGCTACGAGAAAATTCAAAACCTTCTTTTTGAAACCACGAAATATTCGGCTAGCGCTTTGAGACAAAGTAAACCAGGAACTTGATCCACTAGAAACAGATGGGGTTATTAGCAAAGTAGAATGCTCAAATCGGGGATCACCATTGGTTTTGGTACTGAAAAAAGATAATACAGTCAGACTATATTCGATTACAAAACCGCGGCCAGCCCTCAACTTATTAACTTCCCATTATGTTAGTCTAAAATTGAGGATGTTCTAAACAGGCTTCTTAACTCGGGATATTTTTGTTCTATTGATCTATTCAAGGCATTCCTGCATGTTGCAGTTGATGAGGAGAGTCAAATGATGCAGACAATTTCAACACATAGGGGAACGTACAAAATGGGCCACCTTAGTTTTGGCATCAAAACACCAGTGAATTTAATCGGATTACCGAAAGAATTTGATCTGGTTTAGATGGTATAGTGATATATTTTTATGACATTGTCGTTCATGGTCCTTCCTACGAGCACTAAATGCAAAACTAAATGCAGATTTTTTTGAAACTAAGTAAAGGATTTCGGCACAATGAAACATTTGTTGAATTAATAACACACGTTTATTTTACTTTTTATACACAAGGTACATGTTCATATACAACATTCGTAATCAACTCTCATAACAAACGTAGAGGATCCAATACTGCTATCCCTCAGCTTGGACAACACAACACAATTTATCTTTCAATATCCCACATCTTTTCCCCTCTATTAAAATAAATTCTACAAAAACAAAACAAGAAACAATTTTAGCAAGAAACATTTTTTTTTTCACTTCTTAATAAGACATTAAAGCTCATTAATTAGACGGCGAGGAGCAGTTCGATTGCGCTCAGGTCGCCCCCCCCCCCCAAATTCAACAGAGAGTGGAGACCTGTCCTTGTCCTTTGACGTACTGGTCCCCGGTTTAGCCTGCTGATGATCACTCGGCTGTTCAGCTGGACTTTGCTGCACTGGTACTGAATCGGTGTCCTGACTTGTAATAGTTTTAAGATCATATGCTTTGTTCTTTGGTGAGGGAGTAGGCCATCCACCCAATCAGATGATTCATCGCTGTCCGATGAGTTGTTGTATTCCGGAGTATCAACGTCTTCCGGTCTGTTAGGCCCTTGTAAAGATATTCTGAGTTGATCTATGTGAGGTATCCATGTCTTATCTATATCAGGGATGTAAACTCTTCTTCTTCTGGGACCCAAGCTGTTGATAACTGTTCCTTTAACCCATTTCTTCTCGCCTTTCTGAAAATTCTTCACCCAAACATCTTTTGATTCAGCAAATTTGCCTGACGGCAGTGCCTTTCCCGATTGCAATTTAATTTGTTGTTTTTGTTTCGCTTCAACTCTAGTAGCCGTTTTTGAAGGATTCGGCTGGAGGAGATCCAATCTGGTCCTCAAACTGTGACCAAGCAGAGCTTGTGCCGGTGACACATTGTTGGTGGCATGAGGAATATTCCTTTACTGTAACAGAAAACTGTCCAGAGCTTTGTTGAGGTCTGTACTAGTTGATTCAGCTAATGCGGTTTTTAACAACCGTTTGATTGTTCTGACACTGTTCTCTGCCGCTCCATTTGTAGCAGGGTAATAAGGTGCCTGTTATGTTCTTTTTAATAGTAACAAAAGCACACACATGTTGGGGTACGTGAGAAAACATATATATTTTATAAAGTGAACAAGTAAGTAGTGGTACATAAAGATGGAATCTATTCTACTGAATGCCAAAGGTAACATGAAGGTTATAACTAATAACAAAAGGCGGCACAAGGCTGCGTGCAAAATATTAAAGACACAACAGATTCTCCCGCACTAAATTGAAAAACTCAGGTAACACAATTCAAGACATAATCATTAAATCGTGCCGGAAAGCGTATCTCACGACGAGGTCGGTCTTGATTCGGCGCTGCTGCTCGAGATGACGCTGCTGCTGGAGTAGGTGGAAGTCGGGGAACCTCAAATGATTGACTCGGTCCAAACGAAACGGATTTTGGCTTTGGAACCAAAGTTGCCACAATTTGGTCAATGTGGCGTTTTAGTATTCGCCCCGAAGAGTCGAGTCTGACCAAATAGTGCCGTTGGCCAAGTACTTTGATGACATCGCCGAACTGCCAAATCTTCCTGTTGTCACAGTAAAGGCGGATCTGGACTCTCTCCCCTACCTTAAAAGAGCGTGCTGGTGCTGCTGTCACACTTGATGGTTTAGGCTGGTAGGGAAAAATAGCATCAAGGCGCATGCGCAACTTTCGATGTAGATATTTTTCAGCTGGTGATTGGCCACAAGCAAGCGGCGTAGCTCGATAACGGAATAAGATGCCTTGCACTTTATCCTTCATAGGAGCCGGATCTGAGGATGCTGCCTTGAGGCGATGTTTTAAGGTTTGAATGCTGCGCTCGGCCAGACCGTTTGTCGATGGTTGGCCTGGAGCAATGAATTTTTGAAAAATGCCGTTTGTTGATGTATAGGCTTTGAATTCACTACTTTGAAAAATTGTTGCATTGTCAGACACAAGCACAGTTGGATAACCGTGCGTCGCGAAAATTCTTTCCAGTAATGCTATGGTCCTGTAACTGGTAGGTGCTTCTTTTATTACTTCCACTTCTGCCCACTTCGATTTTGCATCGACGCACATCAGGAAGAAATAACCTTCCAATGGACCTGCGTAGTCAATATGCACTCGTTCCCAGTTGTCTTGAGGAGGGTCCCAGGGGTGCACAGGAGCCTTGGGGGGTGTTGAGCGGTTTACAGCACAATCTTTACATTCACGCACCAATCTTTCAATGTCCTTGTCGATGCCTGTCCAGTATACATATCGACGGGAGAGTTGCTTCATTTTTGTGATCCCCTGATGAGTTTCGTGGAGCTCATTGAGAATAGTTGAACGTAGAGAGCTTGGGATGACTACTCGATCTTGCCTAAATAGCATACCATCGACTATAGTATACTCGGAGTCGCACGTAGTAGTCTGGAGGTCATTTATGATTCGTGCTAAAGCTGGATCCTTGCCCGTTTCTTCTTTGATTATTGCTGCAGTGATGTTTTGGCTGGATATCTGAAAAATTGTTTGCTCGCAGACTTGATTGATTTCTTCTCCAATAGAGATGTCTCGAGACTCATCTTGACTACAGGGCGGAACAGGAGCTCTAGAAAGACAGTCAGCGTTTGTGTTTTCTTTGCCCGATTTTTATTTGACCGAATAATTGAAGCCTGAGAGAAATGAGGCGTATCGTAGCAAGCGCGATGACGTCATTTGTGGGAGAGCTTTGTTCTGGTGAAAAATTCGAGATAATGGAGCATTATCAGTCACCAGAGTAAAATGAGTTCCATATAAATAATAGTGGAAGTAGAGAACGCCGAAGACTATTGCCAAAGCCTCGCGATCTAACTGACTGTAATGCTTCTCAGAGGGGTTAAGAGACCTAGATGAATAAGCGATTGGCCTTTCACAACCATTTATGACATGGCTCAGAACAGCGGCCACACCAAAAGGGCTGGCATCAGTTGTCAGGACCAAGGGTAATTTCGGGTCGAATGGTATAAGTACCCTGTCGCTGCAGAGTTCTTCTTTGATGCGTTGAAAAGCGGTTTCACAAGCTGGTGACCAATGCCATTTGACCCCCTTGCATAGGAGAGCTCGAAGAGGGTGTGTGAGCGTTGAAGCGTTTGGAAAAAAACGCGAATAATATGACACAAGGCCAAGAAATCGTCGAAGTTCATCTGGATTTTCAGGTCTTGGCATCTTTTCAATAGCTGCAGTCCTTGCTGGGGATTTGCTGATCTTGTTGTATTCCACTACAAACCCAAGATACTCAATTTTAGACTGGAGAAAAACACATTTTTCTTTGTTAAGGTGGAGATCATGTTCTTTTAATCTTTGAAGGAGATTTCTTAAATTTTCGAGACATTCTTCTTTTGTTTCACCATGTACGACAATATCGTCAAAGTAGTTTTCAGTCTTCTTCAGGCCTTTCAAGATTCGACGAATGTACTCATTGAATTCAGCAGGAGCTGTTTTGACTCCAAAACCAAGCCGGAGTAACCGGTAGGTACCTCTATGCGTTGTTATAGTCTGGACGATGCTGCTTTCTTTCGTAACACGAAAATGTAAGTAAGCCTTATAGAAATCTACTTTACAAAAATAACGAGATCCTCGCAAGCTGCTTAGGACGTCTTCTCTGGTGCGGATAGGGTAGTTTACTTGAATTAGACGTTCATTGACGCCACACTTGTAGTCTGAGCAGAGGCGAACGCCTCCGTCAGGTTTGACGATCACCACGAGAGGGGAACCCCAATCACTGGCGTCTACAGGTTCAATGATTCCTGCAGCTTCGAGTTCGTTTAGTTCCCGGTTGACTTGGTCCAGGAGAGCATGTGGAACACTACGCTCCTTGGTGTAACATGGCTTTGCTCCTGGTTTGAGCTGGAGTGAAATTTCATAGCCGGGAACACAGCCAATTTTTGGTTCGAAGATCGAGGAAAACTCTTCTAAAATATCCTCGAGCGAGGGGACTGAATTGAACTGGTAGATTGGCATGGGAGGATTATTGTCGACCTGTTTGAGTTCAATGGCAAGTCCTCGTATCCATTGACGTCCAAGAAGCGCTTCGTATCCTGTTGGTACAATGTATAAATCGCCGGTTATTTGTTTTCCATTGTAAGCAGCCTGGACTGGTACCTTACCTTTTGATTGGATTATGTTGCCAGAGTAGGATCGAAAAGCTAGGTTGGTTGGTTGAACTGGCAAATTTAGGTTAAGTCTGTCAAATTCATTCTCACTTAATAGGGTAAATTTGGCGCCACTATCGACCTCAAAACGTTGCAATTTTCCATTGAGCGACACGTCAATCATGTACTTATCTGTTTCATGACGGTTCAACTCGAACAAGTCAATAATAACGTCATTTTTCTGGATCACCGTTTTTAATTTATTGAGACCGTATGCTGGCGTTGCTCCGGGGCTGGTGTTGGCAATTTGGAGGGAATGTGTAGAACTGGATTTTCCTGGTTTCCTTCTGTTTTCTGCCATCAATGATGTGATACAGACGCGTGCCACATGTCCCTTCTTTTTACAAAGGGTGCAATATAATTTGTTCTTATCAACTCGACACTCCGATACCTGATGGTTTCCCCTTGAGCACCGGATGCACAGATTATCGATGCCGAGAGCCTTGAAATCAGGTCTACGGGGACGGGAACTTGACCTGGGTTGATTAGAGCTGGCCCTTGCTTGACATCTTGTTCAATTCGCTGACAGAGAAAGTTCGAGCTGGATTAGAGTGCTGAGTCAACTCTTTACTTTCAATTCTCGATGCCTCAAGAGCTGTGGCAAGAGCTAAAATGTCCTGGAATGTCTTTTTGTCCGATTGTAATATGTGTTCCCTTACCCAGTCATCTCGAAGGCCTCGAATGAACTGTGCTCTGAGAAAAACGTCTGAGATTGATACAGACTGGTCACACTGGCATTGTACGGATAATTCACACTCAGCTATGTCACGTTGAAGAGTGGCAACAAACTCTGAAATGGACTGGTGTTCCGTTTGATAAATATTAAGGAAGTAGTGTTGTGACACTACTGCGTTTTTCTTCGGAATTAACAAGGTCTTGAAGGACTTGACAAGATTATCATAGGAGAGACCCTTCAGTGGTTTTTCAGGGCCTAAAAACGCAGCTAAATTGTTGTAGTGTGAAGAGCCAATTGAAACACATAAGAGCTGGCCAATTTTTGCTTTGTCTGTGACCCCTTTCATCGTACAATAGTTGTCAAACCGTTCAAGGTAACACGCAAACTTTTCACGTTTTTGATCAAAGTTTTCGAATGGCGCGATGCTCGAATAATTGACTGTGTTTTCTTCAGTAGGTTTCCCGGAAAGACACTGAAGTTGAGCAGTTACAGTTTCGAGGAAAACTTTCTGTTGTTCGCTGAAAGTCTTCATAAAAGATTCGAACTGTTTAGCGTTCATTTCGAAGTCTTTTAATTGATAATTCGATAGAAATTAGTCTAATTCTTACCTTTTACGGTCGATTGAAGACAAAATAACACATTTTACCGGAATTTTAGTGTTGTTTGAACACGTTGATAAGGTTGGAACAAACACATAGGTCGCGATTTTCGGTTCACTCACGCACTGATTAAAACTCGTCGCCAATTGTTATGTTCTTTTTAATAGTAACAAAAGCACACACATGTTGGGGTACGTGAGAAAACATATATATTTTATAAAGTGAACAAGTAAGTAGTGGTACATAAAGATGGAATCTATTCTACTGAATGCCAAAGGTAACATGAAGGTTATAACTAATAACAAAAGGCGGCACAAGGCTGCGTGCAAAATATTACAGACACAACAGTGCCCCTCTCTTGTGTTCAATCCCATTTCTTTTCATGAAAAGTTGAAATTCTTTGATTCAAATGATGCGTAATTATCAGACACCAATACCTCGGGGAGCCAAAATATGGCAAAAATTTGGCGTAAAATTTTTATTGTCATTTCCGTAGACATTGATTTCGTAGGAAAAGCTTCCACCCATTTCGAATGGCTGTCCACTACTACTAGGTAATACTGACCCGCAACTGGTCCCAAGTAGTCCATATGAAGCCTTTGCCATGGTTTTGTTGGCCATTCCCATGGAATTAAAGCAGCTTTCTGGGGATTGTCCTTCACCGAATTACAGGGTATGCAAGACTTCACCGTCTCCTCTATATCCGCATCAATTTTTTGCCACCACACATATGATCGTGCTAGGGCCTTGCTTTTCACTATCCCCATGTGTGTATCATGCAATTCGCGAAGCACTAAGGATCGAAGTTTTGTCGGCACAATCACTCGATTTCCCCAAAGAAGTGCCCTTCCTCTTCATGGAGCTCATCACGTCGATGAGAAAACGGGAGGAGTTCTTCCGGGATGGTATGAGGCCATCCGATTTTCAGATTCGTTGATATTTTCTTCAGGATGCCATCTTTCTTTGTCCACAACAAGATGTCTTTATACTGTAGAGATAGAGTTTCGTTTTCTTCGAATACGTAAAACAGCGCTGGGTCCAAACTTTCTCCTATTTTCGGATCAGTCTTTAGTGGTGCTCTCGATAACCAATCTGCGCTGTTTTTATTTGACTGCACCCATTTCATATCATAGTTATAATTTGCTAAAAATAGAACCCAACGTTGCAAACGGTTTGCCGCACAAATTGGCACTCCCTTTTTTGGTCCAAAAATTGACTATAACAAGGGTCGATTGTCATTAGCCAATATCCATTTCCTTTCAAAAAGATACAAATGGAACTTTTTCACACCAAACACCAATGCAGCGCCTTCCTTATGCAATTGACTATACTTCGTTTCCGCTATAGTCAACGTGCTGCTAGCAAAAGCTAATGGCTTTTCTTCTCCATTTGGATATACCTGTGAAATTATAGCTCCCAGTCCTTGGTCCGAACTATCAACGGTTAACTTGATAGGCAAATCTGGATTATAATGTGCTAAAGAGTGATTTTCCTTGACTATCCTCTTGATTTTTGTAAAAGCGGTTTGACAACTGGTATTCCAATCCCATCGAATGTTTTTCTTCAGAAGCTGGTGAAGAGGGTGGAGGGTCGATGACAGTGCAGGTAGAAATCTCGCCAGATAGTTCACAAACCCCAAAAGAGCTTGCAGCTCTTTACTATTTTTAGGATTTGGTGCCAGTACTATAGATTTTATTTTCTCATCAGTCGAATGCAAACCTGAAGCGTCAATTCTGAATCCAAGATATTCAATGGATGTTTTTCCAAATTCGCACTTTTTTGCACAAAGGGTTAACCCCGCTTTCTTGAATCTTTCAAGAACTTCCATGACTTGTTTTCTTAATGTCCCAAAATCCGGTGCGCCAACCACAACATCATCCAGTAGGGCTACCACCCCCCAGTTCCTGCTAACACATTGTCTACCAATTTCTGAAATTTGGAAGGCCCAACACAAATACCATAGGGCATACGGGTATATTGGAATAAGCCCTTCTGCGTAGTAAAAGCTACCAGTTTGCGCGATTCAAGATCCAACTCACACTGTTGGTAAGCATGGCTCAAATCTATTTTGGCCCAAACACGATTTCCCCCCCATCTCTGGAACAAATCTTCAATTCTAGGCAACGGATGAGGGTCCATTTTCAAGCAAGGTTGAGGGTCAGTTTATAATCTCCACAAATCCTAGTTTGGCCACTTCGCTTCATAACTGGAACAATAGGGGAACCAAAATCACTATACTCAATGGGCTCCAAAATTCCTTCCTGCACCAGGCGGTCAATTTCCTGATCAACCTTGTGTCTTATGGCGTACGGTACCGGCCTTTGTTTTATATATTTTGGTTTGGCTTCCGGTAAAAGATCTAATTTGATTTGTCCTGTTGGGTCGTTACTAGAGGGGTGCCTGGTCACCTAGCCCTGGTGACAAGTGAGGATTGTTTGAGTTTATAACCTGGACAATCGTTTCATGACGGGTTTACTATCTGACTCCATTTTCGATAGGTATGTGCCCCGACAGTGCACTATGTTCAGGAGAAGAGGTACAGGGTAGGTTATAGGTAGTTTATGTGGTCTTGGAATGACCACGAATTCACACTCGGTATCTGAGGGTAGGCGAAAACCGTCCGGATCCCAAAGGCTAGTGTGAACCGGAGAGAGGCGGACTGGATTGCAATGGGAGACACTGCGGGGCGGTAAAATTTGCAGGGCCATGGCAACCGTCGTCCGCGAGGGAGAGGTCTCTCCCAAGGAGGTGCTAGTTTTAGCGAGACGAAGGCAGGAATTGTATGCTGCTAGGGCAGTTATCGATGATAGGTGTTATATAATACCTTGGATTTGGATCATGTTTTGAAATAGAAACCCAGAGGTTCTAGGACATCACTGTCTCCCTGATGGAAAACAACGCCAACAGCAAAGTCGGTAGCATCAATAACTAAAATTAATGGGAGTTTAGGTGATGGATGGTTAAGAAGGCTATCTCGTCTTTGAGTTTATTGAATAATTGAATAGCAGCTGGGTTCCAATTTATCTAAACTTTGTATTTTTTTTCTCACTTCCCCACAAAGTGCGAACAACGGCTACTGAGTAGTTGCAGTTACAGGAAGTGAACTCCTGTAAAACTTGACGGAACCAAGAAACCTGCGTAGTTGGTTGACAGTTTTTGGCTGAGGAAACTCCTGGATCACTTTATTCGACGAGGATCTTCTGCGTGGATGAGAATACAGAGATCTAATATGTGAGCGCCTACGACTAGTCAATTCATTGAAACTAAGAGACATATCTTTAACTAATGCTTCTAGTAGGCTATGTTAACCCAATGCCTGACGTAAGGATGGAAGAATGAGATTTAGATGAACTGCAAACATAATGATCTGGGGTAACATCCAATGTCCTATCTGCCATAGATGCGAGGTAGTCTAATGACTCATTGGTGCTGGGGGCTAAAATTGTCTTGGTAGTTTCAGGAAGACGATTAAGACACATCATGCGTAGAATGTCATCTTTTAAATTATTGTTGCTAATACCCGCATCTCGCTAAGAAAAGCGATGGTCTCATCATTGTACTTGTCAGCAATCGCTTGGCTCGAGTCACCTCTGAGTCACCGAATCCGCCAAGGAGGCGTTATTTTAAGCCACTGTAGTTGGTGGCAGATAAAGGGTGTGTCCATAAAAACGGCAACTTGATTTGGTATGTCAGAGTCAGTGCTTCCAACAATATAATAATTTTTTGTGACTTAGAGTTAATATGTGAGTTGGCAAATTGGGCTTCTATTTTCCAAAACCATGTCTTGACATTTTTCTAAACAAGGGAGGGATTTTAATGCTAACATTAGACACCACACCTATGGGTTTATGATCAGACTCAGAGATGGATGAATTAGCTGTTGATTTATCCTCCATAGCAGCAGCCTGGGATGGACCAGTATAAAATGAGGTAAATAATGTACTCACAATTTCACACACAAACCATGCAAGTCTGAACAGCACGTTGCTTGAAAGTTGTCAACTTGGGAATACCACTTCGTTCGACGTCTTCTCGTAGTCGTGGGTCACCAATGTGGTTATTCGAAGCAAACACACATATTTAAAAGACTTAACTGAAATACAGCAACAGAACTACATTAAAAATGTATGAGAGCAGTGTAAAGGTAGGTTACAATAATGTTTCACCACCACATAAGTAACTCCTATAAGTGTTGAACGTTAAGACTATTATAATATTGTAAAAAAAGATATTTGGATACACATCAAATATCATCCTTCATTATGGCGTATTTGTTACATACTACCTCGCATTGAAATGGAGTTGTGCGGTAAGAGGCTACTCTTATATTATACCGTTCAAGTAAGAATATACTACGTGACTGGAATTTATCTAACTATGTTCCTAAGTTACTTCCTTTATAATTATTACAGAAGTCACATAATTTATTTTCATACTTAATGTTGATTAAATAAGGAGAATCAACAACGAAAGTTACTTCCCACGAGGAAAACATCTAGAAAATGTTTTTTCGGTATTCTTGTCTTACAAGTCATATGTTAAAACGTGATGAAGGTTAGTTTCAAGAAGACATTCATAAATAAGGAGATAATGCAAGTTACAATTAAATTGAACTAACCTGTTCCATGTCTTCGAATACAGCTTTTTTGTTGATACTAACACTTCTACTTCTGAACTGTCAAATCTTCAATCAATGAACACGACTTCAATTCGGAAATTATTTGAATTTAATCCTACAAGTGTTAATCGGGAGGATTACAGTGAAAGAGCTTTATATTGAGGTAATGAATGTCAACACCCTTTTTATGGTGGAAGTTGAAAAAATGTATTCCATAATCAAAACATTATGCTCCCCATCCTCACCCAAAGAAATTGATTACTTAGCTATTATTGAAGCTTGTAAAAAACACTTTAGAAAAAGGGCAAATAAACTCTTAACTAAAGTTAAAATTCAAATACCTGGAGTATCAACTACCCTTTCCCTTTTCCCAACTTTCCCCAGTATTCAATACATTGGGCAAATTCGTTCAAGTGCTTAAATTTGGTGATGCATTCCCTCTAAATGTAATGGTTAGGGAGATATTTGTCGCTGGAATGAGAGATGGGGAACTCAAAAGATATTTATGTAGTCGTCATGAAGAAACTCTGTCCAAAAAACAAAATGGGATTATGCCCTGTAAAGGCCGTTGAAAAATAGCCGAAGGCTTAGAGTCAAATGAAAACTAACAATAATAGTTAAACATTGTTCTAAATACAAACAAGATAAATAAAGGGATGACTAATTAACCATTAACAAAAATAATAGACAAAATCCTGTTCAGCAAAACAAAAAATGTTACCGTTGTAACAAATCAAACCATGAAACATCAAGGTGTAAACAAGAGCATAAGTGCAATTTTTGTAAAAAAAACAACAAAACAGGACATTTGGTATCGGAATGCCAAAAACAAGAATTTGTAAAAACAAAATACTTAAAAAAAAAAAAAAAATTTGATAGAAAGTGAAGATGAATCAATTTTTAAAGTTACAATAAATGATAATAAAATTGATGATTATGGAATAATAGTGAAAATAAATAATAAAAAAGTAATATTTGAAGTGGATAGTGTAGCATCCCTTACATTAATAAATGAAAATTATGATTCATAGCCCAAGCAACATCCTAATTGGAATCCCTAAGAAGAATGGCTCACTGCTTATGGAAAAAAGCCTCTGAAGGGTTCTGTTCAAAGTAGTGTACTAGAATTTCTCTGGCTCTCTTCCTGTAGTTGTAATGGACGAGGGTGGAACAAACCTACTTGGAAGAAACTGGCTTCCTTCTTAGGAATCAGCATGAGGGGAGAAAAATTGGCAAATCAGGAAATTTCGAAACACTTAAAAATAACAACAAAATTTCCAGGGCATAATCAGAAAATTTAAGTTTATCGTATATTATAATCATGTGGTTATCTACGTAGCTAGTAGGCTAGAGTAATAGACACT
Organism: Acanthosoma haemorrhoidale; assembly: GCA_930367205.1. Taxonomy (NCBI): domain Eukaryota; kingdom Metazoa; phylum Arthropoda; class Insecta; order Hemiptera; family Acanthosomatidae; genus Acanthosoma; species Acanthosoma haemorrhoidale. Next base: position 103,059,301 of record OV884009.1, on the reverse strand, counting down.
AGTAAATTTCATCATAAATAAGTATTAGGATACATTTTTCCACGATCACTAGGTGCATCTTAATAAACATGTTTTTTTATTATAATAATAAGATCTACTAACGTAAGGTACATTCTGATTATTAAGTTGTAAAAACAATTCGAAATCAAATAAAATGTTTTGCCATGTATAACATATAAATATATTTATATATTGTCCAGATATTCTATATTATATAATAATATCTGGACAAAGGTAAAATAATATAGTGGAGAAAAGTAGAAGTAAACTTGTTAAAGGTTGAGTGCGAGGGGCTAATTGGGATGGGAGGAGGTTAGAGCGATAGGGCACGGAGGAGGGGCCTTGTTAGGGCCAGTGAAGCGGCTACTAATGAAGCCCAGCTAACTACGCCATTGAGGGCAACATTACTGCTAACGGCAACAATAACCCTCTAACCACCTCCTCGATCCTCCTCACCGCCGAAACGCCAATCTGATTAGCGCTCCGCCAGGAGGATCGTGGTCGATCAGCGCCACCAACAACCTAGGCTGCAGTGGCTTACTCACGCACATAACCTTACACCTTAGTACTCGTCACCTATCCTCCATCACATAAAATAGAGCAAATCACTGAAAGGTCCAAGGCTCTGCGCATTCATGTGACAAAGAGTCTGTTTTGTAATTTTACCAACTTTAGTTGGGTTTTACCAATAGTGTGCAGAAACTTGGAAACAGCTGCACGGAGACATTCAGTCAGTATAACAACGGCTGAAGATACCAAAACCCATAAATTGACCCAACTACTGACCGGACACGGATTGTGACATTAGTAGGTCAAGGTGAAAAATGTCCTAATTTCTAATTAACATAAACATAACATTAAAATTTTTCTATCATTTATCCAAATAAGCTATAACAATTAACAATAATCTAACAATAATAAGCTGAGTACTTTAGAGTTATTACGCTTTTTTTTTCCAAATATTTTAGTAGTATCCTTTTTGGTACGCGTTTCCCCTATAATCATTCCTTCCTCACCCGATTCCATAATACTCCACGTTTAACTTGTATTTGTTGTGAGATATCCCTCCCTAAAGACAAATTATTGTATTTCATTCTTTATAGATCTGAAAAAAATGCTTTTGGTTGTGAAATTGTCTCAACCTTATACAAGTTAATTTCCATTTATAATAATAATGTCATGCTGGTAACTTGAACGCTGATCCCCTTTCTTCTAATTCGGATGAACATTGTTTACTCGATCTCATCCTTCCTTCCCCTAAACCTTTTTACGCTCACAACCCCACTCATCACGTCTTACAAAGTGACGCGAATAGATCACCATATTATCAATCTAAATCCACTACCTTTTCTGTGAAACCATGACCTGATATACCTTACTGATGATATTCTTGTTCCTCCATACCCTTCTTCAATTTCTTACCGTAAAACCGGCCTTTTCCATATATCCTGCAAATGTACAAGAAGTCCCTCATCACTTCGTCTCTACCTAGTATCTATATTATTCCAATTCTAACACTACCCCTTAACCCGATCAGCGCCCTATATCCATTCTATGTGCACCCCCTTTCAAGACCCTTCAGCACCACATTCAGTCACAACTTTTTGCCTTCTGTCGGGCTCAGGTTTATACCTGAGTATCCCCAAGTGGCGAGGAGACGCCCGCCGCGGGATAGGGTCCCTACAACCTCTTAGCCCCCGTCCGGCGAGCGCCCACAAAGAGATAGAGCGGGTGGACCTATGGTCTTTCACCCTGGCTCCCAACCTAGTGACCGGCAGCCTCAATTCACTTTGATCTGACTCCACAAGATCTTTTTAGAAGGTGTGCGTGCCCCGACAAAGCACTATGTTCTGGAGAAGAGGTGAAGGGTAGGTTTATAGGTAGTTTATGTGGTCTTGGAATGACCACGAATTCACACTCGGCGTCTAAGGGTAGGCGAAGACCGTCCGGATCCCAAAGGCGAGTGTGAACCGGAGAGAGGCAGACTGGATTGTCATAGGAGACACTGCTAGGGAAATTTCCAGGGCGACGGCAACCGTCGTCCGCGAGGGAGAGATCTCTCCCAAGGAGGTGCTAGTTTTAGCGAGACGAAGGCAGAGATTCCCACTGGGAAAGTGTGGGGTCTGACGACGCCGGACTTAAACATGGCGAGGTTAGGAAAGAGAGATGCAGAGGTAGTTGAATGAGAAGTCCATGGTTTTGAGTAGAGCAGCAGGTGCCAGTGAAGAGAGAGAGAGAAGTGTTCAAGGTCCCGGTTGGTTTCTGTCTGTCAATTTTTTTTTTTTTTTCCCTTTCAAAACCTCTTTATTGATAATATATATACAATGACAAAAATAAATAAATAAATTTGGAATTACAGCTGTATCCTCGTGCTGAATTCGCATATGCATATTAAGGAGTGCATAAAATACAATACTTTCAGATTGTTGTTAATAAGTCCAATACACATAGACTCAATAGGTGATAAGGCTCACCTTCGTCAATTTTTTTTTTTTTTCTTTCAAAACCTCTTTATTGATAATATATATACAATGACAAAAATAAATAAATAAATTTGGAATTACAGCTGTCTCCTCGTGCTGCATTCGCAGATGCATATTAAGGAGTGCATGAAATATAATACTTTCAGATTGTTGTTAATAAGTCCAATACACATACACTCACTAGGTGATGAGGCTCACCTTCAGCTTGCAATCGTGGAAAACACTAACACCTCGTCAATGTTTTTTTTTTTTTTTTTTTTCCTTTTTTCTAAGCTCTCTAGTTAGAATTTTAGGATGAGGGAGAAATATAAAATATTTAGAGTGATCGGATCCTTGTACTAGGAGGACCTGCTTGAAGGTGGTGTGTGAGGAGTAAGGAGTGTGGGAATCCTCGGTGGAGGTTGATTGTTACGGTACAGTGGTGAGAGTCCACTGGGAGCTGGGCCTATTTTGTCCGAGGCCGAGGCTTATATAGCCGGCTAGTCGAGGTGGGGGGTCATCCCCACCAGCGGCTGTTCTCCCCACCAACTTCTCCCCCCACTCTCTGACTGGCGTCACAAGCTTTATTTATTAACATAATGAAAAATAGATAGATATTTTCTGATATTCATTTGATGATATAGATACAAGGTCTGCTACGAGAAGAGGGAGACTTATAATTATTTGTGATTAAGAGGTGGCCACAACACCTTCCTACTACCGGGATGAATGGAACTTGCGGACGAGGAAACGGCAGTAGTATCTGTGACTGCTCCCTGTTTAGAACTGCATCGGCAAAAGAGACAGGCGGCCTGAAATTTCTAGCTGGGCCGTTTCTTGACCTGCCTGTGGCTTCTTCTTCTCTTCTTATGTGTGTCGACGTTGTTCATTCGTATACTTCAAGATTCACAGCTGTTATAGTTGGCCGGATGGCCTTATTGGCGCATACTGCAGGCGAGTTCAAGGACTTGTGGCATAACTCGCTCTATTGCTGCCCGCTGCACTTAACACACCTGGAAGGGTGGTGACCTGGTAGGTTTTGGTGTGACCTGACAATTATGGCACTGGATGACGCCACGTTTGGGGTACGGTTTTTTGACTTGTATTCTTGTATAATACAGGTGGGTTAGATCGAAGACTTTATTTACTCCAGGTGTTCGCTCAAGATCTACAATGATGACGCTGTTTTAATAGTTTCGTCTTGTTGCTTATCGTCACGCAACACGTTGGTTGGCGAAGTTTGTATCCAAGAGCAGAGAGCTCATCCTCAATTTTGTCAGCTGCTGTAGTGAGATGTAGGTTTCTGATCTCCACTCGTACGGATTTTTCTTGATTTTACTGAAACGTATGGATAACATCCCTTGTATCTTATAAATATTTTATGACAGCTCTATACGTATCAGGAGTTTCTGAAGAAGGTTTAGTGTCTTGTGATCGATTGAAGCATGTTTATTTTCCCATAACTACAATTTTGGTTAGTGGTGAGCATAGCAATTTAAAATTGCTAATATTTCGAACGAATATTGATGGCGGCTTAGGCTGATTGGATATATCCATATATATAGCTTCCATGGCCTCTACTTCTGTATGTTTCAGCACCTCAAAACTGTTTGGCGCGAAGAATAGAGACTCGTCTACGGTTTCTTCTGTCGCTTTATACGTAAGTGCTTTGTTTTAGCGAGATGTACTCCATCGAGCTAGCTGCAGATGAATTTATTTGTGCATGTCTGTTTGAACGGCATGGTTTTCATTTAATTAATCGATGGAGTAGGTGTTGGTTCGAGAGATCTGGACCGTTTTTTATTTTGAGAAGACCTCAGTTGTTGACAAAATCGCATGTTGCATTTTCCACAGTAATTATTATTATTATTATTATTATTAGTAAAAAAAAAAAGAAAGGTAATGGTCTGAGCCTCGAATACACATAGTCGTATTTAGTTTTGCATCGGAGGTCCGAGGATGCCACAGTCCAGTTGCCACCATACATGTTTGAAAATAAAGCCTCACTGCAATTGATAAGTAGAATGGTAGTAAAAATTTTAATTTAGAAGTTCTAGATGAAACTCCGGGAAAGGTGGTTTGCCGTTAAATTTGAAATAAATAAATACTGAGATACGGGGCTGAGAACATCTGCAAATATATAAAAAAAAAAAGTAAAAAGTTAGCTATGTCAGTTGTTTCGCTTTGATTACTTTTTGTTTTAGTGCTGTTAAGTGCGAAAATCATTAGTAAAGAAATACTTTCTTTACGCGATCACAACCATACGCGTTATTTGATTTTATTCAAAGTTCGCAGGAACGTTCCCTGAAGTCAGGAATAACGATGTATTTTGTGATTCCGTTTCAAGAAGGTAGCTGCTTTAAAGGTTTCGTTTCATCTAAAATCTGTTTGTAACGCAGTCAGGACCAAACCGAGCGTTGCTCGATCTTCTTCAAAATTGAGCTGTTGTACCAACTTATTCATCACAGAGAAATAATAGTTACCCTCTTCATAGACCAGAAAACAGCCTTCAACCTTTGCATGATCTCTCTCATTTGCTATGCAAAGGAATGACCTGTGAACTTTTAAACAGTCGGAATCAGACATTTGAAGTGAACAATCTCTCTCTCTCTCTCTCTCTCTCTCTCTCTCTCTCTCTCTCTCTCTCTCTCTCTCTCTCTCTCTTTATCTCTCTCTCTCTCTCTCTCTCTCTCTCTCTCTCTACTGGCGCTTGTTGCTCTGCTCGAACCATGGGTTTCTTATTTAATTACTTCTACACCTCTCTATTCCTACCCTTGCTAGCTTTAGTCCCGCAATGTCGGCCTCCACGGCCTTCCCAATGGAGTTCCCTGGCCTTGCCCCGCTAAACTAGCATATCCTAGGAAGGAAGCCTTTCCATGTAGACGACGACCTCTAGGGCCCTACAAAATGTGCCTAGTAGCGTCTCCCCTAACGGTCCAGTCTGTCACTTTCCGGTTCACAATCGATCTAGACGGCTTTCGCTTACCCCCAGACTCGCCCTAACCTGCTCTCTTTTGAACACAATACAGTTTCGGGGACATCCCGTTTAAGATATTATGGAGCCAGATCAATAGACAAACACGAATTAAATTGCCCACCGACTATCAGCAAAGGTCAAATAATACAGGTTTAGGTTTCTTACTGATGCCACTGGGCAATGGGTAGGTCGATGAGACCTCCCTCAGCGGGCGTACCCGGCATGAACCCTCATGAGAACAATGAACAGTTTTAGTGGGCTGACTCGTGTACGAGGTATAACCGACAGTGGACTCTGGGGTTAGCAAAAATGTGTGTGATGAAATTGAGAATTACTGTATTTGAGTATCGGATACTACGGAACAACATACTGACATGAGACTTTCCCGAATTGACAGAGATAGTAGAGACGTTAACAAACTAACTAAGTGGTTTTCCAGTCAGAATCGTTTCCCAACTGTTAAATATTTAATGTCAATAAGTAATTGGAGATGAAGACGTCATTTTCTATTTGTCCTGGGAGGTTGCTTCTAGAAGAATGAATTGAATTTTGAACAGAAATTTGAAGAACGTTCATTTCCGAAGTAAAGATGCAGTGGTTTCTGGGGTAACTATTGCTAAACACATCAACACGAACAAAGAAAAAGTAGCTCTGGATCCTCTCATGCTTTTCCGCGATATCATCTTACGCTCTTATGGGAGGGTAAAATTAAGGTATCTACCGCACTTGAGAGTGGGGATTTCCACAATAAAAGTGTTGCCATTTTCAACAATACAGATGCAAAAAAGTAGAGGTTCTTGGTAGCCACAAAAACTTTCCTTGTGGTCCTTTGTGGAAGTGACTGTATAGACCTGTATAGATAAGTTGCGGTATCATCGCTTTGCTAAAGCTGCTACAAACAACAAATTCGCTTTGGCATGCCTACTTCCAACAAGGAATGCAGTTCAATATCATGCATATAGAACATATCTGGTAGTTCTAACAGGGATGAGATATGAAAAAGACGCTCTCAAAAAAGACGGGTTGGAAGAACCAGCTTGTTGAACATGATTTCGTGCCAATGCAAAAAGGTATGTGGCAACGAATACAGCTGGAAAGATAGCAGGACTTCAATCTTCCATTTTATTTCTTCATCCTGTAGTAAAACACCTAAGGTTAAATTTAACCCGGAAGAAGACAAGCTAGATCATCTACTGCCTATTGGTCCAAGTGATGAATTATATAAATCACCTACGCCTGAGCCAAAACAACAAAACCTCATGAATTTTTAACTTACAATTTTGTAAATATCATTAAAATTTAAGTTTAAAATCTATTTACAATTTTATTTATTTTGTTTACTTATAAATGTGTTGCAAATTGGGAGGTTCCAGGTTTGAATCTCGATCTTGCCTGTGTATTTTTTGGATTTTAATAATAAATAATTGTTGAACCTACACCACAACAACAATTTATCAATAATATTTGTTATTTAAAAGGATGTTCATAAATAAATTTCACCAATGTGCAGAGTATCCTTCTGTACCAATCTTTACAAAGTATGTATGTATGTATCATATATATAATATCTATTTAATATATTATTTGAATACCTTACATAGATTGATAAAGGAGGATATTATGCACATTGGGAAAATTTAAACAATTTATCATTTAAAAACTATTTATTAAAAAGTTGTTTTCTAATCTTTGCATATTATGCCTTAACATTGGGAATCTAGTTCTCAAAAAATTAATTTAGGAGTCACACTATAACCCGCTTTCTGCCTCTGTTCCCATAGGGTACAATGCGAGAGTTTGGCATAACATAATTTATACTAAGAAGGTTGTCGCTCGAGGCAGGACAGAGCCCCTGCTAAATATTGGGGAAGTTCCGGGTTCTCGTCCCAATCCTGGTATTATATTTTTTTCTTTGACTGTTAATTATAAACCGTAGTGTGAGAACAAATCTTTCTCATTCAAAGACAATTATGTTATATAAATATAACAAATGATATGAGATGTTTAGGGTGATTTAATGTCTAATTTAAATTAGTGTTGGTTACCATTATAACTAAATCACATTTTATGAATAGATAGTATCAGTAAAGAGGAAGTATTGGAAAATCAGTTTTTGAATCAATGTTACTGAAAATATTTGAAGTAGAATTTGGATAATACGCAAAAAAAAAGGATATTTTTTAAATTATTGGCAGTAGTAAATTTTAATTTATCAGTAAAATTTACTGGATAGTAGTAGATATTTTTGTAAAATAAATATGTTAATTATATTGATGGGCCCACTTCATCAATAATTTTTTTGTTTGCATTATTTGCTGGACGTGTCTATCAAGGGGCAGTTATTGTTGTAAGTTTAATAGCAGCCTTGAAACATCAATCTTGACTTTTATATTTTTTTTTAAAACGAGAAATGTATATTTGGATAGTTAGAATGTGGGTCTCGATGAGTCGCGGAGATTAGGGGCAATTAACCATTTGGGGGAGCCTCTGAGCAAATGTCAATGGTCGGTTTCTAATGGCTAGTCCAAAGGTCATTTACTCTTAACATTTTCCTGGCATTTGCGGTTTTCTCTTCCACTTTAAAGATCAACCACTCGTTCCCTTAATCACTATAATTTACGTTAACGGGTACATCCCTTCAAAAAAATTAAGATTCTAATTGACAGTGCTTTGTTAGTCAGGAAAATACATTACTTAAATAAACGTCTAGTAGCCCCTCCCCAAATGCAATAGAAAGTAGCTTTCTGTTACTTGTATATTTACTGTTTTCATATGATGTGACCAATATTCAATTTAAAAAAAAATAAATTTCAATAAAATAAAAATTATGTTGAGCGCCAGGCTTTAAGCCATCTTCTAATTACAGGAAAAACATGAGAAAAACTGCATACTCTTATACAATACAATATCCTGCTATTCCAGGCTAGATCAGGGGAGGCTGATTGAAGTTATAAAGCAGTAAGCAGAATATTTTCATGCACTATTCTATTTCCAGAACAAGTATTTTCAACATTAACAACTAGAGACAAATAGTATATATAATACAAAGAAATAGAAAAATCATATTTAGAAAAAATAATTTCTAAGCAATCTCCTCAATGTACAAAAGATAAAAATCAAAGAAAATTAGAAAAGAAATTGCTTAAGAAACATATTACTAAGATGTACAAATTTGATCCAAAATAAAGCACACCAAAAATCTTACACAGTTTCTTTATTGTGATAAAATTACACTCTGCCTTATTGGGCAATAAGTAATTGTGATAAATGTTCTCATTCATGCCATATTTACAATTTTTCATTCACTCGCTCATTCATACAGTATTTACAAACAGCTCAGAGACCTCCCAAATCCACATGGTTGTCACCTCCCTCGTGTGTGAAAGAGGAAGCGGAGTCTTGGAAAGTCGCCTATTGGGTACGAGCCCAAAATCAATGTTCAAGAAAAAATAAAGTGATATAAATGTAGAATAAGAGAAAAGATAAAGGTAGATCTGTACAGAACAAAGATACTCAAGATAATGTCGTTTTGATATCTCTGTGGTAAGCTACTATGTGTCTAGGTGGCATCACTGTTCATGTTTGCTATCAATACTACCAACTTTAGTTACAATGATTAATAAGGCAGGGTTTGATATGTGTCTACACATTTTCCCTTGATCAAAATATTAGCTTCACCATCGATTACTAAATCTTTTAAGGATTTATTATAAATAGGTCATAAAAAAAATATATATATATGTATTTATTTTCACAGAAATATGTAACGTAATTACATTCCAAATTCCAAATTTATGTACTTTGTAATTAGTTTTTCCTTTTATTGCTTTGGTCAGGTATTTTTCTTCCAGTATCCATTTCCGAAAAACCCTTGAAATGAGATTTAATTATATGAAAGGGGATATCTTTTTCCCGTTCCTAACCAAAACAGAGCACAAGTCTGTATTAAACGTTGACTCGCCTGATATGGAATTACTTGAAGATGGACTTAAGAACGTTTGATCAAAACTTGAGTTTCTGTACTATCTGGGTTTTACTCATTAACACAGGTCATAACGGCTTCACCACTTGCTAACTTCACCAAACTTGTCCCTGCGTCTCAAACTAATGTTATATAAATGGGTCCTCCGGCCAGCTCTGTTGTACGGTGCTCCGCTATATACTCACTTGACTGGCAATTCAGCTAAAAGCCTCCAACAATTTCAAAATGGGATCATGTGAAAAGTGGTCCGACGTACCTCTCGAGAGAGGTTGAAGAACGCTGACCTGCCCCTGTTGATTGGTGAGCCATCGGTGGGTAAGTTCATCCACCGGAGACACATCAAGTTTTTTGAGTCGTTCCAGCACCTCACAAACCCAGTGTTTGGAACACTATGACCCCACCACCCTTCCCACTTCAATGGCAACAGGCTGTCGGGGAAATTTAGCTTAAGATTTAGTTTAAGTTTTTATTGTTAGATGTAAGTTAGTTTTAAGTCTATGATAAATAAGGTGAGCCCCATCAATTTTAACAAGTTCAGTCCATTAATGTATAATGTACATCATTATACTTTTGTACAAGGGGATATGAAACAAAAAAAAACTTGACTTGCTCCTTTCCTTGCTTTCTTTATATTTTGCTGTACCAATATGCTAAACAGCTTTGGAAACTTTGGGCTGTCTAAAACTGTCCAGCGTGAAGATATTTAGCTCCGAGGTTGGAAAACCTATTGGAATCGTTACGGACCACGGAAACCAATTTATGTCGAATAAATGGAAGAAGAAGAAGAAGAACGGTTTATGCGTCGATTCGTCAACCTCAGTCAAATAGGACTGAAAGGTTTAATCGAGACATCGGTGAATACCTACGGACGTACTTGCAAAGCCAGAAGCACAGTTTATGGGCCAAATATTTTCCAAAGATTGATTTTCTCATTAACAATTCGTACTGTGAAGTAATTTCGTACAGTTTCATTTTGGAAAAAAATCAAAAAGTATATTACAACCATGGATAGATGAAATATTAATACAAGATAAAATGGAAGGGAATGAAATTGACACCGAATAATTGTGCCAACAGACTTTCTACATCTTTAGAAGAAAAGGGGAACTAACAAAAAACAAATACAACCAAAGATACAAGATACAAAGTTTGGAGATGGGAGAATTGATTCTCATCACATCCTTTCGCATCCCAAAACACAATAGAGAGATGTCAAAATTGCTACCCTTTTGGGAAGGATCGTTCAAGATCATTGATCAAGCGACTCTACCTACGTCTTTGGAAGCCCTAGCGATGACTCTAATCGAAGAACTTTTCATATATCTCCACTTAAAACATATAACACCTCCTTTTAACCGAGTCAAACTGGCTATATTATATTCTTCAGAACCCACCCCATTGACTTACATAATCGTTTTATTATCACTTATCAATTTAATCCTCATTTTTTATATTAGTTTAATAACTTCTATTATTAGCAATTATTTATTTATCAAAACGTTTCTTCATTTTTTTGTGTTCGAATAATTTTTTTTTTTTAACAAACAACATTTTAAGCCTTCATTTCAGATATGGAACTCTTTAGTTCCTCACTTTAACGTGCACAACACAAACGGATTTTTTGAGAAAACAAGGATATCATCCATACACTTAACCTGAGGGTTTGTATTTTCTTATTATATTAGTTAAAATTCTTTGGAACATCATTGGGGAGGTTTTGAGCCTTCTTGAGTAACAAATCCTGTTTTGTGTTTATCTTGTGTCCTTAAAGGGATTGGCTAGAATGCTGAATTTATATCTGAAGTTGAAGAAAATGTGCAGTTCCTTGTTTTTATCATTAGATCCTCAATTAGGGGCGAAGGTTGTGATTGTGGTACTACAATTTTGTTTCGGAAATCTATGCATAATATTCATTTTTTATTTTCTTCTCTTTTAAATGCTAGAGTCACTGGGGCAGCAAATTGACTATATGACTCTTCGCTTAAGTTTTTCTGTAATAGTTTTGCTATCTGTTCTTCTATTTCATTTTTATCCTCGATTGTGCATCTGTATGGATGTTTATAGCAATATTCGTCTGCCATTAGATCAATATGACCTTCGTAATCCTTCACAGTTCAAATATCGTATTTGTCCCTAGCAAAGACTGGTTTATACTTATCAATTAATCCTTCTATTCTTGATTGTTTACTAACATTTAGGTGATTTACTGAGATTTCAAAGTTATTTGTATTTAAATGCTCACTAAAGTTTATTTGTTTAATACTTTATACCAGGACGATCTCTTTCTATTTTTTTTCTGTCGCCTGAATGTTCAGGAATCTTGACATCTTTATTATCTTTAAAAATTTTACTCTGTGTGGTTATTAAGTTTTCGTTTTGATCTAATTTGAATTGCTTTATACAATCTAACCCAATCATAAATTCATAATTAAAATCTTTATCGTCCACAATGAAGACATTCATGTATTTCACAATATTGTATATTTTTATTTTTAAGCTTACCATTCCATCTGTCTTTCTCTCACCATTAATTGTCCTCAAGTTTACTAATTTTAATTATTGATATCTTTATTTTCTACAATTTCGAATTTATTAATGACAAGTTTGCCCCTGAGTCATAAATTCCTGTAACTTCATTTAATAGTAACTTGATTTTAATTAATAGTGGCACTACCAGATTTTTGGATTTTCTTCATTCAATTCGACTTCAAACTCTGAGTGGTTGGCAGTTTCTAGCTTATCATTAATTTGTCTCTCATTGTTAGTGTTTAAACCAGCAAGTAAGTTCAGGGTGATAACATGCGCCTTTTTCCTTTTTTTTTCACATATTTTGCTTGGTTTTTTTTCTTCATTTGTTTTCCTTTTATTTCAGAATTTGTTTTATTGATATTTCTTTTACCAAAAGGTTTCGTTTTTATTAGGTGTTCTAAACCTCTTATTTCATTAAAAAGATCCTCACTATTTTTTTTTTGTTTATTCCTATCAATTCTATCAGCTATAATATTTAGTAGTCCCACAGCAATCAAATCATTTATAATTTAAAATTACAACGTCTGCGGCCTTCGGCCCAAACAAGCCGACGTAGAAGTAATTCTACGGTGCCATTCGCCAGACGTTGTCGTTCTCACCTTATAATACACTTCTGCCGCTTCCCGGGTTATACTGCCTACCGCCAAGACACCGAAACTATCTCTGGAGGAGTAGCGGTGTTAGTTAAAAACGGAATACCCTGTAGGAGACTGCCCCCACCCGTCAGCCTAGGCCCCGACCAATACATAGTTACGCTCCAGCTACGGCTCACGAACAACATCATTGTGTCAGGAGTCTACAGAAGACCGAGAGCCGTCTGCGACCCGTATAAGCTCCTTCTCACTACGATAGCTCATGACCGAAGGCACGTCATCGTGGGTGACCTAAATGCGAACCACAGCTGGTGGAGCAGTACTACGGCAAACGCCCTAGGCCGTTACATCACTAAAACTCCATTTACGGTCATCCACCCAGGATTGCCAACCTTCCGTCATTTCGCTAACCCAGACAGAACCTCCACGCCTGACCTGCTCCTGACACAACAGCCACACCGGGTCACCGGATGCTCCGCCTTAGATTTCATTACCTCCGACCATCGGCCTGTTCTCTATGAACTAGAAGGCGACATGCCAGAGCCACCTGCTTCTAGGTACAGGTACGATGAGGCCAAGTGGGACCTCTAAAAGCATCTCATCAAGACCGAGTTGCCCACAATCACGCCCCTGAGACACACTTGGGACATAGATTACTCTATCTATCAGCTACAGGACGTCATCGATCGAGCTGCCGATGCATCGATCCCAAAATTTTCTCCGAAGCTCCCTTCTCTGAGAAAACCTCCGGATCACATCCTACAACTGATTAGACAGCGTAATAACATCAAGAACAGGTGGTTTAGGACCAAAAACAGGGACTTAAAACCGGTTTTAAATGCTCTCACAAACCAAGTTAAGTCCCTGATGGCCCAGTGGAAAAATTCGATTTGGGAAGATCTCCTCACCAGTCTCCACGGTGACCGCAAGCAATTGTGGAAGCTTGTGAAGACCTGCAGGTCCAAAAAGAACGGTGTAAGGCTGACGTGAACGGGCAGTTTATTCCCACCACCGAACAAGTGGACATCTTGGCGGCCCATTATGAGGAAGTCAGTCGTGGCCAGAGACAGCCAATAGGAGCCCTCGACCCCCCTTCCCCCACCCTCCCCACCACAACCGAAATCTACACCTCACACCGGCAATGCGCTGCATTCATTCGAAGAACGACCGACAAGAAGGCCCCAGGTCAGGATTCCATCCAGAACATCCTACTCAAGCAGCTGCCGTGGAAACGAATCTCATTCATAACGAACGTGTTGAACTCCTGCTTCAGGCTGCACTATTTCCCCCAGAACTGGAAGCACGCTGTAGTGGTCCCCCTTCTGAAACCAGCGAAAAGCGGTTATGAGCCATCTCATTACCACCCCATCAGTCTGCTGACTCAACTCTCGAAGCTGTTCGAGAGAATCATCCACGTACATCTCTCCGGGCACTGGAGTCACAAGAAGTCATCCCACCAGAGCAGACTGGTTTCAGCACAGGCTTAAGTGTGAACAACAACCTGGTGAGATTGCAACACCACGTCGCATCGAACGTCCGGAGCAACAGAGCTACCGCTATGATTTCACTGGGCTGTTCGAAAGCTTTCGACTCCGTGGACCACTACATCCTACTCCAACGTCTGAGGGAATATGAATTCTCGGATCAGCTGCAGAACCTGATGAGATCTTATCTTACAGGCAGAACTTTTTCGGTTCGTGTAGGCACTACGTCTACGACCCGAAGAAATTACACTGCCGGTGTCCCCCAAGGATCGGTGCTAGGCCCCCTGCTGTTCAACATTTACACCGCCCACATCGTAGGTGCCTCGTACCCCAACTGCGAGGTATCGGCGTATGCAGACGACATGGGTGTTTACAGCACTAGCATCAATCCCACCAGAGCCTTGAAATTCGCTGAGAGCGCCAGTCAACAGATCGCCGAGAAACTCGATGCCGTCCACATTAAAGTCAACCCGGCTTAGACGCAAGGAATTATATTCAGCTATAAATCCGGAAGAAAGAAGCTCCCGAAATCCTTCGTCTTAGACGGCAAAGAGTGCCCTGTAAGCAACAAACTATGCTACCTTGGGATTACCCTCGGTAGACACTTGTCGTTCACAACACATCTCGGCAAGAAGTTAAAGAGCGTTAGGAAGAAATTCCTCAGCCTCGGACACCTACTTCACAGCCCGGCTTTATCGGTACGCCTCAAAGTTAAGATGTGACTTACGGGAGTATAGCCACTAATTCCAAACTACCCTGATAAACAGTGTAAACATTTATATAGAGGACTATAATTTGAATAAAGCAGTTCTTTCCCAGTCTTCAAGAGTGTTATTACGTTCCCAACTTATTCTTTTTTTTTACGTTTCACGGTCCGATACACATAAGTTCAAGCTGCTGATATACCAGAGCGTCCTAAGACCTGCTTTGATGTATGGGACCCCTCTCTTCCAGTATCTGACTCCTAACACTCTCAAAACGCTCTAGCAATTTCAGAACAGAGTTCTCCGCACCTCCCTCAAACATACCCCGTTCGACCGAATTAAGGCAGACGAGATGCATAAAAAAATTTGAAGTGCTCACCATTCAAGATTCCATCAAGAGAAGGCACATCAAATTGTTCGACTCACTCCGACACAGCCACAACCCACTATTCTCCGACCTTCAACCACCACCAATGCCCGTCAGATGGAAGCACTGCTGGACCGCTGAAGCTTGGAGACAGATGGACGTGATCGAACCCTACCCCCCTGACGGAGACTGAAGATCTACACCCAGCCGAAAGATCGAGACATTTCAGTGAATTTATCTAGAATTTGCTGTAGTGCTTCTGCCAAATCCCAGTGCCTGGTGCTGTATTTTTGGTTTTGTGTATATGTCCTTCTAGGAAATAATCCTCGAATTTCATGTTCCCATCTTCATCTTTATATTGTTTTAATAATTCTTCATCTAGAGTGATCGACGGATTTCATTTTTCATCTCTTTTTCCGAGTGTAGTTTTTATTGTTATAGCGATATAACAACGTATTCATATCGCTCTGGAAATCAACTTTTTTTACAACCGTTCATAGGAAGTGAGAGCTCTTTAGAAGTGAGTAAATTGAGGACTATATATTATACAGCGTGTATAGACATCTCACAGAGAAGCCGGCCATATTGAGTCTTTGTGTGTGGCTCTGCTGAGCTACAGATAACACAGGGCAATGTGCAATAGTCTTAGCGTTGACCATGGACGAGTGGGTAGCACCAAGGTCTTTGGATTATCCTACGTGTGATAGAGACTCCCGACCCCACACCTATTTCTTCTTAAATAAAAATAATATCCAATAGTTATAAATGCTGTTGACAACTATCAAACATACAGAAGTAGAGTGGAAGCCATCCCGACACCAGAACAGCCCGAACCACCATCAATATTTGTCCGAAATATTAGCAATTTAACTTTCTACGCTCACAATTGACAGAAATTTTAGATACGGGCAAATAAATATGTCTCAATCCTTCACGAGATACTAAAATTTCTTCAGACACCGATACCTCTATACGTATTATCATAAAATATTTGGAAGTTTCAAGGGCTGATTTCTATACGTATCAGCTAAAGCAAGAAAAATCCGTACGAGTGGTAATTAGAAACCTACATCTCACTACACCAGCTGACGAAATTGGGGATGAACTCTAAGCTCTTGGATACAAAGTTCACCAAATAACCAACGTGTTGCGTGACGATAAGCAACAAGACAAAACTATTAAAACGGCTTTACCATCTGTCAGGTCGTCACGAGGGGGTCTAGTTATCCTAGCCCTAGTGACGGAGTGAGAGTTGAATAGGCTATGACCTAGACGACTGCTTGATGACGGGTCTTACTACTGAGCTATCTGACTCCATTTCTGATAGGTATTTGCCCCGACAGTGAACTATGTTCAGGAGAAGAGGAACAAGGTAGGTATTATATGCAGTTTATGTGGTCTTGGAATGACCACGAATTCACACTCGGTATCTAAGGGTAGGCGAAAACCGTCGGTGTATTATCCCAAAGGCGAGTGTGAACCGGAGAGAGGCAGACTGGATCGCTGAGAGAGAAGCTACTAGGTAAAGTTTGTAGGGCCCCAGAGACCGTCGTCCGCATGGAAGAAATCTCTTTCAAGCAGGTACTAGTTTTAGCGAGACAAAGGCAGAGAATCCCACTAGGAAGGTGTGGGGTCTGACAAGGCCGGACTAAAACATAGCAAGGCTAGGATAGAAGTGTAGAGGTTTTCATAAATAAGAAAACCTTGTAACAATGTGTTGTTCAGGGTTACGACCTATAATGAAAAAAAAGGCATCCCAATGTGTCTATACTGCCAAAAATACGGCCACCAAAGGCGGTACTGCTCAAGACACCCAAGTGTTAGGTGTAGCCAACCTCCAAGAGAGCCTACGCAATTAGGCGACGCTGCGTTGAAGGACACGTTTCGTCATATCAACCATGCGCTTACATACTAACTCCTGCAAGGAAAGGAACTGGGACGCCAGGCCCACATAACCGGGCCTCAAACGCCTACTTACTACGCCCCAGCATCAAATTTTCACAAAGAAACACAATCAAGAGTCTGAAGAAGCATTTAAGGAATACCACCAAAAAATAAATGTTCAACAAAAGCTTATTGTTTACTAAATAATATTATCAAAACTTGCCATAATTACATTGAATTACAATCGAAATCAGACTAGTCGTGATTTACGGAAGGAGAATGGATGTTTTATTTTTTTTTATTTTCAAGAAAATCTAGTTTGTGATTCGCTTATTTTGGCTTTACATTACAAAGTAAAATGCTATAAATACACCTATACTTGTCAAATGTTGAAACTTGCTTACAGCAGTGACTTTATTTTTGAAAATAAAAGTTGTTGACACTCCTCTCGGCAAAACACAACACTAATATGTTGTTTAGAATATTTAAGAGCAATAGACAGGAACAATTTTTTCTAAGCTCGTAACTAAAACTAAAATTAATTTTTCCAAAAAAAAAGTGATACAACAATTAAGTTATATAAATGAAAGAAAAATATCAAATTACAAACACATTTTGAATATAATAATAAAAAGTGAAATATTTTCAAAATGTTTTGTTACGAAATTGTATAGTACACATTAAAAAACGGTTGAAAAGAACAGAATTGTATGATAATGAAGGAATTATATGAGCTGTACATCAGTTACGAGTAACGGCACTAAGGCAACAGTTCCTGTACTAATGAAATTGTCAACTTGCAGATGTGGACGTCCCTTGCAGTTCAAGTGTTCTCTTATTAAATATGATGGGTTTAGCAAATAAGTTAACTAATACTGTTTTTATTTTATACGTAAATTTGATGTTTTTCTGCCATTTTGAAACGTATCTACCAGATGATATAATTTAATGTAATTTTCAAGGATTATAGAATAGGTTTTGTTACCGTTTTAAGTGTTTATGAATTTGGACTCCTATCTTCCAAATTCGCGGCAGATGTGATGATGTTTTCCTTACAAATTCTAAGAGACACAATATGGTTGCAATTACATTTGTTTACCATTAAATATAAGGAAACAGAACATAAAAAAAAAAATCAGTGGTTATTACAGGAGGAGGGCTGAGAAGTGCTCACTAAGTGTGAGAAAGATAAGGGTGGTGACTTGAAGGGACGTCGAGAGTATACAAAGATGGTGCTTCATGGCTCACTTTTAATTGAAGAGGTTCTCCTCTGGCTTTCATCCGGTCTCAAGTGTCACTCCGCTCTATGCCCTCTCCTTCCTATCTATTGTTTACTTAGCTCCCTAAAAGCTTATTTCCATTCTCCTTAGCGATATTGCCCTAATGCGCGCCATAAATTTCTACAACTACCTAGCCATAGGTTCTACAACTATATTAGGTGCAACTGTTTCACATACGATGTAATGTATTGTTAAAATACTATGCCTTCTGCATTTAAGAATAATATTTATTTGTTTTCAAAACCGAAAACCTTTACTTTCACCACACACACCAATATGTCTGTCTGACTATTCTGGGGATTTTGATTAGTACCCTGTTCGACCTATAAACATATAATTTTATATGGAGTTTCCATTTGATTACCCTATGGCATGAAAAATATTTCAAACTACATTAAACATGATTGAGGATTATTATTATTATTATTTGTTCCGGCATTTGTGCACCGCGGCCTCACTGAGACCTATTGTGCGCCGTCCATGTCCCTGTCCTATATATGTGACAGGCCCACGGCCTTTGCAAATCTGAGGATACTGAATGGATCGATCAGTTCACATAGTTTGGGGTCTACAATGCGATCACTACCAAAGTGAAGGTATCGCCTTCTAGCTAAGTTATCACAGTCACATATTATATGACGTGCCGTTTCTCCCTCTTTCTTGCAGAATCTGCAGATTGGTGATCCCACTATCCCCAAATTAAAGAGGTGTTTATTTAACCGACAGTGACCTGTATAGAGTCCTGTCACACTTTTGAGTGTTCACCTGTCCATTGATAGAAGTGCTGAGCTTCTTCTCTTACAGGGTCCATTAAGAAACAGTTTCGAGTGTTCCTGTTTCTTAGTTTCTCTCCAAGAAAGTCTTGCCTTGTCCTCTAAAGCTAATTTTATACGCCTTTTAGCGTAGCTGAGGCTGATACCACATATGGGTTCAGGCGCAAGAGGTGTCTGTTCTGAGCCCACCCTTGCAAGGCCATCTGCCTTCTCATTGCCTGTGATGCCTGTGTGTCCTGGCACCCAGTCGATTCTAACCTTATTGGCTAGCGAGAGTGTGTTTAAGTTTTTTTTACACTCCTCAACCAAATAAGATCTGGTCGTATAGCTTCTCAGGGCGCCAATGGCTGCCTGGCTATCCGTGAAAATTGTGATCAGTCTGTTTCTTACACCCTCCCCAATTAAGGTTTGGGTACAGACATTGATCGCCATCACTTCGGCCTGAAAGACCGAGGTGTGTCTACCTAAAGGAATAGAAATCCCAGATTCTGGTTTATCTTTCCTCCATATGCCGGCCCCTGATACGTTTTCTGTTAGTGAGCCGTCTGTATAGCAATTAATCCCATTACACAGTTTATGTGGTTTGGTCTTTGTGTTTTCCGCACAGTATAAAACGTCTGTGTGTTTCTTAACTTGTAGGTCAGAGTGCATTGACAGCACCTCGTCCTCATCAATTCTTCTGAACAAGTTCCCATGTCGCATGTGAGTCATGACTTTGGATCTTGTTCCTGATTTCGCAAGTCTGTAAGCCACGTTCAAGGCTTGCGCTTCTACTTCTATGTGCAGTGGATTCAAGTTCAATAAGACTTCCATTGCAGCAGTAGGAGTTGTACTCATGGCACCAGTGATCATGAGACATGAAAGCCTCTGTAATTTGCCAAGCAAAGTTCTATTTTTACTAATACTGCCTCTGTGCCACCACACCATAGAGGCATAGAGCACCATTGGTCTAACTGCTGCGGTATATAGCCAGAATAACATTCTGGGTTGTAGTTCCCAGGTCCTACCCACAGCCCTTTTATTTTATTATGAGGATTATTAATTAATTTAAAATAATTGTTGATAGAAGCCAATAAAACTTTCATTAACTTCGTGTTCAACTTTAGTTCAGCGTGTGATTTTTTTTTTTTAGAAACATGATATGTTGCATACCAGTGCTATTTGACGCCCTAATAATATTAGAAATAAAAGCATCCCCCAGGAAAATACTAAAGGGTAATACCTATTTTTCAATACAAAAAATTAATATTTTTATTTTTAAGGATTAGGTTGGCAATGGTGGCTATTCTCCCAGCTGGTTATAAGGAGTGGATATGTTTTGAATTTCAAGGGTTATGAGTAACATCAATATGGTGGACCTTGTTTATATAGCTGAGAAATACTAATATAACGTTTAATATTTGTACTAGACTACATTTGTCTCCTTATTTAAATGATCCCGGATAAGAGAATTGGTGACGAGGTGGAAATTCCGCCAGTTACGTCCAGTGATATTCCCTCTTGGTAACTTGGCTTTTAAAACTGTTGTGTTAACCTCTTAATTACGATTAATTAGAAGTTCTGCTCTTCTCGGTCCAGAAAATATCTACTTATGCTTCCATATTGTAATAATAAACTTAAGGCGTCAGTAAGAGGGGGAGAAGCCGCAGGTAGGGGAACTCCCCCACCACGGATGGCCTGCCTATATAAGCAGCGAGACTGTTGGCAGTCGGGGAGAACGTACAGAACCGGCACTTGGAACACTGATCTCTCTCTCTCTTTCTGTACTGCCGCTTGATGCTCTACTCAAACCATGGCCTTCTTATTCAACTACCTCTTCATCTCTCTCTCGTAGCCTCGCTATTTTTTAGTCCGGCGTTGTCAGACCCTACACCTTCCTAGTGGGAATCTCTGCCTTCGTCTCGCTAAAACTAGAACCTCCTTGGGAGAGACCTCACCTCTCGGACGACGGTTGCCGTGGCCCTACAAACTTTACCTAGTAGCGTCTCCCACGGCAATCCAGCCTGCTTCTCTCCGGTTCACAATCGCCATTGGGATCCGGACGGCTTTCACCTACTCTTAGCTACCGAGTGTAAATTCGTGGTCATTCCAAGACCACATAAAGTACCTATAAACCTACCCTGTTCCTCTTCTCCTGAACATAGTGCACTGTCGGGGCACACCTTATAAGATCTTATGGAGTCAGATCAAAGTGAATTACCCTGTCCACCGACTAGGCCGCCAGCAGAGGTGAAAGACCACAGGTCCACCTCATATTATCTCTTTCTTGGCGCTCGCCGGACAGTGGCTAGAGGGAAGCGACCCTAGCCCGCGGCGGGTGTCCTCTCCCCACCTTGGGGATATTCAACATCTAACCCGGCAATAACATTGGAGGTTTTTCCGTGGAAACGCTCAGTTGCATAATAGCCTTTATTTATTATTTGGCTAAATTTATTACAGACACTTCTGTTAGCGTCACCCACTGACCATTCTTTACATCTCAGGTGAGCAACCACATCGGAATCTCCGGTTCAACAATTATTTTAGGTAAAGTTGTTTTTCAATATTCACTTTACAATGGATGTGGACCAGTTTCAGCGTTTTCTCCAGACCTTTACTTAGATACTATCTGTATAATATTATGATTTTTTTTTTGCTAGCAAGACATTCTTATATACAGTGTTTCTTCTTGGTATGGTTCTAGTGCATAATTTTGTCCATTTAAAATATTTCATATTAACATAATTAATCTGGTTTTTCCAAAAGGTAACATTGATACCTGCTTTTGTATTGCGATGTTCCAAAAAATATTTTTATACACATTATTTCAAGATAAAACTCACTTCCTTAAATGTAACATAATTTTAATAAATAAATTAAATGAAAAATGTCATGACAATATAATGCATTTAAACAATTGTTGTTGTTTTTACAGAGAGTCCCATCTTTATGCAAGTTAAATTACATAGTTACATTGATAAAGCAATCAACTTATATAAAAGTCATATAGAAATAGAAATTATATGGTTATTCTTCGTACGTTAAGATTTTTATTTTTTATTTTTGTGGCAACTTTGCCGCTGCCAACACTAGAAGAAGCTACCGTCACAACAGATCTGAAATTATGCCCCTACTTTTTTATACATGAATAAATCACATGCTTCAGTGCAGAGAGTAACAGACGATTTCACGCCCACAACAGTGTGAGCTCACCAAGGAACTGACGTATTCGGACCTGATTGGTCTATATAAGGCCTTACCTAGTTGGTCGGAAAGGACTGTCTCGCTTGGGCCCAGGACTGGCTGCATAAACCGGGTCATTCGATGGGTCGACACGTTCTCATTCCATCTGCTAACTTGAACGATTGAACTTGACATTGCTCTCTCAGGGCACTGGCCGCTTGCTGATCTAGACAAAACATGACTTTCTTATTTACCTACATCTGCATCTCTGTATTTCTTTGCCCGTTAGTTCTAATCTCGACGCTAACGGCCTCCACAACTCTCCCTGTGGATACTCCCGTCTTCTGCCCGTTAGAGTGGCACTCCTTGGAAGGGATTCACTCCAAACAAACTACGGCTTGCGGGAGCCCCACAACTTTACCTAGTGACCCCCCCCCCCCCAGTGGTTCAGTCTCTCTTTTCGGCCCTGTGGGTGTGTCCTGCAGTATTTTATTAGGAATATGTAATGTGTGAATCGCCCAGTACCGCGGTGGACCGGATGGAGGATAAAAACCGGTGGTGGAAACATTGGCTATTGGCCTGAGAGATGTAAAAGAGACTAAGCCAGCAAGGCGATCAAACGTTCGAAAACTCGAAAGGGCTCAAAAGGAACTGGGGCTAAACCATTTGACTCTTGGTTATGTGGTGGACTATTCAACAGTTTAATCTAACTTGACTGACAATAGTTTTTCCACTCTTCGGAACTAAACGGTGGACCATTTTCACTTACTATAATTGTTGGTAAAGAGAATCTGGCGAATAAATCATGTAACTGTGCAATGACATCTTCTGCCTATGTTTATTTAATTTGGAAACACTCCACCCATTTAGAAAACTATTCAACCACAATCAAGAAATTTTTATTTTGAAAATAAAAAAAATCCAAATAAACTCGTTCCCACGGCCCCATTGCTGAATTGCCAGGACATTCGTTATTTTATTTTAGTGTCGTTAAGATTCTTTTGACAATTGTAATACGATTGTACTTTCTTCTCTATAACCAAATCGATACCTTTCCACCATACACACGACCTAATAAAACAATAAATTAATTCTTCCGGTAATACAATTTTGTCCCCATAAAATAAATAACTTTTGTGGACAATTTCAGGACAATATTGAATTTCCTGTTCTGATTTAATTTTTCAATTACTTTTGATAAAACTGTACTGAGGAACTTCTGCTACCGTGTCATGCGAAATTATAGGGGTGGTATGGAAGAGAAAACTATAGTCCTGATCTCGTAAAACAATTTGACTTGGTATACGTGACATCAGAGTCGTGCCCAGTTTTAAAGTGGAAGTGTTTTAGGTGTGAAAAATGGGGCACACAATTGCGTGTTGTTTCTCAAGAAAAGCTCAGGTATCGATAATAAATTCAGTACGTGCTGTGTTAAACAAGCAAGTGGAGTGTAACATTTAGTTAATAATGAGATGCTGTATGTTCAATTTGATGTAAATGGCCACAATGCGAAATTTATGATTGATACAGGGTTTCTTACGATCTTCATAGATCAATAGGTGTTTGTAAAATGTTTTTCAGGTGTAGCCTATTTAGAGTTCCCTGGAAAATTATCCTGTAGACCACTGACTTGGTGGTGGCTTTTGTTGACTTTGATGAAACTACAATATTGACTGGCTTACTTGTTGTCCGCTTATATTTGTTATGTGACCTAATCTGAGAAACTGTACTACTATTTTCTTCTTTGACCATGACCTGTTGTGACCTCTCGATAGTTTCATATTCCTGCACTATCTTTACTGTCCCATGACAAACCGTCCAGCTGAGACAACCATTTACCTAGCTGTATTTACGTAAAGTTGTTGACTCTGCACCCCCGATATCAGTCTATCACTTAAGGCTTGGCATATAAATTACCCAAAATTACACTGAGATGCCAACTGACAAAGAGCATTTATGTATTTAGACAAGGTTTCACTCCCGCTTTGTTATCTTAAATAGAACTTTTTAAAACAAGTTTCACATTCTAAAAAGCTGTGACAAGTCGAAGGTGAGCCTCATCACCTAGCGTTGAATATGAAACTAAGTACTTTTAACAACAACAAATTTATTATATTATGCACTCCTCCAAATGCATGTAAATGCAGAAAGAGGAGAAATCTGTAAATTCAATTATTTTATTATATTATTTTGTACATTATATATTTAAGTGACCTCAGTTTTTGTTTTTGGAGACATTACATTTTTTTTTAATTTTGAAGACTTTTGCCTGTAATACGGCACATAATAAACTTACTTGTTGATTGAGATCCACCTACCCAATTTAAAAAAACATTTTTAGTCATTGTGAATATGAGTCTATATCTTCTACATTTAAATCGAGGGATGGGCATTGTAGGTTTAAATTTTGAACTGGCGACATCACAGGCGGATGACTTGTAATTGAACTCTCAGTAACACTTTAAGGATAACCTTCCAACACCATTGTTTTAAAATACACTAACCTTCCGTCGGCACCTCGTAGAACTTACAAGGCGTGGCTTGGTTTTCCTCGGCACATGGTTCTAAAACTCTCAGCTGGAACACTTTTAAGTTTCACCAATATCCAACGATATCCGGCACTTTAACTGTTTTTTTTTCACTATAAGTAATAAATTTTATTATCCGACACAGCATGAAACTAATAAAATGACTTTGATTTATTTTTTTACTCGTCACCAATGTTGTCTTGGGAACAGACGCGCTAAAAATAGTAAATACATTTAAAAACATGGTAACACAGTCATTAACAAACGGGTACACTATGGAAATTTACAGATACACATACTACACATGGTATGGACAACCATGACCATACCAGTCTCCCAACCACTAGGCCTAAAACAGTCCCCCACTGGGGACCATCAAATAGCCTGTGTAGCGAGCGCCAACCATATATGTAAATCACCCTATACTCTGGTGCAAATAATGTATTATAATATAATGTAAATCTTTGTAAGCTTCTTGTAATAAACCAGGGTCCATGCGGCAGTTCTAGCAAGGCAGGTAAACAGAGGGGCACCGTCATAAACGGTACCTGACTAGACCAGGGCAGACATAGGGGCACCTATAGGCGGTCAAATAACCTAAGTGGGAGAGTCCCTACCAGCCATAAAACACACCCTTTTAGGCCAACAGTCGTAAACCTAAGGGGGATTGGCCACCTGGGTATCGTAAAACATACCCCTTTCAGCCAACTCCACCTTTCACTAGGAAGGGGAAATGGTATTTAAGACCAGGAGATTAGGCACTGAAGTCTACTCTCTTGGCCACACCTCCGCGCAGTCATCCTGTCTCGGTGCCCCCTTGCAGACGGTCCGACGCCTCGCTATTGTTACACTGCTGTGCCCCGTTCTAACTCTGATCAAATCTTATTCTTTGTGAAGCCTCTGTACCCTTTTCTTTTGAACATAGTGTATTGTCGGGACACATACCTAGCATAAATGGAGTCAGATATTAAATGCCGACATGGAACAATGGTCCATGTTATAAACTACAACAATCCGCACTTGTCACCAGGGCTAGGGTGATTAGGCACTCCCCTAGTGACGCCCCCCGACAGCCTGAAATAATGTAATAATAATTATTTAATAATGCAAGAATAGCCTGGCCCATACCCCCCCCCCCCACCCCTGGAGGTCCATTGCCTTTACAATAGTATTTCTATACACACAACAGTTCTTTTCTTGTGGCAGAGGCTCGTTGGCGGCCCGTCTAAAACATTATTGAACCTTTTCTCCATTTGTTTTTGTAACATTATTATCTGTACATCTTTGTCATTTTCTGTATAATAAACCCGATTGCTTGCTGTTCTCATATATTCATACTGATTCTCGCGGCCCTTTTGTCTGTCTTGTTAATAGTTTTGTCGATAATTGCCCGAAGGAGGCTTATTAAAATGATGGTGTTGTTGACGCGGTGACCGTTGTTGATTGTGGTTTTGGTTATAATTCTGCCTCTGATAGTCTTGCTGCGCTTGATTATTATATCTGTCGTTTTGTCTAAAATCTCGTTCTTAACTGTAGTCATTCCTAAAATCCTGACAATTGTTGTTGTTCATAATGGGGCTTTCTTTATAAATTTGAGTTATTGTTGTAACCCTGATTTGTATCCGGCTAGGGAACCTTCCCCTGGTTGTTGTTGTTGTGTGTATCAGTTAGCGTTGAAGATGAAGCATGTGGTGTTCAATAAAAGGTGTACTCAGTAATGTGTGTTAAGTACTTTATCGAAAAACCCAACAATTGGCGACGAGGTAAAAAGAGGTGCGTTAAAGTGGATATAAGCCAGACCAAACAGTGACGGTTCAGGATCTATCCAGTATAAACATACCTGCTTTGAAGTCGTGTTAGACTACTGTGAGCTACGAATTTTTATTATCGTACATATTACATCATTTGTTTTATTTTTTATTCTATACATCAGTCAAAATGGACGCAGATCAATTAAAGTTATTAATCGAAGCTATGAATCAAAACCAACAGGCTTTTCTCGCACAATTAGTTCAACTAAGTCATTCTAGCCAAGTCTTTCGACCATCGGTTACAAATGTATCTAACGTTCCTCCTTTCGAAAATTTCAATCATGAGGAAGAGAATTTCAAATTTTACAAACAGCGGTTCGAAAATTATCTAAAAATGAAGGAAATTTTTGCGAATAAAGAAAAATGTGCTCAAATGCTCTTAAATTCTATCGGGGCACCTAATTATAACACACTGGCAGCTCTTGTTGCTCCCAAAACACCGGCAGATCTCAGTTATGAAGAATTAATAAAGGTCCTTGAACAACATTTAGCACCTACCCGAAATTCTTTAGTCGCTCAACACCATTTTTTATCCACTTACCAAAAAGAAAATGAGACAATTTCTGATTATATCGCATCGCTACGACGTGACCTTTCTGATTGTGATTTTAACGTAGAATGTACATGTAAACTTAAGGTGTCCGCTGCAGACATTTTCCTAAGAGCGCAGTTTATTCGTGGAATTAACGATAACAGTATTCGAGAAAAGATTTTCGAATCTGATACAGGTGAATTAACGAATATTATAAAAAAAGCTATCGCACTCGAAGCATCAAAAGCAAATAGCCGTGAGTTAGCTAATACACAGTCTTTTTCAATCAATTATACAAATCAAGCATCTACCTCCAACAGGTACAGAAGGGAAAACACAGATACTCGAAACCGAAATCAGCGTACCAGATCACAATCAAGCGGTCGTGTGGACTTAAAAAGATTAGGCTTATATAATCATTGCTTACGGTGTAGAAAAACAAACCATTTGGCTACGGACTGTCGACTGAAACCTTTTAAACTAACGTGTACGTCTTGTGGCAGCACTGGGCACGTAGCGGGAGTTTGCATAAAAACCCTGTTAAACGCAACAAGAAAGCTCCACGCATAAAGTAACAACTGACGAACCAGTGACACAAACAAACTATTATGCCGACCGGAGTATGAATAAAATTGTTCCTGTCAATATTCACCCCATATCAAAGCTATCACAAGATTCGGGGAAATACCAGGTATCGATCAAAATCGAAAAAACGTATCAAAGTTTTGAAATTGATACCGGTGCTGGTTACACGCTCATACCTGAAACTCAATTCAAACAATTAAAAATAAAACAGCCACTTCAACCCTAAAATATCGCTTTTAAATCTTACACAGACAACGTTTTTCGACCCCTCGGAAAAACAAAAGTAAAAGTGGAATATAAGAGCACTGTATCTTATGAAGACCTTTATGTGGTCCCTGATGGTTATGCCCCCTTGCTGGGTCGAATGTGGATTAGACACTTGCAAATAAACTTACAAGACATCCATTACAAGAAATACCTGAACCGGCAAATAGGAACCAGATTAAACGCCTTACGACCCTTTCACGAGTCAAAATCTGATCAAGTAATCCTGCCACGAACCAGATCTCTCTAAGTAGGGGAGAGGGTGAATACCAGATATTTTCTCAACAACAAGGTGGAATGGAGGCCAGGAACAATCACCGAAAAGCTGGGAGGCCTTCATTACAAGGTACACCTTGATGGAGAGAGAAAAATAAAACGACACATTGGCCAACTTGAAGGATTAGGAGCTAAAAAGGTCGCATTCAAAGAGCCTTTACCAGAATATCACCACCACAACATAAAAAAGAGACACGAATATGAGTCTCATCAGTCAAGAGCAATACCAATACCACAGACTATACCAAAACCAGAAGCAACGCCAGAACCAGAATCCATACCAGAAGCAACACCAGCACCAGAATCTATACCAGAAGCAACTGCTTGGACTCCTTGGAGGAATGAATTTCCATTCAATTTTATAATCACTCAGCCCGTCCACCATCGATTCCCTGAATTCTCGGGAAGAGTGTAAGCTGGAAAGTTCATTCAATTCTCTCTTAGCACCGCCAAAATTTGTTCCACAATCCGAGTATATTGTGGAACAAGCACCACGACGAGCCAAAAACCTTTTGAATGCGGCCAGAAAAGCAGCAGTCGACAAGCTAGTCACAAGTTCTAATGAATCGCTTTCGTAGCCAAACAGACAAAAAGACAAATATAAGCCTTCAGGACGGCTGAATTCTGACGACGTCCCATACTTATTTGCCAAGGACCGGCATAATCCACTCCCGTGTTCCAAAATGCCTTGACTTGGGTCAATCGACACGTCGGGAGATTTCCCATAAGTGGAAAAGACGCTTTCGGTTTGACTCGAAAACAAATGGTACACTCCCGTATCACTTTTCGGACCACAGATCGAGTGGAGAGAACCAATAATTTTGTCTCAACAACGACATCAACAAATGGGGACCTCTGTGAAGATTCGCTATATGATAATAACGCACCAACATGCGTACAAATGGATCGATTTTGGGAAGGATTATGGGATGCGCATATTCGAAACCAACAGTTGCATTTGTCAGTCGACCGCCCACTCGAATAACTCCATCGACTAAGAACGGAGTTAAACGCTGAATTCGATTGGAACATATTTTCCATTGTGGAGGGCACGAATGTCCTGCTGGAAATGCTGGGATTGTATGATTCGACAAAGAATCTGTTCAGATTTGATCAAATCTTCTCGGGTGATCAACTCTTGGCGAGGGAGTAGCCAACAGAAACGCAAGACATAAACCATAACTCGCCGTAGTTTCGATAACGACGAACAGGAACAGATGATATCATATATTCTATTTTCGTCCCTTTCGGCTCGGGCAATCAAGCATGATTTCGGCTTTTGTTCCGGCGGTTCTGCCAAGTCCAGCGACAAACTTGGCGTTGGCCAACTTTCCTCCTTTTCGACCAACCAGTTTGGTCCCTTCCACCACAACCGGTGATGGCACAATTCCTGAGGAGTCAAACCTCTGGATATACAGTCGGCCGGATTCTGTTTCCCTTCCACGTGGGCCCAGTTTTCCCTTTCGACAAGATTTTGAATCTTAGCCACTCGATTGGCTACGAATGTGGACCAGTGGCTGGGTGACGAGCTCAGCCAGCATAGCACTATGGTCGAGTCAGTAAACGCTCTAATCGAAGGACTGACGTTACGAGCCTCAAAACTATGAGTGACGAGCCTTAATAAATTTGCCAGTAAGAGTGCTGCACACAGCTCGAGTCGGGGTATAGAGACGGTTTTTGTGGGGGCAACCTTGGATTTGCCAGAAACCAACCTCACAAAGGCATTTCCATGGTTCTGGGCCTCCTTTAGGTAGACAACAGCCCCATAACCAGATTCCGAAGCATCAGCAAATCCGATCAAGGTGATTTGGCACTCGTGGGATATGCCCAGGAAACGTGGAATTCTAATCGCACTTAAAATAGAGCACTGCTCTTGAAATAAATTCCATTTACCAGCGATCGCATTGCCAGGAGCCTGATCCCAATCCGATTTCTCCTGCCAAAGCATTTGGATGAGTATTTTCAAATACAATGTTAATGGTGCTAAAAACCCTAAAGGGTCGAAAATTCGAGCAACCATCGACAAAATCTCACGCTTAGTACCCACCCTTGGTTTAAGTACTATTCTAAAATCAAACTCATCCTTGTCAGGGTGCCATCGGAGACCTAAAATGGAG
Source organism: Acanthosoma haemorrhoidale (assembly GCA_930367205.1). Classification (NCBI taxonomy): domain Eukaryota; kingdom Metazoa; phylum Arthropoda; class Insecta; order Hemiptera; family Acanthosomatidae; genus Acanthosoma; species Acanthosoma haemorrhoidale. The sequence goes on along the minus strand of OV884009.1, from coordinate 103,028,991 downwards.
CAAATATGGTTCCCAGTATCAAATTCGCTATGTTCAGGGTTCTGGCCACTATCGACTTCAAATTTTTCCCTGAGTTGCTCAGAATTAGTGGACCACTTAACAAGATCAAACTCACCAGCTTGAAACATATTTTTTGATTGCAAATAAAGCTGTTCGGCATGATCGAGCGATGGGACAGAAGTAATCAAATCGCCCATATACATGTCTCTGGATACCACCTCCGAAACCACAGGGAACCTACTACCTTCATCCCGCACAAGTTGTTTGACCGTCCGCAATGCCAAATATGGCGAAGAAGTGATACCAAAAACGACAGAATTTACTTCATAAACCTGCACTGGATCCTCAGGCCCAAATCTCCACAGATTTTTTTGGAATTTTCTGTGTTCGGGACAGACCCAAATTTTTCGGTACATCTGTCTAATCTGATCAAGCTCTAATCTAATATCTGCCGTCAGGGCGTAAGCAAATACCCGAAAATTCAGCAACAATTCAACAATGTTGGTTTGCAATTTCGGACCCACGTGCAAAATCTCATTCAACGATTTCCCTGAGCTAGTCTTGCTACTAGCATCGAACACTACCCTCACAGGTGTGCTTAAGCTCTGGGGTTTGAAAATCGCGTGATGGGGAATAAAATATCCCTCTCTCTTACCTGCCTCGGAGGAAAGCGATAAGTGTCCTTGTTGGAGGTAATCCGAAATTACGGCGCAATAGGCATCACGTAATGCAGGATTACGTAAAAAGGTTTTCTCCAAATTGTAAAACCGCTTTAGGGTCGAATGATACGACTGGCCTAGTGACTCAGGACTCGCTCGGAAAGGGAGACTGACGACATATTTGCCACTTTCGTCGCGTTGAACGGTTTCGTCGAATTCCCACCCACATTCAATATCATCCTGGTCCAGGAAGGCCTCATCCGTCGGGGAGACATTCTCAAGTTTCCAAAATCTTTGGACCAGTGGACCGATAGACTCATTTACGGTAGTGATGAGAGAGATACATGAGTGAGAACTTCCTAAAATATGCGCCTTCCCCATAATTACGAACCCTAGGGGAGTATGAATCGCCATGGGTTTATCTGGAGAGTCGACTAACTTTGCCCCACTCAGTAGAAACGGAAACAGTTCCACTCCTAGAACCCCATCAATCTCACCAGGCAAATGAAATCGTTATCAGCAAGCTGTAAATGCAGCAAATGATCCAAACGAGAAACGTCTAATGCCATGGAAGGTAATTTATCGACAATACGATCGACGACTAATGGTGCTATGGTAAAAGACACTCAGGAATCAAACCGAGAAAAAATTCGCAAAGAGGTTTTACCGCGGACAGTATTTTTTGATCCACCAAAACCGAGCACTGATGAACGCAAGGTTTGTTCAACGGTTAGATTCAATTTGCGACAAATGGATGTGGTTAAGAAATTAGACTGACTACCGCTATCTAACAAAAATCGGATGGGTCGGAGACTACCACCAGCGCCCTCTGCATGGACCACCACCGTCGACAAAATAACAGTTGAATTGTCCTCGGAACTCGCGGCCATGTTCATAGAGCACAAGGTTGTCGAGGGAACCCCACTGGTTTGGTGGTTTCGAGATGACTTTCCGACTTTTCATTACGACTATATTCGAAATGCAACAAAGTGCTGTGTGCCAATTCACACTTCCTACAATTATTCACCGAGTCACATTCCGAAGCTCTATGTTGATTGGAAAAACACTTGAGACACAGAAAGGCAGCTTTCACGACCTTAAATCTCTTCCAAGGGGTTAGTTTCAAAAATTTTGCACATCCCTTTAACGGATGAATATCGGTGTTACAAAACACACAATTTTTTTCCTCTGGTTTCTTCCGATTTGGCTAAAAGGAAATGAGTTGCCTTGGTCGATTTTCTTTGTTGTACCGAATTAGACGCTTTAGGTTTTATTTGTGTTTCGGTAGGAGGTAAACATCTAATTTGTTTTTCGAGAAAGGTCACCAAGTCCGAATATGTTGGAAGCTCTTTATCTCGATGGGCGGCCTCAGAAGCCCCTTCGGTGGCTGGATCTAAAACCGTTAAACACCGATTCAGAAAAACAAATTCCCCTGCATCACCAATATTCAATTTTTTTAATGCGGCTATTGGAGCGCAACAGCCATCTAAAACCGAAATTATACCCTCTCGAGATTCCGAACGAAGAGGCTTGAAACGAAAAATTTCTTCCACATAACTACTTGCCAAAGCGCGTTCATCGTTTCTGGGTTTCCATATATTCTGGAATGAAATTTAAGTCCGAATCTTTAGCTTCACCCATTGTACTTGTTGTTGTTATGGTTTCTGTCAGTTCCCCTAGTCTTAGGTTATTTAGTCTATCTGTGAGCGTTGTCATATATTATAACATAAATAAATAGGGATAAAAGTATATTACTGTTGTTTTTCAGTGAATAAGTCTTTCTTCATTCAGTTTTAGTCCTGATGCCTTCAGCTTATAATGCTTTCAAATTGTGGTTCTTCGGATGATAAGTATTGAAATACTTCTGTGTTCAGGAGTCGTGAAGAACTGCTGATAATTTATATTACTTAGCTCCGTAACTTCTCTAGACAGCTAACCAGGGAATTCTTGCATTATTAAATATTATTACTGTGAACGCGAATAAATTAGCTGTGAGATCACCAATATTGAATAGGTCAGAATTAGAACGAACGAGTTTTCAATTTATTTCTCTGATAGAGAACCAATAGTGGACTGTAATATCAAATAACGACGACAAATACTGAAATCGAGTAAAACATAACAACAAATTATATTAATAATCAATAAATTAGATTCGATAAATTTCAAACTTACCATCAATAGCAGAATCCCGTCGCCGCTGACCCGTCTCTCTGTAAGGGAAAAGGGGTGGTTTTCGGGATCGGATAGATCGAAATTGAAAAGGAAAATTTTAGGAATCAATCCCCTTTTACCAGTCCGGCGATCGGTCCAGCCTCGGGTAGTAGCTTCTGGCCTAATGGATGGTTTCTGACTGTTTTCCTCGATTTCAGGCGAAGGATACAACAAACTGCCGAGCCATGTATCTGTGATGACTATCATCAGATTAAAACCGATAACTTAGGATTCGACAAATTAATCGCATAAGTTAATCTCGGCAATCGACAAATTCTGATGTTACTACAACTAAGCTACGATCCAAAGTGACCTGTCTCGACAAAACCCCAACGGTCTCCAAGCCGCGAGGTCGTCCCTGCTGTATCTCCTAGGTAGCAGTAGCAGCGTTAGCCGGAAATAATTTTCTTCTTTTTTTTAACATTTGAATGCTTTTCAATAGAGCCTTGTATTCTATATTGTTTAACCAAATTATGTTATTAAATTTTAGATTGGCTCAAACAATTACATTACATTATTTTAGGCTATTTGATGGTCCCCAGTGGGGGACTGTTTTGGCCTAGTGGTTGGGAAACTGATATGGTCATGGGTGTTCATACCAGCTAGCAGTGATTTTGATACCTAACACGTCACTGACAATAAAGTTTACATTACTAGTCGGGCGCCAATTAAATAAGCTCAAAGTGACTTAGACATTTTAAAAAGATTTATGTTAATAAACAAACAAATGTAAATTAGGGCAGAGTGACGTTACATTAATGAGATCATGGAGTTGAATACTTCTTTCGGGGAAGGGGGACAATATAAAAATAGAGAAAAAATAGGTGTTGGCATTGTAGTGAATTAGCCCTTCTCATCCCATAACTTACGTCCTAATTTAGGTGTTAGGTGGTTGCTGTCACCAGGTGTAACGCTTCACAGTCATGGTCGGCGCATCTGAACAAGGGACAGGCGTATGCCCTGAAGAGAATCCAGAGAACTGCATTAATTCGGGTCACGAGGGGCTACAAGACAATATCGCACGAGGCAGTAAATGTGTTGGCAGCGGCGGCTCCAGTGGACCTGGTCCTCCTGGAACAACACCTTAGGTCAAGGACAAAGAGGGGGCTGATGGAAGATCTTCCACCTCCCCTACGGAGAAGAATTGAAGAAGAACCTGGGCGTTGGAAGGCCTCATAGGTGAATGAACAATGGAGGCGTGGAACGCCAGGTGGACCAGTACGACTCAAAGCACCTCAGGAAGTACTTAAGTTTAGGCTAAGGGCAAGATGGGTCTCCTCGGATTACTGGACGTCGCAGATACTCACTGGACACGGCAGATTTCGTGCTGGCTCTATAATTACAAGAGGGGAGATAGCAAGTCCTGCCCTCACTGCGGAGAGGACGACACCGCGGAGCATGTTGTGCTCTCTTGTTACGCGTTGGAACCAGCGAGAGCACGGCTGCTCCGCTCGATAGGAGTATATAACCTGGACGAGCCCGACGAGAACAGATTTGAGGCGTTCCGTGGATTCATCGGGGAGTGGAGGGAGCTGAATTTGATAAAATAAAAGACAGCCTCATAACAAATATGCTCATTATAGCTCTTAAAGATGAATATCAAAATATTAAGGAAAAGCTGTTACAAGACAACAAATTAATCGTAGATTCGGCATTGGATTTAGCTATAAGTATAATGTTGTCAATCACAAGCACAACAATGAAATACAAATGCATCCATAGGATATGTAAAACAGCCACTCTAATAAAAACAAGGAATCATATTACTACAAAAATAGACGGTTCAACATATCAAGATCACAAGAAAGATCTCAAACAGATTCTACAAGTCAGAACAATAAAGGAAATAGTCAAGGAAACCAAAATACAAATAATACATATGGGCGTTGTGGGTTAGTCCACAGATTTAAATATCCTGCCGAAGGAATTATTTTCAAAAAATGCAATGGACATAACCATTAAGCACAAAACCTTTGCTAGCAAACAATTATGTCTCTGAACAGAATTTATTTTTTGGAGCCCTATTTTTTAATTCTTTAACAGAAACTCCAAGATGGTATGCAACTTGCAAATAAATGTATTAAAGTAAGGATCGACACGGGTGCAGGCGTGAATATTCTGAATATAGAAGATTTTAAAAGACTTCAAATAGACTTAGAACCTAGCTCTAGCAAAGTATATGATTTTAATTTTGTACCTATAGAAACAGTTGGTTATATTAAACTTACATGAAAATACAATGAGCATACAATACCATTCTATATTGCAGACTATAAATGTGTATCAATCATTGGATTACCTTTGTCCATAAAGTTAAACTTAATAAAAAAAGAGTACACAGTAACCATAAAGAAGCCAAAAGATACAACCAAGGAAAAGCAAAAAAGTCCAATACAAAATTGCAGTACCATTTTAAAAAATTAAGAAGTGTTCAAAGGAATGGAAAAATTAAAAGGAGAATGTCACATAACCATATCTATGGTAAAACCAGTCATAGAAGAATTCCATTTGAACTACGTCAACCTTTGAAAGAAGAGTTGGAGAACTTGCTTAAACAGCAAATAATCAATAAGGCAAAAGAATCAACAAAATGGGTAAGTTCTGTAATCCTTCTCAATGAGTCTAATGGCAAATTAAGGTTATTTTTGAATCCAAAAATGCTAAATAAAGCCATTGAACGTTCTCACTTTCAATTACCAACTCATGATGAAATTAAGTTAAAAATAAGCCGGTAGTAAATTTTTTTTCGAAACTAGATGCAAACTCAGGTTTTTGGACGATAGTCTTAGATGAAGAGTCATAATTTTTAACAACTTTCGCGACTCCTTTTGATTGTTTCAGATTTTTGTGTTTGCCTTTTGGTGTCTCTCCGTGATCAAAATCATTTCAAGAAAAAATGACAAAACTATTTGGAGTTATAGAGGGTCTAGAAATATTTATTGACGATTTTCTTGTACAGGCTGATTGCAAAAAAAGATGATGAAATATTGGAAAAATCAACACAAATCAAAAATTGGCACAACATAAGTGACATATATAGGTCACATTTTTTTTTATGGAAATGGGGTCAGATCAGATAATTCAAAAATTGAAACCATAACTAAATTCCTAGGCCTAAATGTCCTAAAGAAATCCAAAGATTTTTAGGTATGGTAAATTATTTAGGGTTTATTTGTCAACGATCTATCAAACAAAACTACTAATTTAAGACATTTAATTAAGAAAGATGTGATATGGCAGTGGGATCAGATTCATGAAAATGAATTTAATAATTCAAAATCATAGCACCAAGTAATGCACCAATTTTTACTTACTTCAATAAAAAAGGCTATAACAATCTCTGTGGATGCCTTCAAGAATGCCCTGGGTGCATGCATGATTCATGGTGTACATCCAATTAATTGCCTGGGCTTCTGTCACTCTTACACAAACTTATTAAAATCATGCAAACATTGGAAAAGAAATGGCTGCCATTTTATTTTGATGTGCCCGTTTTAACTAATATATTCATGGGCAAAAAATAAAAGTAGGGACAGACCATTCACCATTGGCATCAATCTTTAAAATATCTATTCATATTATACCTGCTCGTCTACGAAGGTTCATTTTAACACTCCAAGCCTAGGATTTAAAGACGGTTTATAAAAGAGGAAAAGAGATGTATGTTCCAGATGCATGGATATAAATGAAGGATTACAAGTACATGTTGCCATGATAGCTAAAATTTAGCCATGTCAACAGAAAAATATAACAAACTTAAAATAGCAACTTTAATTGATAAAACTTTACAAATTATATCAAATTATTATTTTAATGGTTGGCCTGAAAATCGTAATATGATCCACAAATCAACTTTTCTCTAGGGTCTATTTTAGTAGTACCTAGTGGTATTGGAAAGGAAAGGTTAAAACTTAAGGCTTAAAAAGGACCCATGGCTTAACTACAAGTAAACAATTAGTTTGTGGACAAATATTTTGGCCTAACATAAATAAATATAAAAAGAATTCAGTCAATCATTGTGAAATTTGTATAAAAAATCGTCCCATGAATAGGAGAGAACCAGTCCTAACTCATGGCATACCAATGCAAACATGGTATAAATTAGGAATACATTTCTTTGAATTTAATTATAAAAGTTATATGATAGTTTTAGATTAATGCAGTAAATGTGTCGAATTTGCCTTAATGTCTAATACTAAAACTGATAATGTCATAACACATTTAAAATCAATTTTTGCTCGCCACAGATCACCATCCATAGTAGTCACAGATAATGGAGCGCCATTTAGTTCAGAACAACTGAAACAATCATTGTGATTATTTTCATTAATTATTTTATTAATGTCAGAGATTGGGACATTATTTATGTCCCCTTCGTAATCCGCTCAAATGACCTTATCGAGCAAATTGTAGGTACAATTAAACAATTGTTTAAGAAACCAGTCCAAGATAACAAACATCCATACACCACCTTGTTTTAGTATTGAACAACTCCAAATAGTACTTTTCCTTCACCCGCAGAGTCTCTATAAATGTCTCGCCAATTAAAAACAAAAGTTCTGACTTGGGGTGTACCAAAAAGAAACCTAACTAGTTCATAGAAAGTGATTTATTTAATTTTTTTTACAAAAACCTTTAATCTCCTTCAAAGGTTTGACTCTCATTGGAGTCAATACACTTGTTTAATCTTTTATTCTGCTATGTTTTTTTAAATTCCTCTTTTGTAAGGCAGACCGTCGTTTTTGTCTTTACTTCTTCAAAGTCAGCAAAACGCATTCCTTTCTTGTCCCTTGTCATTTAGGGGAATAGAAAGAAGTCACTGCAGGCTAGATCTGGTGACTAGGGAAGATGGGGCACAGTGGTCATACTATTTTTGGTCAAAAATCAGTGCACAGAGAGGGGCTGTGTGAGCGGGAGCGTTGTCATGGTGGAAAAACCAGTTCACCTCCTACTGCCACAAATCAGGTCTTTTCCTCCACAAACTGTTACCCGATATTTTCCATATTTTTCCATTCCAAAAGGCTGGTTAACTGTCTGACCCTGGAGAACGAACTCTGAATGGACGACTCCTCTCACACTGACAAAACAACTGAGCATTGTCTTAATGTTTGATCTCACCTGACAAGCTTTTTTTGGGGCGAGGCGAATTTGGAGTCTTTTATTGATTGTTGCTTAGTTTTATGATCGTAAGCATAGTACCATGATTTGTCACCTGTGATGACCTTGGAAAAAAAGTTAGGGTCATTTCGGAAATCTTCTTTCAAAGCAGAGCATGCTTCAAAGTGACTAAGTTTTGCTGTGCACTCAGCAGTCAAAGAAAAAAAATTTGCAGCCATCCTTCTCATCTCCAAATCTTCACTGTACTTAATTCCAAGTCACTCCAGATTTCTCCAAACTTCTTGGATGGTCCGTCGTCGATCTTCCAGGATGATCTCGATTTTTTCGACATTCTCGTTGGTTCGGGCCGTTGAAGGACGTCCAGAGTGAGGATGAACATTAATTGACATTCGCCCACTTTTAAAACAGGAAAACCAATCAAACACTTGAGTTCCCGGCCGCTTTTAACATTTCAAGAGTTTCTGTGCCAGTTACAGTACAAGCACTGATTGCCAAACAAATCATAAGAAAAAGGCCTATTATACAGGAGTACTAGAAAGTTATCGGCACTGGAAGAAGGTGATAAAGTAAAGAAAACTCCTCAATCAGATTGGATAAAAGGAGTAGTCATAAAAAAAACTGAAAAACTAAGATCATACCTAATCAAGTCTCCTAAGAGCACATTCCAAAGAAATAGACAACACATACAAAAAATAGAAGAAAACTTTAATAATGGAGAAATTCAAAATGTCATTTGAAACGAAGAAATTACAAAGTGAAGGTGTAACTCCAAATCTTCCAGTTGTTCAACTTCAAGATCAACAAACTACATCTGAACAAGCCACACAAGAGAAATTAAGATCTCCGAAGAGTAGAAAACCTGTTCAAAAATTAAATTTTTGAAAAAAAATATAAGCCTCTTTAAAAAGTAAATTTCATTACTTACACAAAGGGAGATGTTGATCTTATAACAATCAATATATTATATTGTATGTTACAACCAGGGAAGGTTAAGGGCAGGACAACCAGAGTGGATATACTCTATATATAATAAACATTTAGTTCTTTTCTTAGTCTCATTTAATTTATTATCAATCATAATTATCTAATCAAGGGGCAAAAAAAATATAATTTCTGTTTGAGTATTTTTTGTAAGTGATCTGTATTAATATTTTTTAAGTTTTATGTCAGCAATTTATTATTTTTAAGTTGTATGTAAGTTAAGTATTATTTTGTACGTTCTATAAGTAATGTATTTTTTAAGTTCTCTTCCTCTTGCTCCAGGCACCATGTTCATATATTCTGTGATATATTTTTCTGTTGAATCTTAAAATAATGAGCTTATTTGTCTTTTTCATCATTCAAGATTCTAAACTGTAAGTCAGAATGGGTCTGATGATACACCTTAAACATTCTGACTTTGGTGGTTTTGAAGAGACTGCTCTGAAAATGCTTATGAATAGAGAAGTAACACCTATTAGCTAAAGGGATACTCCTCTTGATTTGCTCTTCATGGTATTCAGGGAGTTGAATTCCAAAGTAAATAAGCTGCAGCAACTTTTCAAAGGTACTTATCATCAAATATGTTTCTTCGTCAAATGTGAGGCAATTAGTGCTCATATAATTGTTTTTTCAATCTTTGTTGCTGATGGTTCAAGTCAAATGAAGGCTTTTCTTATTGTAGAAATTGATTTTTCTTCCTATCAAGTCATAGACATTAGCAAATTCCAGAAGTTGTACCATTTGGTTCAAAATGGTCCATGTCTATACTCCTAAATTCCTTACTGTTTTTTCTAATTGGATACCAGACCATGCTACCATATTGATAGACCATCCCCTTGCCTTAAAGATTTTTTTATCGTAAATCTTCTCGTCAGTTTTTAATTCATGCTAACATGGCACTGATTACCTTCTATTGTTAATCTAAACACATGTAAGAGCTTTTGGTGGGATATCATTTCTCTCATTGTTTATACATACATCTATTCTCTTTTGACAGAGTTGTAAGCCTCTTTAAGCTCAAGAAATTTTATTGTTCTGCTTTCCCCAATATCATTCTAAAGGTAAAATTCTGATCAATGATCGATCTTACCTTGCGAAATCCATTGTTGTACTTCCAGATCTCTTGTTATGGATGAGGGAGGAGTCACTTACTTGATCTTGTGTATACATGGAAGAGAAATAATATGATAATTAGAGTGTCTTCTTTCATTAGAATTTGACAGATGATTGTCCTTTACCACTCTCTGGGGAGAGTCTCTTCTTCCCATATATCAGCAATGATACCCTGCAGCAAAATTTAGCCTGTAGCGTCCCAATGTTAAATTTAGTGACTGTACTCCCTTGCTCTGACTTAGGGATTCATGGGGTAGTGATCTAAATCCACATTTGCTCCAGGTTGAGATATGACATCTAAAAAGATGAGCATTTCCATCCACTGAATGTGTGATGTTGGCTCGTCCACCAATCCCATGATGAGCCTAAAGGCACTTATCAGTTAGAATTATCATCGCACAATGAATCCTGCACTAAATGAAAATAGGCGCATGGAAGCTACCTTAGCCAGTCCACCTAATCTCTTGGATGGAAATGTCAATGATGTTGACGGTTCGTGTGTCAAGTGTTCTTTAAGCCTACTGACCTGCTTCTCCTCCAGTGGTGGCTACCTAGGAAAGTTGAACGCAGGGTGTCTGCAGCAGCAGTGTACTGTCATATGTGTATGGTGTACTGGAGACGGCACCTTGGTGTCTTAGTGTCACTAAAAAAATCTCTTATATTGGCCTTTCCTTAGGGGCAGTAACCATTTCATAGTTCAGTTTAATAACTGACTTCCTTAAATAATTTAAGTTATATAGGTACAATATATGTTTAAAATTTTAAATATACAATGAGAAAACACTGCTAATCAGGTATGCCAATTGATTTATATTAGATGAAAGAACTCTACTTCCATTGACTTAGAAGCTACTAGTTTTCAAACAAATCAACTTTTAACTTTTTTTGTTACTTTTGTTTTACAATAACTTTGCCAAGAGTTTTTTTGAAGTCATGACAAGTATATAAATATCATAAAGCTGTATGTTATTTTTAAGTTTATGTTGATTTCCAGTATTTTAATTTATTTCCTTCCTTCCTGTAGTAACCCTACATGGAGGCCATTCGTATCACAAAGAAAGATAGTGCATTTTGCTTCTAATAGAGTATGTTCAGTTGTTTAGCCAAATAAGCCATTTGCCAGCTGCTTCTTTGCCTCATCATCTCTTTATCTCATCACAGGCGTTTCTCTCTTAGAGCCACAAGGGGCTAGAGGTCTCTATGTTCCAGGAACATTAACAATTTTATTTAGAGAACAGATACTTAAACTCCAGTGATTTAGTATTCAAATTTTTATTTTATTTATGCAAGAATTTTCATCAGAGTATGAGTTGAGTGTCATGATATAAACCTTGCTAGCCTGCTCATTATACGTATGCTGGCAGCCCTAAAAAAAACAATTTGACAGCTGACAGTTTAGGGTTAGTAAAAATGGAGTGTTACACAATAGAACAATGTGTCTTTATTGTTGAACATTATCTCAAAAATAATGAAAGTTTGGCGGCCGCAGTTCGAAAATTTCATACAAAATATGGTCGGAATAGTGTTTTGACTTCATCACCTGTGAAGAGATTAATTGAAAAATTTAGGGAGACTGGATCAGTTGGAGACACTAAACACACTGGTCGTCCAAAAACAAGCCGTTCAAATGCCAATATCGAAGCAGTGCATGAGAGTGTTGTTGAAAATCCAGGAACATCAATTTGGCATCATAAACACAGTTCTTTGTGCCAAAATTGGATGATATTGATGTGGCCAATATGTTGTTTCAACAAGATGGTGCCACATGCCATACAGCCCATGAAACAATTCAAATACAGCATGAGACAATTCCAGGTCTCGTTTTGGTGATCAGGCCCCCTAGATTGTGTGATTAAACACTTTTAGATTTCTTTTTATGGGGTTATTTGAAGTCAAAGGTGTATGTCAACATGTCAACCTGTGCATTAAAAGAGGAAATTTAACGCTACATCAACGAAATTCAACCACATTTACACCAAAAGAGTGTGTATGTGCCAGCAAAGTCGTGGAGGCCATTTGCCCGTGTTATTCCATAAATAACCCTATCCTATTTACTTTATAATTCAATAAAAAAATAAAAACAACAATACTAAAAACTATGTTTTCTATTTAAATCAAATCTTGCATTAATTTTGGGACACCCTATAGGTGGTCATTTTTTTTTTTTTTTTTTTTTTTTAATTCATACTGTAGTAATTTTTTGGTAGCTCAATATTAAGTACTGTTTTTTCAATTGCAAAAGCCCCCTAAACCACATCAGATACATGTTATATTTAATATTTTTTTTAACCAATGAAACTGAAGTAGGAAGATAGTGAGTGATATAATTTCTGTTCATGTATTTTTTCTGATAATTCACATGTGAACTCTAAGTAAAACATATTTACTGAAGTTGCACAAATGAGCAAATATTACTATTAAGCATTAATTTGGCTTACATTTTTATTACTAAGGTGTAACAAAAAAATAAATCTTTATATTACAGCAAACCATTTTTAGTCAAAAATGATTATTACAGAATAAAAAAATACTAACTAAATCAAAATAAATAATACAAGTTTTTGTAATTTAAAACCAAACAGGTAAAAATAATTATTAATATAAATCAAAAATAACTAAAACAATATTCAACGGATTCAAATGGCAAATAATCTAATTAATTGTTGTTTGTTTATTTATTTACACCCTTTTGTACACTCATACTGGATATCAAAGGTGAGCTATTTTATTAGGAGTCACCTCTCATAAAACTTATATTTATAGAAGTAAAATAAAGTCGCTGTCTTCTAAGACTTTGTACTCTCAGTCTTGATATAATGAAGTGACCACTACACCATATGAAAGCCCTACCAATTAAAATTTGTAATCATGAGAGTGAGTCTTCTTTTCATTTTCAGCTAAATTTGCTGAGGAAGTTTAAATTTTGCTTCATATAATTCCATTTATTATTTTTTCTTGAACTTCAGGTAATACATCTTTATAACTGTCAAATTTCATAGTCAACTTGGCAGTTCCAGAGGTGATTGTTCTTATATATTTGGCATACCCACGCAGTTCAGCCAAAGGTACTTCAGAAACAATTTTCTACAAAAAAATATTTTTAAAACCAATTAATACAAAAAAAAAAAAAAACTTTAGACAGCAAGATATACATGATATAATAAATTCAAAACACAAAGTATATTCCTAATAAAAACCAGGTAAGACAGCAGCAAATAAAAACAGTTATTTGATTAATGAGACCGTTTTCATTTGGCTGTGAAATATCTGTATACCCTTGGGGAACAGCAAGGCAGAAGGGTTAAGGATTTCTATGTCAAAAGATCAGATTTGAAACACACCCTAGATAGGTGACTTTATTTTACCTGGCCCACCTAAATGGCGCCCAAATAAAATATTGTACTACACTACTGGAAAGCAGAAAGTTCATTAAGGTGGCCATTAAGTAAAAAAACAAAACAAAAACCAAACTCGTCACTAGTCTTCTAGAGTCTCCAGACTATATCATCATTTGGGAGTTGACACCTAGACATTTTCTAGTGGATGTAGAAAAATAACCACTGTTAGAAATATCTGTACCAAATTCACTATCTGGAATCTTCTACATGTATTAAAACTTTGGCTTTTTAATTATCAAGTTCTCCCTCTATACATGAAAAATATTTAAGGTCAAAAAAAGAATTTAAGCTCACTAGAGCTAGCTTGATGCAGGTACCTTAAGCAGTGGCAACTCCTGTATATCCAATACAAAATGTTCTGGTAAATATTTTTGGATGGTGATAATAATTGAAAAAATGATCAAGATTTGCAATGTTTTCAAAGAATTAATTAAATAAGAGACTAGATAGTCACATGGGCAAGGACCACATGATATGGGCTAGTCTGAATGGAAATCAGAAAATTCTGGGTTGAATCCTAATGCTGTCACTATGTTTTCTCTTAAAATAATAACTAGCCAATAATTAAACTTTTTGCGATCTTAACCTCTCTCATTGTAGGGAAATCTGTCTACCTATTTAAAAATCTTTATCTTTTCTTCAATAAAATCAAAACAAAAACTTATCTTTAGAAGCCATATTATTCACAATTTAATTTCACTAGCACAACAATAAATGGCTAAAAAGCTTCTTTAACAAGTTAAAACTAGTATATTACATTCAAGAAATGAGATCATTAAATCAATACCTTTGATGAATATTTTTGTGTAATATTTAAAATGTTTGCCCTACGCCTTGAAAGATCTCCCAGCACCAAATTGAGATATGCATCATCAACAGAAATATTTATTTCCATTATCGGTTCCAATAGCTTTGTTCCTGAGATCTTCAACATCTTTAAAAAAAAATTCTGATCACAAATTTTTATCTAGCATCCCAAAAACATGGAAAAAATATTTTGAAGTATTAGTTGTCTCTGCACTAAAATAAAATTAATAATGCAATAACATACTTTATTAATACACTGTGATGTAGCAGCAACCAGTAATGAATCAGGGACTCTTTTATTCATATTAAGGCCATGCAAAACAACATGAGTGTCAATAACCTTAAAAAAAATATATATATATTTACACTAAAATAATTATTAGGAAACTTAATTAACAATATATTTCACTATTTTAATCATTGAAACAACTATTTTTTATGAAAAAAAATCTATTAAACCACAAAAGTATTATTAAAGGAATAATATTTTTTCTTTCTAACTGGCTATGATATGACAATTACTATGGAAAGCCCTCCTGAAAACAAGATGCATTTTGGATCCAACATTGCTCTAAATTTCAAAAGGAAGCTGTGGAATATGGTAACACTCTTAGTCCTTATTTATCGCTGTGAAACTTGGGTTTTATATCAGAAAAATGTAAACAAATTGAGCTCTTTTGTGCATTCCTCAAAATAGATGCTTACTCAGAATCACAAAAAAGACACCAAAGGATAAGACAGAAAACTAAATTTCCAGGTATTATATAAATTATTCTACTACCAGCTACATTTTAAAGAAGGCAAGCAGAACAATTAAAGCATAGTACAAATTGGTTCTTAGAAATACTTTACAGATCCTTAAAACTGATTTTGTGCGTTAATGAATATTATGTTGTTTGTTTGAATTTTCTGTTCATTGTAATTATTTACAATTGTTAAAGACTATCTATCTAAGTTTAGTTTGCAGGTAGGGGAAGGGATTTCACACAGCCTTTCCCCATTCAAGTGCCCGTTCCAAAAATCTCAACAAGTAGGAGAGAAGTAGAGAAGTCCTACTGGGAACTTAAAATTTCTGATAATGAAACAAATGTTATTTCCATATTTTTATTATTATAATCAATTCACGAGTTAAGAGCTGTAGACATATGTTCTAACTGAAGTGGAATATTGGAAAGAGCGAGCATGAGTGGAGGGGATTGCCAGAAAGAATATTGGGCTAGTGCGCATCTCTCTACCCACTACCTCACCAACTAACTCAAGTTAGACAGACTCTACCTGAACTATTTGAAAAATGCAAAAAAACTAAATGAGCTGTTGTTTCTTTTAAGTACATGAACAGAATATATTATTATATGTATGATTCCACATTTTAACATAATTTATTTTTTCATTTTCAGTTCCGTTTAGTAAGATCAAGCAGTAGAAGTCGAGTCCTGAAGAGTCCTGTTGCACCAGGGCATCAAACCAACACAATAGAATGAAAAGGGTACAGGCGCCAAAATCCACTAATGGGATGGAGAGAAGGAACTGAACTCCAAAGTCAACTTAATTCTCAAGGTGTTGGTCATCGAAACCCTTATGCTGAATCACAATCCTTAAGGTATACTTAGAATACCATTCAATTAACAGTGGGACATCCAATACATAGGCACTGCACTAATGATACAAAACATAATAATGGTATCATAAGAATAATATTATTAATAACATTGAAGGGAACCACATAAACATTT
Organism: Acanthosoma haemorrhoidale; assembly: GCA_930367205.1. Classification (NCBI taxonomy): domain Eukaryota; kingdom Metazoa; phylum Arthropoda; class Insecta; order Hemiptera; family Acanthosomatidae; genus Acanthosoma; species Acanthosoma haemorrhoidale. The sequence continues at coordinate 103,012,968 of OV884009.1, read as the reverse complement.
AAAATGAATTAACTTACATAGAAACTCTTTATTATTACAAGGGAAGATGTAATAATGAATAGGAAAGATATTAATGCTGATGGAATCTTGGTTCCGAAAAAATTTTACTAGTTTACTAACAAAATAATACTAAATATGCGAAGATAAAATTACTTCCATAATATAAGAAAACACTGTGACAAAGGAGTATGTATTAGTAGAAGTAAGAGATACTAAACACCAAACTATCGTATATAAACAACAGTATGGTACAAATCAAATCTAGCTACTAATAGATGATTAAACAAACATTAGAAACCAATTAAAAAGACAATTTGTTGACAACTCTCGTAATTTCTTTTTGTTTAGAATTTATTATTATTTTATGTATCTTTATTTGTTTATGTACCCAATCTGTACGTGCGAGTGTTTTCGGGCGCTGGGTGAGAGTCTCCTCTCTCATTTTCCTCCCCTCCCCCCCCTCACACGTTCTCTTTCTCTTTCAGAGGTTTCAGACCTGCATGCCTTCAGCTCTCATTGCAGGTGAGTTTCCCACATACCTACCTCAAGCTCCCAAAGAGGTTGTTTCAGACCAAAAACATTACTTTTTCCTTCTCCCACCAGATAGTAGAGGTGGGTTTAACCTACGTTGTTCTATCTCCATGGTACATTGTGTATGATTGACTGAAAGAGAAGTCCACTGGGGGCTGGTCACACTATATGGTTGACTTAACTTAATTAACAGTTTATTCCTCCTTGCAACCTATCCACAATATGCACAGGCTGGGTGATGTTATGTTAAAGATAGAAAAAATGCTACATTCCTCTTCGAGAACTTTCCACTCAGTTAACTGATTTGAATTTTATTTGAGATGCCTTATGTAGAGTGATGATACCACAAGTTAAAAACCAGGAATTAGGGACATACTGCGATAAAAAAATAGCTCTTTCTTCACACATATAAGTATATCCGACAACCAAAATACCACAAATGATGTACCGTTGCTTTACAGGATGAAAAACAAGTAAATTTAAGTCAATTTTTTTTAAAAATTTGCTATGATACAGTTAGGTTGGCCTAAAATTTGAATTTTAAAATACTCAATGATTGTATGTTCATACGCAAATCAAATTTAAAGCATTTGTTGAGTTATAAATTTAATGCTAATAAAACATTTTTAATTCAAACTAAAATTTAGCAATAAAGTGACATCAGAAAAGATAATAACAAAAAAAAAATACCTCACATGACAGCAAGGGTCCTTTGCTTAATCCGGACAAAACACCGTTTCTTATTGCAGTTAATGTTCGGGGAGTGATGTGTGCCAAATTTTGGCTACTTTCCTTAAATTGATCCAAGCGTAAAATTTCAGGACTCCTTTCTGTTTTTAAAGATAATGACACATCTATATTGTGCTGTTTGGAGCCTATAATTACAAGATTTAATTGAGTTATTAAAAAAATAATACATTAATATGATAAAATTGAAAAGAAAATTTATCAACAAATTTAAAAAAAAATGAGTGAAAATTCAGTTGTGACTTCATAGTATTTTTGAATTCATAGAAACAATAAAATAAAACATTAATTAAAACTGAAAAAATAACAGTTAAAAGGTATATTTTACCAACATTAAATAATTTTATAGTATAGATCATAAACTAAATGTAAAGGAAGCAAATAACTTTCTGAGGCAAGGTAATTTATAATAGAAAAATGCTTTATTTAGTATCAAAATAAACAAATTATTCAAGAGAAAAATAAATATATATATGGAATATCACAACTTGTGCACAATATTGTTCTTAATAGAATTTTATTATAAACTCATACAATAAATGCAACGTTTCAGACTCATTCAGTCCATCATCAAGCAATTCATGTTGGTGTTGTTCCAATTAAGTAGTAAATAATAATAATTTTAAATTATCAATAAATAACAAAATAAATTTTTTTTTTAGTAATGGTTGTTTCCATTAGTCTGTTCTATAAGAGATTACCTTATGATGTATTTATTACCTTCTATCTGACATCATGTTCTCAATTTTAGCTCCAGCAGGGGTGTTTTTAAAAGTATGATATTTTGCATAGTAGTTACATTTGGTACAACAATGATGTTAAAAATAAGAGCAAGTCTATGAAAAATACTTATGATGTCCTGATTAATAATATATTAAGGATTAATACATAAGTTTTTGACCATGGATGAATGTTTTAGACTGTTTGAATACCCTGCAGAAAAGAATTGGTAACTCTAGCTTTATTATTTTCCGTAATCTGCAGACCCAGGGCAATTCCTTTTTCTGGCCAATGATTGTTGCTGGATAGTCTAATAAAGGCTGCTATTGCTCTCTTTTCAATCTTTGTGAAGGAAGGTGGAGCAGAGTCTTAGTGGTTAAAGTGGGAGTTGGTCTTAACCTTTTTAAGACTATACGCTTCCGTTTCTTAAATAGGAAGAGGATCAGGCTAAAAGGTTAAAAGGCCTAGGGAGTGGTGTAGTCCTTTCCTAACTTTAGAAATGAAGAAGGCTTTTGCTGTTTCCCATACTGTGGGCACATGCTTCAATGCAGGCCTTTATAGGGATGGAGTTCTTTGATAGCCCGGATGGCATACACATCTTTGACAATCCCACTTCTAATAAAAATTAGTACATCATTTTAAATAGAATAACCAAGATAATATAAATGACAAAAGAGAGAGTAATGAATGTTAACACTACCTTATTAAATATCTTTAAAAAAAAAATAGATATAAGCTCACCTATAGTGGTACAAAATTTATGAGTTTCTTTTACCGAAGAAAGTGGGGTTTCTTTATAGATAATCTGCAATGCACCCATTTCTACTTCTATTTTATACTCAGTTTTTAGTCTATCTTTAACGATTTCTAAATGAAGTTCACCCATTCCTAGAACCAATGGAATCATGAATAAATTTATAAATAAAAAATTCTGAGATGTATAGTAAAGTTATATCAGAGAATGACAAAACCTCATGTTCTGCAACCTAAGGAACCTCTAATTTGGGTTCTGAGCTGTGATTCAAGAAAGCTTAAAAGCTAAAGAACTGACTTTTAGAACTTTTTTTCACATTTAATTTTATATGCATACTTTCCGTTATAATATCTTAACCACCATCTATACAGCATAATCCAGAGAATTTAGGAGTACTCCTTTAAAATTTCAGATCAATTGGATCACTTTTAGGGCCAGTATTGTGTAGTACAAATATTGCACAAGAGAATACAGAACAAATAGAAGAAGATAATGATGCCATGGTAGATAAGGGGATGAAAATGTAGCCTGCATAACTAAAAGGTATCATTGAGCTAATAGAAAAAATGAAAATAATAAGGCCTCAGGAGAAGACTAATTGTTGGCAGAGCCCTATAAGTTTGGATAGTTTCATAAGAATTTCTACAATGTCTGGGTAGAAGCAAAACTGCCACACGAATAGAGCAATGGAGTAATATGTTTTCTACACAAGAAAGGAGAACAATTAAAGTGTCGAAGTTATAGGAGCATCTTGTTATTGGTATGTGCCTATGAAACTTTCTTCAGCATTGTAAGTCAGGAGGAGACTTAACACTTGTCACTAAACATGAGTCCAGAAAATACCAAGCTGGCTATCATAGAAGTTGGTCTACTGCTGACCGGGTCTTTATTTGATTAACTATTTCGGAAAGAAGGTACAAATATAAAATGCCACCCCGCTACTTGTTCTTAAATTTCAAAAGTGCCAATGATATTATTAAAAGTCTCCAACAATAGAAGAGTTGTGAACCCCTCTTAAGTAGAATCACTTGGTTAAAGTAACCATGAAGGATGCTGTAAGTTGCAAATGCAGTCTGACTACTCTTATTAAGTTAATTATCATAAAAATTAGTCAGTGGTTAGAATGTGTGACTTGAACTGGGGAAACCAAGGTTTGAATCCCGCTTTCCTCCATAAGGATTTATTTAGGGGTATGGGCTGTCACAGTTCAATCAGTCTCAGTAAGGGAAAATAGGTACCTACTTGAATAAAAAAGTAGTGAATCTGGTTTAGTAAACTAAAAATTAAGATTGAGAGGTAATAGACTAATGCCAACCATGCTAACTCACCACTTTCATAAAACAATGACAGTGAAAACCTCGTTCAGCCTTACTACCTTTTCAAGATGTCTTTTTCTAAGGATTTAATTAATTAAAAAACTGCCAATCAAATTAAATAAACACAGTCATAAATTTCTAGAAAGTTTCTAAATTAAGTTATTTACCTCCTAAAATTGTTTGTCCAGTTTCATTATTATAAGACACCTTTAAACTAGGATCTTCAAGAGATAATTCAGAAAGTGCTTTATCAAGAGATAATTGGTAGAACTAAAATAAACAACATAGTTTTGATTAGAATGAAACACTACATTGGAATTTATAGCACACAGAAATAAAATTAAATCAATTAAAGAGTGTTGTTGCGGCCAGATATATTATACTTTTTTTCTGTTTTTCAAATGGTTTAATTTATTTATTTTTTATTTTGTTAGAAAACCAGAAACTTTTCATTTCTTCTCGTAATTAATCATTTATTTCCAATTATGTCTTTATGCTCCAAAATTAAGTTTTTTTAAATTCAACTCAAAGGTCATCAGTTTTATTTTTAGTTTATAGCCTATTATATCTTTGTTATTCTCAGTCCCCATGTATGAATATATGCTCAGTGCCTGAGTTTACAAGTTTTGTCATTTATAATGTGTTGCATTCTGTGGGAACTGATATCAAAGCAGCGTTAATCCTTTGGAAAAACGTAAACAATCCATGAGCAAAGGACTGCGTTAACGTAAGTTGACTAGTGCTGTGTTTAACATCAGATAGGCTCCAGCTTATTGTTATTATATAAACTAGGCATTATAACTCTTAAGTAAGTTTACTAGAGGTTTTTGATCAGTCTTAAGCCATGACTCATCGAGGGAGCTTCTGTAATCCCTCTTCAAGAGGTCCTCAGTTGAAAGTCATCACTTGGTGGAGAAGCTTCTGTGACCCCTCTTCACTTGCTGTTCCGAAAGTTTTGTTTAGTCACTCACTCAAAATTCACCTCTCGCACCACTCTATGAGCAGTAGCATCAACAGAACTGGTTTCAGGCTGGCTTCACTCAATCGCAATTCAGTAGAACTTCATTCGCTTGACACAATTTTTTCTGTATTATTTATGAATAGTTAGTTATCCTTTAAATATTTCAATCATAAATCATTAATTTAAATTTTTTTTTAATTATGTGCATAACTCATTATTTAAATTTTATCATCTTCCATATAAAATAAGTACCAAACCCAAAACCAGCACAAGAGAGAGAATCTGAAAGAGCAAGTAAAAAAGGTAAGTATGCTAATCCATCACCTCACCATCTATTTTTTAAAAGGACAAGTGCTTTTTGCAACTTTCCCTTCCCTTCTCAAGGGCCAAAATTGATATCTGAGATCAAAGCTCATAAAAATAATTTCAATTTGTTAATTTTGAATATAAATTTTGGCCCAGCTTCACAAATGGTACTGTCAATTGCCGAAAGCACTCGGCGTTGTGAAAAATAAATTGTGGGGAAATATATAAGCTATCTACTACATATATTGTTAAATAACAACACTATACAGTAGGTATCATTAAAGGAACATGTTGACTTGATGTAAAAATAGAGAATTAATTGCTCATATAGTTACATGTAATTTTATCCACACGTCCATTTGAGAACTTCACATCAGGTAAGCAGGATCACAAGCATATGTTTTTATCAAAAGTTAGAGAACAAAAAAGCTAAACTTCAGCTCCAGATTAAAACACAGAAAAAGGAGTAAGTTATAGTCCTCTGGAACTAGATCATAATGTATGTAACCTTGAGGCCAAAAATAAAATTACATGTTGTTGTGGAAACCTTTTTATGGACAAGATTAAGTTTTCCCATACTCTGATATATCAAATGCAAACAATATAATTATATTCTGTTTTATATCAAATGCAAATATTAATGCTCTGTCTAATTTAAATAATATAAACTGTAAAACAAACTTTGTAAATAATGGTTCATGTAAATAAAGAATGAACTTCCACTGGGAACTGCCACTGTTAGGAGCTCCTGGGCAGACTGCCCAGTCAGAAGTGAAGCCAGTTCTTATTAGACGAAACAAGACGGCTGCCTGGCTATATATAGCCCGGGTACTGGGCTGACCAGGCATTCAGTTCCAGTTGAGCCTTGGGTAGTATTCAGAATTGCATAGATGTTTTGAAATATCCTCTTCTCATTTAACCTCTGCACCTCTCTTACCTAAACTTCCTAGCTTTGGTCCAGCACTGCTAGGCTCCACACCTTCCCAGTGGAATTACTTGGCCTTGCCCCCACTTAACTAGCATATCCTTGGAAGGGATCCCTTCCATAAAGACGCCAATCTCTGGGAACCTACAAATGTACCTAGTAGCGTCTCTCCCAGTGGTCGTCTGTCCCTTTCCAGTTCATATTGGCCCTTGCGGACGGGTTTTGCCTAGCCTGATTCTGAGTGTGAGCCGGTGGCACTGCAAGACCACATAAGATTTCTAAAGCCTAACCTATACCTACCTCTTCTCCTGGACACAGTGCACTGTCGGGACACCGACAGGACCTATCAAAAGAAAATGGAGTAAGATAGATCAAAGATGATCACTAATCCGTTGCCAAGGTTATATACCATCTAACTCTTTCTCTGCCATCAGGGACCTCAAGACTTCCGTTACATATCAACAATGGTGACGGCCCAACACATGTATTAAAAAATAAAATTATAGGTGGAATTTATTCTCAACCAAAATTAGTAAAACAAAAGATTGATAACCAGATCCAATTGAAATTATTTTAGTGGCACACAGCTGAGATAATCATTTGAAAATATTTTTTCAACTGAAATATTTGTTTACAATTGCACTTTTAGTGGAAAAGCAAAAACAAAATTATTAGCTCTGTTCATGCCTCACATTAACATTTATATTATTTGCACTGAGAATTGCATTCTGTTATTGTTAGTGTGTAAATTATGAAATTGATATAATCTGTAATATTAATAATATAATAATAGTATTCCTTTGAAAATCACAGTTTTGGTTGTTTGTTCAGCTTGTTGTTGTTGGATTGTGAATATATGCAATGTATTATCACACTGCCATGTGTTGGTGACATATCAGCTGCCTCTTGCTGTAAACTGATGGCAGAATATGTTTACACTCAATCTCGCTGCAACCTTGAAGAGAGTCAGATGACAGTGTTGAGCTTATGGATGGGTGAGCTAAGCATATGAGAACACATCATTCAGGACAAGCTGTCAGGGTGCATACCCTAAGTCAGGTCTACGATATACTCACCCAACCAGTACTAAATTTAACCGTTCCATAATAGATTTAATTGGTTTTAAGTTCTTCTTCAATATCTTTAATTATAAGCTTAAATTTTTTATATTTTATTTTAAATATCTTTATGCATGTTTTCTTTTTATTTATTTCTGTACTTCCTGGTCTCTTTTTCAGTAGCCACACATTCTAGAGAAGGAATTTATTAAAAATAAAACCTTCTAACCCTCTAAGAGAAAAATAGAGGCATTGCCTGATTGTGAGTACAGATAGCTCAACTGGATGAGCACTTATGCAGAACCATTGTCTTGTCAAGTTAATAAAAAATATTAACATAAATAATATAATTATATACCATATTTAAGAAAACTATCTCTTTATTACAAAACTTTTAAACAATTAGTAACTTAGAATACCTGAGAAGGTGGCTCAACTGAGCAAAAAAATACTGGCTCTGGCACTAAACTGTTTTGAAGAAGCCTCCCAAACTGATCGCTTCTACTTGTTAACTCCTTTAATCTCTTGGCTGCAACAGCTGAGCTGCAAATTATATCTCCACTTTGTACTGACTAGAAACAATTAAAATTTAGAAGAAAAATGAAATACTAATATCTGAATTCTACATGATAATGATTTATATTATAATATTCCTCATATAAATTTTTCTCTTTTAAAAGGTGAGCTTTATGATATTTACCAACATCCAGATGAAACAGTTATTACTCACTGAAAAACAAATAATTTAACAATATCAGTAAGTATTTCTATATTATATCCAGGAAAAACGCTACATAACATTTATACAAACTGGTCAAAAAGTGAAGTGGACCACTTAAAAAATTTTGGATATTATTTATTTTATTTTACCAGGATGGTTTGAAATGTTTTCCAAATAAAAATAAACTATTTTTACAACTTATCCACAATGTTTATCTTAATGTTAACCTCTATGAGAATAAATGAAAAATAAACAAAAACAAATTCATTTTGCTTATCCAATTGGGATTTAATCACCTAAAGAAATCAATATTCTCCTTTCACCATCAATACTCATTTAGCCAGTGCACTAGACAGCTTTTTAAAATGCCTTTACAAAGACTTACTGTTGAAGAACTAGGGAGGGCTTTGGCTCTTTTAGAGTTAGGTTAATCTCAGCGTGATGTTGGCTATAGACTTTGTTGCTCTCACACAGTTATCGGAAGAGCCTGGTCACGGTACCAGGGAACCGGTACTGCTCAGTACACTCATGGAGGAGGCTGACTTAAAAAAACTACCCTCCAACAGAACCCATATTTGAGAATCCAGACCACTATGACGAGGTTCAACAACTCGACAACTGCAAAGCACTTTTGAGGATATAACAGGGGTCCACATTTCAACTCAAACAGTTAGAAACCCCCTCCATGAAGTCATCTTGAGGGCAAGAAGACCAGCGAGAAGGGTTTTTCTTTTACAAGACAACAGAGAACAGCTCATCTCCTATGGGATCGTGAACATGTAGATTGGACTGATGAGGACTGGGGGTGTTGTTTATTTACTGACGAATTTGTTAATCGTCATGATCGGCATTTAGAGTGTGGAACAAGCTAAACCAGCTGTTTAATGAAGGTATTACTGAGGCAATGCGGTCTTATATGGAGGAGGATCAATAATGGCCTGGGCAGGGATATCGAGTAATCAAAAAAACTCAGCTGATATAGTTCAGGAATGACCACGTAACCGCACAAACATAGCTCAACAATGTCATAAGGCCTATTATTTTCTCTTTATCACAAGAAAATGGAGAAAACTTCATTCTTGTTGATGATAATGTTTGACCTCAGCAAGGATGGTTCAACATTATTCAGAAGAGCACAAAATCACACTTAGGAATTGGCCTGCTGCTTGTTCACCTGACATGAATCCAATTGAGCATGTTTCAGATAAACTCTCACCAGTTACACATGGGTTCACCTTGTCCAGATAAATTTGATGAAATTGTGGATGCATTAATTGAAGAATGGGATTCTTTCCCCCAACATTACATTTTGAGCCTTATAAGGAGTATGAAACAACGATGTGGACTTTAACTCCAAGCAGAGGATAAGATCCTACACCACACTAATAACATTTAAAAATGAATTAAAAACAATGTTGTTTTTTTTAAATCATAAAAATTTAAATATTATTGTTTCTTTCAACACTCGTTCAGGTGTCTTTTTTTCAAACCCAAAACCTAGTAAGTAATTTATTGAATAATTAGGTGGTTCACTTCAATTTGTGAGCAAAAAATAATTTTTTTTTTTATCCAATGCCAACTTTATGCCTTTTGGCTCTTTGTGGGAGAGTAAATGTCAATCATTTAATATTTATCACCTATAGGGATGATCAGGCTACAAGCTATGCTTGCTTAAGACTTCTATTACCAGTTAGAATAATGGACTATATGTAAATTAAATATAATAGTATTCTCTCCTGAGCTAATTCGGCATTCAAAAGCAGAATCCAAAACCTTAAAGGCTAGATAGAAAAAAAGTTGGTTTATTTTTGGCTACATAAGAAGTCGAAATTGCAAAGTGCAACTAGACTTGATTTCTCATCCAGCAAGAAAGCTTATGATAAGGATATAAGTTAAAATTTATTGGCTTTGAACAAAAACTGGCAATGGCTAATAGCTCAACAGCAGGCACTAGACTGATCTATTATCTGCTTTAGAGAGACAATAATAGTAATAGGCTCAAATAAGGTGTATTTCCTCAACACCACTATCAACCAGAAATATACAAAATGCAGAAAGTGCATTCAGAAAATCAGGCAAAGGGGTTTATTTACAAGAAGTATACGTGCAGTGCAAACATCCAAAGATACCATAAATCCTGTGGAAAATTAACGATGGAGCTATGTGGCAGACCAGAGGGCTGCTTGTAGTATCACTCATGAACATTATTTCACCTTTTTAAGTTCAAACCCTTTTAAGCCCAGAACCTCTATAAGTTCTTCCTTTGAGACATAGAGTCGGATCCTGAAAATACATCATCCAGGAAGGTTTCATATTTCAAAGCTGGATCAGGATCAGTTAGTGCAAATCTAAAGATTATGTCACAATAAATAAGCTCACTAAATATCACAGGAAATGTTAGATATTAGAATAAACATCATCACCCAAATAAGCATCTATCTCTGAAGGTTCATAGGACTCCTCATCAGCTAGTCTGAAATTATGAAAATTATATTTGAGGTGTGGCAACATTAACTTATCTAATGGCTGAGCTGGACTATTAAAACAACAAAACAGAAAGTACTGACCTTTCTAAAACCTGGATGGGAGGTTGCATTTTATTAATTATTGATGGAATAATGATTACAAATTCAAATAATGCCTTCTAGAGCAGAAAAGAGTTTACAACCATCTTTTGAACCAATGAACAGGTAATATACACCTGCAATTCTGAATCAAAAACAGCTGTTAAATTCTGAAAATGACTCAAAGAATAATCCAACATTAAAACTTGGCTAACTAGACAATTCGGCATGCAAAAGCAGAATCCAAAACCTTAAAGGCTAGACAGAAAAAAAATGGTTTATTTTTGGCTACATAAGAAGTCGAAATTGCCAAATGCAACTAAACTCGATTGCTTATCCAGCAAATATAACAAGCTATGATGAGGGCCAAAACAATAAAAACCCATTAGGATTAGTTCAGAATCTCATATTTCCATTTAAAAATAAATTCTTAAATTTTAAATAAACAGACAAAGTGCTTTCTTACAATAAGGATAAATAAGTGATTTTGGCCAAGCAAAAACATTGGAAGCAAAACTATGATTTACATTCTAACTTAAGACAAACAAGGCTGTCACATAGAATATAAGTCCTTATCACTCTCAGTAATGATTAACTGATTGTGTCGACAAAAGTCAACTAAGTTCGAATGTGCAGGTATATAATCATTACAATATTTATTTATTTTCAAAGGGTTTTCTGGTGTTAATGTAATGATTCTGAAGCCAGATACACAGAAAAATATGATCAGTTTATCAGTCAGGGATCTCAAAAACGTTTAAAGCATTGAATTTGTTTGTTTTTTGTTGCTTATAGGCACAAAACTGAGTGGTCATCAACACCTCATAATCTTGGTATACGAGTATGAAGTGTAATAAAGTCCAAGAGTGCTTAACCAAACACTAGGAGCCCCCAGGAGCCGGCCCAGATCCTGTCAGGATATTCAATAGTGTTTCAGTTTTAGAAACTATTAGTTAATCTATAGATATATTAAGATTGTATTTTATGTTATTATGGATATAATTAGATTTGTTTTAGATGTGCTGGATTGGGTTGGTTCCCAAGAATTTAATTATTTTGTCAATGTTAGATACAGCATTTTTTAGTGACTCAAGATAAATTTAAATGTATTCCAGCTTCAGGAAGTTTTCTGCAAAGAATGGACACTTTTGAAGTAGATGTTTTATTATAAGTATATTGTTGCACTTGGTGCACTTTTGAGGAGGTTCCTGCTTTATGAGATATTGGTGATTCAGTCTACTGTGTCCTATTATAAGTCTTGGTAGCCACCTCACAGTGGTTGCTGTGACTGGAGCTGCCTCATATTTTCTCTACCTTTTTGTTCTTTTTAAACTTGCTTGGTGGACTTTCATCCCACGTTTGCTGTCATCCATCTGCTATCCTTCACTTCAATGGGAGGTCGGGCGAGTTTAGGGGCAGACACCGCAGATCTGCCTCGACCAGAGAGTGTAAGGGCTATCTTGGCAGCTTTATCGGTTTTCTCATTTCTCATAATGCCTATATGTGTCTTCTGAATATTAGAGAGGATAATTCGGATAGGGCTTGTTCAAAAGGCTCCTGTAGAAGTTAATATTACAGCATGGTGAACAGGGGCGAGCTTTGCCAGGAGGAAAGTGGTGCTGAACCATATATAAAGCACCCCTAGCCTAGTCCAGTTTTGAGCAAACCAACAATTAATAAACTTTAAATAAGGTAGTCATACCTGAGCTTCAAGTAGTACTACTAAATTTGGTTAGTTTCACATGCACCAAAAAAATAAAACCGTGTCATAGAGGAAATGCCACGTATCTTTAGGAAGAACGAAGGATTACTGTCAAATGTGAAGAAAGGAACCCGTGTGACATAGGGGAAATGCCATAACAGCTATATAAGGAAGATAAAAAGAAAACTGGAGGCCGTCTTCTACAGTCGTTTACTGGGATCCAAGCTACCAACATTGATGGTGATCGGGAGCAGACTTGCACAGGCAAAGCATGACTGAGGGATCGAGACATGAGGTCTAAGAAGTTGTTGTCTTAGATTACTGAAGCGTGTTGAGCAGTGTGGGTTGAAGAAGATCAAGTAGAAAAACATAGAAATGGATGGAAGCATCGTATCTCATCAACAATTTGCATATTTCAAGACGACAACTGTGAGTACCACAATTAGTTGTATTCCCTGAAAATATGAACAGTCAATGACCATCATAGGTTTCCAGTGTAGTTTAGATTGTTAGATTTTTTAATGAGTAAAGACAGTAAAGTAAAATTAGGTTAAATGTAAGAGTCATAAGGCATGTCAGAATCAAACCTTGAGAATTATTTATAAGAATAAATAATTTAGATGAAACACTGAATAAAATGAAATAATCCACAATTGTTTTTTAATAATTTATAAAACCTGATATTAGCTATTTTTTTGTAACAAGGACGCTACAAGGTGTCACCGAGTGTAGACACTATTTTGATAATTTAGCATGATACGAATTGTTAGTTTTAAAAACGAATGATACAAGGTAATATTGTGTACAGAAGGAGAGGAAGAGCCACTCTTAACTCGGGGTAGAGGTGAGCGACATGGGAGCGTGGAGGACCCAAAGACAAATCTAACAAATCAATTCATGATTCTAGTCCCACTGAGAGACATCCATACACCATACAGCCAAAGTCAAAGTGAGGGAAAATGATGGAGGATACAAGGAGTTGACGTGTAAGGTGGTGGAGCAAATGGTGAGAGGGATGGAATAGTTTCAATGTACCAATTGACCGATGGGAAATTTGGGAGATATGTTGGTTCCAAGAGGGGGTTTGATAAATAGTTATCCGTAGGTTTTTGATAGTGATGCAGAAAGTGATGAGATCGTAATTAATGGTTAAAGTGCATTTGACTTCAGTTTATTTAGGTTTCCCTGGGCACTGTTCTGATCTAGAGCTCCCCGAATCTTGGCGAACAAGCTATATTTTGTTGATGAATAGCAGCATGAATGTCAATAATGATATTAACTAGTGTAATAATATGGACTGAACCATATCACTACATATTATTTATTAATTGAAAATAGTTATTAGTTATTATAAGTGGGGGCTTTGTGGAAGTCGATCGACGATGCAAAGGTCGGGGCGAGAAAAGCCGGAAAGGAAAACGAAAACAGGCGAGGAGTTGTTTCCCAGCGGGCAATGAAAGAGCACCTCGTATCGGCACTGTCGAACCAAAATTTTTTCTGGCCCACTTCAGGCCCAAAGAAAACATCTTTAAAAAAAAAAAAAAGGTACTTCGAACCACATAAATTTGTTAAAAACATATTCAATGGAACATGTTTTTTTTTTATAATTATAAATTGTAGCAAAATAGGAAAATTATTACAAGTGGCGCCCGAACAGGGACAAGATTTATTTTAATGTTGCCAGGACAACGAAAGTCGGCAAATTTGGTTAGCAGATAAGTACAGTTAGTGAATTTAAAAAAAAAAAAAAATAATAATTTCAGATTAAAATTTAAATGCCTCTAACAAGGTCACAATTAAAAATGGAGAACCAACCGATGACAAATAGTGAAGGAATTGGTAAATTGGAGACAGAGACGTCAAATCCGGTTAATCCACACGATCATACGATTCAACAACCCGACCCACTGACCCCTAAAGACGAATTCAGTGGTCAGGACCCAACTGCCACTCAAATGGATAGAATTATGATAATTCTGATACAAAATAATGCAAAGTTTGACCAATTGGCCCAAAATTCCGCCGAAATGAAAAAAGATTTTTTTTTAAAAATGGATGAAAAATTTGAACAAAACTCCGATAAATTGGAGCAAATTTCCGTCCAAACAAATTTAAAACTCGATCAAATGGATCAAAAAATCGAACCAAACTCCATCCAAATGAACAAAAAATTTGAGCAAAAATCGACCCAACTTTCAGAGCGATTGAAAGATGAAATCAACGACTCATTGGCTGGTCTCAGTGCTAGAGTAACCGTGGCCGAAGGTGATATGGGTGTACTCCAACAAGTTGGTGTGCAAAATAAAAAAAAATTCAAATTGTCGAAGAACAATTGAACCAAAGCATGACAACAGTGTACCAGTACGTGAAAAAAGGGTTTACGGATAACACCGCGTCAATACAAGAATACGTCGACAGAAAAGTTCACGAAGTAAAAAAAATTAGAACCAGTCGAGTACCCATGGCTAATATGGAGTCGGGTGAACAATTCACAGAAGCGATTTGCCTTCTTAATTCAACCATTGCCCATCAGAATGTGATAGTTTCCAAAGATAAATACCATTTCCGAGACAATCGTTTGGATAACCCGGCTGAATTTTTAACAGCAGTTAAAATTCAATACCAGCTGTGGAGCAACATGGTAGAATTAAAAGAATTTATCCGCTTACACCTGAAACAGGATGCCTTATTGTGGTATTCCTTAAACGAACAAAAAATTTCGTCATGGGAGGAGTTTGAAAAGCAATTCCAAGAAAAATATTGGAACCAAAATTATGATCTCATTGTATTGGATGAACTTCATCGAAATGCGTTTCATCCAAATAAATCCCTGACCCCGAAGGAATACTTGCGCAAAATGGTGCTCAGGATTAGATCAATGAAAAATCCGATAGATGAGGCAGAAATTTGCCCGACACTTCGGCTACACCGTAGAGGAAAAAATCGACAATAAAGGGGTGAAAAGCATTGAAGACTTTATGGGAGTATTGGACCAAATTGGCCAACAAAAAATAAGTGAGGACCTGAGGAAAAACGCTCAACCTCGATCTAACGGAAATAATGGAGGTCAAACCGATAAGAAAAAAAACATCCCTAACTCAGCACAAACCCGTGGAAATAATTCAAATCATAGTAATTATTGGCGACCCACATTTCAAAACTACAGGCAACAAGGCCGTTTTGAAAATAGAAACTCGAATAATTCGTTTTCCCAAAATCGAAATTATTCGAACACTTCAAATAATCAGCCCAGAAATAATCAGGGAAATTTGAATAATTATAAGCCTAACTATAATTATCGTGATGAGGCAACGAAACAGGAAAATCCAAACTTTCAATCGAGAAATGTCTCGAGTATACGATGTGCAAGTCCGGAAACTTTGTCCCGAAATTCTCCAACTTCAGAATTAACCCAGACAACTTTCCAGTTTCAACCAAATAATAGTAATGACCGCAGCTCGTCACCGAATAGAAATGCTCATGGATCAAGTCAAAAACCCACACAATCACACGAAAATAGAGATTGAGAAACGCCAGCAGGAAAATTTGGCAATTCACTTTATCGCGAATTTCAAGATCTGTTGACATTGGAGGAGGACGATTTCGAGCAAACTTTTACGAACCAGAAAACTTGTCCCTTGGTAGAACTCGAACTGGAAAATAATATGAAGTTGATGGCACTGGTTGACACTGGAAGTGAAATCTCGTGTGTTCAGGAGGAGTGGTATATGGCTAAGAAGGATTTATTTTCTCATTGAACCTTGCCTGTCATCAAGACTGTAATAGCAACAGCCTCAGGACAAAGGTCTAAACCAATAAGGAAACAAATTTTGCTGACGGTAAACGCAGGACAAACAAAATTTGAGATTCCATTTTTTGTGGTGCCAAAGTTGGTACACACTGGTATTTTAGGGTATGATTTTTTAACCACCCATAATTTTATATTGGATACAAAAGCCAATAAAATGAGTTTCACACACCCTTCCAGTGATCAAGTTGGAGAAATTAAGTTTGAAGAAAATTCCAGTACTTGGGCGAGATCGGTTCAAGCAACCTTTTGTGAGGATTTTCAAAATAGTCAGGAGCAGCAGATCGAGAAAAAGATTAGTGAAATGGTCGAAAATTATTCAAATTTTCCTGCCGAGATCATTCAAAGATTTTGAAGTCTATTAAAAGATGATCAAGAAATCTTTCATAATACACCAGGTTTGGTTCAGGGGTACCAATATCGATTGAAAGTTAACGACGATAGCCCATATTTTACCCGTCCCTATAAATACCATTTAGAAAAGCAGATGCAGTAGCTCGGGAACTCCATAAATGTTAAGCGACGGAATAACAAGTCGGAGTAATAGTGCGTATATAAACCCAATTGTAATAATAAATAAAAAAGATGGAAATGTGCGGATTTGTCTGGATGCCAGAAATCTAAATAAGCGACTCATCCCAGACTACGAGCGTTCTGAGCCGATTGACCAAATTCTAAAAATGTGTGGACAACAAAATTTTTTCAGTATGATTGATTTGACTAAATCATTTTGGCAAATCGAATTGCACCCAGCAGATCGAAAATACACTGCATTTATGCATGAAGGGAAAGTGTATGAATTTAATAGGGTGCCCTTTGGAATAAGTGTGTCACTAGCAGCGTTAAGCAGAGGCATATCGTTTATGTTAGAGGACCTGAAAAAACAAATAAAAACATATGTGGATGATTTGTTGTGCATGACAGTCACCCCAGAAGAACACCTGGACGTGTTGGACAAATTATTTCAAATAATTTGAAGGACAGGTGTCACACTGAATTTAGAAAAATCAATGTTTTTTAAAAAAGAAGTAGAGTATTTGGGTTTTGTTTTGACCACCAGCGGTCTAAAACCACAAGGAGAAAAGATTCTGGCAATCACGCAATTTCCTAGACCGAAATGCGTAAAGGATTTGAAAAGTTTTATGGGGTTGACCGGATTTTACCAACGATTCAACAAAAGTTACGCTCACCTATTTGAACCGTTAAACCGACTACTGCGAAAAGGAGTAAAATGGAAGTGGAGCGAAATAGAACAGCGGCAGTTCGAAAAAATTCAGGAGTCATTTATTGAGCAAGTCATGTTGGCACATCCTAATTTTAAGCGACTATTTATCTTGCAAACCGACGCTAGCGGTTACACGATCGGGGCACAGCTTTACCAAAAAGACGACGAAGAAGAGTGTAAAGTAGTGGCATTTGCCAGTAGGGTGTTAAGGGGAGCAGAACAGCTGTATTCAACCACCGAACAGGAATTACTCGCCATCGTATGGGCAGTAAAAAAATTCGAGACATATTTAAGCGGAGTCACTTTTACTATCGAGACAGATCACAAGGCCCTGTCATTTATAAGAAATTGCAAGAATTCTACGAGTCGGGTAATGCGCTGGTGCATGTACCTGCAACAATTTAATTTTACCATTGAGTGTATCAGCGGAGTAAAAAACAAAGTGGCCGACGCAATCAGCCGAAATATTGGAGACCAGCGCAGTGGAGACAAGGTAAATAATGCTTTCCAGTTGAATGCCACAACGATCGAAGCAGAAAGGGCAACGGGTACGAAAATGCTGAAAGAATTCAAAACCCACTACACGGAGGCAGATTTTTGCTCAATTGAACACGGATGGGATAGAAAGGGTACAGGTTGGAGATGTAACATATCGATGTAAACAAGGAATCTTCACCACTGAAAAGGGAAGTTCAACGGTTAAAATAATAATTCCGACAAATCACTTTGCAGATTTTGTAACTACAGTTCATGAAAAGTATGCCCACATTGGGGTGATGAAAATGGTGCACCTTTTACAAGGCGAATTTCAACATAAACGGTTGTACCCAAAAGTATTAGAGATTATTACCAGATGCCGGGAGTGCCAATTCAAGAAAGTGGTGAATCGGTACACCCAAGCCGAGTACAAATACATAGGGGTCCAGGAGCCACTTGAGCTGGTGTCCTGCGATTTGAGGAGGAGTCAAGTGGTTTTTTATAATAATAGACAATTTTACTAAATTTGTTCAATTGTATGCAGTGAAGTGCGCAACCACGTTGGCTGCGATAAATTGCTTGAAAAGGTTCGTGGCAAAGGCTGGCAAACCCACGAAGATTTTGTCTGACCATGGGAGTCAATTTACTTCGAAAAAATGGAAACATGAGGTAAATGAGCTAGGAATCGAGACAGTATTTAGCTCTATTAGGCACCCTCAGAGTAACCTCAGCGAAAGGACGAACAGAGACTTAGGAAACTACTTCCGAATATTGGCTGGGGAACAGCAATCAAAATGGAAACAGTGTCTGAAACGTATTGAGGACATTATAAATAATACATGTCACTCAACGACCAAGGTGTGCCCAGTTGAGGTCCATTTTGGAAAGCAGAAGGCTACATTATGGGAAAAGGAGTACAGGAGAATTACTGGAAGAGTAACGCCAGAGCGAATCCCAGCGGCGAAATATGGACGACTGGTAGAAAGGGTTAAGGAGAAAATTGGGAAAGAATGACGGAAGAAACAGGAAAGATTTAACAAGTCTCACGTGACCCAGACCTTTGAAGAGGGAGATTTGGTGCTGGTAAGGGTGTTGGCTGTCCCAACTGACCCAGTTAGGCAGACAGCGAAGTTTTTGCCACTCTATGAAGGCCCTTATAAGATTAAGAAGAGCTACGGCGATACCACTTACCTGTTAGTCTGCCCAGGAAATGAAACAAAGAGAAGAGGAAAGTTTCATGCGAACTTATTAAAACGGTTCAAAACATGAAATCTGAGTAGTTTGTAGAACGTTATTTGTACCGTGTTGTAAATAGATAGTCGACTTCGATAAAGTCAAATTATTTTTATTAGTCTAGTCATTTACAATCATTATTTATTATTATATTATTCCCCTTATTTATTAATTGAATTTAAAAAAAAAAAAAAAAAAAAATGAGATGTTGAGGAAAATTTTTAAGTTTCCCAAAAGGGTTCAAGATTTAAAATGAACACCCTATATATATATATATATAAAAAAAAAAAAAAAATCTTGTTTCACTCGTGTTTGTTTATTGGTAGTAGATTAGGTAAATAATGTTAGTTCTTTAAGTCACAAGAATGTGAATAGATCTAAAATCATAATTTATATCCCACCACAGTCAATGAGAGGTGAGGAGGAGATAGGAGTATGATTTGTTAAATTTAAAAAAAAAAAAGTGTATATTTACAGTAGTGTTAGTGGAATAAGGTATGAATGTATAAAATTTTATAGAGTGAATGTGGTTTAAGTAAAATTCTGATTATGATCTTTTACTACTTGTAGCAGAAAAGATAAATAATTCTAAGCATGTTTAATTGATACAATTTGAAAATGTTGGTAACAGGTTGTTATATGTATGCTTTGTATACACAATATAGGTATAAAAAACTCACAGGTCGATTGGTTGTACCATATGAGGAAATTTTGAATTAAATTTGCAGATGTAAAGCAGATTTTGTTGTTGTTTTTTTTCTTCTCAGGGTGGTCCAATGTAATAATATGGACTGAACCATATCACTACATATTATTTATTAATTGAAAATAGTTATTAGTTATTATAAGTGGGGGATTTGTGGAAGTCGATTGATGATGCAAAGGTCGGGGCGAGAAAAGCCGGAAAGGAAAACGAAAACAGGCGAGGAGTTGTTTCCTAGCGGGCAATGAAAGAGCACCTCGTCTCGGCACTGTCGAACCAAAATTTTTTCTGGCCCACTTCAGGCCCAAAGAAAACATATTTAAAAAAAAAAAAAAAGGTACTTCTAACCACATAAATTTGTTAAAAACATATTCAATGGAACATGTTTTTTTTTTTATAATTATAAATTGTAGCAAAATAGGAAAATTGAAAATGGAGTAACCGGGACAACAACCGGATTGGAAAGGATCGAGAAGTTGGGACTGTTGAAGGGAATCAGAGATTAGGGATTGAGCTAGTCTTTCTAGTAGTTTGGAGAGGTTGGAAAGGATGGAGATTGGGTTATAGTCATTTAGTGATGAAAGATGATTTTCTTCTCCTTCCTTTTCTTTAGTGTCTTTCCTTCATTTTTTGTAGTGCCTTTCAGCTTGGAGGAGCCTCTATCCACTGAAGCCAGCCTTCTTAGTCTACTGCTAGTGTTTTCATGGATCTCGGCAACTTCCCTCTGGCTTTCCCAATCCTAAAGATGTACTCAGTCTAAGATATCCTAGGTTTACCTATTCTCCCAGTTAGACTGAATTCAAATGACTTGCAAGTTTCTCCACCTCCATTCATCCTAGCAACAGGACCTAACCATCTTAGCTGCCTTTTTTCCAGGGTTTGTTTTCGGGAGAGTATTTGCAGCTCATCTCTTTTATGTTCATTCTGAACATATCTCATGGTTCACCCTGCTAATTTACCTTCTTAAATATCCATGATTTTAATTATACAGCAGAGTAAGTAGCTTTGAAGATGTTCAGTTTGACCTTTCTTTCTGCCTCTCTTTTTCTTACAATGGTATTGCAGATCTATACCTGTCTATATCTAATATCTACTCTGGCATCTCTACTTATCACTGTCCCAAGGTACATTAAGTCTTCCACCCTTTTGCCATTGCAGAGGATTATAGGTGATTGTTGTAAACAGTCTGGGAAATTATTTACAAAATTGATGTTTAGGCCACTAGACAATATCATATGACTAGAGTAAAAGACATAACTGTTATGGGTTGACTCAAAGATAGGATCAATGGTTGCTTGAGGAGGATGGTAAATAACAGTATAGATGATCAGTTAGTTCTAAGTTCTAAGCAAGAAGAGACTTTCACAAAAAGGTATTCAAAATGGGGGTTCTGCTGAGAGGTAAAGGTTATTGGAGAGATCTGAAGAAAAAAGAGTTTCATGAATCCAAAAAGAACTCATTAATGCTTGAATGAGGATGAGTGAACAAGGCATCAAATTGTATAAAAGTTTTTTTTAATGGTAGATTATATATGTGAGATTTTTCATTCAAATGATTTCGAACTGTTTCAAACTTCAACGTTGACAATGGTAATGAGAGCTTTTGATAGGATCAAAAATTTGAGTTCTCAAAAGTACACTACCGTTCATGAAACCTCAGTTTTTTTTTGTTTATTTTTTAAAATATATATGAGGCCCATTTTTTTTGGCATCTTGGTCATTTTTAATTTTAGCGCTCATTAGATGGCCAGGACATGGTACCTTGAGTTAATTCCTGTAGCCTGTTGAGTACCATAAACTGAGAAAGGGTGATCACTGATCTACTGTTTATTTAGCCCACTTGCTACATTTTCATTATTTCATAAATTTAATTTTCTTTTATGATTTATTTTAATTTATTTTTTTTTGATATTGAAGTTTTTTTTACAAATCTCAATACCCATAAAACAAAGATAGAAGATGTTTATTAATAATCAATATAAAATAAACTAAGAAAAGTAATGGCTACAATATAGATAAAATAATGTCTTCTTATTTACTTTTAATCCAGATACAGCAACAAAATTTCCAGCATTAACAGAAGAAACTTCATTCATTTCATCAGCAAATACATCATATAAGATCAAGGAACGATCAGCTTTGTCTTTATGAAAGTTGTAGACCTTTTGACCCTAAAAAATTGTTATATTAATAAGTGTATATGATTAATTAGCAATATTTGTAGTGGTATTGGCCCTATTATTATTTATAATTGTAAATAACTAATTAAATCACAATTAAATTGTGATTTAATAAGTGCCATTATACTTATTTTATCATCAATGTTTTATGTAAAATTAATAATAAATTTAAACAAGGATGTAAATATAGGTATCCATCTGAATTGAATTAGCATAAACGGTGATTATTATATGTAGAATACCTGAGTTCATATTGGGATCACCACATCTAGAGTTCGAGTCTTAAAGCCTAATTTTGTATAATAATGTAACAAAACAATTGATAGATGTTTGGGCTTGCTATACATAATTTTATACATAATAATTCATTTCAAAATTAGGTAGGACATCACAGCTTATAAAAGAGAGAAACAATTTTTATTTTTTCGTGGTTATTTTATCTTAATTAAATGTTAATAATAACCATAATTTAATTATTATGACCACTGTTTAAGGCTGTACACACAGACAAAAGTTGATTCCTTAACTCCCCTGTCTAATCAAGTTATCTGAATAGTGAAAAAAACGATCTATAATTTTTTAATTTTACAATTTTTTTTTTTATTTTTCACTCAAGCAAGTAGCTAACAGTTCAGTGCTTTATCCCCCTCTTCATTTTTAGTTTCATTGTTTTTTTAAAAACCTGACACTCTTTCGTTTTAACCGGCGTGTTTGTCTATTTTGATCTTTGAAAATCCCCTGCTCAAGCCAGAGACGAAAATCAAATTATTTGAGCAGCATTGGGAGCCATCAATAGATGAATGCTTTATTTGTGGCCCACTTATCAACACAAGTTAACCTTCCCAGTGTGTGGAAAAAAAATGAATACTTGTAAACTTTTATTACTAAACCTAAATTGAGTGTTGGAGTTAAATTAATAAATGTTCACGTTGTAAATAGTAGCTTTTGATGAAAATTGAATATTTTGTTCTAAGAAATAAATAAACTGAAATTCTTCTTATTTATATAACCATAACACCTATATTTCCAATCTCAAACAGGCATTCTTGTCATGGTATATCTAGTCACACTGACGGTGTCATCAGCATATATATATTCAACACAGCCTTAAGGCTAAAATCCTTCTTCAATCTCCCACACCTCTTCATCTGGTATATATTTTTGCAATAAGCATGTAAGAAGTATTTATTTTTAATTAGACATCGGGAATATATAATAAAATATCACAATGAGAGTCATACCTCCTCTCCTTTGCTCCACGAAGTTCTTTAGAGCCACCTCATGTCCTTATACAACATAATTTCCGCCTACTCCAATAGAATAATCTCAGTGTGATTTGCTTTCCAACTATAGGAAAAAATCCTATATTATCAATCTTATCTCATTTCCCTTAACTATTACATTTTCCTTACTCTCCTATGCATCATACACAGGATTGAGATACCTGGATGTATCATTTTATCAGCAGCTCCACAAATAAATATTATTTGATAGGTCATTAAGATTACTGGGGAGCAAAGGTGTATCTAGGCACTGGGTCATGTCTTACCTTAGAGATAGAATCTCAATAGCCTCCTAGAGTGAATGCATAAGTTACTACGACACCACAAACCTAAAACTTTAAGAATTTAAGTGAAGTTTGTAGTAGAAATTAAGGCTAGCTCAAGAACTATAGCACTCCCTAAAACCTGTAGCATGGATCATTTATAAATATAGGATGGGAAAAAGTGAACAACTAAGGCAATAGGAGATCCTAGGTATTAGGAGATCAAGAGCATGATCCACACATCCCCTACCCTAGGTTTGACAAAGAGTCTCAGCCAGCAACAGATTTCAAGAATGTAGCATATAAACAGACTTTCAGCTGTAGATAAAGAAAACTATTAAAGGATATTGTAATAGAAGGAGAGAAGCATCTTCATCAACAAAATAAGAGAAAGGCTCTGAGAAAGCAGCTAGAAAAGATCACAACGAGAGCCCCCAGTTTTACAAGATATTGAATTGTGGATACTATTTTATATAGTTGTATTTTTTTTTTTACTGTATAAATATGAAAGTTTGTGTGGACAGAGGTCATAAAACTATATAAAAGCAATGTTAGTATATTAGATAATACTGTAGTTAGTACATTAGATTAAAAGTAAAAATACTCTTAGGACTAAAATATTTATGTTTAGTAGTGCTTGATAATCTGTAAGTTCGAAACTGGACAAGACCGATATTGTTTTTTGGACTATTTAACTCCATAATTAGTATTAATCTTTTTTCAATAAAGGACCGATGTGCACACTTCACTAGGGATGAGGAATATTTATAAATGATGCCTTTAAGTAATTACCAAACTATAAGAACCAACTTACTTTGTCTAACTTTCCACTATATAACCTAAGAAATGCAAGCAGTCCTCTTTGCTTATCATGCATAATTTTAAATGATTTTCCAATTATATCATTATTAAACAGTTCATGAAGTTTGTGCTCTGGAAATTGTAATGGTGATGGTAAATATTTAATTATAGCATCCAGTAAAGTTTCGATTCCGATGTTCTTATATGAGCTACCACAAACAACAGGAACACCTTTCTGAAAGAATGCAATAAATATTTAGCTAATTAAACAATACATAAAGAAAAAAATGTATTTTAAAAATATAAATAACAGCAAGTTAACTTTTATATGCTACATTAAAACCTTGTTATTCAGTGAAATGACCTTTTTTAAATGACTTCAATTAGAAATTTAAGGGTTTGGCTACAATATTAACCTAAACAAGTTAATTTCACTAAGTAAAAACACCCTCATTTTTAATACTTAATTAAAAGTTTTTTTAAATTAAATACTTTTGCTTAGAAGTGCTTGATAATCTATAAGTATAGTTCGAAACTGGGCAAGGCCGATATTTTTTTTTGGACTATTTGGTTTTTTGCTTGTTTTTTTATTTTTGTCAGGGTTAGGAGAAAAATATGTTGGATTTCAACACCTTTTCAATGGGGTCAACAAAGATTAACGAGTAAAGGAGGCTGATGTTTGCATATTAATAAAATTGCCTCCTATGACTCATATTACCACAATGCTTATAGCGACTGTACAAATCATATAAATAGCAACAAAGACCTATTTAATAATCTTAAAATGAAAAGTTTTTCTTAGTAGTTCTATTTAATCAATAAGATATATTAATTAGTTTTTAAATATTTTGGTGATGCCAATTTTGGGTTATTTCAATCATTAAAATTATGCAAGAAAAAGATAAAATGTATCAAATACAACTGAATGGGTTCAAGGAAGGACATCAGTACACTAGACAAAACTTTCGGGAAAATGAAAAAAACTACTGGGCAGTATAATAAGGTCTAAGTGATGAGAAAAAAAAAAACAGGCCTATAAAAGATCTGAATTCAAATATGTCACATTGGTTTTTATTCAATTATCTGTTGTCGTCAAATTTTGATGAATATTCAAAATGCATGGACTGATGCCTTTCTTCCATGAACGAGTTTAAGAAGCCAAATATGAAAGCGATAGGATCAAGAAAATTTCATTTATTTGAGCAAATGCTTTATTTCAGGCCAAAAAAATTTAAAAAGAACAAATTAAAACCATGAAGTAGGTATGCTAATTATCTAAATGCATCACCCCTTATCAGCATTGGGTTCATAATCCCGCTCCCTATAGTAGGCCATGAAGTCAGCTCCAGGAAAAATTTCTAGAGTGAAAGAGTAGAGGGGGACAATCTATGTTGATACTCTGTGTGACTTAACTATAGAATGATCACACTACAGTCATCTCTTTTCAGTTTATTTACACTTAATCCACTACTGACAATCCATCATAAGCCTTAACCCAATAAAACTACAAAATTACACAATATCCTTCTGGAACTCCCTTCCCCCTCTATTTGCCATGCTCTTTCATTAAATGTGTTAAGAAAAATATTCTTTAGTTATTTTCTGTCACAAACAAATGAGTAATTGCATAAAGTTGTAACTAATGTTAGAGTGTTGACTTTTATTACATTCTTATTATATTACGTAGGGTAATGTCATGGATTGTACAACTCTGCTTAAAGAATGTTTGCTTTATAACTTTTATGAGTAAATCTAGGTACATAGGATAACATGTACATTTAACATTATTAATTATAGGTTACAAAAATTCTGTTGTACAGTTATAAACAGTTATTGTATAGGTATAAACTACTGTAAAGGTAAACATATGTATATAATAACAACTTATATTTCAATACAACAGTTAGTAACCTCTTCTCTAGTTAGTAACCACCTTTCACATGACAAGCAAATTGCTTTGAATGTTTGGGATGAGTGTCCTGCCAGTCATTATTCTCTGTTCTTCTGTTGCTGAATACAATGGGTTTTTCTGGCACATCATGTTACCATGATGCTTTTAATATTTAGTGAGGAACCCTACAATTACAATGATAAAAATGCAGGTTTAAGTCTGCCGATAAAACATATTTTTTACTCTTAATACCCCATGTAAAATATCTGTTGTGTTTTTCTAGGACACAAAATAGTCTAATTTGAAGGAGTTTTATTGCAGTAAGTATTAGGTCGTGTCACATTATAAAAAAAAATTGAGGGCATTGAGTGAATAAAGACCACCTTTCTGGTATGATGCTTCCTAGTTTTGTCTTGTCACCCACCAGAATAAATGGCTTTAATTGTAATGGACTCATTGCATCTTATTGCAGCCTTAATGAGTTGGTTATTATACCAAGCTTTTTGCTGGTTAAGACATAGACCTACTACGTTTGACTTCTTAATGCTTGTCGAGTGATGCAAACAAAATGCAAGCAAACTGCCAACCACAATTTGTCACAGTGGTACCTAGTACTCACTCAACACTGATACCAAGCAGTAAGTATGTCATTTCTCATAATAAGAACTAATTTAAAATTTGCTAAAAAAATCTGCCCAGATTATGGGCTTGCTAACACCTAATCTGTCACAGATAACTTGTATACCAGTGGCCAGGGTCCACTTTATGCACTTGTTCTCCATATATTGTAATGCTACCACTATTAGTAATACCACTTAAAATATAACTTAAGTGGCGGAGCAAGAATGTTGAGTTTTTACAATAGCAAAGCAGTAGAACTGAGACAGTAACTCCTGTTCTTGTAAAAAATATATATTTGACAATTTGTCATTGAAAAATAAAAGGTGTTCATTTCCTTGGCCTAGGGTAGTTCTCACCATAGAGAAGTTAGTATAAAAATCAATCTAATATATTTTGTTAACATTGTCACACTTTCACAATAAAAAAATTGTGATATAACTGAAAATATTTTTCCTTCATAAGTTTAGTACTCCTGCTGAAACAGAGAGGGCTGAATTACTTACTTCACCTCAGTTCTTCATGTAGTTTGGTAATTATTGTTAGGCTTAGCTACACTGTGATATATATAGCCTAATAATAACCTTTGCTTGAGAAGGTTCTTTAGAAATGTTAAAATTACCTTAGAAACAGTAATATTATGAATAGATTCTTTCAATTCCTCATTAGTTGTGGCTTCAAAACATCCAGCATTTAGAACAATGTCAGCAAGATTATTATCCAATGATGACAACTGGTCAATAAGATAATTTCTTCTGTCTACTGCTATTTTATAATGTTCATCTGACTTGTTCAAATCTGAATATGAAATTCCTTTATTAGACCACATAATTTTTTTCATTGTGACCAAATCTACTATGCCACAAAATGTTGATTTGTCTGAAAAAAAAAATCATAAATCAGAGTATTGAAGTATATGTGAAGGATTGGAGATGCTTCTATTAAACAAACAAAAGTATCATGAACACACTAATAAAATAAAAAAATAATGACTGAAGGTTCTCCTTGTAAACTAATTAACATTAATGTGGATAGTATTTCTTTGATGAACACTTCCACATCAGACACCCCTTACAGGAGTAAGAATAGGATTTATAAGATATGAAATAGGAGGAGAAAGGGAACCAGTTTTGTGACATGATTCCTGTTGAGTACAGGACAGGATTAGGGAATATGAAGAGGTCACATGGGGTGTAGAGGGTCACTAGGTCTCTGGAGTAGGTCTATCATCCATCAGAGTCATGGAGAAGTAAATACCACAGTTTTTGTTTCTGGTTTTAGGTGAGCTCATAAGATGAACATAAACAAAGTCAGATCAGCCAAAGACAAAATATAGTGGTAGGGCTAATATTCAAATGTGCGTCCTCCTGATTTCCGTCCAGCCAATCTTCCATCTGAGATATCCCATATTGAACAGCCAATGTCAATATCTAATCTCTTTAGCTAGTCTCGAAAAACCTCAGAAAACATCCCCAGAGCGACATTTTTCCGAGGAGACTATAATTCATACTTTATATATGCCTCCTTAACCATTTCAGCCTATCCCTCATCCTCTAATTTATGCAGGCCCTCATTTAATGGGAATGATTTTTGTATTAACTAAATTTCTCCCACAGACCTTATAACCTCTGTAATGAGCACACACACTAACGCTACTTGAACTGACGGAATATCTTTTAAGTTAATAAAACTAAACCGTTATCGAGTCCCATTAAATTCAGTACCATCTGATTGGATTCTTACTGAACAACATAGAGACCTTTTATTTCTGAAATTGAGTTGAAAATAAATTCTGATGAGGTTGATGATGAAATCAAGGACACTTATGGACTACGATCTGATGTACTTTGTAGAGTCGCAGGGATGCGACAAATTGTCAGGAAGGCCTTGTGGGTGTGGCAGACTGGACCAATAAGCAGTGGATATGCAAGAATACGTGACCAGCATGTCATCTTGGGGCTCCACCCTTACTTAGATGGTCTGTTGGAAAGCCCTGTGGATTCTGAGGTGGACACTGGCAGAGTACAGATAAATGGTTGTCAAGGGAGCCCCTTTTCTTGTTATCATACGCTAATGTTTATAGTTCATTAAATAGTTATCGCAATCATTCCAAACAGTGTTTTTATTATGAATCCCGACTCGGGTACCCCATTCTCCCAGGTACATATTATATGATTCTCTTATTTTTTTTCATAAATATTATTATTTTTTCTTATAGATATTTACACATTATTTTAAATAGTCATTTAAATTTTTTTTTATGTAATAGTTCTTTTTATTTGCCAGATATGAATTTGCCATCTTAACATTAATGATATTTATAGGGGACTTTGTCCCGGAATATTTTTTTTCCTTTATTTTCTGAGAGTCAGTTTGCTTTTCAGGGAATATTTATTTTAAATATTTGATACCTATAAAATACATTGACGGCAGCTCAAAATATATACTAATTATGAGCTTAATAATTAAAAAAATTCAAGGTCTCATTACAATAATACAGATGGACAGAAAACAGCATTGAACCTTGATCCAATTTTCTTATTTTATAAATGTAAACAAATTTCATAATCACTAGTACAATGTGATTATTGAAAATTTTCATTGAATTAATTAAAGTATTATGTTGGTCATTAGTCAATAGAATTAAAGATACATATCAATACAATTAAATAATAATATGGGAATATCCCTTACCTTTAAGAGGAATGTGTAAAATCAGTGGCTCAACACCTAGTTTATCTCTAAGAGACTTCTCGCAAATAAGAATATCACTATCAGGTCGGTCCATTTTATTGGCATAAACTAGACACGGTAGATTTTTTTTATCTGCTTGGTTCCAAACTGTAATTGTTTGAACTTCAACCCCTATTAATAGAAAAATAAATTAATTTTTACCAATATGGTTATTTATTAATGGGCAATTCTAATGTCATACTAATTTTATTAGCAGATTGAGAAGGTCATAGCTAAGTAATGTGAAATGAATGAATGAAAGATTAATTTTGTTAGTTGTTGACTAACTTTTATGAATACTTTCAGCATTATCAATTTAATTATAAAGAAACCAAACAGTAGATTAAATATAATTTTAATCTTACTATTATAATGAGCCATAAGATAAAATATTTGTTAATATTTTGTTAAAGAAAGAAAAAAATAAACACATTACACATAAAAAAGACATAAGTGTATTAATAATTGCTAAAATAATAAGTGTTTATTTATTTTAAAGTTCAATAAAAAATTATTTGACAATGTCAACGACTAAAACAAAGGCTTAGCCTATCTATCTGCCAGGCTGGTATTTTAATTTGACAGAAACAAAATGTATATTTAATGTTGAGGAACCAATTCCAGTTAATGGATGACTGTATTTTTGTTTGCAAACATGTCACATTTTTAGATTGGGAGGGGGGGTCATGCTAACTTGGGAGACTGATGGCTCCTATCTCAGCCTAGTGAACAGAACAAGAAGGGTGGATAACCATCCAAGTACTGAACACACTTGCCTTTGCTTAATTTCTCTTGTCTAGTGGCCTCTCTTTATCCCACTGGCTACATGCTCTCCTAAATAGTATATTGTGATGAAACACTTGTGACCAAAGTGTTTTAACAGGAATAAAAATGGAGGGGATGGTAGGTCTAAACCAACGTTTAAGGGGATGGTTATTTAAAATGAGCGTATTTCCAAAAACAAATGATATAAAATGAAAATTTTATAATTTATCTATTTATAGACATCGCAGCAACAGTGCTCCATGATTGTAGACTTACTTTTAAAAATAAATTTATACCTGCACAATGCTTCAATCTGCTTCAAGAATAATGGCTAGCCAGACATTGAAGCAAAAACTATTCCCACACTAGTTTGGGACTACAGAAGTACTGAAGTAAGACTATGCAGAGAATTGTTGGACTTGAAAAGAACATCAGAGGGTCAATGATATTCGAGATGGAAGTCTGACGGATAGATATCCACATGGATGGTGTGCAATCTGTAAAATATTAGGTTGAGGCAAATATCTCCTTGAAGTATCAAATCCTAAATTAGGACACTATTTCCGGAGGAGATAGGGGCTTAAAAAAGAAATCATTTGGTAAAGATAAAACATGTTTACCAATAAGCCAACTTTTTATCAAATCAAGGCTCAAGGTTATTGTTTTCCGTAGGCTAGGCATTAATGTGACTATCTTTCATTTTCAGCTATTTTATCTTGAACACATCATATATATATATATATATATATATGTAAAGAGTATTGAATCCTGTCTCTAAATACAACACGAGTATTCATGTACAGCATGAGTACAGGAGTATTCTGTGGTAAACCTATCATTTTATTGATGAAGTATCTTTGCATTTGTTCAACCAAATTAAATTCTTTATATCCCAGTACCTGACTTCTACAACACATAGCTGCTTTAAAAATCACAACCTTTTATCCGTTTTTGAGTTTATATTTCTCAAAAACTTTCTCCATGGCAAATAAAGCTGCTTTGCTAGATGCCATTTGTCATTCATTAGTTTTTCAATGTATAACTTGGATTTATATTTATTTGTAACTATTTATACTAATTTATTAACAACTTAGTTATTGACAGTTTTGTTTCAATTATTTCTTTTTGCATATTAAACTTTGAGATTTGTCTAATAAGTCCAAGTTCCATGTATAGCAACATTCTTCTAGCTTATGCTATCTTATCTTATATATACATCTTATCTGCTTATGATTATCATCAGAAAATTGGGAATTTCATCAGGGTACACCAACACCTTAATTTTTAGGCCATTAACAAGAATTCCTCCTTCCAGTAATCAATAAGATAATTTTTAGGCTTCAATATGTCCCCCATTAATTGGTTCAACAGTATCCAATAAATGATGGAAAAATAACCAGTCAAATAAGAAAATCATTCAGTCATATAGGCATAAAAAATGTGGGTTACATAATTATAACTAATTAGTTTATTTCTAAAAATTCAACAGTTAAAGATATTGTAAGTTGAGTGAGATAAAAAAATATCAAGAGAGAAATGCACTTTATTTTGAAAATAATTGATATAGAACTGTGACTGCTCAAATACAATGAGTTGCTAATTACACAGGATACTTATCAGCCCCATGAAGATTATAAATATTAATATACAATAATATCTCTGTAGTCATAGTAAATAAAAATTTTAAATCATAAGTATATTATTATGGTCCTCTATCTTTGCTTTAATTTACCTAGCCTATTCATAAGGAGTAAAAGGAATTTATATGAAGTTTATAATAAATAATAGTTTGTTTTATAAGTTTTAAATAATATAATCGCAGGGTATTATTGGGTATACAATATAACTATTTATTTCATACTAACATAATTGGAAATTTATTATATGCAAGCTGAAACTGCCCGTGTAACTTGGCAAAAAAAAGTAGTATTACATAATTTAAGCAATATAGTATGCAATTGTATAAATAAATCTTTTTTAGTTCTTGAAAATGCCTTATATGATGGCAAAATGTTGGTCTGTACGATATTATAAAATATAACATTATTTTTGAGACTAATTTGGAATATAAATCTCTATATAATTTAAATAATAGTTATTTAATCATTATTACAAACAGTGATACATAAATACGAGGATAAATTCTCGTCTAGTGCTGGATAGGTGGCTTCTTCATTTGAAAATAAAATTTAATTAATCATGAAAATATTGTAACAATTCACATTGTAGTGATATCTATTTATTTTCTATTTTATATAAATAATGTAGATTTTTATTTTGTGTAGTTTATTATGAAGGCATTGTTTGATTCTGGATTTTATTATATTAGGTTGGAGCGAATGAAATGTCAGATTCTTAAGTGAATATATTAAACTGCATATCTTTTTCCAAAAGCTGTATATTTAATCAAAATATGCTCCATTTACTTCAATACACTTTTCCCAACGAGATTTTAATGCATAGATGTCTGTCTTGAACAAATTCTGATCTTTAGAATCAATGAACTCTGATATGGCATTTTTCAGACTGTCTTCATTTTCATACTGTTTAGCCCATAAAAACAGTTCTAAATGTTTAAATAAATGAAAGTCGGTTGGCAAAAGATCTGGTGAATAAGGTGGGTGCTGCAAAATTTCATATTTTAATTCATTTAATTTCGCAATTGTTTTGCACGATGTATGCGGCCGAGCGTTATCAAGGAGAAGTATTGGCCCATGCCGATTAACTAGTGATGGGCGTATAATTTTCAATTCGTTCGTGCGGTATCCACTTGTCCATTTTTTTCACCTTGCCAATTTCAGAAAGATGTCGCAATATTGTTGTATGGTCAACTTCCATTCTGGCAGCAAGTTCCCTTCAAGAAACAGTTGGATTCGTTTCCACCAGTGCTTTCAGAGCATCATTTTTCACAGACGTTTCGGGTCTTCCACGCGGTTCATTTTGCAGGGAAAAATCACTCAGGGGACCGAAATTTTTCAAACCAACGCTGCACTTTTCGATCGTTCGCAGTATTCTCCCCAAATGCCTGGTTTATATTGCGTGTAGCTTTTGCAGCATTATTACCAAGTTTATACTCATACAAGAAAATTACACGAATATCGGTTGAATTCATATCGGTGCAAAATTCAAAGCAAATAACAAAAGGGAACACTTTTGAGAAAATCTTTGCTAAAATGTGACTCTGGCAATGGACAGTATGACTATAAACCAGGTTATGTCAAAAACAAAAGCATAACAAAAACAGGGAGACAAACGTTCACATTTAGAGAAAATCCGACATTTCATACGCACCAACCTAATAAAATGTTTGATTGTCTTTTATAATGCTTCCTTGCATTTTGTCTTTAGGGTATTCAAGGGGCGTATGACCCATTCTTAGTTTGGGCGGCCAATCCAACCGGCCTTCAGTAAGCTGAAGTGCCCTTATCTTACCCATGGGGGGGGGAGGGGGGCTGTGGAGCAGCTAAACAGTCGATGGATTCAAATTAGTAATTATAAATTAATAGTTAACTAAGTTTTAAATCACCATTTAAAGCGCAGATTAGGATCTGAAAATCATTCATTAATTAAAAAGTATAACATACTAATATTTATAATGCTATATTATGATAAATTACCTGCAGAAGCATCAAGTACAATTATTGCAGAATCAATAACATTAAGAGCTTGCTCAACTTCAGAAGTAAAATCAATATGACCAGGTGTATCAACAAGATTAAACAAGTGGTTATTCCATTCAAAAGAAACACAGGCTGAAGTAATAGTAATCCCTGAAATGCACCTAATATTAATGATCAGATTAACCACATATATATATTTCATATACCAGATGGAAGGTTACTCAAATGCTACATCATATATTTTAGATTGAACTATGTTATATCCTAAAGGCTCACTATAAGCTGTAGCTTATGTTATGTCACCATGTGATTTTCCAATGGCTGATAATTATGATTCAACATCTAAAACATTATTTTCTCTGAACTTGATTTGTAATTTACTACTGTTTTTAATGCTATTATAATTAACAGGTAGTTTTATAATATTTGTTTCCTAGTGTTGTTGATTTATTTAAATCAATAATTGTACTATAGGTTGGAGACTCTGTCAAGAACTATCTCTAGCACCTTTTAATCCTCATGTCAATTCTATTTTTTGTATACAATATTCAAGATGCTCCTCCCCTCCTCCACAGTACAAACAGAATCCCTTCAGTAGACCAAAACAATTGAATGCCATGTTATCTATCACCCATTTGTCCAAAAAATTTTTTTCATGAAATTAAAATACCTACCAGCAGATGTTATCTTATCTCTACAACATATCCAGCTATGTTTATTCAAGTGGGCTCCTAGATAATTATAATCAATAACTTGTTCCAGGCGTTCTTCATTTAGGCAAACATTTTTTATAATTTTCAAAGGTTACCAAGAAAAAATGCCTCATTTCAAAATTTATTGTATAAACTAAAGTTCATAATATTTAAATAAAAATCTGAGTAGAAATCAACTGAAACTGTTTGCGTTTAGTTAAAGAAGATAACTAAAACTAAAAATAATTAACTATTTTACCTCTGTTCCTTTCTTGTTGCATAAAATCAGTAATTGTATTTCCTTTATGTACTTCTCCCATGATTTTTATTTTACCAGAGTAATAAAGCAGCCTCTCAGTAGTGGTAGTTTTTCCTGAAACAATAAATTTATCATTGAAACACATTGTCTCTACAGTAATGATAATAAGCCTTATTGTTAAAACCTATTTTTTTATTGGAGTTTTCCTTCCCTCCTTATGAATACCTATTAGAACTTACTTGTAGGGAGCCAACTATTTCTATTCATGAAAATGAAATAGAAGTCAGAACCTTCATATCATGAAGTAGTTATGAAAACAACACCATATAAGAGATTTAACCGTCTAAGTTAAGAGGTCTATCACCATATTTCATTTTATTTTGTAACAAAATTTACATAGGGACCGGGAAATAAATCTGAAATTGCCACAGAGATTTTAATCCTAAGAAATTTGAGATTTTAAAAGCATATTTTATTCCCAAAGTTCTTTAAAAAAAAAACTCTATTTCCAGCTGACGGCAATACTTTTCTCTTAATGGTATATATGGTGGCTAGCATATCTCACTACTAACTATGGAGACCCAGTTACAATTACAGACTCTTCAAAAAGAATTTTCTGAGAGGAATGGGTCTAGTCCGAGTACAGTCAGCCTCAAGAGGGAAAAGAAGCAGCAAACCCAGTCGAAAAAACTAAAATAACGGCTGAGAGCCTTAGAACTAGTTAGCTCTTCAGTACTGTTTGTCGACTACAGCAGTAACCTCAACCAGTGCTAAAAATTGGATTTAATTTGACTGAGTATTTCATGTATCATTAAATAAAAGCATTTTCTTATATACGGTGTGCAAAAGAGGTATAAGTCTACATGCAGCTTGTGGACCGGAAAAGTTTATCCATCCTTGGCCAAGAATAATGAGAATAGTTAGTATTTGCTTCTATTGCCCTCGCACAAAATTCAGAAAGACCAGTATTATTGGTTACAACTAATTTATAGCGTAAATGTGAATTTCAGGTTTATATCCCAAGGGCAGTCAAAAAATAAGACCTAAATCCTCAAGATAAAAATTAAAACCAGGTCGTTCTAGCCCGTGTAAACAGTGTGTTAGTTCTAGCCTAGTCATCCTCTGAGTATTGCGTTTTTTTATTTTTTTTAAAGTGTAATTAAACTAGGTTATTGAAATATAATGAAAGATCATTAAAAATTAATTTTTTTAAAAAAGTTTTAGTAGGGAATCAGATTAAATATTTTGATGCCCTGATTAATGCAGTTTGTTAGAGCTAAAATAAACAATAATTACACTGTCATTAAAACTATCTTAAAAAGTGTATTCCCAGTTTCATATAAAAGGATGATATTTTCTGTGAAAGTTTTACTTGATGCCCCAGTGATGTTAAAACGAAAGCAACCTTATGAAAAATTATGAAGGGTCAATTCTTATTTAACTATATTACTTGCAATTAAAAAATAAATATTTTTGAATCATATTGAGTTGGGTGTCAAATTAAAGGTCTCAACATCCTAATTAATAACATATATTATCTGTATGAACTTCAGTGAACTATCATAACAAAAAGTCACTATAACTGTCTTTAAAATTGTTTTCACAACCCCCCCCCCAAAAAAACCTTAATTGTGGGATGTATAACACTCCACTTGAATTTTCATAAATATAATATTGTTTTATGTTTTACCCCTTGTAATAGGGATTGAGTATTTTTATGGATGCTGTAAATAAACAAATATCGAGTAAACTATAAAAAATCTTATTTCAAAACAGGATTCTCTGTATTTTCCATTACCAAACATGGTGGCTTTAAAGAGTATATTGGAATGATATTTTTATAATCAAGTTAAATTTATTTGTTAGAATTAGGTCGATTCGGAGGGGAAAGATCTCAGTTGAAATCATTTCTATAGAGGTAGTGTTTTGAACCTGGTCAGGTACAACGGAGTTACTCCTTAGACCTTAAAAAAAAAACTTTTATATGGTCGAGTTATGTTGCTAATAAGTAGCAGTTAGGTAAGATTTTCTGTTTTTGCCAGTTCCAGGAAAATCGGACACCATTAACTCAACAAAAACCTAGCTATCCCGATGATCTCACTAGACTGCACGCAGACTGTTAACTCAGTGGCCCTGGGAATGCTTAGAGCAGCTCTGCACCATTCTGGTAAGGTTCCTAAAAAACCGATAGCTGTAGGTGCAGGGAAGGTGATCAGAATGATTCAGAAGCTATTCCTCTGACCTGTGGAGTACCTCAATCAGTACTTTCCAATATGTACATATCTGAAATCGTTGATGAAAGAACACTACAGAAGCTGAATTCAATGATGACGTTGCGGTGTACAGTAGGAGTAAAATGACAAGAAAGCCTGTCAACAGGGGGATTCATCTTGCAACAAAATCAGTGATTAAGTGGAGAAGTTGAACATTAGAGTGAATGCCAGAAAGACTGACAGTAATATTCTCATACCAGAAGGGGAAGAAATCGCTGCCTACTTCCTACACCGGAGGAAAAATTCTCCAGCAAACAGCTTCGTACATCTGGGCATAAAAATGGACCTGCAACTCTGCTTTTGTGGCCATACTGCTAGAAAACTAAAACAAGAATGCAAAAAGTATTACCGTTCATTCACACTTACTGACATCCCCCAATTTATCACTGTGACTTAAGCTGATGATATACAAAAATATAATCAGGATGGTTCTGCCTTTTAGTCATCTGACGGAAACAATGGCTAAATGTCTTTACCAATTTCAGAACGGGGTACTCATGAAAGTGATCCAACATACATCATTCCAGCAGCCGAGAAATCATGAACAACAAGAAGACTTTGAACTGTAAAGATAGATAAGTTGATACGTCGTAGACATATAAGATGCTTTTATTCGCTGAAATTCCTGCCTGATCCCATTTTCAACACAATATACCCACAACCCTTCCCTCATCAATGGTAGCAAGCAGTTGAAGAGGGCATCATGTACGTGTAAGTTAATTTCCAAGTTATTATAGATCCCTCATGTTGTAACTCAATCACATGGTCCATTTGGTTGTATTTAATTTTTTTAAATGCAACCCGATTTTTGTTAGCTTGTAAGACCTAAAAATGCATCCTATGCATAGGGAAATCAACCGATTTCCCAACAAAAACAATGTGTCCTTGTTCTGTTATTAAAAGTCATTGTTTGTATTAGATTGTAATAATAATTATAGCTGTATTGACTATTATCATACTGTAAGCTAATTTGTTAATATGAAATAAACAAAATCATGCAGTAGAACTGTATAGAACCCCGAGATCAAATTAATTAAAACATTATAAAATAAAGTATTATCCTTTATAAATTTTGTATGAATGTCCTTTTACTCTTTATAAATAAGGCAGTAAAAATATTTCAGCTAGGACTGTAACCGTTACAATTTACAAGTGTTTTTATTTAACTAAAATTTTCACGTTAGAAAATTGTAATTAAATAAAGGGCGATCTTTAAGAAATTTTTTTTATTGATAACTTATTTACTCAAGAAGAGTTCAGAAAAATTAACAAGAATATAAATATAGAGAAAATTTAATTCATGAGGACCGGAAGGAGTAAGTAAGCAGACTGTGTTAGTAGATTGGAGACTGAACAGAACAAGATCGGAGCAAGGCATTTTAAAACCTTGGTGCCCACATAAACAAATAACAAATAAACAGTGAAATAAAGGGACATAAAAAATCTGTTAGTAGATGTTTATTATCCATTGATTTATTTATATATTTTATTATCCAGTGAATTATGGACCATTACTGAAAACTACAAGATTTAAGAAGAGTGGAAGGGAAAATGAGAAAAAACCTGATTAGAAATACAATTAAAATTGGCTTGAGATCAGCTAAATAATCTCTTTCACGGCAGAGACAAAGTAATCTAAGAAAAACAACTTAAAAGAAAAACCAAAGGAAGGATCCAGAGGGAGGAGTAATGGCTTCTTTGACAGATGAAGTATGGATCAGAGAGGGGAAATATAGTTAAGGAATGAAGTGAAAGTAAAATCATAGTAAAGAAAATTAATTGTAGTAAAATAATTAGTAATGAGGTAGTCTAGTTGGAAATCAGCGAGAAAATGTTGATGGTCTGTGGAGAAATTTGGATATTTCTATCGGTTTGAAGATAATCATGTTCTATGTTATATTCTGATAACTGAAATATTTCATGTTAATAAATGAATATTGACAAATAATTATTTTAATACTGACAAAGAAAAACATTATGTAAACGATGATTATACCTAAAAAAATTAAGGTGGTCCAAAGGGTTTAAAACTGTTTAGTGGTATGTGAGGTCTGAATACTTGGCAACCACTGCATAAGTTCATAAGCTCAACCTAATTATTTAGTTTAATATTAAGTACCTATACATACCTATAAACGGCTAGATTTCCTTGAGAAGTTAATAATTTTTTTTTTGTACCACATGACATACAAGAACACGTATCACATTAATAAAGATACATCTTTTTAAAAGTAGTTAATAGGAAATATAGATGTGTTACGTTGAGTAAATACGCCAATATTTCTACTTACAAGATAAATGGAACATTAACCATGTAGAGGAACTTCTAACAAAACTTTCTTGTGTAAAGATTTACCTTAAATTTAAACTAATGTATTCAACTGTATAGAAAGAGAAGGAGAGAAAAGGAGACTTGAATTTTGAAGTATATGCAATAATAACTGGAGAATAATTTTACCTATATTTCCTCATGTGAGGCAAATAAAACATTATGACTGATGGAAACAATATTAAAAGTTTTATTTTAGGAAGTAAGACGATTGGTGTGTCTTTGATCTATGATAATTAAATGACCATTTCATTTAATAATTAACCCAACATATTTTAATCATGATTTAATTTCAAGATGGGTTTCATTTATCTTGCAAGTAGAAATATTGGCATATTCACTCAACGTAACACATCTATATTTCCTATTAACTACTATTAGAAAGATGTCTCTTTAGTAATGTGATATGTGTTCTTGTTTGTGATGTGGTACAAAAAAAAATTAATAAATTTTACAAATGTAATTGCATATATGCTCATATTTTTTACCACATTAACTATAGCCAACGGTTAGTAATATTCTCATGGTAAGTAAATACATTTACTCAAAAATAATAACCCACCAGCATCAATGTGAGCTAGGATGCCAATATTCCTTATTTTACCATTATCAATGTACTTAGTAACTTTATGAATCTTTCGTTTACAGTAGATTACTTTAAGAATTTTTTGTCTTAGCTTTAATCTCAATAACATTCTGGTATCATTTGAGACTTAGTTATAAATTATAGTTTAAAATAAATAGCGCTACATTAACTTAGATCCAAAGAAGTAACCACTAGTGATTTAGCACTGATATGTTTACTATCTAACATGTGATTCGACAAAATAACCGTTTAGCTGTTAAAAAAAACTAGTTTTTAAAAACGAGCCGCTACTTGTTGATTAGATAACCGTGATTAAGCATGGGACGGTACGGTTGGTGGAGCAGTCACACCAGCAGTAACGTGTCGCCTAATCTCGGTTTGGAGCAGTTGTGACCTGCTCCACTCTCTTGAACCTTACCGGTACACTATCGGCACGATGGCGGTCACAACCCCGGAGCAGTAGCATAGCCTCTTCACTCTGCGCTCTGTCACAATCGCTCCTCATTACCCTGTTTCGTCACAGCACCCTGCTACTGTCCCTTCCTTCACTTCCCCCCTTAGCTATATTTATGCATTATACATTTAAAGACATAAATCTTGGCTAATAGCAAGAGTATTAATACTTACGTAAGATAATTTTTCCATTAAAAACATTTATTGAAATACGATAATTTACGTGTAGGGATAGGGATGTTCATATATGAGCCCAAAAACAATCAATATTAATATACGTATTTGTTTAATCTGAAAATCAAAAACTGACACAAAAAGTAGTTAAAATCAAATATGCCAAAAGTAATTATCTAATTTAACTATTTATTTAAATGAGATTAACCTAGTTACATATAAATCAATTAAGACACATTAATTAATTTACATTTGAACAAGTATAAAAAATAAATATAATAATTAATAAAATATAAAACTTAATATATAGGTAATATACGGATACAATAAAACGAAAAAATAAGTATGATCTATGTATGTGTAATATGACAAATGATATAAAACTTAAATCTTAAAGTTAAAAAAACGCAAACAAGAAAAGAAAATCGAGGGAACATTATTTTGCATTATAATTACGTAAATTTTAAGTTGGCATTTCAAAAAATGAACATTCGTGCCATGTTTGGAGAAAGTTGATTTCTCCTTTCTGAAAACTTTAAGCCCAGCTTTGAAGAAAAGCTGCCCACATAGTACAGAAGACGCAACGACACACATGTGTTCTTTGGCAACCGCCGAAAGGAGAGGATTCTTGTGTTTATTTTCGAACCACCATTTCAATTGCATTATCCAAACGACCCACATTCCTCTCCTCCAGAAACATTCTATTATTGTCCTATTGGCTAAACCCGGTAAGCTACCCATTGACACCTCATCTCACGACCCAATTAGCCTACTCCCTATCCTCTCACAAATATTTGAAAGACTCCTATTTGTAGATTAATTCCAATTGTTGAATCCAAAAACCTTTTTCCTACTCACCAGTGTGGTTTCCGTCTACAACATTCCACTGCTAAACAAGGCCTTCGCGTTGTTGATCACATATCCTCAGCCCTTGAAACCAAACAGTATTGGACTGCTGCCTTTCTGGACATAGCTAAGGCTTTTAGCACGCAGGCACAAGCTCAAAACATATTTACCACAGACTCTTTTCCTAATCATACAGTTCTACCTTTCAAACAGCTTTTTCCAAGTCCAGTGTGGCTTAGAATATGTTAACTACTATCCCATAAAAGCAGGAGTTGTGTCAATGTCAAGGGTCCCATCCTCTATAACCTATACACCGTGGATGACCCCTCTATCCCCAATACCTTCTTGGCCACCTTTGCAGTTGGCACTGCAGTCCTCTCATCCCACCCAGACCCCGATATAGCATCCTTCAACAATAGCTTGATGAGATCGAGTTTTGGTGCATCCAACGGTGGATCAAAGTTAATGAAGTAAAATGTTCCCACATTACCTTTACTCTCTGCTGCAAGTCCTG
The DNA here is from genome assembly GCA_930367205.1 of Acanthosoma haemorrhoidale. Classification (NCBI taxonomy): domain Eukaryota; kingdom Metazoa; phylum Arthropoda; class Insecta; order Hemiptera; family Acanthosomatidae; genus Acanthosoma; species Acanthosoma haemorrhoidale. The sequence continues at coordinate 102,970,938 of OV884009.1, read as the reverse complement.
TCCACTAGGTTTCTTCAATTCCATTCCTCTTCCTGGACATACAGAATACAGCTATGAGGGACTGCAAAAAAGTCGAACATCAAATGTAACCAATCCTTTCAATCTAATGTCCTGAGAACAATAGTTAATACCCTTAATTACGTCAAAAACAAAACCCTTCATAACAATCTTAATATACCCTACATTCTTGAACTCATCTCTTCCAAGTTCATGAAATTCCATAGTAACCTATCCAAAACCCTGATCCCGTCGCACAGTCATTACAATGCACCGCTCAGCCCTATAATCCTCTTAGGAGACTAAAATGGCAGAGTCCTCGTGATCTGCTATAAATGCGTGACAGTGGGAGTCCTGGCAATGGCCAGTTTATCTAATCATGTTCTAAGCGTATGTGGCTCTCACGCTCTTCGTATTCAGTGACACGGTTGACGGAGGTGGGGGAGTTTCCGAAACACCGCTTTCTCTTTCACATGCGAGGGTGGTGATAACCATGTGGATTTGGGAGTTCTCTGGGCTGTTTGTGAATACTGTATGAATGAAAATTTTAAATACGGTATGAATGAGAACATTTAACATAAGTAATCATTGCCCAATAAGGCAGATTGTAATTTTATTACAATACAGATGTTTCTTTTTAAAACTTACGCTAATCAGATTCTAACTAGTTATTTAGATAAAAAATTTCGTCCTTCGGAACTCCCGGTTCAAGAGGATGTTGATTTGGTTCCGCGCATCACTAAGAGGGAAAGGCAAGGCGTGAGAGTCAGTGAAGATAGGGCTAGTGAGGTTAGCATAAGACTACTCAGGAAAAGAAGGATAGTCAGCCCGCCCAGACGTTAACCATAGTGATTATGATTAAAGTTGTACAAGTTTAAAATTCAAAATATTAAACAAAGTGTTAGTAATATATGTAGTGAAACCGTTATAAACAACTATAAGTTTGGTTAACTGCTATAAATAACAATGTGTTACGACACACCTGGCATGTGTTCAAGGGTTCAGTTTGAGCATATGCGTACTGTTTTCAATATCTATGTCTCATGTATTGTTTAAATAAATTATATTGCGTTATTCAATTAAATATGAAAATGTGTCTCATTATTCGGCCCCTTGTCACAACAAGTAGGCGACGAGGATAAAAGTACAAAACATTGGGAAAATCGAGTGCCGCTAACAATACTATAACCGCTAAAAGGTATTTTATTTTTTTTACTAATCGTTATATGCCTGATTTAAACAAGCAAATCAACAGTTTGAGAAGTTGATGTTAGTTTTGTCATCTGCTCTGGGAAGTCAACAAACCACACCAGCATTACCACTAATACCATTTGAAAACTATGACCCCAAAACTGAACAGTTTTCGTCATACATGGAGCGTTTTGACAACTATTGTGATCTCAAAAACGTCACTGATGATACAAAAAAGGTTCAAATTTTGCGTTCATCAATTGGAAAAGAACATTTTAACAACTTAGCCGCTTTTCTGGGACCAGATGATCCAATCAAGGAAATCGATTTCATAACCTTGAAGTGCCATTTCGAAAAAATGCTGTCTCCATCAGTCTCAACCGTTGTCTCACAGCACTACTTCCTCAGCATCACTCAGCTAAGCATCAATCAATTTCGGATTTAGTCACATCCCTGAAGGCAAAGTTGAAGGACTGTGATTTTTACACAACCTGTCCCAGTGCTACCTGTAAAAAGAGGTTCTCAATAGCTCAAATATTCCTCCGTGCTCAGTTCATCAGAGGCCTGAAGAACAATTGGATACGCGAACAGATTCTTCAAGACACAACCCTCAAGGATTTCGATGGATTCGTAACGAAGGCCACAGCACTGGAAGCATCTCGATTCGAATCGGGTCAATTGAATAAGCTACCTGAGAAGCTACAGGATCAAGTTACAGACGCAAACAAGATTGATCGTCGTCAAGAAAGAAATCGTCGCAGCCGCCAGCGTTCTGGGTCTCAAGACAATCGTCGTCAGTCCAGTTTTCGTCTGTATCATCGTTCTCAGTCCCGCAGCACCAGAAGCCGTGTGGATTATCAATCATTAGGTCTCGATGGCCTTTGTCTCAACTGTGGTCGCTCAAACCATAAATCGCGTGATTGCAGAACAGAGCATAAATCCATGAAGTGCCACTCTTGTGGAAAAATCGGTCATGTCATGAAAGTTTGTATCACCACTCAACTCCAGAAATCGAAGAAGAAAACTCAGCTCTCCGTCCAGTTGATGTCAATGCAGTCACTTCGCTCGAAGACATCTTCAGGAAATTCGAAGACAGTTTCGAAGAAAGGATCGGGTGTGTTCCGAACGTCAAAGTTAAGCTTCAACTTAGAGAAGGGGTGAAACCAGTTTTCGTCCGTGAACGGGATGTTCCGTTTGCAATGCGAGAGCGAGTTGAGAAAGAGTTAGCCACGCTAGAGTCTCAAGGAGTCATTAGTCCCGTTGCATCAAGCGATTGGGGATCGCCACTCGTTGTTATAGCTAAGCCTGATGGTGGAGTAAGGCTATGTGTGGATTATAAGTGTGGGGTGAACTCCAGACTCGTTGCCTCAAATCACCCTATCCGCAGAGTAGATGAGGTTCTACATAGTCTCAGAGATTCTATAATGTATTTTTGTAAATTGGACTTAAACAAGGCATATTTGCATTTGCGGGTCGATGAAGAAGGGAGTAAGATAAAAACGATTTCAACGCATAAGGGTACGTTCAAAATGAATCACCTCAGTTTCGGAATTAAGACCAGCAGAATTCAACCGGATCCTGAGTCAATTGCTGAAAGGTCTACCAAAGGTCGAGGCATACTTCGATGACATCATCTGTCATGGCTCAGATCTCGAAGAATGCTCCAGAACTCTCATCGCACGTTTGGAAAGAACATGATCTCCATCTAAATCGTGCTAAATGCTCATTCTTCAAGGAAAGCATAAATTACCTCGGTCATGTAGTGTCACACAATCAAATTCAGAAGTGCCCAGCTAAGGTTCAAGCAGTTTCTCGGATGCCGCGACCAAAGAATGTGAATGAATTGAGGAGATTCCTAGGCTTAATCACGTATTATTCCAAATTCATCCCAGATTTCTCTTCGAAGTCCTACCCGCTATGCTGCTTACTCAGGAAGGGTGAACGATTCTTTTGGTCAGCAGCTGCTGAGGCCTCCTTCCGGAATATCAAGACAGAGTTGTGCTCAGACAAAGTGCTCATCCCGTTTAACCCTTCAAAACAGGTTATTCTCACAGCTGATGCCTCGCCAACCGGGATAGCCGCAGTACTTAGTCATGAAATTGATGGCCACGAGCGTCCAATCGCCTACGCCTCACGAGCTCTGAAGCAGGCTAAGTAAAACTACAGCCGGCTCGACAGAGAATCCCTGGCTATCGTATATGCCGCAGCACACTTCTTTAACTACCTACTCGGTAAACGTTTCGTTCTCGACACAGACAATGAGCCGCTTTCGAGGATTTTTCATCCAGACCGGACACTGCCGCAGATGACCTCTTCGCGTTTACTGAGGTATGCCTCTTTTCTCAGTGGGCTCGACTACACCGTTCGATACAAGAAAGGGAAAGAGAGCGAGAATGTCGATGTCTGTCCCGGGCACCAGTCTCTACAGCTAGTGAGTCACAAGTAATGTCGATTGATCAGGAAGTCAACGTGCTGTGTGCTGAAACATTGCTCCAGATCTCCAGCATGGCTATCACTGCAGACAGAGTCGCCAAGGAAACTGGGAAAGACCCAAAATTGCAAGCATTACTGCAGGAGCTCAAGACCAGCCACAAGGATAGCTCGTACACTGTCTCTGGCAACATGTTATTCCGTTCCGATTGAGTAGTAATCCCAAAGTCTCTCCAAGTGCCAATTCTCCAAGAGCTTCATGCATCGCATTTGGGAATAACTAAGATGAAGCAACTCGCCAGGAGATACGTTTACTGGGAAGGATTGGACAAAGACATAGAACGTCTTGTAAAGAGCTGTGAATCCTGTGCCAAAGTCCGTCACAGTCCGCAGAAAGCGCCAATTCATCACGGGGATCAGCCTGATGAGAATTGGGAGAGAGTGCACATCGACTATGCGGGGCCTTGCGATGGCCATTTCTTTTTGATGTGTGTGGACGCAAAGTCGAAGTGGGCAGAAGTTCGCATGATCCGCGATGCTCTGTCCTCGTTTTCAACAACAACTCTGCTTGAAGGCATATTTTCGGTACATGGTTACCCCTCGGTGATGGTTTCAGACAACGCTGCCATCTTCAAAAGTGAAGAGTTCCAACTGTATTGCAAAGAGCGTGGGATATTTCAAAAGTTTTGCGCGCCAAATCATCCAGCCACGAATGGTCTAGCAGAACGCAGCATCCAGACATTGAAAAGAAGGCTCAAGACTGGTGCTGATGATCCTGCTCCGCTTGGTTCTAAGCTGCGGAACATAATGTTCCACTACAGGGCAACACCCTTAGCCTCAGGTCTATCTCCTTCGGGACTATCTAAAGAGAAGGATCCGTAATCGTCTCGATGCTCTGATACCAAACAGCAAACCTCTGGCTCCAACTGTGCCTACTGCATTGCGGGTTCGTAGTCTTCAAGTGGGGGAGAGAGTGCAGGCGAAGATTCACTTAGGAAACCAAGACGTTTGGCAGATTGGCACCATCAGGAGGAAACTCGGCCAGTACCATTATATTGTCGAGTTAGACACAGGTCGCACCCTGAAACGCCATATCAATCAACTGGTCGCCACCTTGGTTACAAAGAAAGAAGTCTCCTTAACTCCTTTCCTGTGGTTCCACAGCACAGAATGGGGGTGCCATCCAAAACTGAAACTACAAGCTTGCCACTAGACCACCAATCGCCACCAACACCTTCTTCACCACATGTGAGTAGTCCAGATACACAGCCTTCACTGACCCTTCAATCCAGCTTGCCGCAACTCCATCAACCCAACCCCTGGTTCTCCACTCTCAGAGGTAACCCCACCTAATGCTCCTAGACAAAGATCCACCCCACGTCAACCTAAGGGAACCGTGGAAAATCCCGGACGCTATACTGCCCGCAACAGGAAGCCTAAAAGAGTCTTCTCACCTTCCACGTAGAAGTGAAGTGAAAGTGTTTTTAATTTAAATTTAAAATAAAAAGAGAACATTTTAATTTCTTATAAACAGTTTGACAAACAATTAAGAAGTTAATTTATTATTATTTATTTTAACATGCGTGGAGGATTGTCATGTATGACGTTATTCTGCCAACGAGGTTCATCCTTGTTCGATAACCTCATGTGTAACCGTCTTATTATCATTACCATTATGTGTTTGTTGTTGTGTTGTCAGTTAGTTCCAAATATATTCATTTATAGTATTTTCAGTGTTTCTGAATACTCATTTCAAATACACAATAAATGGCGACGAGGATGGGATCTCATCTGTCAGTTGGAACTTTAATAAGTTATTCTTTTAAGTTAGTAATTTTATTTTTTTTTCTCTTGAAACTTCTTCTCTCCAGGACGTCTCCAGCCAGACGAAGTATTGGACCTTCAAGCACAGCTTGCTCAGTTAACAGGGATTGTTACCCAACTGGCCCGGACTCAAGCTGCCTACATATCAACAAGTTCGGTAAGTCAACTTTTAAGTTTTGAACCCTACCAACAACGCCAAAATGAATCAGTGGCATCATATTTGGAGCGGCTTGAAAGAAAATTACGGCTCAGTGGAATACCAGAAGATAACTGGGCAGATCATTTACTGGTTAATATAGGTCCCGAACTCAACACTACTTTAAATAACCTTGAATACCCAGGTACTCCACACAAAAAGGGTTTTAAGGAAATTGTAGGCATTTTGGTAGGTCACTTCCAAGAATCTAAAAATAAGTATAGTAAAGCCATAAAATTTAGGAAAATCATTCAGAGCCCTAGTGAATCGGTCACTGAATATGCTATGCGCCTTAAAGCTGCCGCTAGGCATTGTGATTTTAATGACTTCCTGGACTATTCTTTAATCGAGCAATTTATTCATTGTGTGCTTGATGATTCTACCCGTGATTCCATTGTGGTAAAAAAAACCAGTAAATTTGTTAATGCTCTGGAAATTGTTCAAAATTTAGAAGCCACCAAAGCAGCTTCTGCTGAAATTAAATACTATCGCACTGAAACACAGCACAAATTTGCTCATGCTGGTAGATCGAAAACCTCATCCCAGTCTAAAAGTAAACAGCACAATACCCGCAGCACTAGTGCATATTCCACCCGCCAAAGTGGTTACCATGGTGAACCCTCTGCCTGCTGGGGATGTGGTGAACATCACTGGCGTAAACACTGCCCTTTCAAGAATTTTCTTTGCAAAAAATGCAAAAAGCAGGGCCATATCGCATCTGTTTGCCGCAGTACTAAAACAAAGCGTGAGAATTCGAAGACCCATCAGACTCAAGAGGAAGATGAATCGTCACAAGAACAATCATGTGATGAACATCTAGAATTTGCTGCTCAATCAAAAATAACCTATTTTGAGGATTCCGATGACTCAATGCACAGGGTTGACATGGAGGAATCTCGTGCTCCCCATCCATTCATAGTCCCCTTTACCATTAATAAGGAAATCATTCATATGGAAATATGACACTGGTGGAGCATGTGCGATGGTCAGTAACACAACCATGCAAACAATAGACCCTGCTGCAAAAATTATTCCATCTAAACGAACATTTCTTAGCCACACAAAGACAAAGTTCCGCTGCCTTGGGTACTTGCCCGTCTCTGTTACCTTTCGAGGTCGCACCTCCTCTCTTAATTTGTATGTAACATTAATGGAGGCAGATAGTATTTTTGGTCGAGAGTGGATTAACAGTTTCACAGACCTTCTTACTTTCCATAGTCCACCTTTTAAAATATCTTCCATTATTTCAAAGGCAGAAGTTCACCTGGAAAAGTTCCTATCACAGTTCACAAATGTCTTCAGTGATACAGCGGGCACTCTAGTGGGGTCTCCCATTGATGTTACATTCCGAGAAAATTGCACACCAGTCTTTAGCCGAGCCAGACAAATCCCTTATGCCCTGCGCAGTACATACACAGAGAAAATTGATAAAAAAATTAAATCAGGATTTAATAAGCAAGTAGAAACCTCCCCTTGGGCTTCCCCTACTCATATAGTTATGAAAGGCAGCAAAATGAGGATCACAGGAGATTATAAAGCAACTGATCGTGGACGAATACCCCATTCCACATGTGGAAGATTTATTCCAGAAGCTCAAAGGAGCGACTATATTTTCTTGCCTTGATATTATAGATGCTTTTATGAGCCTGCCCTGCAGCGAAAATATTTGCGAGGCTATGACTCTTAATACTCCCTCACACGGACTAATAAGACCAACACGTGCCTAATACGGTGTAGCCAGCATTCCCGCCATTTGGCAACGCAGAATTGAGAGTGTTCTAAAGAATCTTGATTGTGCCATCAACTTTTTCGATGACATCCTTGTTTATTCCTCCTCAGTGGATGGTATGATTCAGGCCCTTGAATCCACTATTAACACCCTTAAGAAGTCCGGCCTAAAACTGCAAGAAGCTAAGTGCGCCTTTTTCCTGGATAAGTTAGACTTTTTAGGCCACACCGTTGACTCTGCAGGACTGCATTGCCAAAAGAAACACGTGGAAGCAGTGCTGAGTTCCCTACAACCTTCAACTTCAGACGAAATGCGAAGGTTCTTAGGTAAAGTCACTTACTACCATTCATTCATTCCTAACCTGTCCACTATTACTGCACCTCTCAGGGCAATGGTTCAGTCTTCCAATTTTAAATGGACAGAAGAAGCAACTAATTCTTACAATCACTGAAAAATGAGCTTATCTCTGACCGAGTTCTCACACCGTATGACCCACACCTACCTCTAATTCTCGCAACAGATGCCAGCCCTGTGGCACTTGGTGCTGTGTTGTCTCATATAATGCCGGACGGCTCAGAGCGCCCAATTTCCTACGCAAGTAAAGCTCTCAGTGCTACCGAGCAGCGGTACCCTCAAGTAGATAGAGAGGCCTTATATATTGTCTGAGGAGTCGAAAGATTTTTCCATTACTTATATGCTCGTAAATTCACTATATATACCGACAACAAACCCATTTCGCACATCTTTGCTCCCGATGCTAATCTCCCTCAGTTCACCCTGTCTCGATGTAACAACTATGCCAATTACCTTGCTAATTTTAAATATGATATTAAGAACAAGCCCAGTTTTCAAAACTGCAATGCTGACTTCCTCTCAAGAGCTGTGAGAATTTCAGGTAATGAACCTCCATCATTCCAAGCCAATCTAATTCAAACCAACGACCATGCTGATGACTTTGACCAGTTCGTCCAACATCCGATTCGACAAATGCCTCTCACTTCTCGTATGATTTCAGAGGAAACTCGTCGTGATCCACATATGTCTGCATTACTGATGGTTATCACTGAAGGCAGAAAGGACCTCAAGTCTCTAGGATTCCAGGGGAAAGAAACTGAATATTCCATTTCTGATGGATGCCTCATGCTCGGTCACAGGGTCGTAGCACCACACAAGTTTCGTAAAATGCTCTTGGAGGAACTGCACATCGCCCACTTCGGGATTGTCAAAATGAAAGACTTAGCTCGATCTCTTATCTATTGGTCAACTATTGATCGTGACATAGAATCCCTGGCAAAGTCGTGTTCTGCTTGTCTCAAGAATTCCAAAATGCCTCCACAATTCCGTTCGCATCATTGGGAATATCCAAGTTCTCCCTGGGAGAGGGTGCACGTGGATTACTGCTCAGCTATAGGGAAAAATATGTTGATTATTGTTGATGCATACTCCAAATGGATGACAGCCGTCCTGACAAACTACACTACTTCACAAGCCACTGCAGGTATTCTTGAAAATGTATTTGCTCAATTTGGAGTGCCCAAAGTCGTCGTCTCGGACAATGGACCACAATTTCGCTCCCAAGATTTCCAAAACTTCCTAAAGCAACAAGGAGTGCGTTTCCATCGTACCACAGCCGTTTACCATCCATCAACAAATGGTCAAGCGTAGAGAGGAGTTCAAACTCTGAAAAGAATGCTACAAACCTCTGGAGCAAGTAGTGGCAACATCCAGCAGCAAATCAACCAATTTCTTCTCCAATATCACAAATCTCCACATCAAACAACTGGCCAACCTCCATCACTTCTTTTCCTCGGAAGAACCATTAGATCAAGGATTGACCTTGTTAAACCTGATCTCAAGAGCAGGATGACTGATAGACAATTGATAAATAATTCTGCAAATTTCCGACATTTCTCAGCAGGAGATCCAATAATGTTTCGATCTTACAGTGACAAGTCAGACAAATGGATTCTAGGAGTCATCGTCACCAAATTAGGAGATCTACATTATGAAGTTGACTCCAATGGAAACTGTCTTAAGAGGCATGTTGACCAGATCATCCCTCGAGGCATGGATATCAATTCTCAGGGACCTACCAGTAGCAACCAGCATCCTCCAACAACTTCTAGCGAGAAGAGATGTGTTCGTATATCTGGTAGCCCTACTCCAACGGCTTCGCCGGCCTTCCGGGATCCTGCTTCTGCGCCTCCTGTGACACTAATTAACCAGCCCAGATTGAGGGAAGACTCCTACCAAGCTACTCCTACCATTACAGCCTCTACTGACCCTTAAATCCAGCCTGCCACCACTCCATCAACCCCTGGTTCTCCACTCTCAGAGGTAACCCCACCTAATGCTCCTAGACAAAGATCCACCCCACGTCAACCTAAGGGAACCGTGGAAAATCCCGGACGCTATACTGTCCGCAACAGGAAGCCTAAAAGAGTCTTCTCACCTTCCACGTAGAAGTGAAGTGAAAGTGTTTTATGAAGTGAAGTGAAAGTGTTTTTAATTTAAATTTAAAATAAAAAGAGAACATTTTAATATCTTATAAACAGTTTGACAAACAATTAAGAAGTTAATTTATTATTATTTCTTTTAACATGCGTGGAGGATTGTCATGTATGACGTTATTCTGCCAACGAGGTTCATCCTTGTTCGATAACCTCATGTGTAACCGTCTTATTATCATTACCATTATGTGTTTGTTGTTGTGTTGTCAGTTAGTTCCAAATATAATAATTTATATTATTTTCAGTGTTTCTGAATACTCATTTCAAATACACAATACAATACAAATACAAAGGCGCGACTTGCCTGATCCATGCAATCCAAGGCCACCACCTGTTCAGCCTGGTCCGTCCGTGCCTCCATCGCTTAGGCCTACTAGAAGCCGGAAAAAGCCGAAGTATCTTGAGGACTATGTCTCCAACGTGTGTTTGTGGACCTGTCCATAAATAAGTGGGGGAGATTGTAGTGAAACCGTTATAAACAACTACAAGTTTGGTTAACTGCTATAAATAACAGTGTGTTACGACACACCTGGCATGTGTTCAAGGGTTCAGTTTGAGCATATGCGTACTGTTTTCAATATCTATGTCTCATGTATTGTTTAAATAAATTATATTGCGTTATTCAATTAAATATGAAAATGTGTCTCATTATTCGGCCCCTTGTCACAACAATATGTTATGAATGAGAACATTTATTACAATTACTTATTGCCTAATAAGGCAGATTGTAATTTTATCACAATAAGACAGTTTCAATTATGATTTATAAGTGATATAATCCCAGAATAATTTTGTTATGATTATTAAAATTTTTGCTCTTCTAGAAACATGTAGATATTTAATTTTTTATGTCTATTGAAAAAGTTTAATAAACGGATACCCAATCACTTTCGTATAAAAAACAATAATAATAACAAAAAGTTATAATTGCAAATAAACGACTTCATTGTTGACTAAAATAAATACGTTGCTACGCGATTTTCACATCGTTGCAGTTATTAAATTGGAAATTTTTTCTATGATAAGAAAGTGCTAAATGTTTGATTAGAAAACAATTCATTATGAGCAGTCAGGAGTCACGAAGTTCGGAGAAGAAAGTAAATGAAGACCCGTTAATATCATCTGATAATCTGAATGTTCCTTCTAAAGAACAACATGAAAAAGAAAAGCGAAATATTTTCGTTCTTGACGGTATCATAACTCAAAACGCACAAGTATTTCTGGGACGAACAAAACTCGAGTGGATATCAGGAGTCAAACCTTGTCCGATAGGGTTCCTTAAGGATATCGGCTTAGAAATGAGGGACCCAACTAAAGAACAAGCTGAACTGAATGTAGAAGAACAAATCAATCAACCTGTTATTCCACCACTATTGATACCGACAACTCCAGATACAAATAGAATATCTGATAGTAAAATCCCTTTTCATAAAGGTATTGGGAAAATGTTGTATTGTCAGGGAGTCAATCGATTTAGAAGGCGTATCCAAAAATCCAGAGTTAATCAATCCAGAAATAACATCAAAAAGTTAATTGAGCGAGTGAAAACCATGAACCAAGTCATTTCCACTACAAGTGACATGTTTGGCAGAGAATTACTCAGAATGAGCTTATTATCCGAGTCAGAAATGGATGTTTTTAACTCCAATCTAGTTCCCTCTCCACTTGAAGATAAAGTATATGTAGAGAAAATCCCGGTATTGTTATTTTTTCGAAAGCTAATGGAAGAGCACAGTATTCTCGTGTTTTATAACACTAATTGCATGCCATGCCTAAACGTAAGTAACCAGAGCCTTATGTAGACTTACATTATGTAGGCTGCGAAGTCAGTCACCCCATATAGAGCTTTTCCACTAGGCTATCAGTAACGTTATTTGGGTCGTAAAGGCGTGATACACCGGTCTTAGGTCAATGTTTTTAGTACGAAACCATCTTTTTTTCTTAATTTTTTTTGTTTTTTGGTCAGTTGTATCAAAGGTACATGTTAAGGAAAACTTCGGTACCAAGGCGTCAGCGGCTCGGACAATTGTGCCCTGTAACTGATGCATAGCGCAGTCTATATTCCAGGTGTGAGATAGAGGCACAATTTTAGGTGATTCGGTATTTATTTGATGTTTGTATTGAGCCCAATTTGCCTATTCTTGTATCTTGTACCAGGTGGCTCCAATATGCCACCTTCCAGTTCCCAGAGCCAACCTAGGTGTGGTCGGGAGATCTAAAATCAAGAGATGAGCAACCAGTGACCCAGTCTGGTTGTCTTGTGAGTAGTAGGTCCGGTGTAGATGTCCTGTCAGAATCGATGGTGTGTCTGAAGGCCGGTATTCCGGGGTCAGATGACCGTGAACGGGGTCTTGAACGGGAGGGGGTGGATGTAGTGCCCTAGAGCATTGGCTCTTGCGCCACTCAAACACCTGTTATTGGTTCAGGTCTCCAATGATGACGACCTCCTGTCCTTATTGACCTCCGTGATCAGAATTATGGGAGTTGTGAGATTGGTTATCGGTAATTCTGTAGTTCACGGCGATGTTATTGGGCAACCGGAGTTGGAGGGTGACGACGAAATGGTTGTTGTCTGGGAGCTACCTAGCAGTGCTAGGCGTTTGCAGCGTACTCCGTGCTTGACAGCGCCACCATGCTTCCGATGGAGGGGTCGGTGTCCAGGTGGTAGACATTGCAACCTGAGAAGCGGAAATAGCTCTTTTTCTTCAGTCTGGTGTCATCAAGAAAGGCGACGTCCGGGGCATGACAGCGTAATATTCACCATGTTTAGGCTAGAGGCCACCAACTTTATATTTGAGGACTAGGTGACCCATCAATGTGAATCTATTTGTAGTATCGATATATGTGCTATATATATGTAAGACAATTATTGAAGGTGGGATGAATAAACTGAATCAGTTTCTCTGTAAACAAAGTTAGCAATTTTATTCAGTATATATTGTATTGTACCAATTATTCATATTGATTTACAAAATCTTACCTGTAAACAAAGAATAACTATTACTTCTATATTCATACTCTATTTACAAGTTTTGTTACTTAGCATAACCTTTTCTATCTGATAGCTGCTCCATCTGGTGGGGGCCGGTGGAAGCAGCGTGGTATATATATATACATATTATGTACCCTCTTGGTGAGACCAGTGAGCTGTAAAGTCAGAAGTCGTCACGGTGAACAACGGTGTCGGTGTTTGAGAAATTAGGCGCTGTAGGTGTGGTTTGAGGCTTCTGAATTTTTTCTAGTACTGAAATCCGATTTCGTCCGGAAGTCACCTGGGAGTAAGAGGCTGTCTGTCTGGGTGGGAAAGGTGCTGAGGGGGTGTAAGTGTTCTTTTGAGGCTCGGTTGTCCGGTGTGGAGCTGCTTTTGTTTGTTGTTGGTCCTGTTCGGTGCTCCAGAACACTTTCGTGTCTTGCTCCCCACGCACGACTCTGTAATTTGGTATTTTGTGCTTGGATAGAATATGTGTTAAATCATAGCTATTGAAACGACCCAGTACTAGGGGTGGAAGTGGTTTCACTTTTGTTGTATTAGCGGTTGAATCTGTGACTTGGCGAACTAGCGAGCTTAGTAGTTAGAAAGAGTTAGAAACATTTATCCAAGGTTTTTGTGGGATAGTTCTTGCCCTGCATTGCCACTTGGAGTGTTTGAATCCCTATTGTAATTCAGGGTCGGTACGGGCTGCAGCGGAGTCGCTTTTACCATAAGTTATTCCTATTGAATTACATGGAGTCCTAGGGTCTTTGTGGTTAACCGTGTGATACCCACCCGCGTGTATGGCCTGTCTCACTAGTAAAATAAATAGTACCTTTCGTGCCGTTACAGCAGATCTCTGACGTCATGGAGCCTGGCTTAGTGGTAATGTACTCTATGTTTGTAGGGACAAAAGTCCACTTTTCACAGATTTTAATCTCTGAGTAACTGACTGACTAATTACAATTAATATCGGAAATTTGTCCCAATAAAATCTGGCTAGCCGGATTACATGCTGAAAATGATCGATGAATGATTTTGATTTACAAGGCGTTTCCTTTTTTTTTTTCTTAGCCCCTAAAATTATTATTTTTACAAATTAAATGAATATGAACAATAACATAATTGAGCTGTGGGCTGCTCCTTCTACTGCATATATACATTTTAAGGAGTTATTATCCTAAAAATGAACATAATATTTTTATTGTTCAAATTTATATAAATGCTAATCTACTAATCTTACATATTAACTTAAAACTTGAGCGTTTCTACCTCGACTGCCTTCCGCCACCGTAACCGATGACCTTCTAGATGGCAGTAGAATAACCTGTTATATGGATCGATTGTGTAGACACCCTCTTGTCTGTTAATGCCACAGTATCTGGTTGGCAGAGAGCTATCAGTACTTCTACTTCATATATCTTGGCCATGAGACCATCACAGTTAAAATTTAATCTATGATGACTCTCCATGCTTGTTGGTTTCCAGATACAAAAGCCACAAACATTTTGCTGCATAACGCTACGAGGGTGGTTACGAGGGTGGATGAATTCATCCAACGTAGACATATCAAATTTTTCGACTCACTGCAATACTTGACAAACCCGGTGTTTAACACGATAACCCCCGCTCCGTTCCCCCATCGATGGCAGGACGCTGTCGTGGCTGGAACGCTTTAGTCTTAGGTTCTAGGTATAGTTTTTTAGTTTGTAAGTTTTTCTCCCAATTTTTAAACTGAAGGTGAGCCCCATCACCTAGATTTGTATTCATGTCATCTCCTATTAACGTCAATCTGATTTATGTAACCCAAACTCCTTCAAATGGATCTGCGCATAGCAGAAAGAGGAGAAAGTTTGTCAATTCTTTAGTTTATATTTTTACGTTGTATTAAATTCAAGGGGTTTAGGAAAAAAAAAAAAAAAGTTGGTAGCCGGTGGTGGAGGTCGTCTCATCGCTTGGTCATCTTGTCACCTCTTCTGCTGTGGCTGCTGCTTGTCATTGGCTGGGCTCATCCTGGCGAGGAGCTCATTTCTCTTCGCACAGCCTCTGTAGGAGGCCGGATGTGCCTCGCGCAGTTCGAGCACTTCAGTGGGACCGTTTCTTTCCTAGGTCACCTCGTGAAGTCCCGCACATCGGACACACTTCATCTTTCGGCCACAATGGTTGCTGGTGTGGCCGAACTCCTGACATCGGTAACATTGAGGGGCACCCCATCTGCTCCTTGAAGGTCACCACTCTCACGATGACGTGGTTTATGGCACATATATTCTTCATCGCGTTCAGAGTGATGCTTGCCTGGGCCGTTACTAGGACTGGGGAAATATCCCTGCTTCCGTCCGGTGGGGTCAGTCATTCTCAGTCATCGCACATCGACGACTTCTGGCACGTTATCAATAATGGTGGTTGCAATTACGTTTATGTCCTCCTGGACATCCAGCCCAAGAATAAGATATTTCTTATTCTTGGGTCCACCTTTGTGGGCGAAAGTATAGAATTCCTTCCCATTTGCCTGGAGAAACTGCAAAATATTCGCTCGTTCCTCCTCGAGCTCCGGATGTATCGTCTTCCTGAGGGCGAACTTCGTTACATCTACTCCTCTGAGCAGCTGTGACAACATTGTAGTTGTCTCTCCAGAGACAATTACAGGCGGTGTTTTTTTCGTCACCGGTACTACGGGTTGAGGGCTTGCAGATGACTCATTGGCGTGCACTTGAAATTTTTTTCCGACCTTAGTCGGCATCTGTTTAGTAGGCCATTTGGCCTTCGCTGCAGTTTTGGGGACAACGAAGTCCTCTTCGCTGTCCAGGGCTGGTGGCGTGGAAGCCAGTCGCTTCCTGGAAGTATCCACCTCCATCTCCGTCTCTATCTTCCAAAAAATAGTCCAAATCAAGATCACAAATAAGGTAAAATTCTTTAATGGGGTATCGTCCCCATTTCACTAAAAACACTAACACTAAAAATATATCTAAATGTTACCTTGGGTGCCACCTCTAACAAGCACGATGGTGGCAAGAAACAAGATGGCAGCAGAAGATGTTCAACTGTCAACGTTTACCTTTTTTTTTTTTTCCCTTAGCTCTCAAACTTAAAAAATAGGATGTAGGAAAAATAAAGAAAAATTATTCATGATGATGGGTGCCTTTCACTAAGGGGAGTCCTATTTGAAGGAAGTATGAGAAAGATATGGGGTGTGGGATGCCTAAAAGCAGCGGGTGGATTCGGGAAGGTAGTGAGAGTCTACCTATAGTGGAGCCTAGGGGTACTGGGCATTGGGTTTGAAGTCGGCCAGGTCGCCACGCTATTAATGTGGGCTTTTATCTCCTCAATCGGGTGAGAGAGATCGAAGGTATGTTTAATTCCCTTATCGCAGCAATTGTTTGCTGTAGGTCTTACACGCTGTGGCAGAGCAACTTTGTGTCCTGCTGCGTCTGCACTATTTTATAGTTCTTTATGTTTAATCAGCTAGTAACCTCGTGAGGTCATAGCTGTTTATGCGCCCTAGTATTAGGAGGGGTGGCGATTTTGTGGTAGCGGGGGCGGCGGATGTACCAGCTTCAGCCTGGGCTGCCGAGTTGAGGGGGGTAAATGATTTAGAGGTTTTAACCTGTGGGGCCTGAGGGAGAGTACGTTTTCTGCATTCTCTTTTGGGATGATGAAAATCATCACCTTGGGATGGATCGGGAGCGGGGCTCTCTGGAGACTCCAATTCTTCATGGCAAATCTCCATGACTTGGGTTCTGGGGTTTTTATTTTTCCCCATATCTGGACCACGGTCCAAAAAAAGCAGGTATAATGTCCTTTGTTTTTACCTGATGACGTAGCAGCAGATTCCTCCCACTCTTCCACTGATACGTTCTTCTAACAGCGTCTTTTCTCTCCACACAGCTACACTGAGTCTAAACACTGCAATTGTGTAATGGTTAACTAACACATCCACTTTTGAAAATATCAAAAAAAATTTAAACAATTTCAAAAGCAAACAACACTAAATACGCCCTTCCTCAACGAAGGCTAGAACGCAACTCCCGAATGTGTTTTTTTTTCTAAACCCCTTGAATTTAACACCGGGTTTGTCAAGTATTGCAGTGAGTCGAAAAATTTGATATGTCTACGTTGGATGAATTCATCCACCGTAGGCAGCTCAAAGATATTGTGAAGCTCAATGTTGCTCCGCAGCTGTTTACCATATAATGCCCCGGACTATATAGGTAACCTCGGACCGGTGCGAGCCATTCAGAGGCCCGTTTGTTCTCACCCCCTTCCTCATCAGGTCCGACTACGTCAGCGCCCTTAATCAGCTCTCTCGGTTGCGGGCTGTGAACTAGACCTGACTCTCAAACTGACGGGGTAATCTATTGATATATTAAAATATAAAAAAAGTATGTGTGGTTTCGAGGAGAGGATAGCTTCTCCAAGTGTTGCTAGTGGCGAATTGCCGCAACAGTCGAAGTTCTGCTAATGTCTAGTTCCCCTAAAACCCCCGAGGGTAGTGACCGTTTATGGTCTTTGTGCGCATGTATTGCCTTCACTAGCTCATATCCAGTGGCACGGCTGAAGAGTGTATTAGGTCTTAGGTACTGGCAGGATTAGCAATTTTCCGTGTGTATGAAAACGTTGATATTGTTGGATTGTACTGATCTGTGTTGTACATGTTGTGTATGTTAGGTGCTTTATATGATTTTCATCTACATCTAGCAGTCATAACTTGAGTTCTATAACATACCGTCTGCAACCACCCCCTGACATGTGGGAATGGGCTGCTCCCTGGCCGTCTCCGGGGACCTCGTGCTCACAATGGTTGGCTCGTTCGTGAAAGAGAGACAAAAATTCACTAATAGGAATAATGGCAGTTGTTTATTTGCGATTGAATTTCGAGATGATTTTCATGAAAGGATTATAAATAATGTGTTTATTATTTTAATTAATTTATTAAATACATAATAGTATTTTATCTGCATTTTCTAAAACTAATTCTAAATTTATAGCTAATATTTAATTTATGTAATAACTTATTTTCATACTAATAACATCCTTTATTTTTTAAATTTTACAGTTCTTAAAACTACTCATGAAATATAATATAAAGCATGTAGCACTGAGGCTTGACAGAATGGGAGGTAAGATTTGAAAACTACTAATTACTTATAATATATGATTAAGTTATTTGCCATTTATTTCTATCAGACATTCTTGTGATTAAAGTCTTCTATTTTCTGTTAGGTATTCTATTTATATTTTTATTTTATCTTCTATCAACCACGCAGCAGTACTTCCATTATTGATTTTAGAATTTTTGAAATGTGCAGCCCAAATTGATTGTTGAAGTTCTATTTCTTAAAGACGGTCACGGTACGGTCAAGGTCTCTAGGGCCAACTAGCTCCATCGCCAACTAAGCTAAAGCCGTGGCGTTTAAATAAGATACGTGCAAAACCATTCGTATGCAGGCAGCCCGATGGAAGATATACCGCCATAAGCTTGCACATCCAAAGAAGTTGTCAACGAGTCCCTGTTCTTCATGCCTAACAGTTTCGAGGTGCTGAAAAATTAGAGAAAAAGTAGAGGACATGGAGCTATCCAACACTACACAGCCCAAGACACCGTCAATATTCGTCCGCAATATTAGTAATTTTGAATAGTTATGTTCTCAAATGACTAAAATTGTAGGTATGGGCAAATATACATGTCTCAATCGGTCTCGTAACACAAAAATTTCTCCCAACACACACAGAGCCATAATTAAGTATTTGGAAGATACTTCCGTAAGTCAAAAAGGTGAGGCCCATCACCTTTATTAGTCAGTTTAGTCCAGTCACGTATAATGTATATCATTATACTTGTTTATTCATTATATAATTTTTATAAAATAACAAAACCTGTATATAATGTAGTGATGCTATAGGAAATACAAAAATAATTTGTAAATAGATTCGCCTGAGGGTCTATAATTATCTGTAAATTTAAAGGGGCTATGAAAGAAAAAAAACTTCCATACGTATCAACTAAAACAAGAAATACCGCTATGAGTGGTGATCAGGAGGTTTCTGATCCAACCACACCAGCTGGTGAAATAGAGGACGAACTCTTAGCTCATTGATACAAAGTTCGCCAAATAACGAAAGTGTTGTGTAAGGACAGGCAACAAGAGGAAACGATTAAAACGGGGTTACCATTGTTCTTCGTAGTTCTCGAGCGAACACCTGGAGGGGAGAAAATCTATGATATAACCAACACAAAAACGCAGGTCAAAAAATCGTACTCCAAACGCGACATCGCCCAGTGCCATAACTGTCAGGCATATAGGCTTACCTGTCACGACACTCCCAGATGTGTGAAATGCAGTGAGCAGCACAAGAGTGAATTCTGCAAGAAGCCTCTGAAATCGCCTGCATTATGCGTACTCTGCCAACAAGGCCATCCGGCAAACTATAAGTGCTGCTTACAGAATCCTGAAGTCAAGGAACGAACAACGTCGTTGGCGAGAAGAAGAGAAGCAAGCCACAAACAAGCAACTCAAGAAGTAGCCCAGCCAGAAATTGGAGGCATTCTGTCTCTATCCCGTACATTCAGGTACTAAGAGGAGTCACAGTAGCCGACGTCTTCGTCCGCAGGTTCCTCTTTCCCAGCATTCCGTTCATCCCGGCAATCAGCAAATCCAATCTTACCTTCAACCACAAATTTCTATTATATATTCACTATTTTCTATTACAGATGCTCCTTCACCTTCAAGCTCTTCAGATGTCACTTGCCTATTAACCTCATTCCCTACAGATTTCAGAACCCTAATTACCCCTCTCATTTACCTTTTTACAAATCTTGTCCCCTACCTTATCCCCGTTAAACAAAATCCATAAGTGGATCCTACTGACTCCTTATTTATTCTCCCTTTGCAATGCGAGTGATGTTCGAACCCACACTAACGAACTGTCAGCACTACTCCATGACAAGAACATCGTAGCTCTCATTACTGAAACGAGACTTACGAGTAAACGAACATTTACAGTTTGACAGTACCAGACTTATTGAACTGATCACCCGGATTGAAGAGCACATGCAGGTACCACTGGCATTGTCCGTAACTCCATTTCTCATCACATAGTTCCTTTGGTAGCACATGATTTCCTTCAGTCAACAGGAGTCTCAATCAACACCTTCACTTCCCCCTCACTCTGGCATCAGTGTACTGCCCTGCTAATACATCCATTTCCGATTCTCAATTCATCTCATTTCTAGACTCCATCGCACATCGTTCCATTGTAGGTGGGGAATTGAAGGATGAAGCACCAACATTGAGACTCAACATCCACGAATACACGAGGACGTGCTTTGCTGCCTGTACACACACGGAAACATTGCTCCACTATCTCTCCTGACACAGTCACCTATTGGCTATCAGATCCCAACCGAAATCCAGATCTCCATGACTTCTTCTCCGACAATAGTTGAGGATCACTAAACTATTCTCTTATACATCTCGATGATCTCTCCTCCGATCATAGCCCATTGATACTAAACACTTCCCTACGGCCAATTCACAAACTGCCTCCTACATAATTTATTAGAGACCCAGTTGATTAAAACCACTTCCGCCAGCTTCTTATAGATTCCGTAGACTTCAAAATGCCCCTGAAAACATCCCAAGACCTAGACGATGCAGTGCATTTTTTCACTACTCTGATCCAGAGGTCGGCATGGGAGGCATCGTCACTCCACCGTCATCCAAAAATTCACAATCAAAATCCTTTACCTCAGCATCTCAAAGACCAAATCTAATTCAAATGCCGCTCTGGAACAGAGTGGCAAAGAACCCGACATCCTACTGATTATCACTCGTACAATTATTACTGCAGTTTGGTAAAGCGGCAATTCGATCTCAATTGTGCGACCTGATTCTTTTGATTCCCACATCTCCTCTCTGTCTACCAGGGACAACTCCCTTTCGAATGTAACTAAAATATCCTGTCTCATACCCACTCCGTCGTAATGATTGGTCCTGGGCTGCCTCGGGTGGGCAAAGGTTGGAAGAATTTGATCTGCCTCTTTCCCATACTCCGTCAAAACCATACTCATGGCAAAACTGTTGAAGATTTCCTCACTTCACCTATCCCTCTCTCATTTCCTAACAAAAAATCTCCTTGATATTATCTCCTTACTCCTTCAACAGTTTCCTCCTAAAGCCATAATCGTCCTAACCTACATTTACAGTTGCATTATTCGAACGACGCACTTTCCTTTCCTTTAATTATTTTCCCCGGTAAACCACCCAATGACGCCTCATCTTACCGTCTAACTGGCATCCTCCTAAAATATTTGAAAAATTCCTATTAAAACGTTAACTTCTAATTGCTGAATTCAAAAACCTATTTCCTACTCACAAGTTTGGTTTCTGTCTACGACATTCCACTGCTCAACAAGGTTGTTTATCTCATATCCTAACCCCTTGAAACTTAACAGTGTTTGTGTGGCGCTGATTTCCCTCCATCCCCAATACCTTCCTGGCCACATTTGCAGACACTGCACCCCATAACCTTTAAAAACACCTCGATTAGGTCAAGTATTGGTGCAACCAATGACGAATCAATGTTAATGAAGCAAAGTGTTCCCACATTACTTTTGCCCTCTGTCACAAGTCCTATCCACTAGTGTTTTTTAATTCCATTCCTCTTCATGTGTCCGAGGCAGTACGGTATTTAGGCTTCTATTTCGACATAAGGTTGACATGGAACCCACATACGAGACTAAAAAGACAAGAACTAAAGATAAGCTTTAGACAGCTGTGCAGACTACTTAAAAGGACATCCCATCTCTCAATAAAACATAAATTACTAATCTACAAAGTTATTCTTAAGCCAAACTGGAGATGTGGAATAGAGCTACATGGGACAGGAAAAAAGACGAACATGAAGCGTATCCAATCCTTTCAATCAACAGTCCTGAGAACAATAGTAAATGTCCCTTATTATGTCAGTGACAAAACCCTTCATAATGATCTTAATATACCCTACTTTCTTGAGCTCATTCCTTACAAGCTCATAAAATTACATAGCAACCTCTCCAACCACCGTATTCCCCTGCAGTTATTACACTGCACCACTCACCCCTATCCTCCTCTGAGTCTAAAGCGGCAGTGGCCTCGTGACCTGGTATGAATGCGTTACAGTGGGAGTCATCGAACAACAAAATGACTTGCTTCGTGTCGGATCGAGGGCACACCATTTCACTCACGCTCTCCCTCCTTGGAGTGGAAGTTTAAGCTGTTCAATATGGACCGTCTGCCGTTTCCTTGGGTGGTCCACACTCTCGATAGTTACAAGATTGTGTTCTCGGATCACATCCACCTTGAAAGGGCCTTCATATCAGACCGGCTGTTTACTCCGAATGGAACCTAATTTCCATAAATGACGGACTGATCGTAATTGACCCCTTTCTGTCCCGGACTTTCATGTTTGCCCTCGCCACGCGTTTGGTTTTTTCCCCCGAGATCCGATCGAGCACTTTCCGCCACATTTTTCCCAGCCGTACGTGGGTGTTCACGAGCGGATGTTCTGTGCTCCCTTCATCCGCCACCATCTTGGCCCAATTTCGCGGTCTCGCGCGTAACCTAAAGAAAATTTCAGACGACGTGAATCCCGTGGTGGTGTGAATCGAGTGGTTATACGCCGCCACCACCATTGGCATCGCAACATTCGCCAACAACCCCTGGTATACCTGCAGGTGATCGCTGAGGGTACTATGCAGGCGCTCCACGTTTCCTCTACTTTTAGGATGTCCCGGGGTATTAATATGCCACACCACATCTATATTTTTCACTTTGGCGTTGTGGAACTCTCTCCCACCATCCAACGAAATGCGCTCGGGGATGCCATAAAACTGGAATCACAAGTTGACTGCTTGGAGAATAGCGTCCGAAGATTTGTCCCGCACCTCGTATGGCATAGCCACCTTACTAAATGTGTCGATTGTAGTGACCCATTTGAATCCGCACCACGTAAACGTGTTGATTTGTATATTGATTAGTGGCGCCACTAATGGGGGTGTCTCCTCCTGCCATCCCTGTGGTGGATGACGGTCATATTTAGTCTTCAGACAGATCGTCGTACGTCGCCGTCATCAGGCCCTAAGTTTTTGTCTTCCAAATGATTTGGTAACGTGCTTGCGGATATCGCCTTTCTTTAACATATGTTACGCGCTCTACTTTTGGCGGTATCTCATGCTCTGTCTTCCTCGTTGCTCCTAACAGATCTCCCACTACGAAAAAAATATCTCTGAATTCGTCACGCAAGCTCTCTCTCCAATCCTCTACTTTCTTTACCACCCCAATTTGTACCTTTCCACCACGTACTGTCTGTCCCCTGACTCTGATACGTTAAGCGCCTACCCGTCCCAACAATTCACATCCCACAATAATTTTACAATTACATCTCCTCCACGACGTGCACCGTTATTTCCCCTCCTTCCTTCGCCCATTTTTGTAGTCCTACAACCACCTCCCCCATCACTTCGCAGGGTCCCCCCAGAGTGAGTAATACACAATCACATACCTTGATATGGTGTGTACTCGCTTCTCCACACAGCCTCTCTAGTGCACTACGCGACACTATGGTATTGGTGCTACTCGTGTCTATTAAGCAACTCTCCCTCTTCTCGAACTCAATAATCGGCCAATCGCACATCCCTTTCCGCACCGTATTACATGTTAGTACTCTCTGCTGCCACTCTCCTCAGGTTTCTACGCGCCGCTCCCGTCTACGCGATATATTCTTCTGCTTCTCCTGCTCTCCGCTCTTGTGGCGCCTTGGATCGTCTCCCTCAGTTTCCGACGTACCCGACGATCCTTTGTCTCTGGGTATTGTTCTACGCCTCTCACGAACCTTTTGGTGATGACCTCCATAGGTTCTGCCTTTTCGAATTCCCTTATTCTGTATACGCAATGGCACTGTCTTGCGATATGCCCTTCCTCACTGCACATCAGGCAATTCGTCCAGGAATGGTCACCCGGTGAGACCGGCCCGAGGAGATCGACACAGAATACGTCACGGGAGACGGCTGCTCAGCAGAAGACCGGACGTCAGATATCGAGGACATCGAGGAGATATTCAATGATAAGAAGCACCAAATAATTTGGATCACAAGTGTCAGGGTTGCTTAAGACACCGAGTATGACAAGTACGGCCGTTGTATGGTCCTCGTGGTGTGTGGTCATCGTGAAGATATGGTCCTCACAAGGAATTACGAACCACATGATTTGTCGATCCCTGAAGGATGCGTCCACGCCGGGAAAGACGCACCACCTTTACGTGGGCACATGCGACTATGAGGTGGACGGAGGGGATTGGGGTCGACCACAAGTCCTTTCGCTGTACCCTGCAGGTGGAAGAGGTCAATGGAAGGTTACCCTTGCCTTTCATCAGGGCAAAACGAACCACCGTGGGATCGAAGCAACCGTGCAGGCCCTCAAGCGCAGATATTTATGATGGGCCATGAAGAGCACAATCGTGAGCGTTATTGGCGCCTGTGACACATGCTGTTGCGGCCAACAAATGTAATCCGTGTTGGTATTCGGTAGGTATTGTTGCCAGCTGGATACTAGCTATAGGATTAGCGATGTTACCGGGGCAATCCCGACACACGTCAGCGAGACATTGCCGTGGCTATACGGTCGCTCGCTCTCTTTCTATCTCTCTCTCTCTCTCTCTCTCTCTCTCTCTCTCTCTCTCTCTCTCGCTCTCGCTTCTCCAGAGCCATCTGATTCATCGGACTGACGAGCCATCCAGTGAGACGCCTCTGTAAAGACAGTTTAAGTTTAATTTCAATAGACCTATGTAAAGATATTTTTTCATTTTAATTTTAATAGATGTTATACTTATACGCTCAAGGTGTTAACACAAGGTAATTTTCTTTTCTCTATTTCTTTTCTTTATGTCATTAGTTTTAGTAGTTCAATTTTCACTTTCATTGTATACTATATATAATAAAGCAATGTTCATATTGCATTCGGAGTATGCAAAATTTTATTTAGAATTAGCCTGAGTTGCCAGAACATTGGGTCATCCAGGGGCCGGATTTTTTTTGGATTAAAACAGTCTGCTCTGCTAATTCCTTAGGTCCTCCGGCTTGCAGATTCCGGTTTATGAGTGTTGCTTTGTTGTATTGTGTATTGAATTTAATTTTAATTTTTTTCAGTGGCCTCTCTGTGAGCACATTCCGCTTGCAGTAATTTCTATTCAGTCTCTATTTATAATTTTTTTTGGCCTTTCCATACTAAATCAATATGGAAGGAGAAACAGTAATTAGAAAAAAATTCACCGCTGCTGGGGTAAAAATCAGGGGCATTGTAGAACAGGGCCGACTCGTAGACACAGATCATTCCAACTTGTTTCTTTTCAGGGGGATGTATAAAGGCTTACAGGGTCAGTATGATACCTTTCAAAAACATTATGATGAATTACTGGAGTTGTATGCTGCAAATGGTAAGGAATCAGAATTTCCGTCTTCACAAGACAAAAATCTACAAATGGCTGTAGACAGATATTTTTATGAAGCTCATGCAATTTATGAGAAACATGTTAATACAACCCTACCATCAAACATTAACGCAACACAACAGAGTGCTTCATTCCTGAACGAAACTCGATTGGTCAGAGCCCGACTTCCACAAGTAAACTTGCCAACCTTTAATGGAAATCAAACCGATTGGCAAATATTCCATGATACATACAAGTCGCTAATTCATGACGAGTGCTCCATTTTGAACATAGAAAAATTCCATTTTTTAATGTCCTGTTTAAAAGGACCATCCCTCTCCTTAATTAAAGGTGTAAAATTTGTGGAATCGAATTACGACCAGGCGTGGAAACTACTCACCGACACTTACAATGACAAACGACGTCTGGCTGGTACCTATTTAAATTCGGTACTGAATATGACTCCATTCCGTAACAAGCCTTCAGCTCTTAATTTGAAAAATTTTCAAGCAACGGTAATAGAAAACATTGCATCTTTTAAACATCTTGACATTCCAGAAAATGATGATTTTATTCTGTGCTATCTTGCGTTACGCTGCCTTGATCCCCAAACCCGGCGGGATTTTGAAGTGAGATATGCTGATGTTGAGTTTCCGACCTTCGAGAATCTTAGAGGTTTCATCAAGTCAGAGCTTAGGTCACTGGAGCTTACGTATGATGTTGGACGAAATGAAGCCAAAGGTCCGGTTGGTAATGTCATGGCTGGAGCCAGGGGACATTCATTTCCTGATTACAGACGGACATTATTTTCTGATAATGACAATGAAAGAGAAAATTCATTTCGTTCTAGGAAAGAGGAATTTAACCAAAGGAGAGATAGTTGCCCCGTCTGCAAATCACTCCACACCCTTTATCAATGCAAACGATTCAAGACCGCATCGGCTCAGGAGAAAATTAATTATCTTCGTTGTTGGAGTGGATGTAACAACTGCTTATCGTCCAGGCACAACACGAGGGGTTGTCCCTCAAGCAGATCTTGCCAAACTTGTAAACGTCGTCATCACAGCTGGCTTCATGTCAGCCCGTCTACCTCTGTCAATCCATCCAATTTAGGAACGGTACCTGACATGAACCCATCCACATCCAATCAAACAGGTGTCACCCTTAGTGGTACCTCCAGTTGTGGAGAGGTTATCCTTGGCACGGCTTTGGTTAGGGTCAAGGATGCTATGGACCGTTTTCAAACAATTCGCATTGTGACTGACTGTGGGAGTCAGAATTCCTGCATCACGGCTGCATGCGTGGAAAGGTTGGGATTGGTTCCAGATAATCATGACCTCACTATCTCCGGCATTGGGCAAGTGAGGGTCGCTGGTACTAAAGGTCGGGTTAATTGCACGCTTCGGTCCAGGTTTGGAGGAGGAGAATTCAGAGCGGAACCCGTAGTAGTGAATGAGATCACTGGTCACCTCCCTCATTCGCTCCTCCCCAGAGATTTCCACACCAGGTTGGGTGCTTATGAGTTGGCCGATCCAACCTATTGGAAACCTCAGCCCATTGACTTCCTTCTTGGAGCTGACTTGTATTTTGAGATCATTACTGGTGGGCCGTTTCAAGTCAGTCCTGGATATCCAAAACTATTCCATCGATATTAGGTCACATAGTCACTGGTAAATGCCATCATGTACACCATCAACAGGATTATACTTCTCTTTTATGCAATCAGAACCAATATGTTGGCGAGATAATTTCCAAATTTTGGGAATCTGAAAACGTCCCAGCCGACCCCCCAGAATCAGACGAAGACAAGACGTGTGAACGCCTGTTTACGGCTACGCACTATCGCCTGCCATCAGGGCGCTTTATTGTCTCGTTACCATTCAGGTCTACCATAGATACTCTTCAAAGTCCTACTGTCCAAGTGAAAAACCGCTTAAAAAGGCTAGAATACCGTCTGCAACACAACCCTCCTCTTTTGAATGAATATGTGAATTTCATGAACGAATACATATCTCTTGGTCATATGACTCTTACCTCCTCAATAGGAAAATACCTTATTCCACACCACTGTGTCTTCAAACGGGAGGATACTGCTAAGCTTCGGGTTGTATTTGATGGATCATGCAAAGGTCCCCATGGTTCACTCAATTGCCACTTAATAGTTGGTCCTAAACTCCAAAGGGACATCAGTGATATAATTCTGAACTTCAGAATCCACCGCATAGCACTTGTCGCTGATATCGTAAAAATGTATCGACAGATCCTGATACGACCTGAAGACAGGATCTACCAGCATATCCTTTGGAGGCCAGACCCGGTCGGTCCAGTCCAGGAGTATGAATTAAATACGGTAACATATGGACTTGCTTCAGCTCCTTACCTGGCTATGAGAGCTTTACAACAGCTAGCAAAAACTGATGGAGTTAGATATCCTCAAGCAGCTCAAGTCATTCTCAATGACGTGTATGTTGATGATATAGTCTCCGGAGCTGACACCTTGCATGAAGTATTAGAGTTAAAATCACAGCTGATTTCATTGCTCAGGCAGGGAGGATTTGAGCTAAGTAAATGGAGGAGTAATATCCCTCGCGCTATAAATGATGTAAACGACTCTAGTTGTGATACCCCTTTGACACTAAATCCGGAAGATGATCAGGGCAGTTATAAAATCCTAGGACTACAGTATCTTCCTTTCTTGGACTGCTTCACTTTCAGTATTATTAGTACACTTTCATCATGCACTAAACGAGGTATCTTGTCCACAATAGCCAGGATTTATGACCCATTAGGCTTCTTGGCCCCAGTGGTCTTTCTGGCGAAAATTATACTGAAGGAGGTTTGGCTGGCAAACTGTGATTGGGATGACTTGGTTCCTTCCCACATTGGGAACCAATGGCACTCCTTTACCCAACAACTTAGTACATTGTCGGATATTAAAATTCCGCGACACCTCATCACCCTCAAAAGTTCCACATCATATCTGATAGGATTCTGCGATGCTTCTGAATGCGGTTATGCAGCAACTTTATACCTTCACTTACGCTCAAATGAGACTACGAAAACCTTTCTGTTAAAGGCAAAAACCAAATTAGCCCCTAAAAAACTGATGACAATCCCTCGTCTCGAGCTCTGTGGGGCACTTCTCCTTACACGGTTGGTAACATCGTGTCAGCGCTTCATAGAAAAAATCAAGCCCAACCAAAAGTTATTCTTTACGGATTCGACGACTGTGCTGGGATGGCTAATCGCCATAAAGCTTTCGTTGCTCATCGGGTTGTTGAGATATTGGAGGCCACAGAAATTTCTACCTGGCATCATGTGTCTTCTGAAGATAATCCCGCAGATTGTTCGTCTCGGGGAATTATGCCTCATCAACTAGCATCTCATCCTCTTTGGTGGTCCGGCCCACCCTGGCTTGCTGACTCTCCTCAAATGTGGCCTCTTCATCACGTCTTTCTGGAAACTGAAGAACTTCCAGAGCTTAAACCTGTACAGCAAATTGTTCTTCATTCCACCAGTTTTCCTGATATCCTGCATTGGATATCAAGATTCTCATGTTATTCCAAACTGATCAATTCTATGTGTTTTGTTTTGCGATTTGTGCTGTTGACAAAGACCCGCATTAAAAGGTTAGGAATTTTCAACTTGGCCGAAATCAATGAAGCTCGAATCACCTGTATTCGATTGGTCCAGGAACATCACTTCAACCAGAACAAAAATATATTCCTATCAAAATTATGGAAATCGTTGAATCCCTTTCAGGATGCCCGTGGTATTTTCAGGGTGGGCGGTCGTCTAAGTCAGTCTTCACTTCCATTTGAAAGTAAACATCCTGTAATATTACCATCATCCCATTTTTCTCAATTGTTGGTCAACTATTACCATGTCATTCATCTTCATGTGGGCCCATCTACTCTCCAGTCATTGCTCCGTCAACGTTATTACCTTCTGTCAGCAAGGAAAGTCGTGCGTTCTTGTGTGAGGAGGTGTCGAACATGCCAAATTATTTCCGCAAAGCCTCGCCCTCCATTTATGGGTGAATTACCATCATGTCGCCTTCAAGAGGGACAGGTTTTTCAGCATGTGGGAGTGGATTTGGGTGGACCGTTTTTACTCAAAGAATCCAACCGACGCAAAAATGCCTTAGGAAAGGCCTATTTGTGCCTCTTTGTGTGTATGGTCACCAAGGCTCTCCATCTAGAAGTGGTTACCAGCTGTTCAACTGAAGCTTTTCTAGCGGCACTCCATCGCTTTACGTCAAGACGCGGAAGACCCCAACACATATACTCCGATTGCGGAACTAATTTTGTGGGTGCTGCTTCAAAGCTAAAGGAACTCCAACTATTACTGAGGAATTCCGATTTTCAGGACGATGTCCATCAATTTGCCACGGAACAGGAGATAACTTGGCATTTCAATCCGCCACACACACCCCACTTCGGGGGGCTATGGGAGGCTGGCATAAAGTCAGCTAAGACGTTACTTGCGAGGAACCTGCGTAATACACCGTTCACTTTCGAGGAG
This sequence comes from Acanthosoma haemorrhoidale, assembly GCA_930367205.1. Classification (NCBI taxonomy): domain Eukaryota; kingdom Metazoa; phylum Arthropoda; class Insecta; order Hemiptera; family Acanthosomatidae; genus Acanthosoma; species Acanthosoma haemorrhoidale. The sequence continues at coordinate 102,941,104 of OV884009.1, read as the reverse complement.
ATGTCAACGCTGTTTTGTCGCATCGAGGCAGTGCTTAACTCCCGACCACTGTGTCCTATTGAGTCCTCCACTGAGGCCATGGATTGCTTTACTCCTGGTCATTTCTTGATCGGGAGACCTATCATTTCGGCACCGGAAGACTCACTCATGGACGCCAAGGAACGTACACTGAATCGATGGCAGCTGATTCAACAGCGGGTACAGCACTTTTGGAAGCAGTGGCGAGCCAGCTACCTCAATCAACTCCAACAGCGCAGGAAATGGATATCCCATCATCCCAATCTGAAGGAGGGAGATTTGGTGATATTGAACTGCCCACCTACAACCTGGCCATTAGGCCGTGTATCTGCTACGCATCCTGGATTGGACGGAATAGTAAGAGTCGTTACCATACGCACCTCTAAGGGGGAATATAAGAGGCCTGTCGCCAAGTTGGTTCCCCTTCTCTTCCCTGAACATTACAGTTCTAGTTAAAAATTTTTTATTAAAATTTTGGTGGGCGGAATGTTGCGGCCAACAAATGTAATCCGTGTTGGTATTCGGTAGGTATTGTTGCCAGCCGGATACTAGCTATAGGATTAGCGATGTTACCGGGGCAATCCCGACACACGTCAGCGAGACATTGCCGTGGCTATACGGTCGCTCGCTCTCTTTCTATCTCTCTCTCTCTCTCTCTCTCTCTCTCTCTCTCTCTCTCTCTCTCTCTCTCTCTCTCTCTCTCTCTCTCTCTCTCTCTCGCTCTCGCTTCTCCAGAGCCATCTGATTCATCGGACTGACGAGCCATCCAGTGAGACGCCTCTGTAAAGACAGTTTAAGTTTAATTTCAATAGACCTATGTAAAGATATTTTTTCATTTTAATTTTAATAGATGTTATACTTATACGCTCAAGGTGTTAACACAAGGTAATTTTCTTTTCTCTATTTCTTTTCTTTATGTCATTAGTTTTAGTAGTTCAATTTTCACTTTCATTGTATACTATATATAATAAAGCAATGTTCATATTACATTCGGAGTATGCAAAATTTTATTTAGAATTAGCCTGAGTTGCCAGAACACATGCCTCGCCGCAAAATATGACCGAGAACAGCCCATAGCAATGCAAGACGTGACCCCGACTGCAGACAGACGACTGGAAGATCTACAAGCGGATACATTCACCTGGAGGGGGTACAAGTGGGTTACCGTCATAGACATCTTTAGCAAAATGGCAATAGCTCAAGTCATAGCAGACCGATCGGCGAAAACAGTTGTGCAGGCATTACGCACATGGTGCCAATTCTACGGCGTTCCGGAAACAATCGCCTCCGTCCATTGAACCTCGGCCGCGCTCACGGACTCCCTCATCATCTCAGTGATACTATCGTATCTCGCTAAGAGTGTTCCCGTATACTGCCCGTTCGTTTGGTGGGGCTTCTTTATCTCCCGGAACATCTTGAAGATATCCTCTTCGGGTGTCCATCTTCCTCCTCCGAACGCTTTCTTTAACCGTTATTTTACGGTACTCCATAGGGTCTCTTCGTCGGCCTGAATCATATTCAGGATACTTCGCTTCACCCTACACACGAGCGCTGCTCTCAGGGACTCCTTTGGTTATAAGGTCTTCCACTCGATTTCCTTCTTTTCGCGTCATCAGCCTGTCACCTCCCTTCCGGAAGTGGTTCAGTTCCCCGGTCTCTCCTGCAAATCTCTCCAGATCGGAGATCGATTTTCTTAAATCTTGAGCCGTAATTGCCTGAATTTTTATCCAGGCCATAGTATTGGCATGAGCGGCGGCCATAGTTGTTTGGGGGAGCTGTGGTATATCCGCTGCTGCGTTGAGCACCTCTGGTCTAAGTACTCCCTCCGGCATTCCCGTAATATAAGAGAACAAAAAAAAAGGAGAAAAAAAAAACCGAGAGACGAAATAAGAGAGAGAAAAAACGATAGCTTCCCGGGTTTCAGCACCAGTTATTCGCCACCGGGTAAAATGTGATAAAGAGAAAGAAAACGGGAATATAAGACTCACTCCAGTTCTCGAAATAGACTGTCTTTATTTCTCTTTGTAATCCGACATATACGGGATCATGGGATGTTTACGCCCTATGATCGGATTAGTTTACAATACAGAGCTACCTCTGACTTTAACTTTTATATATATATATATATATATATATATATATATATATATATATATATATATAAGTTAATGTTTATTGAATTACAAGCTAAGAAAGGTTGGTAATAAGAACACGTAGAACGTTATAACAAGACTGCTTTATTTAGACCAAGATACCTCTATCTATAGGTATTACCTGTAAACATATACAGATAACATATGTTTGGGGATTAAGGCTGGGCACTAGCGGCGCCTGGACTTAACTCCCCCCCACCAGTTTACGAACACCCATTCGCAAACTTTGAAGTCCAACACTCGGACGTCTTAGTCCATTCAAATAATGCTCCGCTAATGTTACAAAGGAGCAAAGGCCAGCCCCGCCCGTACACAGCCTGTAATCCCTCACATTAAGCTCTAATCCTATAAAACGTAAAAACCAACTGTCACTTGTAAACAAAAAAACATAAAAGAAAACTTTGACTTTTAAAAAAAAACAATACTTCTGTGGGAAAAATCACATAACTATAACTATTTACAATGTTCCTTGCGTGTATGCTGCGAGGACACTCCAGCTCATTCCTGATCTACAACCTCCCCCCCTGGTGGAAGCTTTAACTGTTCTATGTGGACATTTCGCCGCTTCTTAGGGGGTCGTATACTCTCAATTGTCACGACGTTGTGTTCCCTAATCACGACCACTTTAAATGGGCCCTCATATCGCACCAGCTCTTTGCTCCTATTTGACCCTAGTTTTTTATAGACGATAGTCCCGATTTTAAGTTCCCCCATTCGATCCCGGACTTTGAGGTTTTCCCGTTCCACTCGTCTCGCTTTGTCCCTCGTTATCCTTTCTCTGACTTTGTCGCATATTTTCCTCAAACCTACAGTATTACTAGCCATTTTCTCCGCCATTCCCTTGTCTGCTACCGTCTCTGCCCCATTTCTCCGTCTTTCGCGCAGCCCAAAGAGGACCTCGAACGGGGAGAACCCCGTCGCGGTGTGGATCGAATGATTGTAAGCGGCCACCGCCTTCGGCATTGCCTCATTCGCTGGCAGACCCTTTTCCGCGTGATATACCCGCAGGTGGTCACTCAGGGTGCTGTGCAATCTTTCTATCCCTCCTCTACTCTTAGGGTGCCCTGGGGTATTAAGATGCCAAGAGACATCGAGAGTCTTCATTTCTTTTCGGATGTTGGCATTGTCAAATTCTCTGCCCCCATCCGACGAGATCCGAGTGGTACTCCGTAAAACTGGAACCAGGTATTTAATGCCAGCATTACCGCGTCTGATGACCGATCTTGCACCGGGTGCGCCATGGCCACTTTGCTAAAGCTGTCGATTGTGGTAACCCACTTATACCCCCTCCAAGTGAAGGTATCCACTTGTAAGTCACTCAACGGTGTCTCGGCGGTGGGCGATTCTTCTTGTCGCCCCCGTGGCGGATGTCTGTCATACTTCGTAGTGAGACAAACTGCACATGCCCCTATCATTTCTTGTATGCTCTTTTTCATTCCCCACCAAAAGTACCTCCGCCGCAACGCTTGCAACGTTTCCTGAACTCCACGGTGGTTCGTTTTTCCTTGGTGATAGGCCAGCGTCACTTCCAGCTGCTGTTCTCTGTCTTTGAGTGTCTCCACCATCGACGTGCACCGAATAAATATCCTATCCACTCCAATGAGTCACTCAAAAACTACGGGAGCGTCGGAGACAGAAGAAGAAGAAGATGAACCCAGGAGCAGAAGAGGAGAGACTGGAGAGGACGACAGGGACTACGTAAGAAGCAGACAATATGGCACGGAAGGAGGAAGGAAACGGCAAGCGGTGGCCTGAGGAGCGGGCTGGCAGAGGGGTGGCCGCACGTTAATAAACTATAGCGTCAAAGGGAATTACGGCGGTATACCCATTATTGGAGTGGCGAGAGGAGTGAGATGCTTGATAGACACGGGGAGTTCCTGTACTATTCTCAGCAGGAAAGCGGCGGACAGATACAGACTGTGTGTAGGCGAGGGGTCGTCGCGGATTCAGGCATGCGAGTGCAAGCTTATCACCCTGGGAGGGCCGTGTAAAATCAAAGGCGAATTGACAATGGGATTGAATAGGTGGGCGAAAAAGGGGGAATATTTGAAAATCCACGTGGTTAGGAAGATGCCGCGCGAGTACGATGGTATTATAGGGTGCGATCTCTTGGGAAGGGTAGGAGCAAGAGTGAAGTATATGGGATATTAGACTGGGAAGAATGTTATACCGGTGTACAGGAACCGTGGGGGACGGGAAGGAGCGAATCGGAGCGATCGATCGGGAGGACAACTGGGACCGCGCTATTCGGCGAGAGTATGCCGATATATTTTTCAACGAAGGGGACAAACTGGGAGTGACGGGGGAAACGGTCCATGAGATCCCACTGAAGCAGGAGAGAGTGATATATATCAAAGAGAGACGATACCCGCAGGCACTGCGACAGCATATAAGGGACGAAATCGAAGAATTGAAACGACAGGGCATCATAGTAGATAGTACCTCTCCATACAACAGTCCCCTGTGGGCAGTGAAAAAGAAAGGGTCGTCCGGTGACGAAAAATACCGCGTAGTAATAGACTACAGGCAATTAAACGACAATACTATAGACGAAAAATACCCCATTCCTCGCTTTGAAGACATTCGATTCGGATGCGTCGTGGAGACCAACACAAAACGGTATTCACGTTCGAGCGGGGACATTACGAATTCACCAGAATGCCGTTTGGGCCGAAAAACGCGCCAATAACGTTCCAGAGGCTGATGGACGAATTTTTAAGAGGTATTGGGGAGTCGTTTTGCCAGATATATATGGACGACCTCCTGGTTTTCAGTCGAGATGAGGTAGAACACCAGGACCATCTGCGACAGGTTTTTGACAGAATTAAGCAATTCGGGCTGAAATTGTCTGCGGATAAGTCGCTTTTGGGACAAGAGCAGGTGAAATTTTTAGGCCACATAATTTCCAGAGAGGGAGTGCAACCCGATCGTGGGAAGGTGGAGGCCATCCAACGGATGACTATCCCAAAAGACGTCAAAGGAATCCGGCGCTTACTCGGATCCCTGAACTACTACCGCAGATTCGTTCCAGAAATGGCGGAGTACCTCGTCCCTATTAACAATCTCCTTAAAAAAGGACAAAAAGTCGTCATTACCCCGGTAATGGAGAACAATATAAGACGTTGCATGGAGCGGCTACAGGAAGAGCCTATACTAGCGTTTCCAGATTTTGCACTCCCCTTCATGATTACCACAGATGCGAGTGAATACGCGTTGGGGGTGGTACTCTCGCAGGATCGCGACGGGGGGGAGCGACCAATAGCATACGCTAGCAGGCGCCTTACTGAATCCGAGAGTAGATATAGCGCGCTAGAACGCGAATTACTGGGTATCGTATGGGCAATAGAACACTTCCGGCCCTACGTATTCGGGAGGAAGTTTCGGGTTAAAACAGATCATCGACCCCTCCAATGGGTGGGAAAACTGAAAGAGTCATCAGCGCGGATTACCAGATGGAAGGAGTTCCTCAGTCAATACAACATCGACATTATTTACAAACCGGGGAAGGAGAACGTCGTGGCCGATTGGTTATCCCGCGCGTTGGTCGTGAATGAGATCGAAGAGGAGATTCCGGGACCATCACGTGACACCCACCAATTCGTCCAGGAATGGTCACCCGGCGAGGAAGGGGAGCGGGAGAGGGCTCCAGCCAACGATGTTCCGAGTGACGGGAGTTCAGTGGGGGATAGGCCCTCGGACATTGAGGACCTCGACGCCATAATAAATGACAAGAGGCGCCAGATCATTTGGCTCACCAAAACTTCTGGGCTCTTCAAGATGGAATCTGAGAAGTACGGCCACTGCAACTTCGTCAAGATCTGGTCGACACCCGGAATAAACGACGATACGATTTGCCGCGCACTGAAGGACGCATCTACTCCAGGGAAAACGCACCACATGTACGTGGGAAATGTGACCATCTGGGGACGCATCAAACGCCTATGGAGGACGGAGAGGATCGGAGTCGATCGTACGTTCGTCCGATGTACCCTGAAGGTGGAGACAGTAAAAGAAGAAACGCGGCAGAGAGAAGTGACCCTTGCATTCCACCAAGGGAAGACAAACCACCGGGGAATCGACGCTACCCTGCAAGCATTGAAGAGGAGATATTTCTGGTTGGGCATGAAAGACACGATTGCGAGAGTTATTGGTACCTGCGACACATGCCTCACCACGAAATATGATCGCCACCCCCCCCCCCAGAGCAATACAGGAGGAGACGCCGACGGCAGACCAACCGTTGGAGGATTTGCAGGTGGACACGTTCACATGGAGGGGATATAAATGGGTCACCATTGTCGATAGGTTCAGCAAAACAGCGATGGCCCATCTGATAGCAGAACGATCAGCGGAAGCAGTCCTAAGGGCACTACGCACATGGTGCCAATTTTATGGCGTACCAGACACGATAGCTTCCGACGCTGGTAGGGAGTTTGATAACGCCGAAATAAGGGCTGAGGCGGCGGCCTTAGAGATCCGTTGGCATCTCAACACCCCAGGACACCCGAAGAGTCGAGGAGACGTAGAGCGGCTGCACAGCACGCTTAGCGACCACCTACGAATTTACCATGGAGAGAAGGGCTTAAAACCAAACTTGGCGATGGAAAAGGCAGTCATCGCGTATAACCACTCAATCCATTCTGCCACCGGTTTTTCTCCGGTCGAGACGCTGTTTGGACTTCGAAGATGCCGGCGCGATAGCAGGAGTACGGCGATCGATGAAGAACTGGCCGCACGGGTAGTCAGTAATCAGATAGCGCTAAAGAAACAGTGGGTGGCCGTTCGGGGAAGGCTCCAGGATAAGAAACGGCGACGGGTGGCGCGCGACAACCTCAAAGTCCGCGATATTCTGGGCAATCTTAAACTCGGCGCGCTCGTGTACCGGAGAAAAGGGTCGGACAGGGGTAAGGAACTAGTGCGGTACGAGGGTCCTTTCCGAGTGATCGCTCTCCGCGAACACAACGTGGTCACGGTCGAAAGCATTACACCCCCGATCAAACGGCGGACGGTACATGTGGAACAGCTCAAGTTTCCCGCGGTGGAGCCTGGGAGCCCCGTCGTCGAAACATAACTCCGGTGTGTGTCACAGGAGACCAGTCCCGAGAGCCCTATATATATATATATTTTTTTTTTTTATTGGTTTATTATGTTTTTTTTTGTGTTATATGGGTCTGTGCTGTGATTTTAGATGGACCTGGAAGACATTTTTCTTTTCAAATTTTTTTATTAACAGAGTATGCTTTTTGTTTTGTGTTGCTATAGATACATAGCTGATGTCACATGTTAGGAGTATACGGGGAATGTCCGTAAACTGGTAGGGGGGAGTTACGTCTAGCGGTACGGCAATGTTAAGCCTAATACCTTGTAGCCTAGGGTAAACACACCGGTAACGTGTGTATAGAGGATCAGGAGGAAAATAAAGCCAGTTATAAAACCAACCTTCTTATTATATCATCTACCTCATTCATTCCTTTTTCTCGATCGTCTACAGCTGGGAGACGATTCCTTATATATATATATATATATATAATTTGTTAATTTGTTAAAGGTATTAATCGACCCTCTGCTCACCAAAATTATTTCATTTTCAGTAAAAGTTTTTGTTGTTGAGTCCGTGACACATTCATGGTAATACCAGAGGACATAAACAATCAAGATGGACTAGGCATGTAGTGTAAAATGGTAGAATAAGCTGCGTGGATCGAGTACAGATCCATAGTACATAAGCACCCTTCACCATGGAAAAGATTAGTGTATACACGTTACTTAACGGCCAAGGCTCGTTCCAACGAAAACGTCTTATAATGACTGTTCGATTAAACTAAATCAATTGTTACACGAGAGCTAATTGTTAACGTAAAACACCTGTAATTGCCGTTGATAGTAATTATTGGATCTAAAATAATCGTATATTCACAATAATCGCTACAAATGAACACTACTACTACCAAAGTTATACATTATAATTTTTACTTCCTAATATTTAGGATATCTAGCAAATAGAATATAAAACAAGTATTTCTAATTAGAAATCTATAATACTACGAAGTTGCAACAAACACACTCATTCACTCTTAAGTACTTAATTCTAGTATACGTAACATCTTATGTGTTATTCTAAGCTAATGCATTTAATAAACCATGGTCTTTCTGAGCCAGATAAATATTGCGATTTCACCAATCTGACAGTAGTAGTTATACTACAACAACGAGGGAAACCGATCTCATCACTCTAAAACCTCTGAACAAAGACTGACAACCTCTCCGTCACAATGCATCTCTACCAGACGTTTGCTGAAATTGTCATCTGATTCATAACGATTGAATAACTACAGTCAAGTGTATTGTAATAAATCCAATCCAATCAAATAATAATCCAACAATCCCCCAATAACTTGGCTATGACAATGATGTCAAAAGTAGGCTATGAGTCTACCTTTGAGGAGGTTACTCCTTCGCACCCTCTGGGTAAGTTCCTTCAGGTCTATTTCTTCCTTCGCAAAGGTGTTAGACCATTTAGTCTAGCCGATCATGCTCTCCAACATTAGTTGGCCGTGAGTTGTTGCAGCGACATATCGACATCTCTCGACTGTGAGGGTAGAAGAAGAAACAAATCTCTCAAGGGTAGCATCGGCGATTTCAAACTGCTATACCCGATACTTTGCGTTGGCATTAAGACGCCTTCTATCATGAGTTGACATCCTTCAACGTCCTGGAGAAAACTGTCTCCAACCTAAAAGCATATCGAATAACCAAATCCCATAAAAAAGAAAACTCCGTTTTTTAAGAACTTCCAAAACTCCAGATAATCCTGTGATAATCTCCCTCTTTGATGTAAAATAACGTCGTTTTGCAGGTAAATTAGTTCGCTTTGAATTCCAGGAGAGCTCTAGTACAGTTTCATGTCTTTTAGCAAATCTGGTTTTGAAGGATTGATGTAGAGATGAAACGTTGATTTTATATTTTTTGTGGTTAGAATTGACTTCAGTTGGATCAGGGAGTTCTTGCATACTTGGGAAGTGATAAGCAGTTTTTAGAAGAACTGTCACATAAAAGGTAACATCTTTGCCTTAAACGATGCGACATGAGACATCATTATTGGCAAATGATTAGATTTACCGTGCAATCGACAGTTATAAAAGTATAAGTAGTAACATGTGTAGTCATGTCACAGAAGGAACCGAAAACCCAAAACCCTTCATCGTCTCCAGGGAAAGGAAACATGTGAGAAAGTTCTTTATTCTCTTTTAGATAAGTTGAGAATTATCACTTCGTTGTTTTAAGAACCTTTTCAAAGACTTTTCTCTTAGGAGCTAGCGAACATCGTAATGGAGATTTAGTTCTCTTAATATCTGTTTCGAACAACTCTTGGAATTTCCTGCGATTCAGGGCACGATTCCGTATTTTGTATATGTAGTCAACCACTCGTTTTCGGACAGAAGATAATTCTAGTTCTTTGGCACAAAACGCTTTCTGGCCAAGGATGGTGTGATATTTTAGAAGAAGTATTTTCAAATAGTGTTTTAATAGTGTAATACTGCTCTTGTTTTACCGATTATGGCAGAAACTCCATCAGAGCAAAAGGTGGCTAATGCATTTCCTTCAACAGCGATTTTAAGCTCTTCAAACACATCGTCTCATGTAGACATTGTTCGTACATTATGGAAAATAACGAATTGTTCATATGTTTCAAGATTCTCCTTGACCAGATAAAGCTGTTGAGCAGATGATTTGCTGTCGCAACTTTCTCCCAAAGCCAAAGAAAAATATTTACATCCCAATAGCTTAGAAATTACCAGCGAGTTCATATTATCTGCCATCTCGTCAATCCGCCGCATTTCGGGGGAGAGGTAATTTGTCCACTAGTTTAGACATCTGTCCGCCAAACAATTTTTTCTTTTTCAATGAACTCCGATCTCAAGACCTTCTTCTTTCTTGGAGATTCTTCCGTGAATCCCCAAATTGAATATTTAGACATTAAAACATGTCCATCACAGATCTAACACTCTGGTTTTGATACGTTTGCATCCGTAAACAGAAGCCGTTCATCCCAACCGCTGTTAAACACACTCCTTTCAAAGTCCTTTTCATATTTCCGCCTGCTCAATTCACTAGTGAAAGGACAACAAACGGGGTGAAGAGATCTTAAGGGTACCTATGGAATCGCTTTCACGTGCACTAAAATTCTACTCTTATTTGGAAATATAATTCTGCTTAAAAACTATATCAGGTACAGGTATATACGAGGGTGGTCTGAAAAGTCTCCAACCTCAACATGAAGATAGTAGCAGTCGTAAATAAAAGCTAGTGAATTTTGCTGTTCATCTGTTGACAGTTACTCACCAAAGTTTCAGTTAACAGTCGTTTGAGTGAGTCGTTGTGAGTGTTTTGATGAAAATGGACAAAATCGAGTATCGAGCTGTCATTAAATATTTGTTTTTGAAAGGCAATACGCCTACGCAAATCAAAGATGAGTTGGATTCTGTGTATGGGGACTCTGCACCATCATTTACCACAGTGAAATTTTGGGCAGCTGAATTTAAACGTGGTCGTAAGAGCTTGGTAGACGATGAACGTTCGGGACGTCCAAAAACTGCAACTACCGACGAAAACATCGCCAAAGTTCACCAAATGGTGCTAGACGACCACCGAATTAAAGGGAGAGAGATAGCAGAGGTTATGAATATGTCAAAAGAACGTGTTCGTCAAATATTAAATCAACATTTAGAGATGAGAAAGCTGTCCACGCGTTGGGTGCCACGTTTGCTCACGTTATACCAAAAACGTGTTCGAATGAACATTTCCAACGCTCTGTTGGCGCAGTATAGGGGCAATAAATCCGAGTTTTGGCGCCGATTAATTACTGTGGATGAAACTTGGATACACCATTATACGTCCGAAACAAAAATACAGTCCAAACAGAGACTGCAAAGGGGGAACCGGCTCCAAAAAAAGCAAAAACTGTTTTTTTGGCTGGGAAAGTGATGGCGACTGTTTTTTGGGATAGTCATGGAGTTATTTTAATCGATTATCTTCAAAAAGGAAAAACCATTACAGGAGCATACTACGCATCATTACTTGACAAGCTGAAGGCAGAACTTGCGGAAAAACGGCCATATTTGCAGAAAAAGAAAATCCTGTTTCACCAAGACAACGCATTGTCTCACACCTCAGCGGTTGCCATGGCGAAAATCCATGAATTACGGTTTGAACTGCTTGACCATCCACCTTACTCACCAGATCTAGCCCCAAGCGACTTCTTTTTGTTCCCTCATCTAAAAATTGCGCTCGGAGGACAGAGATTTTCGTCAAATGAAGAGGCAATCACCTTCGTGAACGATTATTTTGCAGAGAAAAACGCTGAGTACTGTTTGGATGGGTTAAAGAGATGGGAGCATCGCTGGGAGAAGTGTGTACAGTTACAAGGAGACTATGTTGAAAAATAGAAAAAAATTTCTGAAAAAACGTCTTGTATCTTTGTAAGGTCGGAAACTTTTTAGACCACCCTCGTATTAGGCACCTACTGTAACATAATAGGAAAAGGACGGAGAAACCAAATGAGACGACTAGAAGAAACTGATTCAAAAAGGAAGGTTTATGAATGTTAAATTCCATGTGAAAAGTGGGGAATACACTTGCCCGTTGATTTTCAGGGAACAACGGAGGAAGTGTTTCCATTTTCTTTTACTGCCAGGATCATATCCACTGATATATCAGGAAGAGCGGTGCCGCACGATTCCCTTTGTTATCATATCACCCTTACCCTTTACCACTTGCTAATTTTCCTATGTTCACCGAATCACACCTTTGTGGTTCACAATTATCGACATCATTTTTTTCAAATAAAATATTGTTTATTATATTAAAATTAAATGCCCATTCTAGCAGGAAAATATACTAACAAATGTAATATTTTTTCTTATTTGTGAAAATGTAAAACTTCTGTGGGTTATTAATTTAGTTCACTGTGTTTTAGTTCATGGTGACTGCATAAATACAATACTTAAGAAAGAATTCTTGAATGAATTACCACCAAACGTGTATTTTCATGGTAAACATGAAAGTTTTATGAAGTTATCTTCCAGTGTAATTGAACAAAAAGGGCCAACCAATATAACTTCCATGTTGCCTTACGCCTACGATATCATTGTTTTAGGAAGTACACCTGTTGGACTTGCTGCAGTGTTTGTAAGTTTTTATATGTTTAAAGTAAAATTTTAGTTGGTAATGATTTATTAGTATTTAAAATGTGTGCTCATTGAATTCATCTAAGATATCTAAACATTATCCATATCCATTTATAAGTTAAAGAAAATATGACTAGCTCATTAATTTGTAGATAATAAAAAATAATATAAAAAATAAGACTAGTTTATTGAATTTGAGTTGACAAATATTTTGACTCACTAATATCTGATTGCTCCAGCCCATCGGGGCTAACTGGTCATCAAACCGCATCTCTTTTAACCCAGACCTTTTCTTCAACCCGTTGTTGTTGTTTTTTTAGATCAGAGTGATTTCTCTGTAATTGGCTATTTATTTCACCACTTTATTATTTCTACTTATTATTTATTTCACCAGTAAATTTTTATAGTCTCTGAATATTTGTGAGTGAGCCTCCAAATTTTCTGATTAGGTTTTCAGAAATTCTGCCTAAAAGCTTTTGTAGGTTTATAAGTTCTTGAACTCTGTTTAGGACTAAACAATTAAAATTTTCGAACTTATTAGAATGGTTTGATTCAAAACATTCTAGAATGTGTGATAAGAAAAACCTGAGTGTATTTTGACGTTATTACCACAGAATGGACGATATAACGAATGACTTTCACTTTTGCAACTAACTGTCTTATGCACACAACATAGTACACGAAGCTGTCTACCCTTTAGAACTTGTATTGGCCTTTAAGTGGCTGCTTCTATCGTTTAATATACGACAAACTCCTCCTCCAACTTGTAAGCAGTTATCTTTTCATTTACCATGAGATCGGTGAGTGAGCGGAACTCAATGATGAAATTCAGAGAGTCTGGTTACCTTCTCTTCCACTAGGTTAAACAAAAGAAAGGAATGATCATCGTTCGGATCCACTCACCAAGAGCATACGGTTAGAACGGAACGTTGTGCATTTCAAAGCTTCGTACAAACGCCAATCTGTGCGCGCTATCATATACTGATCTGGTGTTCAGAACATTTCTTCAGGTTCACTTTAATAGCTATCCAATCTGATCAGATGTGGATTTACCTCTCCTGAATCCTGTCTAATATATGTTCAACTGTCTCTTACCATATGGTACAATCCTTCCAAAGAATAGTTAAAATAATTTTACTTAATGATAATATAATCAGTAAAATACTGGCTGGTTGCTAGATTGATGCTAGATAGACCCGTGATTCACCAACACGTGGTAGAGGGAATAGGACGCACTTATGAACGATTCATTGAAACAGTAACACACCCACGTTTGTCACAAAATAATAAAATGAGTGTTATATCTCTTAAATGTTCTGTATTCCATTTCATCCCCCTTCTGCCAATGGCTTTAGAATCCGTTCTTGCAGATTGGGAGAATCAGATCGTAGAGTGCCCTACCCATCTATGTTTTATCGACTATACTTGATACGTTTTGTTTATACCATCCAATCAATCTAGGTGTTTTTTTATTTTTCAGCGTCCCGGTGGTTTTTTATAGTTTATCCACCTCCGGTGGTTCCGAATCAGATACAGCAGGTCTGCTGCAGTAGTTTGGCGAACGTGCCAATTTTCTTTGACAAGCTCAGTCTTAAAATATCTCATCTATCTATTCAGTTCTTCACTTCATTGGATCAAGAGATCCTATAGCGCATTTTTATATGGCGGCACTCTTGGCCTAACACATGAGTTTTCCTCATTCACTCGTTGCAACGAACTATCAGCTTTCATTAGAAGAAATTAGATTTTCTAATTCTTCTGTCCACCCAGTCACTTTACTTTCGCCAATAAATTTTTTTTTTCAGTTCTTCTCTTCTCTCTGTTTACTCAGAAGTGTTTTAGTTTGATCTTTGGAACATTCTGTTACATACTTGGTCTCGTTATTTTATTCTCATCATATTGTCTTTACAGCTCGATGTTTAACATTTATGTCATTTATTTGTTTCCTTAGTTCATCAGAGTTTCCCTTCATGCTGTTACTGGTATGCTGCGCATTGTCCGGCGTCCTTCAGTTCAGTTACATTATTTCTTTTCACCCTGGCCTAGAACCATTCTAGTAAGATATATGATCTGATTCTAGCGATCGTTTACCTAGTAATCCGACACCACGTTGGAAACTTTGACCAACCACCCATCAGACTAAACTTATGCCAAAAACTTGACTTCGTAAGGAATGGCAACGTTTATTACTCATTATCCATTGTACTGACTGAAGGTGTCTAAGGTTGGGAAGAAGGAAGGCACCTGGCCAATTTGTGCGATAAATTCATTAAGAAGTATCTTCTCGTTGCACACAGGCAATTGCTGAATACGTGGTGACACTCCGACGTCTCCTGTCTAATTGTGAACTCCATGCTCAATGCTCTTACTGTAAAAAGGATTCTGTTTCTGAAAAGGTGAATTATGAACCATATTGCAGTGACTCAGATCATTATACTATATCTTATGACATTTCAAATGTCACTTCCAGGATTGTTGCGTTACCCAAGCCGACTTCTTTTCCTGGGAAATATGTTGTTACAGTTTCTTACTGGGTGTGAACCAATATAATAAATGATATCACTAGATGAAAACGCTAACAAGATTTATATGAGAGTAGCATTAAATATAATATAATATTGAATGTTATTGATGAAGAACTGTAATATCTCCATTCTTAATCAATAACATTCAATATTGTATTATAATTAATGATACACTTCGTTAAATTAATTGAAAATTTATTGCAGGAAGCGCGCCGATTCCATCGAAGAGTTTGCCTGATTGATAAAACAATGGACACTTTTTGTCACCCCTTATCAGTTCTTGGAATTCGCACATTTTCTGATCCAATGGTTTCAAAAAAAAGTCTTAACCATTTGCGTTTTCGTCTTAATTGTATGCGTAAAATTTCAAGACAAGTTGACAGGTGGTGCAATCCCAAAACAAAAAATAAAAGTAAGTAATTATTTAATTTTAGATATAAGATAAATATAGTGCATAGGCTTGGATTTTTGGTAACCGTCCATGGGCTCAACCGTTTGAGTTTCCATTTCCAATTCCATACAGCGACGCTATCTGATGTTAACTTGACGCCAATCGCTCTCACTTGTTAAATCAAAGTTGACGCTCAAGGTTGCGCTCCTCCATCAGCTGTGTCACCGAATACGAATCAGTGGAGGCTGACCAAGAGCACGAGAGCCACAGACGCTTAGGACATGGTTGCAGAAACAGGCCATTGCCAAGACTCCCACTGTCACATATTTATAGCAGATCACGAGACCACTGCCGATTTAGTCTCCGAGGAGGATTATAAGGATGAGTGTAATGACTGCGCTTGGGCATTAGGGTGGTTGGATAGGTTACTATGGAATTTTATGAACTTGAAAGGGATCAGTTCAAGAATGTAAGGTATATTACAATCATTACAAAGGGTTTCGTTGCTGACGTAGTAAGGGGCATTTACTATTGTTCTCACGACGTTTGATTAAAAGGATTGGATATGCTTGAGGTTCGACTTTTTTGCTGTCTCCCATAGCTCTATTCCTTATGTCCAGATTGGCTTAGGTATAACTTTGCAGATTAGTAATTTATTTTCTATTGAGATATGGAATGTCTTTCGAAGTAGTCTGTACGCTTGTCCAAAGCGGTTTTTTAGGTCTTGTCTTTTTAACCTCGTATGTGGGTTCCATGTCAGTCTTTTGTCGAGATGAAGCCTATATACGGTACTATCTTGGATACAGGAAGAGGAATGGAATTAAAAAAAAAACTAGTGGACAGGACTTGTGGCAGAGGGTAAAGGTAATATAGGAGTTTTTCGTTTCACTAAATTTGATCCCCCATTGGTTGTACCAATGCTCGATCTCATTGATATCTGCTTAAAAACATGGTGTTTTTTAAGGTTATGGAATGCTATACCGGGGTCTGGGTGGAATGACAGGACTGCAGTGTCATCCGCAAATGCTGCCAAGACGGTATTGGGGGTAGATGGGGCATCCGCAGTGTATAGGTTATAGAGGATTTATTAGGAGGGGAGTACACCGATGTTAGGGGAAAAGTGAAGGTGCTGATTAACACTTCAGTGGACTGAAGTAAATCATGTGCTACCAATGGAACTATGTAATGTAAAATAGAGTTATGGACATGGACATTGACAGCGGTGCCTGTGCTCTTTTATCTGGGTGATCAGTTCGATAAGTCTGGTAATGTCGAATTGTAAATGGTCCTTTACTCCTAAGTCTTGTTTCAGTAATGAGGGCTACGTCAACGTTCTTGTCGTAGAGTAGTGCTGTTAATTCGTTTGTGTGTGTGCAAATACCATTCGCATTCCAAAAGAGAATGGATAAGGAGTCGGTAATATCCACTTATGGGTTTCGTTTAACGGGGATAAGGTGAGAGACAAGGAGAGAAATGAGAGGAGTAATTAGGGTTCTGAACCCTATAATGAATGAGGTTAATAGGCTAGTGAGATCTAAAGAACATGAAGTAGGAGGAGTGTGCTAAATTTGTGATGAGAATGGGAATGAGTTGGTTGGTTGCCGGGATGAATGAAATGCTGGGGAAGAGAAACTTGCGGACGAAGAGTGGGCAGTGCTGTAACTGCTCTTTGTTCCGAACTGCATCGGAAAAAGAGACAGAAGGCCTGAAATTTCTAGCCGGGCCGCTTCTTGAGCTGCCTGTGGCTTGGTTATATTCTTCTGGCAGTCAACGTTGTTCGCTCCTGGACTTCAGAAGTCTGTAAGCTTCACAGCCCTTATAGTTAGCCGGATGGCCTATTTGGCAGAGCACGCATACTGCAGGCGATTTCAAGGGCTTCTTGCACAATTCGCTCTTGGCCTATCCACTGCACTTTAAACACCTGGGGGGGGGGGTAAAGACAGTTGGTTTTTGTGCACCCGTATGCCTGACAATTATAGCATTGGACTATGTCGCACTTGGGGTACGGTTTTTGAATCTGTTTTCTTGTTTAATATAGGAGGGTTAACTCGTAGAATTTTTTCTACTCCAGGTGTTTGCTCTTGGTTGACAAAGAACAAGGGTAGTGGTGTTTTTATCGCTTCATCATGTTACCTATCCTCCCGCAGCACGTAGGTGATTTGATGAACCTTGTATCCTAGGGTTGTGGGCCTATCTATGAGCTTATATATAGGGGTGTAGTGGGATGCAGGTTTCTGATCACGACCTGTAGTGATCTCTCTTGCTTTAGCTAAAATGTATGGAAATGAGCTTTTCAGGACAAATATTGATGACGACTTAGCCTCTTTGTTTAGGCGTCTGAATAGCGCCTATGTCTTCTACTTCAGTATTTTTTTTTACATCAGGGCCTCAAAACTGTTAGGCGTGAAGAACGGAAACTCGTCGGCAGTTTCTTCTTTAGATGTGCTTGCTTGTGGCGGTATGTCTTCCATTGAGGTGGCTGCAGACAAATTTCTTTTTGAACGGCGTGGCTTTCGCTTAATTGACGTTGGAGCATTGGTCCCAGAGACCTTGACCTTTTTTTATTTTGTGATATTAGTTGCTGATAGAAACGCATTTTATCATCTACAGTATTCGTTAGAATTTGAAATATTTTTTTTTTATTAAAAATAAATATGTGATAGTTGGGGTTGTAGGGACTGGAGTTATCAAGTATTTTTTAAATCTAGTCAACCTCTTTGTACTAGAACCTCTTTGTACTAGGACCTCTTTGTAATTGAACTTTGTAGCAGAGTAGAGAGATTGTGATAAGACTGTAATAAACCATTCCGTGACCGTAATAAGTGTTTTGTTAATTACCCACAATTTGGTGACCTCGACGTGATTTAATTCGAGTGATAATCCGACGTGATCGAACTAAGTGATTCCCAGCATGGTGTCGCCAGCAGGAGAAAAATTTGAGGCTAAACTAGAGGACCAACCGGAGGTAACTAAATTATCAATTAGAATTCCTCCCTTCTGGGCCGATAACCCTGAATTATGGTTTTATCAAATAGAAGCCCAATTCAATCTTGTGGGTATTATTAAAGAAGACACGAAATTCAACTATCTTGTTTTTCAGCTAGAAACTAAATATATGGAAAATATAGAGGACATTATTAGAGGTACGGCGGTTAATAAATATACTTTAGCTAAGGAGCGTCTTCTTCAGCTGTTTAAGGAGAGCGATAACCAGCAAATTAGGAGGCTGTTGACAGGTTTAGAGTTAGGTGATCTCAAGCCTAGTCAGTTGCTCCTTAAAATGCAGACTTTGGCTGGTGGGGATATGACAGACAAAATTTGAGAACGCTGTGGTTGGAAAAACTTCCGGTTTCAATAAAAAATATTGTCATCATTAGCGAGACCTTAGATAAGGTGGCAGTTATGGCAGACAAAATAGCGGAGGTTACCCCTCAGTCAAGTGCCTATTCCGTTAGTCAGGACTCAATTCTAAATGAACTGATGAAAAAAATTGCGAGTCTAGAAATTCAGATTTCTTCGTTGAATTCTAGAAATAGGTCTCGCAGCTCGTCCAGAGATTCTTCCCATTTGAGTCGCGGTTTTAGCCCCAAAAGAAGATTTTGTTATTTTCACCAGAGATTTGGAAAAAAATGTAGACCAGAGAAGTGTAGACAACCTTGTGCTTGGCGGCAGCTGTCGGAAAACTCCCACAAGCAACAGTAGATGTGGCCTCGGCTGTTGCTAACAATTTAGGCAGTCACAAATTTCGTTTATTTGTCCAGGATAAAAAAACTAGACTAAAGTTTCTTGTCGATAGTGGGGCAGATGTGTCCATAATTCCGCTAAGGTCAAAGTGCGAGTCCCCTAGTAGAGATTTTGTTTTATTTGCAGCCAACGGATCCATGATACCAACATATGGTGTACAAACTTTAAATATTGATTTGGGTTTGCGCCGTCAGTTTCAGTGGCCTTTTTTTGTGGCTAAAGTGAACAGAGGAATAATTGGTGCAGATTTTTTGGCCCATTTTAATCTTTTAATAGATTTAAAAAATAAGAAACTTGTCGATAATGTCACAGGTGCACAGATCCGTGGTGAGATTTCAACTGTTTCAAATGGTGACATCATTAGCACGGTGTCAAATTCTCAAAGATTTGCTGACTTACTAGCCAAGTTTCCGAATCTGACCAAACCAAATTTAATACCGAGTGAATGCAAGCACAACGTAGAACACTACATTCATACTACCGGAAGGCCGATTTGTTCAAAAGCTAGAAGACTCGACTCTAGGAAATTACAGTTAGCGAAGGAGGAGTTTCAATTCATGTTGAATCATGGAATAATACGACCATCGAAATCCGAATGGGCTTCTCCTCTGCATCTAGTTACGAAGAAGGATGGTTCATTACGCCCCTGTGGTGATTACCGCAGGCTTAATGACCTTACAGTTCCTGATCGCTATCCAATTCCTCGGATAGATGACTTCCAGAATATGTTACATGGAAAAACAATTTTTTCTAAAATCGATCTTTTTAAGGCATATTATCAAGTTCCCATAGCTGAGGAGCATAAATCAAAAACCGCTATTATCACTCCATTTGGGCTCTTCGAATTTAATGTCATGGCTCCAGGGTTACGAAACGCACCCAGCAGTTTCCAACGTTTTATCCATCAAGTTTTTACTGGTCTCGATTTTGTGTTTATTTTTTTAGATGATGGCCTAATTGCTTCGTCAACGGAAGAAGAGCACAAGCGTCATTTGGAGATTGTTTTCAACCGCTCGGACAAATATGGCTTGCGTATAAGTGTAGCCAAATCTACGTTTGGAGTGCAAGAATTGGAATTTTTGGGGTACAGAATCACTCCAGATGGATCAATACCTCTTCCAGAGAAGGTCAATGTCATCGTTAACTACAAGCTTCCCCAGACTGTTCAGCAGCTTCGCCAGTTTTTGGGAATGCTAAATTTTTACAGAGGATATTTACACAAGGCTGCAGAAACTCAAGCCATTTTGCATGACTATCTTAGAGGAGCAAGGAAAAAGGACAATAGGAAAATCACATGGACTCAGGAAGCAGTTGCCAAATTCGAGCAATGCAAAGTTGATCTCGCTAATGCAACTATGCTCACATATCCTTGCCCAGACTATCCCTTGGCACTTGTCATTGATGCCAGCGATGTTGGCGTGGGTGGTGTGGTCCAGCAACTTGAACCTAATGGGTGGAGACCTCTAGCTTTTTACTCCAAAAAACTTAATGATGCTCAAAAGTCTTACAGTGCATATGACAGAGAGTTGTTGAGCATGTATTTATCGGTCAAGCATTTTAAGCATCTGTTAGAAGGGCGTCACTTTGTGATTTTTACGGATCATAAACCGCTTATTTTTGCGTTCAAGCAGAGAAATGACAAAGCTTCCCCTCGCCAACAAAGACAATTGCAGTACATATCTGAATTTACCACAGACATCCGCCATATTAGTGGAAAGCAAAATATTGTTGCGGACACTTTGTCGCGGATTGAGGCTCTAGACGTGTTAGACTTTGACAAGATAGCCGAAGAACAGAAGACGGACAGCGAACTTCAGAATCTTATGACATCTGATTCTGCATTAAAATTAAAAAGTTACGAGCTTCCTAGTGGAAATCATCTTTGGTGTGATGTCAGTACGGACGCCATCCGTCCATTCATCCCCAAGGCATTCCGGCAACAAGTCTTTCATCTTATTCATGATAGAGCTCATCCTGGTATTAAGGCGACCGTCAAGCAGGTATCGGGTAAATATGTTTGGCTCAATGTTAAAAAGAACATCCAGGATTGGACTAAAGCGTGTATGCCATGCCAGCGTACTAAGATCAACCGTCATGTGAAATCTCCGGTAGGACAATATAAAGTGCCTGATGAACGTTTAGCTGAGATACATATAGACCTAGTTGGTCCCCTTCCCCCTTCTGAAGGAAACGTTTACGCGTTAACCATGATAGATAGATTCACCGGTTGGATGGAAGTTGTACCACTCAACAACATCACTGCTGAAACAGTTGCTAAGGCTGTTTATAGTCACTGGGTTGCGCGATTTGGTGTTCCCAGACGCATAACGAGTGATCAGGGTCGTCAGTTTGACTCGGGATTGTTCAAACACTTTAGTGCGTTATGTGGCGTCAAACTCTACCGCTCTACGCCTTATCACCCTCAATGCAACGGCAAGATTGAGCGACTCCACCGTACATTGAAAACAGCATTGAAGGCACATAATTCCCGGAGTTGGACGGAAACTTTGCCAACTGTGCTGTTAGGCTTGCGAGCAGCAATTCACCCGGATTCTAATTCTTCCCTATCTCAAATGCTTTATGGAAAAACTATCACATTACCTGGAGAATTTTTTGCAAATGGATCACGGACATTCTCAGATTCACAAGATTGGGTCGGAGAACTTCAAGAGGAAATGCGTCAGCTGAAGCCTGTTCCTGTAAATCACAAGTCTTCTAGGAGCGTTTTTATTTACAAAGACTTACAGAAGTGCTCACATGTTTTTATGCGCACTGATCGGATCAAGAAACCCCTAGAACCAGCATACGAAGGACCTTTCCGTGTCATCACCCGTGTAGAAAAATATTTTCGATTGGAAATCCATGGCAAGGACATTGCGGTTTCTATTGACCGGCTAAAACCAGCTTATTTTCTTGCCGATGAAGATATGAACCAACAAGACTCTTCGACTTTACCTTTAGCCCAGTCTCCAGATGATTTTCCAGTATTGAGGACGCAGCCTACAGACCAGGAGAAACAACAGAAGCAACCTGAAACTGTACCAACCTCTACTAGAAGTGGTAGAACTGTGCGGTTTCCTGCAAGATATTTGGAAGAAATACTTGTTTGAATGAATTTTGTATATATTATGTTTTATTGTTTTTGTATTTTCTGTATTATGATTATTATTCGTTGAAGCTATTCATATATAATAATTTTGTTTCGAATCAATATTTTTCCATTTTGTTTCTTTAATTTTCAGTATATTTTTGAACGATGCTATGAATGCTATAGTTCCTATTAAGGTAATTCACAATTGTGTTTCATAAATATTAACGTGTTCACTGGGTAGGGGGTAATGTAGGGACTGGAGTTATCAAGTATTTTTTAAATCTAGTCAACCTCTTTGTACTAGAACCTCTTTGTACTAGGACCTCTTTGTAATTGAACTTTGTAGCAGAGTAGAGAGATTGTGATAAGACTGTAATAAACCATTCCGTGACCGTAATAAGTGTTTTGTTAATTACCCACAGGGTCTTCAAATGCATTAAATTTGTTCCAGAAACAGTAGCGCAGCCACTTGGTTACGAAACAGTTTTGGTTATATTTGTTGAGATTGTAACTGTATTGAAAGTATTGTAATAATTAAAAATATAAAATGATCAATACTCAATCTCTTTTCAACTTTTCTTCTCAAAATTGTACCGTGTTAAAGCACCTAAAATAATATACACATTTGTGATGTCCTAAGAAAATGCGCAATGGAAAATAATATATCTGACTTAGGAATCACAAAAGAGGTCGAGGAATTCGAGAATAAAGCATTATTATTGGTGAAAACAAACAAAAAACTTAAAAAACCTTATTCAGGATGCGGTTAGAGGAGAGGGTTTAGTGGAGGACTCGCACTTATGCTGACTGTTAAGGCGTACTAGCAGTCTCGACTCCTCTACATAGACCCTACGAGTCAATCTCAACTGATCCAAGATCCAACTATATCCCGTATTAATGATCCAAATTATATGGTGATAATAACATAGTACGATATCGTAAAAAATACTACAGATATATTTATATCACCGCTCGCTACCAAACTGTACGAAATACCAACTGTATTTAATTGAAAGTGAATAACAAACGTCAATCAACAACTGATAAAATCAATCGATACTATTATCCGGCTATTACATATACCATACATTTATTTATTTAATAAACAATCAGTAATTTCAAGCAAGAAGTACATAAAGTTGTATGATGGTCCAATGAACCAATGAATGATTACGATTTTACATATTTTAAATTTCACTAACGTTGCTAATTATTATTCTAGTTATCACAAATTGGTTGAAGTTAACGAAAGCAGGACGTAAAATACTCAAAATCAAAAGCGACAAAACTAAATGGAGTCTACAATATGCCGGGGCAGGCTACTTTAATTGTGGTATTAAATTTGTAGACCGTCATACAATTGAGGTAAGAAAAAACAAAACATTGATTTTATTAGATCACAGTTAATATACATCATACTTGTTTATAAATATCATATATGAACTTCTGTAACCGTACATTAATAACATAAATTTGATCATACGGTTTATTAGGCCAAACATATAGTTGTCAGAAGCCAGAGCGCTTCTTAAATAATATTCAAACTATACGTAAAACTGAAATGTATACTTGTTTATATGTAGGAAAGTAGAACAGCGACCTAAAACTAATCTTTTTTTTGTACTTTAAATTATGAATATAGTATCTATGAAATCGTTTATATGCCAGATTTTAATTTTTCTCAAAGATATTTGATAATAATTTTGTCCCACGTTGGTAGTGTCTCCTCTTGGTCCCCGCCTATATGTTTAAAAATAATTTACAAAATTTTTATGAACAGTAGTTAATTGGACAAAATATTTCGAATATAAAAGTTATACTTATAGTTAAAAAAGAGAGAAGACCTGTATGTATTAAGTTAAATTTGAATACAAATTTATTTATTATAAAAAATAGATAGTGGATAGGAATTTGGATCTTAAGTGCACTTGATGTTCTTCTACTCCTTAAATGTTACTGAAAACTATTCGCGTCCTAAAGTAGAAATGGTAAGGTACTAGAAGGTGTCATGTATATGTTTCATTGTGGGGAATGAGGAGTAGGAAGAATTTGGTGATGGGGGATATAAGTGACTTTATGAGATTTTGAAGCTAGGCGAGAAAAGTTAAGTCGAGGAGAACTTGATGTTGGTTGGGCGGTAAGCCAGGCGTAGATTTTTACGGAAGATAGTTGGAACCTGTGCTGGTAAATGGGGTTTAGTGAGATGTGGCCTTGGGCTGTGTTGGATCAGTTTGTGCAAAGAAACCTACAATATAAGCGAACTTGATGCTTTTCACGTGTCGATACAGGTTTGTACTCTGACTAGTACTAGACTGGCTAAGAACTGAGTAGTCTTCAGTCTTCTGTAGGCTTGGCACCGTCTGTATTTGGTTAGATTGTCTTAAAAATAGACGTCATGCTGTTGGCGATTTCCAAGACCTCATAGTCGGCCTATATTTGTGTATTAAAATACCATAGAAAAAAATAGACCATGGGGGGGGGGGGGCAGCCGAGACCGGTACCTGAAGAGAGAAGAAGATACGCGTTGCCGGAAAGGTAACACTAGAATGATGTACCTGACGAAAACGGTCAAATAAAACTACCACTACTAAAGGGACAAGAATCCACCGCTTCTTTAAGCCCTACAGCGAGAGCAGGGAAAATGGAGTGGAGTGTCTATCGACTAAGCAGATTCCTTCCTTCGCCTTCCAAGCAGTCTGCTTAAAGAAGAATATGAGCAGGAAGAGGACTTTGTGGGAGGGCTACAAATGATATCCGGAAATAGGACAAAGAAATAGTGCCCACCACGGGAAGGTTTCGAATTGAAAACTAACTGCTGCAACCCGTCTTAAATAGTTTTTTGTCATAGGGGAAATAGTTTCCTGTACTTGATGGAGAAACATGAGTGATTTCGTGATACATCACACTAGTCTTCCTCTTTACGGTTATCCAGGAAGAAGAACGTTTATCTACTGCACGCTCCATACGATTAATAAGTACTACATGCATTTGTATATGCATTATCTATTGGGTTAATTTTATTATATTGAAATTATACTTTGAATTAATTTTTAAAGGCTAAATAAAATATAATCAGAGTAAAATAAACCAGAAAGTATACAAAATAAAATACAATATAAAATAAAATGATAAATACGTATAAAATACTGAAATCCAAAGAAAATTGAATGAATTTTAATTAAATCAATGTGTTTAAGAATTTGTGTAGTGATTTGCTGTAATTGTACTAATAAAGCCTTAAAAACAAAATTAACATTTACACACATACATACGTTGCATTATTGGGTTTTCACAACAGAATTATTTCAGGTGATTTTTTTTTTTTAATGCTATACATTATAAAAAAACAATATGGGCAGTGCCAATAGTCACATCACCAACATAATTTTGAAAGCTATGTGTGAATTTTACAAATCTTATTACAGCAAAATTAAAAATCAGTCGTAATAGGGCATATAATTGTCAAATAAGATCCATTATGAGTGAATTGATATGAACTATTATGTTATTAGATGTAACCACAATTATTATTAGTATAGGAATATAAAAAAGCATTGCAGAGTTATATGTTTTTGTTTGTTTTAGATGACAAACCCATTAAATGAAAAGCTTACGTTACGTTCCTCCTACTTTCTAATATCTACCCAAATGCGACATAAGATACCGGATATCAAAGGATCCGAACATTGCAAGACTCCTGATCAGCTGTTAACAATGGCGCATTCTCCAGGAAATACCCTCATTTATGGAGATACACACTCAGCTATAGAATATGCTGTATTTCTTGGCAGCTTGGGATTCCCAGTAACAGTAATGGTGAGATAATTAAAAATACGTTTTTCCCTTTAAAAATCTTTATAAAATATAACAGAATCAATATTATTACTGGTTACGAAATAATACACAACCTGAAGAAAACTTAAACCTCTCAAAACCCGAGAAACTCGCACTTTAAATGATACGCGGGATACCTATGATTCTGTTTTTAGTATCAAGGTAAAAACACAATAAATATTGCGTGATTTGAAATGAGGCATAAATCGATACTACTAATAAAATCCTCTACATGCCCCAATAGTGTTGTCTTGAGTTAAGGACCACACAGCTCACTGTCAGCAGGATTAAGCAGCCTGCTTCTCACTATCAACAACTCGCATATTATCTCCCTTGATCCTTGTAGCTCTAGATCTAATTGTTAATATTATGTAAAATACTCAAATATAGCTTTTTAAAAAGTCTTCCCCCAGTTGTGATTGTTTATATTTCGATTAATGGGAAGTAAAGAGTTCTCCGTACATAATATAAAAGTTCTTCTATTAACACTGCTCTAACTTTGTTCTTGATTAGAGTCAACACTTACAAAACCATTACAGCTTCCCATTTTCCCGTGTTCACCGTAAATCATTATATTCAATTTGTTTCTTCAAAATCATGACAGATTCTTGTCTGATAGATGCATTAACTTTCCGTATATTGCCCTGATTATTCACTAAGGACAGTTTCATCCAGAATAGTGTATTAGGTTCTCCTAAATAATCTATTTTTCTTGAATTTCTGAATTAATTGTTGTTATTTACATTTGACTTTCAGATTTTGATGCTGCTGACTTACTAAATCTGATCCTTTTTGTTCTATTCCCAATGGTTTTTATACTAGGTTTTCTTTCGGTTCTGCTGTCGAATCTTATATCGTAATAGTTACAGAGAATATGGTCACAGCAATAACCATATTTGATTGTGGATACCAACAACCTGGCCACCGGCTCTCATCATCAGCCAATCATTTCCATTACGAACATTTTCCCTTAGTTCTCGTATTCTATATTTGATGAGCTAAAATAGTAAAAGAATATTAATCAGCTATTTATATATTCTTCACGAATGCCTTTCCACAAAGTTCTTCATATCTTTTCAAGCCCAAAATTTCAAATTTGACAAACCACATCAACTCAAACCGCCTAATACTCTATTGACAAATCAATTAACTCAGGATCTGGATTATTTAGGGGATTATTAAATATTTAACGTCCCCTCTTAACATCCGCATAAATAAAGTTTCGTTTTATTAAAATTCAGGTTTATTATTAACAATTCTCAGTCCTGATAAGGTATTCGCAGCTTTAAACTCATTAATAAGATTTACTCGCCATTATGTTTTAATTTTTGCTTAATCAATAAGGAGAGAAACTCACTAAAATAATAACCTTCTTTCTATAAAATAATTACTTACCACTACTACCAATTTCCATTTCCTACATTTATTTACTACATCAATTAAAAACAAGCAATAATACACACAGGTTTTCAGTAAACTATGGAATTCATATCCTAACTTATCTAAGAGAATGGTTCGGGAAAATCATTTTTTACACAATCACAACTACTAGCAAAACGCGTATAACTTCGGAACTACAAAACCACACCAACCCTTACAACCTCTTTTCAAATGTCAGCATATAATAACGTTTCAAGGTTCTCTCTCTCTCTGTATAAGAAAACAAATTGCCACAGACAGAATTGGGCTAATATAGAACTAAAAAACAATTAAACTCTTCCAGTTTTTCATTAGCACAGTAGATAATAGTGACGCTATCATCAATGGGACGTGATTCACTAATTTTGTTATTGTGAGGGCTAAGAAAATGGCCTTAGCCGAAATGTATGCAGGTGATTCCTTAAGGTAAGTTTAACCAGCAATGAATTGGCTTTTTTGAATGCCATAGTGGGGACATCAAGTTTGGACTGAACTGAAGCTCTTACAGTAGTATTCACTGGTTCCATCTTGTAACTACGGATTGAAGTGACAAGCACAGGTGCGCTGAATAGTGCTCCTTAAAATCGGCCCTGTCAATAGTTTTCTCTTAGAGTGATCAGGAATTTTTCTAGCTCGGCGTAGGTCCATATTAAAAGTTGACTCACTTGATGTAGAATCACTTAAAAATGCGGTTAAGAAAGTTTGTTTAAACATTGAATTTCTTTCAACGTTTTCTTTGTTTTTCTGTACCAATAAGAATTCGGCATTCCAAACTGGTTTATTGCAGCACGAGCGACATAAAATCCCTCATCACTAATAATTTTTTTGTCAGGAAACTCACGAATGTAGTTGGCAACTGACCAACTAGGCAATATGCAGTTTTGGCATCGTTTTTCCATCAACGTTTTTAAGTTTATTGTATAAAATTACGGTTCCTCAAACGGGGTTTCCCCGCAGGTCTGTTGAGCAGACTCCAGGGGCTGTTTTTGATGACTGTGGTGCGCGTATCCCAATGCAATTGGGATTATTGCACCAGTCATTACACCTTAGGTAATTCTATCAAACCGTCTTTATTAGTCGTTTATTGGCATTTGCAATCCATTACTCTATTTACAATAATCTTATCAACTACCAGTATAACAATAAACTTACTACCTTGCAACCTACTAATAACAGATATTGCTTATATTCTAATTAGTTTTTACTTTCTACAATCTATTTACAATTTTATCTTACATCTAATTAACCTACATACAAATACAGTAACCTATTTGCTAAGCCTTAGTACCTACGTATAACACGGCGTAACCTCAGTACATTATTATGCATCCCTATTCAAGTTATTGCTCTACATTGACCCAGAACTCACTTGTACCTGGTCCTACACATCAGGGCCTCAACCGCCTTAATCAGCTGAGGACACTCAGTGGCTCCAGCCTGGTGGCTAGCCTCCTCTTCCGAAATCCCAACTCAACAATTTGTGCACATCGCGGACTTTCGTTCTTATGAGTACAATCTTTCGCGATATACCCATCATAGGCACACCACCAACAGGTTCCCTGGTACATTTTACACTTTATGACAAAGTTTTGTCTGTAGAGTTTAAGAAATCTTTAATTTTTTCTTATTTATCTTTCTTCCTGGTTAGGGAAAAAGATTATTTCCTTGTATAAACTCTTGTTTTCGTGCATCCCCACTCTAGGTTAGGATGCCTGGAAGCCAGGGTTCACCAGTGGACTCGGATTTGGCAACCTATACCCCCTGAGGGCTTGTTCCGAGGAGTCCCAAGGACCTGGACAGAAAAGGAGTTCTTGGATGAGGTTAGGATGACATTGTCTCGGGTAGAGCCCGTAACCCTGGTATTTTAGACAACGGTGTGCGTCCAGGAACTCTTTTACGACCAACCTATGCCACCCCCCCCCCCCACCCGCAGATTGGTGGCTCGCATCAGAGCGAACCTAACAACGGTGGTAACCTCTACCACCCAGCTAACAAAGATCGGGGTTCTACCCCCCCCCATCTTGAAGATCAGGCTCAGAGGACCCGGTCTCTGATCCTGAGGCAGATTCGCCAAAGAAGGGTCCACTCAAGACAATGTCATCCTAACCTCATCCAAGAACTTTTCTGTCCAGGCCTTAGGGACTCCTCGGAACAAGGCCTCAGGGGGAATAGGTTGCCAAATCCGAGTCCACTGGTGAACCCTGGCTTCCAGGAATCCTAACCTAGAGTGGGGATGCACGGAAACAAGAGTTTATACAAGGAAATAATCTTTTTCCCTAACCAGGAAGAAAGATAAATCAGAAAAAAATAAAGATTTCTTAAACTCTACAGACAAAACTTTGTCATAACGTGTACAAAACACTTATATGGGTATTTTTCTAATTAAAAAGACCCAAATGTATTGCAAAAAGGAATTCTTAAACAGAAACAATATTTTAAAAAATATCAAGAAAAAATATTGTCTTTTCGACGTATTTTTCCAAGTCCACTAATCCAAGGGGGTAGGGACTAATCGGAGGGCTAGGTCAGGAGCAGCTGAGAAAAGAAGCTACATAAAATAACTCGCCAGTGGCTGGGCACCAACTGAAGTCAGGAGATAGCTGCAGAGGTAGTAGGGATAATCGCTATCGCGATTTAACACGCGACCTCGTCCGTAGCTCCTCACTCATCGAGCGCTGGAGCCTTACTCCATAATCATTAATTATACAGTGATACTATACTGTAACGGGATTATATAATGATACTATACTGTAAAAGGATTATTTAATGATTTATTTATTTATTTATTATTTGTTCCGGCATTTGTGCACCGCAGCCTCAGTGAGACCTATTGTGCGCCGTCCATGTCCCTGTCCTATATATGTGACAGGCCCACGGCCTTTGCAAATCTGAGGATACTGGGATACTATTTTATTTATATTTATTTATAGGGAGGATATTATTTAATGATACTATACTATAATAGGATTATATGATTATTGTCCAAGTAGACTACAAGATCGCCCTGAAACTCCTAATCTCTTCCCTGGACCACATTTCCTTAACTAGACTAAAAATTTTTAATATTATTGTGTTGAATGTTTTGGGTTTGAGTGCAAGTGTAAAAGGAAAGTTGTTTTTAGGAGGTAATGAGGGGGGATATATTTACTTTTTATGTTAAAGCGGTTAATGGTGAGTAACGAACCACGATATCGTTTGTAATTGGTATATATTTACTAATATTCCTAGAGTTTCTATAGTTGTATTTATGAGAATAATTGGTTTTGTGTGAAATGTGTAGCATACTCAATAGTACTCTCAGACAAAATTATAAGGAAACCTCTTCTTTCTTTAGCACATAGAATTGAGTGCTCAACTATTTGTTGCGTTAGAAGCTATAGAAGAAAACAGCTATTCCAGTTTCTTATAATTTTCAGATTCTCTAAGTGCACAAAAATCCCTAGTTAAAACCTATTTTCATAGTTTATTAGGATTTCATTTCTTTTGTGAATTCAATAAATCTCAGGTGATTTTGATAATTTTGAGTTATGTTGTGTCTACTTATTTGACCCACTGCCTTTTGGGCATGAGCCCTTCAGCTTCTCTTCGCAAGGTTCAACTAAGGCAACTCAAACTTTAGATTTAATAATTAAATTCTCTCCAATCTAATTTTCTCTTATTTTAAACAAGCACGTATTAGATAGATACCTTAATCACGTAATGTGTTTAAGCTATATTATTCACATTTTTCACAGCACTAAATTAATTATTAGCTTATTTAAGCATAATTTAACTTCCCAATGTCACATTGTTTACATATCACTGCAGATAATTTTCTTCCTAAGTAATATTTAGGGCATCTATAGAGTTTTGCACCTACCAGCAAGATATCTATTCGCTTAAGACAACTTTTTAAAACAATTCGGTATATACTATTATTTTCTTGTGATTTAAATCTATAATTTAGTGCATCTATCTATTCTCTGGAGTGCTTGTCTGCTATTTTTCGGTCGCTTGTTCTTCTCTTGTACTATACTATAAAACTTTTAATTCCTTATTTAGATTTTTATCATTTATATATATCACTCTTTTTGTATTTTATATTTCACGGATATCGATTGAGGATGGCTCGTATACCTTACCGAAGGAGAGGGTAGTTATGGCCACAAGGTATTTTATTATTTTTCTGAACAAGTTCTGTGGATGCGCATGCGCTGGTATTCAACCACGTATTACTATCGCTCTCCACATCAAGACCGTTTACCACTGTCTATAGGCGTTATATCAGCTTTAAAACTGTCTCAACAGGCAACTCACGTGAGCTGTCCACGAAGGAATTCTTAATAAGTGAATTAATTACTTACTATACCCCTTCAGTGTGTGTCCATAGCCGGCCATATTGGGTTGGTTTTTGCTTGTCTACCGGGCCACCGATATCACTACGCAATAGGCATAGCCATAATTGTGGCGCCCGTGGCCGATTGTTCAGCACCGCGGCCTTATTCACAAGATCGTAAAAGACTCTCTACCATTGTAGACGATGAAACATGCGTTTTTATAAAAAATTAATGTCACAAAATTAAAAACGGTCCAGGTTTCTGTGGCCAACACCTACTCCATCACCAAATAAGATAAAACCATGCCGTTCTACGTAACAGGAATATGCAAAATAAATTCGTCATCTCCAGCTACCTCAATGGAAGAATACCAAGCAAGCAACCGCTTCTAAAGAGACAGGAACAACCGTCAACCAGTCCCCATTCTTCGCGCCTAACAGTTTCGAGGTGCTGAAAAATACAGAAGCAGAGGTCATGGAAGCTATCCAAACACCCAAACAGTCCAAGCCACCGGCAATATTAGCAATTTTAAATTCAATCTCAATAGATAATTAGAGCAAAATTGTAAATACTTGCGAATTCTCATGTGTCAATCGGTCTCGAAGTTAATGACCGTTGTAGCGATCGCTAACTACATAAAATAAATCACCCTATTCTCTATTGTATATATATATTGTAAATTAGTGATAATATGTTGCAATTTAATGTAAACAAATGTAAATAACATTACCAAACCATACGTCATTGTAACGGTTGTAAACAATAAAAGACGCAGCTGCAGACAAACCAGTTAGAGGCTGGAAACCCTTACCCTCTACCCAGAGCAGGTATCGGGTGACCCAGGAAAGGTCTGGGGCTTCCGAGAACAAAGGGCCACCGCAAACTGGAATACTATTGGCCACAATAACGAGTCACATAATTGGGTACTAACGATGCAAGCCGGGTATAAATAGACCCGGGGTTTTGCCTGTAAATCATTCTCACGACGGCTCTCTACTGGTGAACTTGCAGCTGCACTGATGTTTCAAAACTTGGCCACACCATCTTAAGGATGTTTAACGACCTCCCCCCCCCTGTAGTGGGAGTTTCAACTG
This sequence comes from Acanthosoma haemorrhoidale, assembly GCA_930367205.1. NCBI lineage: Eukaryota > Metazoa > Arthropoda > Insecta > Hemiptera > Acanthosomatidae > Acanthosoma > Acanthosoma haemorrhoidale. The sequence goes on along the minus strand of OV884009.1, from coordinate 102,908,332 downwards.
TTCAATGTGAACGGTTCGCCTCTTCTTTGGGGAGGTCATGCTCTCGATGGTCACGAGATTATGTTCCCGAATTATGATGACCTTAAAGGGCCCCTTATACCGAACCAATTCCTTACTACGATTTGACACGACGTTTCTGTACACAACGGTCCCAATCGATATTCCCCCCTGCGATTCCCCACCTTCTAATTTCCCCGCGCCACGCGCCTGGAGTTCTCGCGCATAATCCTATCACGTACCTTGTGCCACATCTTCCCGGGCTGTATGTGGGTGTTTTGGAGCTGTGCCGCCATCCCCTCATCCACCACCCTCTTTGGCCAGTTCCTCGGTCTCAATCATAATCCGAACAAAATTTCAAAGGGTGTGGCGTGTATCGAGTGGTTGTAAGCCGCAACCGCCATGGGCATCGCTACGTTCGCCGACAGGTCTTTATCCACCTGATACACGCGTAAGTGGTCGCTGAGGGTGCTGTGTAACCTTTCGATGGTTCCCCTGCTCTTGGGATGCCCGGGGGTATTAAAATGCCATGCCACATCACGTTTTTGCATTTCGTCTCTCACGGTTGCATTGTCCCCCGTCCAACGATATTCTCTCCGGTATGCCGTAGAATTAAAACCATGTGTTGAGGGCTTGTAATATGGTATCTAGTGACTTGTCCCCCACCGCGTACGCCATAGCCACTTTTCTAAATGGGTCGATGATAGTGACCCATTCAAAACCCCACCACGTGAAGGTGTCCACTTGAATCTCCGTCAATGGTGCTTCTGCCGTAGGTGATTCTTCCTGGCGTCCCTGTGGGGGATGTCTATCATATTTTCCTGCAAACTTCGCATGCTCCGATCACCTCCTGAATAGTTCGCTGTATTCCCCACCAGAAATAGCGCCTTTGTATTGCTTGTGCCTTCTCCTGCCCACCACGATGGTTGGTTTTTCCTTGGTGATACGCCAGTCTTTGCGTTGCTGCTCCACGTTACGCACGGTCTGGACCGCGGAAAGACACCAAATGAACGAGCTATCCACCCCCAACAGCTCTTTCTGCCACAGCTTTTTAATTTTGTCCCACACGGTCGTGTTGCACACGAATAAATGGTGCGTTTTGCCAGGTTTTGACACTTCCTTCAGGGCTTGACAAATTTGGTCTCTCCGTACTCCCGGTGGTGACCAAATCGTCGCGATCTGACTCCTACCGTACGTACTATGGAGTATTTTCAGAGTACCTGATGTCTGTGTTTTCCAAATGATCTGCCTCCGCTTATCATTGATGATTTCATCCGTCGTCTCCATATCCCGCGGTCTCTCCCCTATAGACTCGTCTGATGGTGGGCCCACTTTCCTGTCACTATCTTCCCGCGTGCTGCTCCTGCCCGCTTCTCCAGGCGTCCATTCCTCACTAAATTGCTTCATACTGCTCGATGATTCCCCTTCCTCTATAGCGTTCACCATAATACCGCGTGACAGCCAATCTGCCACGACGTTGTCTTTACCTGGCTTATATACGATCTCCAGATTGTATTGCGCTAAGAATTACTTCCACCTTGTTACCCATGAGGATGATTCTTTAAGTTTTCCAACCCATTGAAGAGGTCGATGGTCCGTATGTATTCGAAACCTGCCAAATACATAAGGACGGAAGTGCCCAATAGCCCATACTATCCCGAGGAGTTCTCGTTCCAGAGCGCTGTACCACGCCTCCGTGTCCGTCAGGCGTCTGCTCGCGTAGGCCACCGGTGTTTCCCCGTCCCCATCTTCCTGTGACAATACTGACAAGGAATAGTCGCTTGCGTCGGTGGTGATCGTGAATTCCTTCTCGAAGTTGGGGAAAGCCAAAATCGGTGCCTCCTGCAAACGCACCAAGTATTTGCGGATATTCTGTGCTATCAGCGGCGTGCTCCTTTCCGTAGTAAGTTGTTAATGGGTACCATATATTCTGCCATATCTGGCACGAAACGGCGGTAGTAATTGAGCGTGCCAAGTAATATCCGAATCCCTTTTACGTCTTTTGGCACCTCCATTTTCTGGATCACTTCTAATTTTAACGGGATCTCATGTAGCATTTTCCTCGTTGCTCCTAGAGTGCCCCCTTCAGCGGAAAAAATATCCCTAAACTGGCTCCACAGACTCTCCCTCCAATCCTCCACTCTCTTAACCACTCCTATTCGAACCATTTCACCTCTTACCCCCCCCCCCCCCCCGGCTTTGATAGGTTCGCTTTATTGATCCTCCAGTTCTCACCCTCGTTTTCTATGCTTGCGCCTACTTTTTCCAGTAGGCACCCCACTATTATCTGGTATGCCCACAGCATGTCTTACACAACTTGTACCTTTACGTCACCCATTACCTTCACCCATTCATCCAGCCCCACGACCGCTTTTTCCATTACTTCGCAGGGTCCCCCCAGAGTAAGTAATTTACACTTACATACCTTGACCTGGTGTACCCTCTGTCCTCCACGCAACCTCTCTAACGCACCAGAGATATTATTGTATTGGTGCTACCAGTATCAATCAAGCACATATCCCCCTTCCCGAACTCAATAATTGGCAACCCACACATCACTGTATTGCACCTTAGGATGCGGTCACCTCTCTGCTGCCACTCTCCTCAGGCCTCCGTACGCCGCTCCCATCTGCGCGATGGATTCTTCTGCCACTCTCGTCTTCTGCTTCCGCTGGGCTTCGACTCCTCCCCGTCTGTCTCCGACGTCCCTGATGACTTGTCGCCCGATGATCCGTTTTTTCTAGGTGTCACACTCCACATCTCCCAGATTTCCTGGTTATTCACCTCCATTGGTTCTGATTTGTGAAATTCCTTTCGACGAAACACGTATGGACATTGTCTTGTTACGTGTCCTTTTTCCCCACACTCAAAGCACTTTGTGCGAGGTCACTGTGCTACCAGAAAGCCCGTCTTTCCACAGCCATGACATTTCCTATCTTCTTTCCAAGGTGCGTACCTCGGCTCGTCCCTCCCAATCTTATCTCTCCCGTCGCTCCCCTGTCTCTACCGGCAAACGGCGTTTCCTGTCTCTTCCACACCGCTTTCGGGGTCCTGTTTCTCCTATATGAGATCCGGCCCCAATCGTTGTCATCTTCGTGCATTTTCACTTCTTCCTCTCTTGCGCTAGCATCAATCATTGCCTAGGCGCATTCGAGGAACGATCGCCAATCACACCTTTAAGAACGTAGACAGGAACCCCATCCTGCCCTCCACTTCCTCGGCGCTAGTAGTTTCTCTCAGTTTCTTATTTATTTTATTGTAGCGGACTACGAGGGCTGCAGCATACTGTCCACTATTCTGTCTCGGAGATTTCATTTCTCGAAACATTTGGAAGATGTCCTCCTCTGGGGTCCATCATCCCCCCCCCATATGCTTTCTTCAGTCTTGTCTTTACTATCTTCCATGGGGTTTCCTCGTCCACCTGTATCAGGCCCAGCACTTTCCTGTTTACCCTGCACACTAGGTCTGCCTTTATTGACTTAGCGTCAAAGATGGACAAAGGTCCATCTTGGCTTTTATCCTCTCCACAATTCTGCTGCCACCTTTGAGAAAATGATTCAACTCACCTAGTTCCCAGAAAAATTTTTCGAGGTCTTAGATCATCTTCCTCATGCCCCGCGACCTCACAGCCCGCACCTTCATCCATGCCAGCGAGTTCGCATGGGCTTCAGCCATGGTTTCGTGAGGTAACGCTGCCGGCCGCAACTTTATCATTTCGCTAACCTACTTTAAATAATACTAAAGCGAATGAGAAGGAACAAAAAAAAAACCAACTTGCACGTCAATGACTCGAACCCACTCCGCTCCCGGGTTTCGGCACCAGTTATTGATCATCAACGAAAAATTTGAAGAGAAAGGAAAGAGCTTGAATTAAATCACAGATCGAAAGTTGTCACAAGTTTATTGAGCCTTTTTAATCATCTCTATATACCTTCGGGACGTTTACATCCCGATGACTTGGGGATCTGGCTGGATACCTACGATGTCCGAACCTTAACTTCGAGACACTGAAATTTCTCTTGAGACCTCCAATACGTATGGAGCCATAATAAATTATTTGGAAGATACAAAGGCTGATTTCCATAAGTATCAGTTAAAGCAAGAGAGATCACTACGGATTGTAATCAGGAAACTGCATCCCACTAAACCAGCTAACGGAATAGAGGATGAGCTCACAGCTCTAGGATTCAAAGTTCATCAAATAAGAACGTGTTGCATGAGGATAAGTAACAAAAGGAAACGATTAAAACATTGTTACGCTTGTTGTTTGGGCTTCATGGACAGTAAATAAGTTTTGATTAGTAGGGAAATTCAAAGTAAGAGACTTCAGTGTTTTGTTTAAACTTAATTTTTATTTGAGAGGATTTCAGTAATATTTTTTTATTATTATCATTCTTTTTATGGTAATGAGATAAGTGGAAAATTTGAAAATTGTAAATTTCTTTATCTACTGATTGTTTCGGCTAGAGAAAATTAGGAAAAGCGTATGGAATGGGTTATTTTACCTGACCCAATGGTGAAGCTTACTGACAGATTCGGAACCCTCCCCACAATTTTTAGTCACGTTGTCATTTCAGTTCCACCTACTAAGCTGGCCTAATATGGAGAAACATGTCTATCAATAATAGAAGATCCTTCCACCGATTTCAAAGCCTTCTGGGAAATCGAAGACGTTCCAAGAACAAATCGTTCCCATCCGGATGATGTTGCATCTGAAACTCATTTCAAATCTACCGTCGACGGACGGGCTAATGGGAGATATATCACTGCAATGCCATTACGTGACCCCTCCCTGAAGTTCGTTAAACAGCCTATGTTGAGGGATCAGTACCACGAGTTTATGCAGGACTACTTATCTTTAACTCACATTAAAGGAATTAAAGGAGGAAGTGACAGAAAATTCCACTCATGTGATCCCTCACCATGCAGTTTTCAAAACTACTGATGGTGAACAGAAAATAAGAGTGGTGTTTGATGCAGCAATGGTGACACAATCTGGGTCTCTAAACGAGAGTCTATTTTTTGGTCCTGGGCTTCAAAGTGATGTTTCTGCCATCGTCCCGAATTTCCGACGGCATAGAATTGCTCTTTGTACGGATATAGTGAGGATGCTCGGGCAAAACTTGATAGCTCCCGAGCACGGACGTTACCAGCGCATTCTATGGTGCTTTTAACCTAAGGACACTACCTCTAAAATTCTTGGAATCCGTTGGAACGCTCGTGCTGATTGTTTTTATTTTGAGGTGGAACTGAATGGGGCCAAAATCACAAAGCGTTCTATGTTATCAACTGTCGCGCGGTTATTTGACCCGCTAGGTTTCATGGCCCCAGTGATATTCACGGCAAAGTACATGATTCATTCCCTCTGGCAAGAAAAATTGGATTGGGACGATTTTCTGACTTTAATCAAAGATCAATGGGTTGAATATTTGAAATAATTGCCAAGAGTAAGCAACATCACCATTCCTCGTTGTATCCATATCGCTGAAGGAAAGTTGAAAATATTTGGATTCTGTGACGCCTCACAAAAGGGATTTGCTGTGGTGGTGTACTTGCCAGTCGTGTCTGCTCACTTCAAGAATCAAACATTCCTCTTGTCTGCCCAGACTCGAGTTGCTATGTTAAAGAATGTTTCCATTCCGAGGTTAGAATTATGCTCAACGCATCTCCTTACAAAATTTTTAAAGTCATTGTCTCAGTTTGACCACTTGAACCAAATTGAGGATGTACTTCTTTTCACGGACTCCACTATAGTGTTTAGCTGGTTATAAATCCACCCGCAGCAACTTAACCATTTGAGGCCAACCGGATTGGCTACATATTGACGCCCACCCACATTTGCCAGTGGTAACATGTCCCTTTTCCCCAAAACCCCACTGATAAAGCCTCATGAGGCATTCAATCCAATAAACTAATCGATTTTGACTTGTGGTGGAATGGCCCAAAGTGGATGAATAAATTGCCGTTGACTCTTCCTGAAGCCCCTGCGGCATTACGAAGCCTGCCTGAGTGTAAACCATCAGATAACTCTTTTTTAGCTGTGTGCAACCCGAATTCTTCTTTTATTAATGATTTAATGGAATCTTCTTCACAATTTTTAAACTTTACTCGTAAAGTAGCTTATGTTTCCCGTTTGAAACAGCCACAAAACAAACAAACTTCTACTCTAACAGTCGCTGAACTGGGACAAGTAACCACTTTCTTAATCCAGCAAATGCAATATCCGTTTTTCCGAGCAGATTATGACTTTAAGACCAGGGAATGTACTTCATAACGTTTTAAGAGTCCTTGGCAGTTTTTGAAGATCTTTCTAATCTACTCAGGGTGGGCGGAAGATTTTCTAACGCACCATTGCCACGTGAGTTGAGGCTACCAGAGTTACTATACTGCTGCCTCCCAGAGCTGGACTAACAACAATAATTATTGTCCGTGCACACCAGAAAAACTTTCAAGTAGGTCCTCAAGCTCTGCAAGGATATATAATTCAGAGATATATTTTCGGTATCAGAAGCGTTGTAAGAAAACGCATATGGAAATACCTTCGTTGCTTCAAACTAAGAGCAAAACTCAAAGTGTTTTGTTTAAACGTAATTTTTGTTTGAGAGGATTTCAGCAATATTTTTTTATTATTATTTTTTTTTTATGGTAATGAGATGAGTGGAAAATTTTAAAATTGTAAATTTATTTATCTTCTGATTGTTTCGGCTAGAGAAAATTATGAAAAGCGTATGTAAATATTGTATACACAAACATATGTTTAAGATTAAAAAACAAAAGAAAGTGTAGGTTATGAAGTATGTTTTGTTTTTTCTCTTTAACAGCAGTTTTCATTTTGTTACATCAACATACAGATAGTTTACATCAGGAGAAGACAGTTTGAAGAACTATAAGGCTTGAGGAAGTAAATAAATAGGAGTTGGCGTATTAGAGGACAAGGATCTTGGCTTAGTCAGTGTTGAAGATAGCAGAATACGGGCCTGTTCCCCTGCAAACAAGAAGTCGTTATTTACTACAAGTTTGGACTTCTCGGCCTATCTCGTCTACAGATCTCTCCGTGCTCATCGCCGCCCTGCGGTTGTCTGTACGCACTCTTCTCCGGAACATCGTATTTGGACTTTTCGGCCATTCTCGTCTACAGATCTCTCCGCGCGCATCGCCGCCCTGCGGTAGTATGTACTTTTAAGGTGCAGGGAAATAAATTATAAATGCAAGTTAAATGAAGAAGAGCACAGATTTATTTGGATACATACGTACACAAACTCATGAACGGTCACAAGAGAAGTCAATGAGGCACATGCCAACCTAATCACAAAAAACGCAACAGTGCCGCCCTTATCGTTACAACTAAATATAAATAATATAAAACAAATAATAATATAAATGCGGAATTATACCAATACACCCTTCTAATTTCGCATTACTTACAATCTATTAAGTTTAAATGTTCAACAAAAATCGAGAATTTACTAAATGCTAAGGATTTGGTCATCAAATCCGCTATTTGATTAGAAGAATCAACATAATGCAATTTAACTATATTTTTATCAACAATATCTTTTACGAAATTATACTTTACATCAAAATGTTTGAACCTTTTGGTCTCACAGGTACTTGCAATTTTAATTGTGCCCTGGTTGTCTTCAAAAATATTAATTTTACCTTTAAAGTTAAAACTCTCATTTAATAATTTGTTCAAAAATAGTACCTCTTTAATACAGTCACCTAGTGCATAATATTCGGCTTCACGGCTACTTAAAGCAACTACGCCTTGTTTCCTGGATCCCCATGAAACAACATTATTATTTACCTTGATAATGTAACCAGATACACTTTTTCTGTCATTTTTGTCAAATGCAAAGTCTGCATCAACATATGCATTTATATGAACATCACTAGAGTTAGATTTGTCAAAGCTAAGAGCCATGTCAGGACTATGTTTCAAGTAATTATTGTAAGTTGAGGGCGATATCTTACCGCATACATCAGTTGATACACGCTGAAGAATTCTAGTAGCCTTCCAGTCCTCTGGAATGCTCTTCATGAATGATAACTTAGTTTGCTTCCCCTTTAAACAAATGTCACAAATTCCAACAGGATATAATGCACTATGCCCCATCCTTCGATGCATTAGACTGTTACATTTACAACATTTGCTTGTTCCTTAAGAAGGTGAAGTTTAATTACATACAGTTTGCCAACGAGATAGCCTGTCATAACATTTGATCCCCTAAATATTTTAACACAGGAATTTTCAAATATTACTCTCCATCCCTTCTCCTCCAACTTCATAACATATAAGAGATTCATTGTTAAATTTTTGCACACAAAAGCATCACTTATACGAACTTTATTTCCATCTTCCGACATACAAAACAAATTTCCTTTCCTTAACGCAACCACCGATTCACCTGCCTTTGCCACACTAATATCAACATTTACTGGTGTTGAATCTCTTAGAAAAACACTGAACTCGTCCCTTATAAGATGACATGTTGCACCTGAATCGACTACGAAGCATGCTACATCAGACGATTGTTTACAAACTACTGCCTTATCTGTTGTGGTAATACTACTGTTATCCTGGGTAGTAAACAGAAATTCCTCACAGTTGTTATCACTAAAAATGGCGGCAAATCCTTTATTTTTAAGTTTAGGACAATTTTTCTTAAAATGACCTCGATTTTTGCAATAATAACAAATAACGTTAGACATACTTTTGTTTTGACCGACCTTCAAATTTTTATTAAAGCTTTTAGCTCTATTTTTATAAGCTGAAAAAACATTTGCAGACGGGTGATCTTCTTTCTTCAAATTCCTCTAATATTCGGCCAGAAGTGTGTTTTTCACATACTCCAAAGTAACGGCCGTCTTGTCCTTACTACACAAAATGTCCATCGCAGACACCACAGAATCATAATCGGACGGCATTGCAACAAGAAGCTGGTTTACAACCTCATCCTCTTCTAAATTACCACCAGCCACTCTTACCTCCGAAACCATTGAATCAAACGTTTGAAAAAACTCTTGGAGAGGGCGATCATTATTGTATTCCAATTTTCTCCAAGCCTTCTGGGTGGTGACAAGCGATTTCATCCCACGCTTTTCATAAGTTGCTGCTAGGGCATCCATTATCCCCTTCGCCATCTTCTTGTCCTTGATTGTAGGTAATATATTATCGGCAAGTCCTTGCACAATAACGTTACGGGCTTTTACATCTTCTTGATTAAACAACTTGAGTTCGGCTTTCCCGTTTGGGGTTCCTCTTTTAGAACTCGAAGTACTCCGTTTTGCTCAAGTAACAATTTTATCCTGAAGTCCCAATTACCAAAATTTGAGCCATCGAATGGCTTTATACCGAAAGGAAGGTTCATAGTTGAACTAGCCATCGCATAAACAAACAAAACCGAAACCGACCGCGCACGTGAGTCCAACAGGTTACACCGCACCGCACAAACAAAAACTGAATCCGACTCTTTCGTTAAAACAAAACTTGCAAAATCAACACCCTGGGCCCATAACCTTTTAAGGTGCAGGGAGAAGAAGAGCACAGATTAATTTGGATACATACGTACAGTACACAAACTCACTCTAGAACTCATCCCTTCCAAGTTTATGAAATTCCACAGTAGCCTTTCCAACCACCCTAATCCAGTAGCACAGTCATTGCACTGCGCCACTCATCCCTATAATCCTCCTCGGAGACTGAAACGGCAGTGGCCTCGTGACCTACTATAAACGCGTGACAGTGGGAGTCCTGGCAATGGCCAGTTTCTCCAATCATGTCCTATTGTATGAATGAGCGAGTGAATGATGTAAATATGGTATGAATGAGATCATTTATCTGTATTATTATTGCCTTATAAGAAGGCAGATTGTAATTATTGCACAATAAAGATTGTTAACTAACAAAAAACACAAACTCATGAACGGTCACAAGAGAAGTTAATGAGGCACATGCCAACTTAATCCCAAAAAACGCAACAGTGCCGCCCTTATCGTTACAACTAAATATAAATCATATAAAACAAATAATAATATAAATGCGGAATTATACCAATATGTACGCACTCTTCTCCGGGACATTGTATTTGGACTTCTCGGCTTATCTCGTCTACAGAGGTCTCCGTGCGCATCGCCGCCCTGCGATTGACACACTCTGCTCCAAAACATCGTATCGGGACTATAAACTTTTTTTCATTATTTATTATACATTATATTTATATTTACTAACAATCAGGCCTGGTTAAATTAACTGTTAAATTGCTGATCAGTTTTTTTTTTTTATAAAATGAATGGTTATTTATATATTATTTTTGTTACTTTGTTTAATGTTTATGCCTTACGGTTGGCAATTTCGTAACTCTAACCGACTCGATCCAACGTCTAGCTTCTCACGACGTAACCGGAGCAATTTTTTGGCGTTTGGGGAATTCTTGATTCTTAAGAGCCCTGGCGCGAACACTTGTTTTTTGTCGATCTCGAGTGAACATTTGGAGTAAAGAAAAACTACGAGTTAACCTACCTGTACTATACAAGAATACAGGTCGAAAAACCATACTCCCAACGTGACTTCGTCCAATGCCATTGTCAGGCATATTGGCACATCAAAACCTACTGTCACTACCCTCCTGCAAAATTGCTGTGTTCAGCATAACAGCGAGTTATGCAAGAAGACATTAAAATTGCCTGGAGTTGTCTGCATATGCGTTCTGTCAACTAGGCTATCTGGTCAATTAAAAGAGTTGCGAAGCATATAGATTCCTGAAGTCTAGAAACGAACAACATCGTCGTCCAGAAGAGGAGAAGCCAGCCACAGGGAGCTCAAAAAGCGGTACAACCGGAAATTTGAGACCTGTCACTTTTGTCGATGCAGTTCCTCTTCCCCAGCATTCCACATCATTTTATTCAGTCCACTGCAGTGTCAATTAACACCTTCACTTTCCCCCTCACCCTTGCATCAGTGTACTGCCCTCTTAATAAATCCATTTCCGATTTCTAATTCATCTCCTTTCTAGACTCCATCCGACATCGTTTACTTGTGGGTGGGGACTTTAACACGAAGCACGAACATTGGGGCTCAAAATCCACGAATACACAATGACATAATCTCTCCTGACACATCCACCTATTGGCCATCAGATCCCAAACGAAATCCAGATTTCCTTGACTTCTTCTTGAATAGTTTGGGAAAACTAAACTATCCTGTTACGCGCTTCGATGACCTCTCCTCCGATCATAGCCCTTTGATACTAACCATTTCCCTAAGACCAACTGGCTTCACAAACTGGCTCCTCCTTCATTAATTAGGGGCCCAGTTAATTGGAACCACTTCAGCCAGATTTCCAGATTCTGTAGACCTCAAAATGCCCCTGAAAACATCCCAAGACCTAGACGATGCAGTGTATTCTTTCATTACTCTGATCCAGAGGTCGGCTTGGGAGGCATCGTCACCCCACCCTTATCAAAAAATTCCCAATAAAAATCCTTTACCTCAGCATCTCAAAGACCTAATCCAATCCAAACGCCGCTCCAAACCAGTGTGGCAAATAACCCGCTTTCCTGCTGATCGTCGCTCGTACAATCATTACTGCAGATAGGTAAAGAGGCATTTACCTTCCTTCCGATTCGATTCTTTTAATTCGCCCCACTCACCGATGTTTACCAGGGATAATTCCCGGTGGAATGTAACTAAAGTGATCCTAAAATATCATCCTGTTTCACACCTACACCGTCGTGATGATGGATCATGGGCGGCTGCTGATGAGGAAAGTTCGGATGAATTCGCTCTGCATCTTTCGCGTAGCTCACATGTCTCACAACTTCCTCCTAAAGCCATAAATTTCCTAATCTACATTTGCAAACTACGCACTTTCTTCTATTATGGAAAGATTCTATTATTGTCCTATTCGCTAAACCTGGTTAACCTCCCAATAACGCTTCATCTTGCCGTCAAATTAGCCTATTCCCCATCTTCTCAAGAACTCCTATTATAACGTCTACTTCCCATTGTTGAATCCAAAAACCTGTTTCCTACTTACCGGTTTGGTTTCCGTCTACGAGATTCCACTGCTCATCAAGGCCTTCGCGTAGTTAATCACATATCCTCAGCCCTTGAAACCAAACAGTATTGCACTGCTGCCTTTCTGGACCTAGCTCAAGCTTCTGACAGGGTTTTACACGCAGGTTTGCTTTACAATCTCAAAACATTTTTACTACATGCCCTTTTCCTAATCTTACAGTCCTACCTTTCAAATCGCTTTCTCCAAGTTCGCTGTGGTTTAAAATATTCTAACAACTATCCCATAAAAGCAGGAGTTCCACAGGACAGAGTCGCATCCTCAATCCGCTTTGGACAACTTGTGCAGACTACTTCAAAGAACATCCCATCTCTCAATAGAAAGTATATTACTAATCTACAAAGTTATACTCAAGCCAATCTGGACATACGTAATAGAGCTATAGGGGACAGCAAAAGTCAAACATCAAGTGCATTTAATCCTTTCAATCAAAAGTCCTGAGAACAATAGTCAATGCACTTATTACATCAGCAGCAAAACTCTTCATAATGATCTTAATATGCCCTACATTCTTGAAGTCATCCCTTCCAAGATCATGAAATTCCATAGTAACCTATGCAACCACCTAATCCCCTAGCACAGTCATTACATACCTACAATACTCTTTCGAGACTAATGCGGCAGTGGTCTCGTTACCTGCTACAAATATGTGACACTGGGGGTCCTGGCAAAGGCCGATTTCTCCTGAGTGTCTGTGGCTCTCGTGCTCTTGGTCGGCCTCTACTGGCTCGTATCCGGTGAAGCAGCTGATGTAGGAGCGCGATGGACTTCCCAAGATTCCGCTTCCTCTTTCACGTGCGAGGGAGGTGACAACCATGTGGATTTGGGAGGACTCTGGGCTGTTTGTAAATACTGTATGAATGAGCGAGTGAATGAAGAATTGTAAATATGGTATTAATGATAACATTGAACACAATTACTTATAGCTCAATTAGGCAGATTGTTAATTTTATCACAACAATGTTTTAATGACTATTTTATTTGCCGCAATACTAACGGTTTTATTTTTGCATTGTTTAATTTTATATTGCAACATAACTCCTCAACAAGCGCATACACTGTCATTGACGTGTTCACAACTTCAACTATATTTTTATATATATATTAAATAAGGATATGATATGGTTAGTTAAAAACAATTGTTGTTATTTACGTTTTTATAACATTTTGTTGCAATTGAAGTCCAGCCCCCCCCCTCCCCTAAAGTAAGCTATTGTTAGAGTAATTATAGGCTAATGTTTAAGGATATTAAAATTCAAATTACAATAAATAATCCTTTGTTTTAGGCTCCAGGTAAAATAATGAGTGGATACGACTCCGAAATGGTAAAAGGAATAATTGATAACATGCAGAATTATGGAGTTAACATAATAAAATATTGTACGCTAAAAAGTATTCACTTAATAGAGAAGGGGTCAGAATTGATGAGAAAAAAACCCAAAGTAAAGCGTTTACCCTTACATAGATGCCGACGGAATCCTGTAACCAATAAAAGAATTGCCAATTCTAATTTAAAAAAATCTAAAATAAAAAAATCAAGGAAACGCTTAATTACCTCGCATGTATCAGTTATAATGCGAGATCTACGTAAACTGAGAAGTGCTGAGCCACTTCTTCATCGCCGGGTTGTTACACATCTTTTAAGCAATACTAAATGGAAACGTCACGGAAATAAACGACGTAATACATACAAATCGTCTATTGGAAATATGAAAGATGGAACAAGTAAACCAAACAGAAACAAAAAAAAAATGTATCATAAATTTGCAACGAATTTCTCAGCTTCGTCCCCTAAAGACGGACCGGTTATTTTTAAAACTTGTGAAAGCTACAATCGTTCCTTAAAAAACGCAAACATTGAAGAATGGATAAGAACATTATTAATAAATGTAAATAAAACCATTACAGAGATTTGTTTTAAAAAATGGAACATTGATTACAAAAATCAATATTTAAGATTTTCATATGATTTGTTTTTACAATTAGACGCAATCAGTTCGTGGATCAGTTGGAAATTGAAAAAATCGCACTCCGAATCGATAAGAGCCAGTAAACGATGCCTAAATAAATGGAAAGCTACAAAATTATTAAATAAAAAATTTTCAACTGAGTTAATATATAAAAATATTCAACAGATCATCATAAAGATTTTAGCAAAACTAGATTGTTTATTAAAGTTCTTCTTCACTTCAAGTTCGCGAAAACCCCATGACAAACTGGACAAAAAAATAAAGAAAGTAACGAAATCTTTAAAAAGTATTATAAAAACACGTCAAAATAACAAACCTTTAGTTTGCAAACGACGGTTGTTCAGCCATTGCGAGCCATCGAAAGTATGGAGTTTCGAACAGCAAACACTTAATTCAAGAAAAAAAGGACATGCAAATGATTCTCAAGTCTTCCAAAAAGATGGCTTATGGGGCCGAAAATTTGTCAATAAAAAAATAAAGAAGGCTAAGTCATCTAATACCATAGAAGTACTTTTAGAGAGAGATCGGGAACAGCCTCAAACTAATGATAGATTCAATATGTTGACAAGATTTACGCAACCACCACCTATAACAATACCTCCAATTAGTTTGAGGTCTCAAGACTCTTCCATAAGAGGATGGTCTCCACTTTCTCGTGATCACGGAAGCACATCTATAATGACACTTGATCATGAAAATGAGGCATGTTCATCCCATAAAGGAACTTCGCAACCTAAGAGAATGGCGCGCAAGAGACGTAAATCCATTAATAGTAAATCGGCTAAACCTGCCCGCAGGCCCAGTCTACGAAAAGACGGGAACTTTTGTCGAAAACCAGTTAATAGGGAAAGAGAGAAATCAACGTCAAAATATTTAACACGTCCGCTTCACAAAAGAGACAGGAAAAGGGAAAGGAAAAATAACAACAGTTTCCCAACTAATAAACCATCTGCGTCCAAACCTATCAGAGTGGCCTTCAATTCATGGTCGATTCTAGGAAACCTTTCGAGTGCAGAAAGTCTATCGAACAAAAGAATTGCATCTACAATATCTCTTGATCATGGTAACCTATACAGAGAGCCAACAGAGACCAGCAATGCCAAGAGTCGGAAACCAACGCTTAATTTTGAGAAGAAGGGACCTTTATCTTTATTTCTAATTAGTAGGTATCCAACAAGTTCTAAACATACTCCTTATTACAAACCCAAGGAAAATGAAATGGTATTCATAAAATCTAAGAATGATCAATGTAAAAGATATAAGTCTACCAGTAATATAATGACCATACCGAAACCTAGGGTCTGTCTAAAAAAAAAAGAGAAATCGTCTCTAATACATGTCAACAGAGAAATAAAGAAGCCAATGTCCATAAATGTATTAGAGCCCATTATCAAAAGGAACCGTAAAAAAGCTAAAGAAAACAATACTTGTGTACCGAGTAAAAAAACATCTGCGTCCCATCCTATAAAAGCTAGATTCAATTCATTAAGTTCAATTCTGGGGAACTTTTCAAGTGTAACAAGTATACCGAACAAAAGCATTGCATCTACAATATCTCTTGATCATGGTAACTTATATCTAGGGCCAACAGAGACCAGCAAAGCCAAGAGTTCGAAACTAACGCCTAATTTTGAGAAGAAGGGATCTTTATCAATATTTGTAATTAACAGGTATTCCATAAGTTCTAAACATACTCCTTATTACAAACCCAAGAAGAGTAATATGGTATTCATCAAATCTAAGAATGATCAATGTAAAAGATATAAGTCTACCAGTAATATAATGACCATACCGAAACCTAGGGTGTGTCTAAAAAAAAAAGAGAAATCGTCTCTAATACATGTCAACATAGAAATAAAAAAACCAGTGTCCATAAATGTATTGGAGGCCATTATCAAAAGGAACCGTAAAAAAGCTAAAGAAAACAATACTTGTTCCCCGACTACAAAACCATCTGCGTCCAATCGTAGAAAAAAAGGACATGCAAATGATTCTCCAGTCCTACAAAAAGATGGCTTATGTGGACGAAAATTGGCCAATAAAAAAATAAAGAAGGCTAAGTCATCTAATAACATAGAAGTACTTTTAGAGAGAGATCGGGAACAGGCTCGAACAAATGATAGATTCAATATGTTGACAAGATTTACACAACCACCACCTATAAATATACCTTCAATTAGTTTGAGGCCTCAAGACCTTTCCATAAGAGGATGGTCTCCACTTTCTCGTGATCACGAAAGCACATCTATAATGACACTTGATCATGAAAATGAGGCATGTTCATACCATAAAGGAACTTCACAACCTAAGAGAATGGCGCGCAAGAGACGTAAATCCAGTAATAGTAAATCGGCTACACCTGCCCGCAGGCTCTGTTTACGAAAAGACGGGAAATGGTTTCTAAAACTTGTTAATAGGGAAATAGAGAAATCAACGTCAATAAATTTAACACACCTGTTTCTCAAAAGAGACAGGCAAAGGGAAAAGAAAAATAACAAGAGTGACCCAACTAAAAATCCATCTGCGTCCAATCCTATAAAAATAACATTCAATTCATTAGGTTCGATTCTAGAAAACCTTTCGAGTGTAAAAAGTATACTGAACAAAAGAATTGCATCTACAATATCTCTTGATCATGGTAAACTAGATCTAGCGCCAACAGAGGCCAATAAGGCCAAGAGTATGAAACCAACGCTTGATTTTGAGAAGAAGAAATCTTTATTAACTAGCTATCCAACAAGCTCAAAACATACTCCTTATTACAAACCAAAGAATAGTAATATGGGATTCACACAATCTAAGAATGATCAACTTAAAAGATTCAAGTCTACTAGTAATGTATTGACCAGACCAAAACCTAGGGTCTGTCTAAAAAAAAAAGAGAAATCGTCTCTAATACATGTCAACAGAGAAATAAAGAAGCCAATATCCATAAATGTATTAGAGCCCATTATCAAAAGGAACCGTAAAAAAGCTAAAGAAAACAATACTTGTGCACCGAGTAAAAAACCATCTGCGTCCCATCCTATAAAAGTTACATTCAATTCATTAAGTTCAAGTATGGAGTCATCGCTAACCGAAATTACAGATTTAAATGAAGTTTTGCAAAGTATGGAGTGCCTGAAATCCAATGTTATTGATAATGAAAATACAAACAAAAATCAAATGTCGGAGCAGTGTACATTGCCTACTACTCCTTTATATACTATACTGGAAACACCGGAAATACTTGAAAATATAGTCGAACCAACTATTACAGAGAGCAGCCAAATAGAGAAAAACTTTGAAAACAACAAAATTAATTTTAAGAGATTTTTGGAGGTAAATTATGGCGATAAGTTACAGTTAAAGTGGTCATTTTCGCAACGAGATCCTTATATGAGGAGTCTTGTTTTATCAGAAATGATAAAACCCAAAATGCTTAAATCTCGGAAACCTATATCTTTTGCAACGTATCAGGAAAAGAATCGTAAAAACCGTAACATTTTCCTGGAACGGTTAAAATCCAAACAACGGAACCTGCCAGTAAGCAATCACCAACGCGTAAGAGATAGTATCACCGATTTAAATGAATCAATTTACAAGTTGCAAAATGTGGATGTAACAAAAACTGATTTGCATTATAATTCAGCTTTAAAAGAAGTGTCCGATATTCCTATACAAGACAATAAGAAATCCATGAATGTGAATGAAGCTGTTTGTTTTTGTTTAGACAAATCCCTCCTTTGTTCTTCTTCTGATAAATCAGAATGTTCTGTTCACTCTTGTACTGAAATCATTACTGAACGAGTTATTTCTTCTTCTGCTAGCAGGGAAACATTTCTAAGCGTAGGTGAAATACAAGAAACTCAAGAAAATCAAAGTGAAGAACACAACCTTTCTGACCTTAGCTCACCTGAGATGATATCAAATACGAGTGATACTGACCTCAAAGCTATCAGCGGCGTATCGCTTGAAAGCGCACTAAATCATAACATTGGTTACTACACACAGGAACCAAGCGACTGTGATTATCACAGTTTAAGCAGCTCTATTTCACAGATTCATGAGCATACTAACTCCTCTGTAACAATGATCAATACAAAACCAAAAGACAATTATGTAAAATGTGAGGATAAGGATAATCAACAGGATACTGTGAAAGAGGTGAAAATAAGCTTACAAAAAGTAAGAGACTCTAAAACAAATCAGCTTATTCGACGTCCCACACCTCGACCACGCTTTTATCCTAGATCATCTGAAAGTAGTTCAAGCTCTGATTTATTATTAGAAAGTCGAACGGATCTAGGATTAATAATTAGCAATAAATTAAAAAAAATCAAAGAACACTTAATATCGTGCTTTTTGGAGAGTAAATACAGATTTTTTTCGAAACTCGTAAAATCGCTTACTGATGAAAATCAAAATCGAGCTCTATTACATTTGTATGAAACTGAAAATAGGCTCTTTCAGAAGCATCCAGTTTATGAGGTAAGAATCGTCATAGTTAATATAATTTAAACAATAAACCTTATTATAACCCGCACATATAATAATCAGTGCTACCGCCTAGAAATTCAAAACTAGAAATGATTATATTTTCACCCGTATGTATGTCTGAGAGTTCTATCTGTGCTCGACTACCATTCAAGCTGTAGGTTTGTATTTTTACACGGAGATCTCATTTCACATTGGAAAGACACAAAAATAAAGCCACCTCCTTATAAATAGCTAATATTTTGGTATTAAAACAGTCAATTTTTATCAACTGATATTTATATTAAGTTATAGTGTAGTATCATCTTCCATTATCTCCTTTGAAGTTGTTGAATGTTCCGTGTTAATTTTAGTATATCATCTAGCTGTCCTATTGTGTACGCAGACGTCATCTTGTTGATTTTTTTTCTGATGATGTGGCTAGCACATGACTATTTCATTTTGTGTACTTATTGAACGACCTCTGGAAAATCCGTTGTAGCAACCGCTAACTACATAAGTGAAATCACCCTATACTCTATTGTATAGATATTGTAAAAAAATGTAAATAACATGGCCAAAATATAAATCATTGTAAATGTGTTAAACAATAAAAAATGCGGGGTACCAATTAGTTATATGAGCTGGGACACCAGCTATCAGTACCCAGGTGTATAGATGGGCCCAAACCGCCGGCAGACCCTTCTTCAGTCGCGCTTTCAACACTGCTCAGTCGAAATACAGCACCTTCGATAGAGAGCTATTAGCTATCTACGAAGCAGTCAAATATTTTTGACAGCTTCTCGAAGCGCGGGAGGTAATCATTTACACAGACCACAAGCCGCTCACACACGCCATGGCCCAGCAAAGTGACACTTCCTGCCCACGACGTATGCAATACCTTAAGCCCAATTACATAGCCCAATTCACGACAGATATACGCAAGGGTGAGGACAACGTCGTGGCGGACGCCCTCTCGCCCATAGAAGCCATCTGTGTCCCAGAAAATTTTCAAAAGTTACACACTGCTCAAGTAGAAGATCAGGAATTGAAATTTTTCAGGGAGCATAACGCCACATGCAGGTTAGAGCCCGTCAACATCCCCGGCAGTGACATTTCTCTCATTCTTGCGAGACCTCACTGGGGGAGCCAAGGCCCTACTTACCTTCGGGCTTTCGACGATCCACCTTCGACCGGCTGCACAACCCCAGGAGTTCGAGCAAGTCGAAAAATGATGAGTTAAAGGTTTTTTTTGGCCGGGTATGAATGCCGACGTGGCTCGATGGGCACGATGTTGTATAGCATGCCAGACCTCAAAAATCCACAGCCCGACCATAACCCCTCCAGGGCAATTCGCGGACGCGGGAAGGTTCGAACACGTGCATATCGATGTTGTAGGACCACTGCCAACGTCTGAGGGAAAGCGATACATCCTCACCATGATTGACCGAGTCACGGGATGGCCTGAAGCAATTCCACTTGGCAACATGGAAGCTACCACCGTAGCCGACGCCTTCTTTAGTGGCTGGGTCGCCAGATTCGGCACACCCATACGAATAACGACTGACCATGGCCGTCAGTATGAATCAGACCTGTTCACGAGACTGACTCGCCTCCTGGGTATCGAGAGGATTCGGACCACCACCTACCATCCACAGTCAAACGGCCAAATTGGACGATGGAACCGCTCGCTTAAAGCCGCACTAACCGCCCACTCCCAACATCGTCAGTGGACACAAAGCCTGCCAGCAGTTCTGCTCGGCCTACGAAGTGTGATCAAGGATGACCTGGGGTGCAGTGTCGCTGAGCGAACATACAAAAAACCCTTACGTCTTCCCGGAGAATACTTTACACCAACACGAGTGGATCTTGACGTTCGACGCAACATCACACAACACCGGGAAGACACGAAAAAAACGTTCGTTAGAAAAGACCTCAACAACTGCACACACGTCTTCGTTCAACAAGAACACCGGCGTAGCCTTGAACCGGCTTATACTGGTCCTCACCTAGTAGTCAGCAGAAATAATAAAACCGTGGTCATAATGGCAGATAACAAGGAGACTCGCATTTTCCTAGACTGTGTCAAGCCAGCTTATTTGCGAGACACCGCAAATATAATATATAGAAAATATACCTGAACCAGGCAACTCAGAGCAGGTAGGAAACACTCCACCACCATACCTCTGCACTAGAAGTTCGGTAGCGTGACGGTAAAAATATACACGAAATAAAAAAATAAAAAAGAAAACAACTGTCAAACTTCACCGAGTATAGGTTAATTTGGGGGAGCTTGTGTAGCGACCGCTAACTACATAAAAGAAATCACCCTATACTCTATGGTATATATATTGTAAACAAATGAAAATAACATGACCAAAATATAAATCATTATAAATTTGTTAAACAATAAAAAATGCGGGGTACCAATTAGTTATATGAGCTGGGACACCAGCTATCAGTACCCAGGTGTATAGATGGGCCCAAACAGCCGGCGGACCCTTCCAGCCTCTGCCAGGGAACAAAGGAAAGCCACATCATTGGTCCCAACAATGATGATGCTTATTGGCTGCGGAGAAGGGTAGCTGGGTATTTAAGCCGGTGATTTGGCCCGTGTAAATCATTCTCCTGGCAACTACCGGCTCTCTCCGACTACCGGCCGAAACTCTGAAACCTGACTGCTTCTTTATGAAAAACCTCTACATCTCTTTTTCTCCTCACCTCGCTACGTTTTAGTCTGGCGTTGTAGATCCCACACCTTCCTAGTGGGAATCTCTGCCTTCGTCTCGCTAAATCTAGCACCTCCTTGGGAGAGACCTCTCCCTAGTGGACAACGTTAGTCGCGGCACTGCAAACTTACCAAGCAGTGTCTCCCGTGACAATTCAGTCGGCCTCTCTCCGGTTCAAACTCGCCTTTGGGATCCGGACGGATTTTGCCTACTCTCACATACCGAGTGTGAATTCGTGGTCATTCCATGACCACACAAACTACCTACCTACCTACCCTATACCTCTTCTCCTGAACATAGTGCACTGTCGGAGCACATACCTATCAAATATGGAGTCAGATAGTAAAGCCGTCACGAAACGATTGTCCAGGTTGTAAACTCAAACAACCCTCACTTTATCACCAGGGCTAGGGTAACCAGGCACCCCCCTAGTGACGACCCGACATCTGTCTTATCCACTTCTGTTTTCCCTAGTGATCTAAGGGTGTATATTTCAAAGGTGTTTAAAAGTGTACGCAATATGTTTTACCAATTCATAATATGTCATTTTTATGAACTGAATTGTTCATACCGCTGATTATTCTATCTTTGGCAAAATATAAACAGCGTCCTGTACCTGATTACATCTGTATTCTATCTGTATCTGACTAATTTAATTTCTTGGGTCTATATATTTCATCCAATTTCTCATAAAATTATTAAGAAAACTAAGGTGTTGTAAAGGTTTGTCGGGTCATCACGAGGGGGGATGCCTAGTTACCCCAGCCCTGGTGACGAAGTGAGGGTTGATTACGTTATGACCTGGACAATCGTTTCATGACGGTCTTACTATATGACTCTCCACATTTGATAGGTATGTGCCCCGACAATGCACTATGTTCAGGAGAAGAGGTATAGGGTAGGTAGTGTAGGTAGTTTGTGTGGTCTTGGAATGACCACGAATTCACACTCGGTATCTGAGGGTAGGCGAAATCTTTCCGGGTCCCAAAGGCGAGTGTGAACCGGAGAGAGGCTGACTGGATTGCCGTGGGAGACACTACTCGTTAAATTTGTAGGGCCACGACAACCGATGTCCGCTAGGGAGAGGTCTCTCCCAATGAGCCACTAGTTTTAGCGAGGCGAAGGCAGAGAATCCCACTACGAGAGTGTGGGGTCTAAAAAGGCCGGACTAAAACATAGCGGGGTTAGGAAGAGAGGTCCAGAGGGTTTCATGAATGAGAAGGCCAAGTCTTAAACATCAGTGCAGCCGCAAGTCATCAGTTAGAGCGTCGTCGGGAGAATGATTTACAGGCCGAGATCTGCCCCTATTTATAGTTAGTGGTGGGTCGTTAGGCCCAATTATCTGCCTCGTTATTGTACCCAATGCCAGCTCAGTATGCGGTGAGCCTTTGTTCTCGGCAGCCCTCAGGCTGGCCTGGTCTGGGTCGCTACCTGCTTCTGGGGGCAAACCCTCCCAGTCCCTAACTAATTAACTTGCAGCTGCGCTTTTTATTGTTTACAACATTTACAATGACTTGTTTATGTTATTTACATTTGTTTAAATTAATTTAAAATATATATATATAATAGAGTGGTATAGCCATTGGACTGTAATTAATTAGCAATTTTAAATTGATTCAAAATCAATGAAATAATTAAATCTGAGAATTTCAAAACTCTATCGATCGGCTTTCAACAAAATCGAAAACCCAAAATAACTATTCGTCCTTTCAAACCCCCTATAACGAAAAACTGTTCACACTTACCTGGGGTTGGATAGCTTCTTTCTTGAGCGGTTCGGCTTCTTGGAGAAATATGTGGGATAGGAAAGCCCGAATCTACCTGATGGCCACGCCAAGAATCCAGAAACAGCCAACAATTCTTACCCAGTGGGCGGCGATGAAAGGATCGTTTTACACATATGAAAAAACTCTGATATCAAGAAATGAAATTACGAACACCAACTATCGGTAAATTTTAAAATCAAAACCGGAAATAATTTTCCTTGGCTCTGTCAAACACCCCATTCGATCGGAGTCCTGATCTAGCCTTTGCAAATTAATAAAACACAATGGCGAATTACTCCCAAATCTGAAATCAATTGGCTTGCTAGAGCGCAGCACCTCACAGAGCTATTTCCCCTACATATAAATTAAACAACAATCTCGCGGTAATCTTCCCGCGTAAACATAGATTATAGGGTGATTTATCGTATGTTGTTAGCGGTCGCTACAAGGTTAAAAGAAATTACGGTATAATACCAGCTTTACTACTTAAATGTTTTCCTCTAAGAATAAATACCATATAAATGAGCGAATGAATTTGTTTGAATATCAACTTAGCTTTATGAATAAGAAATATTAGATTTCTAATAAATGTATCAGTGCCCAACGTTTTGATATACAATTTATGTCTGCACCAGATTCTGGTATGATATGGGTTATCACATCATATGAGTGGGCTCATAACTAAGCAATCAGGTATACCTTTTTACAGTCTCCGACGTATTGGAGGACTAAATGATAAATTAAACAATATATACAGTTGCACTGAGAATTAAAAACCATATTTTGTTTTTATTTATAAAATTTGCATCTTAAATTACACATTATTTTAATTTTCTCAATATTATCATCTGATTATTTTATGTGAATTTATTTTGTTTCATAAAAAGTGAAAATTCTTTATTTTAAGGTGACTGGTGAATTCGATAATCCAAATAGTAAAGATTTCAAAGAAAAATTTAATACCATCCTAATTGCCGGTGCAGCAATTGAGTCAGCACAGGACATCAATTTGGATAATGTTGGAGTATTAAGAAATGAGCGGTAAGTTGTGAATGCGCATTCACACTTTAATACTTAGTTTGTTTCAAGCTTATCCAAACCTAAGCAATTCAGCCATTGGGTGCTTGACTAACTAATATAGATGGTAACGTTTTATTTATTCTGTTTGAGGAGAGAGTACGTTCCTCTCGACAGATCGACAGCCACACATAAAAAGTAATCTTTAGTCATATCTTCTTTGGTAGCAGATAATGGACATTATCCAAAGTTCATGTTTTTTGTTAACCAGGTAGGGGTACCTGTCGACGTGCGATAAGCTGTGACCATTGTCTGCTCTCCAGATATCCTTTGCTAGCTTGTCACCAATCCTTTCCAAAGTTTTCCCATCGATCAGCCTCTGCTAGTCAAATATTTTCTATTTTGTGATGCAGCATTTAATAATATTACAAACATTTTAAAGTGAAGAGAAGCATATGGTTGATTTAGTTGAGAAAATTGCTTCAGTTATCGTTCAGCCTGTCCATTGCCTTCCTCTCATGGTTGTCAGTTTGAACCTTTGAGAATGTTGGCATAGTCCGTCCAAAACGATTGAGTGAAAATAAAACAAATAAAGCTGTGAGAGACCGAAGGTGCTTTATGTCTTGATACACACACACTTCACGCTGGCACTAAATCATCATTTATATCCTATAAGGCCTATCCATTAATAAATGCACTGTAGTCGTACTGGTCTCGCTTGATTACGCTAGGCAGTAGTTTCAGTCCTTGTTTCACAGCTACCAGACATTTTCCAAGGAAATTTGTTTGCTTGCATTTCCAGCCAAGTCACGTCTCAATCTCCACAAGTACTGCCAGTTCCTAATGAGCAGCCCCAATGCATGTGATGATGCTGTGTATGGTTCAGTTACTTGTTACAAGGGACAGTTTCATTCAGTCCCACCCAAGGAAATTTTTACTTTACCGTTGAATCAGCTATATTATTAAAAAATAGTTTTTCATGTGGTTAAAGTTTTGTGGCCCCACAAGGATATCAGCGAAATATCAACTTCAACACTTAACTTTGTCTTTAAGAGTAACTTGTTATAACCTCACTAAATATACAGCCCATATCCAATAATCAGTAGTTAAAACGTTGTTTGGCTTCTTCTGTTGATTTCCTCTCTCAATAATTCCAAACAAACAGTTTCAAGCCGATTCTCACATTTTCATAATAATCCTTTGGTGGATACACGAGATTAGGCACTAAACGTACACAATTACATTAAGGAGTTTTTTAGTTTGTTCCTGCCTAAAACATACTTAGCATACGTTCCCAGTTTATCCATCAGTTCAATTTGGGATTACCTTAAAGTGGTTACCCTACTAGATGATATTGATATCGTCCACCCATTTGGGGTTAAGTTCTTTTCTTCTAAGACTTATCCTTAAGGTCAGTTTTTTTGTTTGATCTTCATAATTTCAAATCAACCGTACTGGCGATTTCATCGCAATCTGTTAATGTTAAGTTGAACATTCATTTTAGTCCTGTCCTTGTTCTCGCCTTCGTTCACTCATGAACGCCATACCGTGTATCGTTCTTCTTCTGCTCCCCGGCATGGTTCCATTCGAATCAGTTCTTTGACAATAACGCAGATATTGGAAGAGGAATCAGACCAGAAACGCTTAATAAAAAAGATAAACCGCCCAGGACATTGCAGTTTATACCATGGGAAATAAACTGTTGAAGATGATCAGAAATGCTCTTCTTCAAAGTTCGCTATCAGGATCTCATGGGAGCGTTTCGAGCTCCTTTGGGAACGGTTTCAATTGTTCAAGTCGAGGCGGTAATGTCTTAATAATTAATAATAATTTCCTACCGCCAGTGACAGATCATTTTATGAATCCGTACCGGAGCATTCATGATGTCCACTTATTTTCATTGATTTAATACCAAGCCCATGGTTTATTTTATATCATTAACCTGAAATGAATTAAAAGTATTCATTAAAACTAACAATCTTAAGTAAAATACTACCCAGTTCTCAATTAATATACAGTCCACTTACCAGTTTTAATTAATATACAGTGAACTCACCAACCCCTTAAAGTTTTCAGTTTCTCATTTAGTCCTATTATGTTTTATTAAACTGTTGCTTACCATATTTTATCCAATTTCTGTTTCATCAATTTTAAAAATAATTTTAGTTTATATGTCTATTTTATTATTTATTTTAAGTAAATCGCATTTAACCAGTTTATGATGTACTCTTTTTTTCAGAAGTGGGAAATTATATACAAACTGCATTAATTCAACGACAGTCCCTAACATATTTGGTATTGGAGAATGTGTTCACGGTTGGCGAGACGAAGACATAAGCGACATTATTACCACTCACTATCACATAAAGGTAGGTTTTTGAAGTATTAACTATGACGATGCCAATTATTGTTGTATGCTTTAGTGCTAATTCATAATGATCAGATTCCAAATTAAACAATTAGTTTACTTCCCTAATTGATTACGATATAACTATCCGCTTTAGCATGGATTTGTATTATAAATACTCTGTTGTCTAGTTTAGGAGTTAAGGCCTGGGCACTGTTGGTACACAGTCTTAATACCAAAACATCGGGATGTAAACATTCCGAGTGTATGTGTATGGGATTAAGAGCTATGAATAAAGCAGTCTTATACTATCGTTTGCCCTATTCATTTCTATTACCTCTTTCTCGATCTTTTTTACTGTTCTAGTTCTCACGAACGTTAACTGGTGCCGAAACCCGGGAAGAATTAAGGAACACAGTTCGGGGAAATATTGTTGTGGCCCAATTTTGATCGATACACATAGAAGAAGAGATGACGGAAAGTGGCTTATTAAGACAGCCCGTCTTAAATATCGTTGATGGGACGGAACCTAGGAGAGTGGGCCTGCTACCGGAGACTCACGCAAATGCACTCGCCCTGATGAGGGTGAAGGCTATGAACACTCAGGATCTAAGAAAAGCGATTTTGGATCTGGAGAAGTTTACAGGTGAGCTGGGTGAACTTAATCACTTTTTAAAGGGAGGATACCGCCTCACAGCGTTAATCGGGACAAAGGTGGAAGGCAATTGGCTGGACCTCAGGGACGCGGAATCACTGAGAGCTACTTTGATATGTCGAGTAAAAAGAAGCATCCTGAATCAGATCCAAGCTGACGAGGAAACCCCATGGGAAGTGGTAAAGGCGCGACTGAAGAAAGCGTATGGAGGGGAGCGTTGGACCCCTGAGGAAGATATTTTCCAGATGTTTCGGGAAACGAGGTCTCCGAGACAGAGTAACGGACAGTATGCCGCAGGTCTGGTAGTCCGTTACAATCAGGTTACTGAAAAGATG
Source organism: Acanthosoma haemorrhoidale (assembly GCA_930367205.1). Classification (NCBI taxonomy): domain Eukaryota; kingdom Metazoa; phylum Arthropoda; class Insecta; order Hemiptera; family Acanthosomatidae; genus Acanthosoma; species Acanthosoma haemorrhoidale. The sequence continues at coordinate 102,880,984 of OV884009.1, read as the reverse complement.
AGAGAGACGTTTAGCGCTGAAGAAGTAGAAGGCCGGATGGGCTTCCTGTCAACAATATTGAAGGTGCAGCTGGCCAAGGTAACGGGAAGCAAGAAAGATTCGCTCCTAGAGTGCGCGCAAACGATGATCGACGCCAGCGCTAGGGAAGCAGAATTGAGAGTGACTGGAGCCGGGTCGTTTATAAAAAAATCAGGACCCCAAAGACCGTATGGAAGAAACCCGAAACAGCGTTTACGGGTAGAGATAGGGGGGTGACAGGAGAAAAGAAATTCAGAGGAGCAAGGCCTAGATATGTGCCTCGTAGAGAAGAGAGGAGGTGCCACGGATGTGGTAAGACGGGTCACTTGGTGGCACAGTGCCCTAGAACGAAATGTTTCGAGTGCGGCGAGGAAGGGCATATCGCAAGACAGTGCCCGTACGTATACAGAAGAAGGGAATTCGATAAGGCAGAACCTATGGAGGTCAACGCCCAAGAAGTTCGTGAGAGGCGTAGAACAACCCCCAGAGACACAGGATCGTCAGCTGATGATTCATCGGGAACATCGGAAACTGAGGGAGACGAGCCAGGGCGCCACAGGAGCGGAGAACAGGAGAAGTAGAAGAATAAATCGCGTCGATGGGAGCGGCGCGTAGAAGCCTGAGGAGAGTGGCAGCAGAGAGCCAACCACATCCTAATATGTAATACGGTGCGGAAAGGGATGTGCGAGTTGCCAATTATTGAGTTCAAGAAGGGGGAGAGGTGCTTAATAGACACAGGTAGCACCAATACGATAGTGTCGCGTAGTGCACTAGAGATGCTGTGTGGAGGAGCGAGTACACACCAGATTAAGGTATGTGATTGTAAACTACTCACTCTGGGGGGACCCTTCGAAGTGATGGGGGAGGCGGTGGTAGGACTAAAAAAATGGGCGAATGTAGGAGGGGAAATAACGGTGCAGGTCGTGGAGGAGATGACGCGTGACTATCAAATAATTGTGGGATGCGATTTGTTAGGACGAGTAGGCACGCGCATAATGAACGAAGAGAAGAACTGGAGGATTAGATTAGGGGATTTAACGTATCGGAGTCAGGGGGCAGTACGGGGTGGAAAGGTACGAATTGGGGTGGTAAAGAGAGTAGAGGATTGGAAGGAGAGGCTGCGTGACGAATTTAGAGACTTTTTTTCGTAGAGGGAGATCTGTTAGGAGCAACGGGGAAGACAGAGCACGAGATATCTCTAAAAGTAGAGCGCGTAACATACGTTAAAGAAAGGCGATATCCTCAAGCACTTCGTCAACACATCCGGAGGGAAATCGATGAATTAAAGCGTCAAGGGATTATCAGAAATAGCACTTCGCCGTACAATAGTCCCCTGTGGACGGTGAAGAAAAAAAATAGACCAGGCGAGGAAGAAGATCAGTACAGAATAGTTATAGACTTTAGAAAGCTCAATGAGAACACTCTAGACGAGAAATATCCGATTCCACGCTTTGAGGATATACTGGGTAGGCTGAGTGGAGCGAAAATCTTCAGTACGTTAGATCTGAAAGCGGGATATCACCAGATTAGACTGAATGCGAAAGATCAGCATAAGACGGCGTTTTCATTCGAACGAGGTCATTACGAGTTTACAAGGATGCCGTTCGGTTTGAAAAACGCCCCGATAACGGGCGGTTAACGGATGAACTCCTGAGGGGAATTGATGAGAACATCTGCCAGATCTATATGGACGACCTCATAGTCTTCAACCGTACCGAATCGGAACATATAGAGCACCTTCGGAGTGTTTTTAAGAGGTTAAAGGAATTTGGGCTGAAATTATCGATAGAAAAGTCGTCCCTGGGTCAGGAGACCATTAGTTTTCTGGGACATACCATATCTCGGCAGGGAGTCCAACCTGACTCCATGAAAATAGATGCAATCCGAAGAATGGCGGTGCCAAAAGATGTTAAAGGCATTCGGTGGTTGTTGGGGACGCTAAATTATTATCACCGTTTCGTGCCGGATATGGCGGAATTATTGGTCCCTATTATTAATTTATCACGCAAAGGGGCGCGAGTGATAATCACGCCGCTCATTGAGAAAAATATCCAGTAATGTATGGAACGGTTGCAAGAAGCACTTATCTTGGCGTTTCCAAATTTTGAGAAGGCGTTTACTGTCACAACGGACGCAAGTGAGTACGCCTTGGGAACGGTATTGCCCCAGGAGGGAAACGACGGGGAAAGGCCGGTAGCATATGCGAGCAGAAAGTGGACTGACACGGAGGCGAGTTACAGTGCCCTCGAACGGGAACTACTGGGTATCATCTGGGCCATTGGTCACTTCCGCCCATACGTATTTGGGAGAAAATTTAAAGTCCACACCGATCACAGACCGCTGCAATGGGTGGGGAAAAAGGAATCATCCGCACGCGTGACATGGTGGAAGGAGTTTCTGTCACAATACAATATGGAGATTGTGTATAAGCCAGGGAAGGAAAATGTCGTGGCAGACTTGCTATCGCGTGCCATTATGACGAATGCTATTGAGGACGGCGAGAAATCAGGGGGTACTCGACAATTCCTTGCGGAGTGGACGCCAGGAGAAGCAGGATGTACCGATCTGCGGGAAGATGGTGGCGCGAGAGATAGCCCCACACCAGAAGAGTCTGTTGGAGAAAGACCACGAGACATGGAAACGTCTGAGGAGATTATCAACGACAAACGTCACCAAATCATTTGGAAGGCAAAAACTTCGGGCCTGATGACGGTGACGTACGACGAATACGGTCGAAGCACAATTTCGACGATCTGGTCGGAGCCGGGAGTGAGGCTAGAGAAAATTTGCCAGGCACTGAAGGATGCGTCCAAACCGGGGAAAACGTACCACCTATTTGTCGTTAACGCGACGATTTGGGAGAAAATTAGAAGATTGTGGCAGAGCGAGCAATTAGGAATCGACCGCACGTTTATCGGTGCCTATCGGCGGTTCAGACGTTGCGTGACGTGGAGCAACAGAGGGAGGTCACACTTTTTTTTTCTTCTGTATTTCCTTCTGAATCCATAGAAGCTGGAAAGGCCTTGGACGAGTTGGTCTCAGAACTAGAAGTTCATTTATAGAAGGAGTAATTTCGCCCCCATTTACATAATGCAGCTGTGTGAAGATACGCTTCAGACGTTCTTGGCATTAGAAGTGTTCCTCGTGATGATTTGAAGGGATACAAAGGATATGAAGATGTTGACACCGGGTGGCAGCGAGTCGCTACCAGTATGCGCTTACGATGGTACCATAAGTTGGGTCAACAGCTACATATCTTCCTATGTAATTATAATGATTCGAGGTGGCAATACAAATTATAAAACAAATTATTGGGTTGAATTTATAACTATATTTAAGTGAACAGTGGGATAGACCTAGATGATATCATCGGAACCCTCAAGTCCGGTTCCTCGGCAGTCTGTTACTAATGGTAGGTGTTTGTGTGACCGGAGTCTCTGACGCAGGAATGACGTCTGGCAATGTTTGAGTATACGCAGTGGTATACTCAAATATGTTTTAGTTGGTTTTGCTTACAGATACGGATAATGGAAAGTAGATATAATAGGCGGGTTGAGCGCTTGTAACAAGGTGATGACCTTGAAGGGTGACGTATCATGTTATCTCATGACCTTGAGGTGATTGCCCGTCCTCTGCCGGGCGAGGGGGGTATAATTTCGGGGAATGGGTGTGTAATTTCTGGGAATTGGTGCGTCAAAGGGGGGTGATAAGAGCTTATAAGTGTGCCAGGAGCCGCCAGATGGTAGATCTGGCAACCTCGGATGGGAGATCGGGCAACACCGCATGGGGTGTGAGTCACTGTGACTCACTTAGTGCAGTCTGCTGGGGGCTCGCCCTGTTACGTAGTCCATTCAGTGATAAGACGTGCCTCATTCATAGTTCCCCTGTGACGTACCTGTGACCTAGTGACGCACAGCTGGGTCTAGTCCATTGATAAAATGTGTCCCATTCATAGTTTCGCCCAAGGGCGGGGTTTTTCATGGGTCAGGATATTTCTTGGGATCGTCTGTGTGTCCTTGTGACGTACATAGGGAGGTGATAAGAGTTGATGAGTGTGTCTTTAATGACCCCTGAGCTTTACGCAATATATATTCATGCATAATGTCGTCGTATGCATTCAGAATGAAATTAGTCACACAAGAACCATGTTTTTCCACTGTCAACTTTTCTCCAGTTAAAGCTGATTCAGAAGGGAGACATAGTGCATTATTACCAAACACCATTCGATCATCAATTTGCCGACCTAGTGGTTGTGGAAAGACTAATATTATTATTGGACTTTTATTAAATTCAAATGGTTTAAAATTTAAAAATGTTTATCTTTTTGGAAAAACATTACATCAACCTAAATACCAGTATTTAAAGAGTGTCATAAATCTTGTTCCTGAAATAGGATTATATGAATTTGAAGATGCAAATGAATTGCCTCAGGAAGTTGAATCCAATTCGGTGTGTATATTCGATGACGTCACTATGGAAAATCAAGATGTAATTAAACGATACTTTAGTTATGGTCGTCATATGAACCTTGATTGTTTTTATTTAACACAAAGTTATGTTTGTATCCCAAGACACCTTATCAGATGTAACATTAACTTTTTAATAGTATTTCCTAAAGATGAATTAAATTTGAAACATAATTACGAGGAGCACGTGAGCACTCCTGATTTAAGTTTCACACTTTTTAAAGAGATGTGTTCATTATGTTGGAAAGAGCCTTTTAATTACCTTGTAATTGACAAGAGTAGGGATCTGAATAATAGACGTTTTCGAAAAGGAATCGATACATTCATTGTGGATATATAAAGAGCATTGCGTGGTAGTGATTGTCATTAACAATCATGGACCCAAAAGTCACTCGTGAGATTATAAAAACTAGTGAGATTTTGAAAAACAAATTTCGATCATTCAAGCGTACTGTCCAGGATGTTGAAAAAGGTCGACAAGAATTTTTTACTCCCGTGCTCCATCCACTAGAAGACATTAAACTATCAGTAAAGTTTCCCAGGCCACCCCCGCAGTGACACCAAGAAAAGTAAAAAGGAGAGATACTAATGTTGAGGACGAATCACCTGATAAAAGCGGGGTAGAGTCTACTAGTATTTACAGGAAATCAACATTATTGCCAAAAACAATGTCTCACTACAAAAGAGCTACATCAGTTTCATCCGATGATACAAAAACTAGTACTATGCAAACGCCATTATCTCACTTAGCGGTTCCCGCTCATGAGTTCATATCACCAGACGTAGATGAGGGCAAATATGAGATAGATGAAGCGCTATCAGAAAAAGTTAAAGAATATGCTCAAACTCCAAAGGGAGAAGCAGAATTTAAAGAGCACCTCGCCACATTTGGAAATCTACAGAGAGAATACTTGGATAAGATGTTGAAAGGTGATAAGACACATGACTCTCGTTACGGCATTAGAGTCATGCCTTCTGGGGGATTAGCCATTGGTGACTCGACTGATGTTCAGCTTTTCGCAAACAGTGATGATATGTCTATTACGATGTGGATTATGAAGGAACACCGGGATTGCTGGAGCTACTCTACTTAAAAAATCCTAAAGATTACACAGAGTACGACTTGGAAAATTATAATAATATTTTACTCTCAACCAATGCTCACAAAAAAGGCTATAGTGAGGAACAGGGAGTATTAGGAAACAGGTCTGAGAAATATAGAAATATCATATCGAAGTTATTTCCACCTCAAACTTTAAAACCTCGCCCTCTTTCTCCACATCATCATCAGCTTCGAGCAGGCTAACTTCACTCCGTTCTCACCCTTACAAACGGGGATCTGGTCTTATGAGAGCCAATAAACCTCTGTACGAGTATTGGAACGACCCAAACGAACTATTCGATCGTCTTAGGCTGTTAATGTCTTCAAGTTATGCAGGGCATGAAGGTCATCAAAACGAAATAGAATCGCTAATTTAAGAGCTGCGAGAAGAAAATATAGTATATTAATGTACATATTTTTATAATGAGTTTCAGTACGTAGGTGAGCCTGAGAAGGAATCTGATGCGCTCACACGCGGATGCGTGTGCGCTCACACAAAATACTCAAAGAGAATTTATAGATGGATTCATTATCAAACATAAAAAGGACTGTTGTAAATGAATTACATAAGCCAGCACGCAAAAAATATCCCAGGCGAAAGGCAGTTTTGAAAGGAATAAATGACTTTTGGCAGATAGATCTAGTAGAGATGATACCTTATTCTCGAGAAAATAAAGGGCACAAATATTTATTGACAGTTATCGACTGTTTTACCAAATATGCTTGGGCCATGCCTCTAAAGCTGAAATCAGCGGACATTGTGACTAAAGCAATGGAGAGTGTGTTTCGTTCGAGTAGACAAACTCCAAAAAATATTCAAAGCGATCAGGGAAAGGAATTTTACAATTCCAAGTTTAAATCTTTAATGAAACAATACTCTGTTAATCATTATTCCACTTTTTCTAATATGAAAGCTTCCATTGTAAAAAGGTTTAATAGAACATTAAAAGGAAAAATGTGGAAAGCCTTCAGCATGCAAGGAAATTACACATTTTTAGATATCCTACCTCAAGAGTATAATTCATCATTTCATAGGACTATAGGTATGAGTCCAATTGATGCTCACCATAAAAAAGTAGAGAAATATTTGAAAAATAATGTCTATTCTTCATTGACTATGAGTAAAGTAGTACGAAAGCAGAAATTTGAAGAAGATGATTTTGTCAGAATATCTAAACAAAAATCCATATTTTCAAAAGGATATGTTTTAAATTGGTCATATATATATATATATATATATATATATATATATATATATATATATATATATATATATATATACTCTTTATTGGGCTATAATTACAATCTGCCTTTTATAAGGCAATCAGTAATTGCGATAAACGCTCTCATTCATACCATATTTACAATTCATCATTCACTCACTCATTCATACAATATTTACATACAGCCCAGAGACCTCCCAAATCCACTGCGAAGAGAGAGCGGAGCCTTAGGAAGTCCCCCACGCTCCTCCGTCAGCCGCGTTAAATTGGTCAAGTGAAATTTTTAAGATAGTCAAGATTCAAAAGACATACCATTTCACTTATTTACTGGAAGATCTGAAAGGACAAACGATTAGTGGTGCATTCTATGAAGAAGAGCTGCAAAAAGATAAATATCCAAATATATACCTTGTAGAGAGGGTTTTAAAAAGAAAAGGAAATAAACTGTATATAAAGTGGTTGGGATTAAAAGAACGTAGCTGGATTGACAGGAAGGATATTGCATAATGTTGTGAAAAAAACAAAACATTTACTCTTATAATAGACATTTATTATTTTTTTACAAAAACTGTATACATTATATGTATTGTTACTCTACATTAAAAAAATAAATCTAGTACTTACAAATTGTTGTTCTTTTTAACCTATGCTTATTCTATGCAATTAATAATAATACTACAATTAGACATTAAATTGATTTAAAATCCTTTTTCAGTTACAATACAAATTAAATTTAACGGTTGTTTTTTTATTCACCAAGGCTATAGTGACCATAAGGGAGTGTTTGCACTCCATCGCTTAATGTACGCCTTTTGTCATCAAATGAGCACAATGACTTTTTATTTATTAGTGAAGTTTGAACGTTATTTTTTTTAGATTGAATTATATAAAACGAAGAATATACACATTTACTACTTGCTTTAAGTGTGTTTAAGTAATCGTTAAAAGTAAAATCGTCAACAGCTGATTTTTTTATTCCCTTTGACTTTTTAACCGTTATATCTTTGTTTGTTATGTAAGAATACATTTTAGGTCTCAACCCGACAAATTCCACTATAGGATCTCCAAAGGTTTCATCTTTCAACAGACCAACTACTTTTTTGTTTTTTGCAGAATGACAGAAATGAGAAGTAGGAAAATTGCTTGTATCAAAATATTTTTGTTTTTATAATACAATATATTTTTTCTTTAAAAAAATAGTTGTAGTTTGACCCTCTGAGATATTAGCTCAGTTGTGTTTATTTGGTTGTGGTGTAAGTAACTGCAGTGAATTTATATTTTTTAAGTTTTTCTTGTTATTATTTTCTATGTTTGTAATAATAAATTGCTTATATGAATTGATAGAGTTTATGGAGTAAGGATTGTGCATTGCCAAATATCTATTTAATTTGGAAATTAAACTGATTGAATTTGATCAAATTTATTTTTAATTTATTAGTATCGTCCAGCCAACGAATGTCAAAAATCGCTAATTTGAAATGAAGTTGTAGTGACCCTAACTACATGAGTGTTAAATCACCCTATACTCTGGTGCATATATAATGTATTGTAATTAGATGTAAAACATGGTAAAAGCCTTTTCTAGTAATAAATCATGGAGGGATCGGCAGTCGTAAACAAGTCACAGAGAGTCGAAGGTCGTCAGCAATAAACCTGAGAGGGTATGCCACCTGACTGTCATAAACAGAACCGGGCAGACCTTGGGTCACCTTCCGGCGGTCATAAAATCTAAAAGCCATGCCACTAAACAGTCCTTTAGGGGACGAGGGATCACGTGGGGAAATGATATTTAAACAAGGGGGCTTCGCCCTGTAACACTACTCTTTCTCAGTCTCCTCATCTCGACAGCCGCTATCACTCGGTCGCGTTACGCCGGGGCCCCGGGGCCCTGGAAGTAAGTCCACTCAGTCTTCTACTAGTCTACTCTCTCTCTCTGCGCCGTCACCCTGTCTCACAGCCCTAGCAGACCCTCTGACGACTTGTACCTATTACGCTGCCGATCTCCCGCCCGAACTCTGAAAACTGGTCTTATTCTTTATGAAACCTCTGTACCTCTTCTCCTGAACACAGTGTATTGTCGGGACACATCCCTATCATAAAATGGAGTCAGATATTAACGCCTACATGGAACATGGTCCATGTTATAAACTACAACAAACCGCACTTGTCACCAGGGCTAGAATGATTAGGCACTCCCCTAGTGGCAACCCAACAATGTCATATAGTAATAGATTATAGTTCATTTGTTCATTGGAGTGTCTTGTACAACATACAAAAAGTCCCCACCAGAGGGGGGTGAGCGGGGGTTGGGGGGATGATTCCTTTTTCGGGGTTTCTTAAATATCTCGGGAAATATAAACTTTAACAAAATGACTCAATATACAAAATTAAAGAACACAGAATTTCCTATAAGAAAAACCCTGTTCATATGTTTCATAGTCAGTCTTTTGGGAGATAGAGCGAGGGTCCCCAAGTTGCTTAAAATTGCTAGTTGGATTTGTCAAGTTGCGCGTATTTCACCTGTGAAACTTCAGATATATTATGATGTTACGAATTTTTTATAATGCTTTATCCTACAGTTACCTCCCACAATCATATGGAGTGACTATATAAGTATCATATTTCTTACCAGTGGATCATACACCAGGTGTATCCTATCAAATTTGAGCATGTGTCCAAGATATTAGTGTGAAATCACTTCCACCTTTAAAATGTAACTCGATACATTTTAAAACAGATTAAACGTTTTCAATTTTATTTCAATAGTTTTAAAGTATAATTTTTCAATTTAGTTTATGATATGTTCAATGAAACGGCAGATAAACACGTTTTACTGTAGTTTCACAACAAACCACTTACCGTTTGACACCAAAAACTTTGGTTTCAGTGGCGATATTTAATTAATTTAAAGTTAATGAATCAGAATATACCTCAACATCTATCGATTCCCATCTAGAATTAATTAAATCCACTAAGGTGACGCCAGGGAGACTTGGGATTAACAAAAGGGCACCTGATGCTAAACGGTTGCTAAGCCAACTTTGCCGACCCCACCGATCGGGGAAACTGAATCACACCTTGATATTCAAGTTCCCTTGGATATTAAAGGGGATTAAACACAATGGTAAGGTTTTATAAACTGTTTAAATCATTGGTGCATGAAAATAAATCGTTGACTGATCAGCATAGGTTATAGTACTTGGTATCGAAACTTACTGGGGAAGCATCGAATATTTGCAAACATACCTCCATTTGAGGTCCGCGAAAAGGACATGCTGACTTCGTAACAAGATGCGTTGAAAAACAGAATCTACCTTGGGAACATAAATTCCTAACAAGCAGATTGGAAAACCCATTTTCAACCTAAGGCTTTATTGGTTAATGGGGAGGAGGTACGTAAATTGCTTGATATGCATTCAAGGATCACACCAATATCCTCCCAAGCACTCCCAACAAGTACTCTTCGACAGTTTTACTGCCTACTGCGGTAGTGCATCTCCATAATGGCGGGGGAAAACTTCAACATGTGCGTTTTCTGATTGATTCAGGCAGTCAGTGGTATTTTGGGACGGAAAAAACATGCTGACAATTTAACTTGCCAATTTCGCAGGCAAAGGCTACCGTGTCAGGCATTGGAGAGGAGTCAATCCCGGCAGACTATTCCCCATCAATCAATCAATCCCCACGTCTATTTGTAGTTTTGTTTCTAAAATGAATGCAGAGGTTTCATTTAACATCGAACCCCTAGTAAGATTATTGCAAACTTGTCGGCTGGTAATATTAATAGGTCTCAGCTGTATTAATTAACGATCACAGATGAGGGAATTGTTGTTGCGTTGCCCTTTCAGGAGAATCCTGATCGGTTAGGGGATTCGTTGGAGATGGGAAAATGGAGATCGATTAACTTGGAAAAACGATTATTGGATCATTGTCCACAAATCCGAAAGTTATGCCACGAGGTGATGCTAGATAATTTGCAACCGGCAACTAAATAAACTGGCTGACCACTACGCTAGGGATATTACGGCTAGGACGGGCTACTACCATATGCCTCCTCCGCTAGATACTGACCGGAACCACATGTTTGTATCACCGAAGCAGCTCAAGGCGATTCTTCGCCGGTTTCAGGGAACCGAGCAACAGGCCACGACGGGATACTAACAGTGCTGCTCAAACAAATGCTGAGGAGTGGGATATTACAACTCGCAAACTTATACAACTCTTGAATAAGATTGCGGTACTTTCCTGACACATGGAAACAAGCCATCATGTTTCCATTACTCAAGCTAGCAAAGAGCGGAGATCACCCAGCCCTCTACCACCCGATCAGCTTGCTACCACAAAAGGGGAGAATTTTTGAGAAAATTCTATTGAATTATCTCAAAAATTACTGTGCGAAAAATGACATCATTCCACCAGAACAGACTGGATTTCAATCCAGTATGAGCACAGAGCATCCCCTTCTAAAGCTACAGTCAGAACCTAGCCATAACTTGAATAGAAACATAGCCACGGCTATGATTTTGAATGACTGCACTCGAGCGTTCGACTCGGTGTGTCACGGGACACTGTGTCAAATGCTCTGCGACTGGGAATGCCCAGCTATTCAATTCTGGCTAGCTTCCTGGGCAACAGATCGATGCGGGTGCAGGTGGGTGATAGCTTCTCCGAAGCTATGCCACTGACCTGTGAAGTGCCCCCAAAGAGCCGTTTTATCCCCTATACTGTTCAACGTCTACACGTCTGAAATTGTAGGAGCCCGATATAAAAACACAACAGTTACTGCTTTCACTGATGACATAGCGATGTACTGTAGCAGCATGAGCACCAAGTTAGCTGTTGGACGAGCAGAAGCAGCTTGTAACCAGATCAGTGAGACTGATTAAGGAGACTCAATATCTCTGTAAAAGCGGGTAAGACTGACTGCGTAATTTTCTCTTTCCAATTTACACAGTAGGAACGGAGCAAAACTCACCAGCCAACAACCTAGTATATCTGGGAATTAAAATGGACAGACACCTCCGTTTTAGTAACCAATTTTCGAGGAACTGCGAAGCAAACCCGCAAGAAGTCTTGCCGGCTTACGCATTTATTGACTTCCCCCAATCTATCACTGCACCTAAAGCTCATGATATATAAGAGTGTACTCAGACCTACTCTGCTGTATGGTGCACCGCTTTTTCGTCATCTGACGTATACGACAGCTCGGCGACTCCAACAATTCCAAAATGGTATACTGATGAAAGGGGTCAGAGGTACTTCATTCGAGCAGCGGATCAACAGTGATCTTCACGAGATCTTTGATTTGCCGATGGTGGATGAATTCATTCAACGTAGACATATCAAAGTTTTCGACTCCCTTCATTACTTGACAAACCCGGTGGTTAACACGATAAACCCCGCTCCATTCCCCTATCGGTGGCAGGACACTGTCGAGGCAGGAATGCTTTAGTCTTAGGTTGTAGTTTTAGGTTTTAATTTGCAGTTTCCCTCTTTGTAATCTGAAAATGAGCCCCATCACCTAGTCCTGTTCACATTGTATTGTAATTTTAACTTCAAATAGAAATTTTTGTTTTTGTAAATATTACCTCCTTCAAATGCATCTGCACATGCAGCACGAGGAGAAAATTGTAAATATTGTTTATTGAACTTTGATCATAATTTGTAAAAATGTTTTTGATTAAAGGGGTTTTTAAAAAAAAAAAGATAATTTGCGCTTAGAGCATATCCCATTGGTAACAGATCCGTTGGTTATAGGTGGGTATTACATACCCCATCATGACATATTTAAACTCAGAAGCACCAGTACGGCTCTGAGAATAGTTTTCGACGTTGTTAGTGCTAAAATATCAATGTCAATGAGCAATGACATGGCTCCGCAATTGCAAACGGATATTTTGCTTTTTGTTAGTTAACTTTCGGTTATTTTAATCTCATTGAATATATCAACGAATTTTATGGATATTTATGTGTGTATTTTTGTGTGTTATAACGTCGAATATTCGTGCAATACATCGGGGCATTCTTGAGCTAATTTATTTATTTATTTTTGATCTACTCCAGTACAAAGGTAACCTTTTTAACTCCATATTTTGCAACTAGATTAAATAATATTACATAAATGATTACTATTGACTATTGTCTATGAGCCTGGATAAATATCTAAAATATATGAGTGGTTGATACAAGAAATATTTTGATTCAGAAGTCCAGAAAAGTTATAGCTGTTAAAAATTTTATTTTGATGATTTGCTTTCTAGTTTACAATCCATAATTGAAAAATCATCTGGGACTTTCTATGAATTCAATTTCAATATTTTGAAAAAAACATACTTTTACCACTGGAAACCATATATTTTTATTAATAGTTGACGTTATAGGTGTAAAATTTATAAGTTGTGCAGTATCCACAAGTTAACCTTTAATTAATTTTTGATCGAAATAATAGAAAAGTTTGTTTCGCGTCTATTACTAAACAGCTCCTCTCTGATCTTAGTGCATTTTTAAGTCACAAGTCAGAAGCTAATTTAGATTTATAATAATGATTTTCCCATAGTTATGAGCAAATTAAAGACAGTAAAGCCAACTTGAATGCATAGATATTTCGAAAAAAAAGTTTAGGATCCAATATTGGTAATCAAATGTATTGTCGTTGTTGTTCGAGCCAGAGGTTTTCAACGAATACTAGTTTGTCCATTCAACACCATCCCGGATTTTTCAGTGAATATGTCAATGTTGTATTCATACAGAATTATTTTTTTTTTACGATTTCAAGGACTGAGATGGCTCAACAATGCTTGTTGTGGCAACGCCTATACTGAGCAATCCACCTCGCGTGCTTTAAAAGCTGATTCCACTAACTCCCAACCAAGTTTATATCCGACCTATTCACTTTCATCTGCTTGGAACACGAAAACCCCGCCTACTTGTGCGATATTGTCCCGGATTCCTGCTAATTGGCTTCGACTGGACAACTCCGGGGAACCACTCACCGCAGGGGGACCCACAACGCTCGATTACATGACAACTGCAAAACACTTCATACCGACATCAACCCGAGTGAGCGCATATCCAGTAACAATGTACGACTATTTGTAGAACCGTATTGGTGTACCAACCAGGGGGAGCTCAAGCTCAATGGGGAGGTTTATCACCTGTTTGCAATAACAACACCTGTGCCCCCGGGCCTAAGCAACCACCTAGACTCTGAACACCACACTATTCTGTTTCAGTTCTCCGAGCAGAGTGTGCTTGGGGGAGTTCTGTTGCGACGCTTCCACTGGCCGAGAAGAAAACCAGGGCTAGTAGCACACGTAGTAGTCCCTTTGTAAAATAATTATAATAAACGGCCTGTAGTGAGTATACTAGTTTACAGGCGACCACTAGGAAACGAACCTGATTTTCTCGCATGTTAGTTTGGGAATATAACCTGCGCCAGCTACCCCTTCGACACTCGCTCGGCATTTACTATTGAGTCTCCGACTCGCTCAGGAACTTTATACTCCTCTAGCTGCATTGGTCCCCACTGCTATGTTGGAATTATGTACTTAGCTCTTAGTGCTGAAGGACTAAGCCCTTCTCCTAGTAGATCCTCTCGTCTTTTGCGTGTTAGATTAGCACTTATGGAAGGAACACCTTCCATGTAGACAACGGGCTCAGTGTCACCACACTCTCTCCTAATGGCATTCCCACCACGGTCCAGTCTGCTTCTCTCCGGTATAGGCTTGCTTTTGGGACCCGGTTGGTTTTCGCCTACTCTTAAAATCCGTGTCTGAATTCGTGGACATTTCAAGACCATACAAACTACACATATCTCTACCTTTTGTCCTCATCACCGTTCACTTCTTCAATAAGGAGTAAAGAATAATTATAACAGTATTGCTGACCAGCTATTGGGTGACGTTGCAACCACTTTAACTGCCATCAAAGTCACATACAAGCTTTCTTTCTTTCTCACTATATGTGCACCTTTCTGTTGAATTTTGAAAATGTTCTGTCAAAATACTGGGGCTTTTTGTATGGTCGTTTAAAGTATTTTATAAAATAACAAAATTATCAAATAACAATCAGTTTATTTTATTAATTTTTTCTTTCATAGCCCCTTTAAATTTACAGATAATTATAGATTCCCATCTAGTGAATCTATTTACAAATTATTTTTGTATTTCCTGTAGCATCGCTACATTATATACAGGTTTTGTTATTTTATAAAAATTATATAATGAATAAACAAGTATAATGATATACATTATACGTGACGGACTAAACTGACTAATAAAGGTGATGAGGCTCACCTTTTTGACGACACGAAGTTTATTTTTAGTTCCATTTAACCATTTTATATTTTCAGAGAATTTTTAGTGAGTGGGATGAAATGCCAGCACCTGCTGTGAATTTCGTAACGAAAGTTACTCAAACATATCCATATCAATATGCTTTTCTTGGATTGAGCAGAAATGAGGCAGTGAAACGGTATTCAACGGTTGTTTCATATATTGACTCTTATACATCGTTGAAATACAAATCAATTCTGAAGTTGGTTTGTAATATCGATAAAGCTGGAGTAAGTATTATTATAATTTTTAATTTAATGAATTTAATTTATTACTATTATAAGATGAATTGAATTCAAAACACCTTCTGCTTAATAATGCTCATGTGTATTTTATTAGAAGTTGGCATGAACTAAATATAATGAACAATTACTTTAATAAATACATGTTTTACTGTAAAAACATTCAATATAATAATAAAGTGTAACATTTTTATAGTAATTTTCTTTATTTTATTTTATAATACATGGTATTGTGTATTTTCCATACACCAGAGTGGCTCTAAACTAAAAATATAGCTAAAATTCACTCGTACAATTGAAGTGTAAGGTAATTTCTAATTTACATATAGGATAACAAACAAAAAACAGAACCTACCACTAGTCCATGTTAGATCGTTATAAAATACAAAGGCTATTAGACTTAATATAACAAGAACTATCAAGGAATCCGACCTTAAAAGGGTTTCACCTACGTACTAGGTTGATTTTAGTAACGATTCACGTTTAAAATGATTAAATATTTGTTGCAGTTTTTACTATTGTTAAATTGCTATTACATTATTTATTTATGTCGATTTTTTTCTTTAGTTTTCATGAAAAAGTGTTTATTTATTTTACTAGACAATAAATTCAAACATAAATAAGTTCAATAAATGAGCAACTTTCATATTTTTTTCAGGTGGAAACAGCCATTGGCGTTCACCTTTATGCCAAAGGAGCTCTTAAAATGATCAATGATTTAATTCCAGCTATGAAAAGAAACGATCTCTCCATTAACTCCACCTTTTCAAAGGTATTTTATACATATATATAGATACACTAGTATACCAAAAGTACTTACGTTATAGCTCTGTTTTAATCCTTTCCTTTTGATTTCAGTTTAACTTCTTCATAATTAATTTTAATTTCATTTATTAAATCATTAAATTATTTTGTATACGTATAGACACGCTCATATTTTTTCAATAAACGCATTTATATAAAAAGCATATTCCTAGTATTACGCATGCCTTTAATTTTATTAGCGCGCTATAGTTATGCCCTACTCGCTAACAGCCACACAGGATAAATAATTGTGAAACCTTGGACTCTGTATCGACTAACCACCTGCTAGTCTGTATTCAATTGACAGTAGAGTAGTGATCCCGGGTCCCACGAAGTACAACGATCGGGCCACTGACTAGGAACTATATCAATCCCAACTATGCCACCAATTGCATACGAACCCAGTCCTCTACAAAACAGAGGAAGTGGATCTGCAGGTAGCTTTCCTTAACCGAAGTTGTCGTCGATGCAGCTGACAACGACATACCGAACTTTAGCCCGAAGCCGCCAACGCTGCAATAACCGCCAGACGATATTCTTCGCACTACACAATAATTGGAAGAATAACTGGTACCGAACAATAAATCGTCAAGCGTAGAAAGTAGTTAACTATCTCACAACACTAATTAGTGGCTTGATGAGGAATTGGAAGACGGCGACGTAGTACGAGCGGCTTCGTAGCTTACACGGCGATCACCGTAAGCTTCGGGAGCTCCTTAAATCCACTACCAAGAAAAACTCAGTCGTCCGCCTTCATAACGGCAAGACCCTTTTACACAGTGGAAGAGGTGGAGGATAGGTAACTGCAGCGAACCCCAGCAGCTGGAAACAGGACAAAACTACATGTTTGTCTCACCGAAGCAGCTCAAGGTGATTCTTCGCCAGTAGGGGAAGCAAACTGTTTTGCTGAAACAGCTGTCGAAGAGGGTTCATCCTTTCCTTCATTAAACTCACAAACCTATACAATTCATGTATCAGGTTGATACAACCCGAAAGCGTTGAAACAATCTTGAGCCCAATGCGGAAGAAGAGAGGTGGCCAACCAGTCCACTACCACCCGATCAGATTCTCCAAAAGATTTTTCTGAATTACCTGAAAGAGTCCTGTTCTGAAAATTCCATGATTCCGTACGAACAAACAGGCTTTCAGGCTCATCTTTGAACAGAACATTCACTACTGAAGGTACAGACAAAATCCACCCTCAGTATCAATAGAAACATAGCTACAACTATGATCACGCAAGCTTTCGACTCAGTGACCCACGGAATAGTGTACCCACAGCTGGGGGTGCCACAGACTGGGAATGCCCAGAGCAGCTATATATCATGTTGGTTATCTTCCTGAAGGACAGAACGGTGAGGGTACGGGTGGGTGACTGCCACTCGAGCCCCCTCCCTCTAACCTGTAGAGTTCATCAAGCGGCGGTTTTGTGTCCTGTTCTTTTTAACATTACATGTCTGACATTGTTGGGGCAAACTAAAAGAAAGCTAATCGCTTTTACTGGCAATTTTGCGGTTTACATCTCTAGCACAAGTTCAAAAAGAGCTCTTACACTGGCCAAATCAGTTTGTAACGTAATCAGTGACAGACTGGGTAAGTTAAACATCATTTTCAACGCCGGAAAGACCAACTGGGTAATATTTTTCCTCCAAAAGGTAAAAAAAAAAAGCCTTGCCAAAACCCTATCCTATAATAGGGCAAGAAAACTCACCGGTTTCCTCAATGTGCTACTTGGGTATAAAAATGGAAAGGCAATAATCGATTTCTCTACCCATTTTAGAAACAAAATAGAAAAAGTACGACACATACCTATTACGTGAAATATTTATAAGGCCTACTAACTATTCATTCTAAGATTGTCATGTGTATTTATGACAACGATGTATCAGGTTGGGATACTACCCGAAAGCGTTGAAACATGAAAGGACATTTAGTGAAAGACAGGCACTAAAATTAGATATCATTAAGAACCTTTTAGTTTTAAGTCAATAAAACTTGTGTTTTAGAAAGTGGGTTTTTTTATACAAATAACTAAAAGAATAAACTTACAAGTTTCGTCATAAAAAACTTACTTTCAAATAATCACACAAATGAAAAAATGATAATATTTTTTTTTTAATATTCAGAACTTTATTGTGAAATAATTACAATCTGCCTTTTATAAGGCAATAATAAATGATAATATTATATGGATTTTTAAGACTAGTTTGAACTATAATTAGTTAATTTATTGCACAAAACATTTTGGCTTTAATAAATGAAACTACAAGCAAGCGTACTTAAAGCAAAACAAAAAAAAAATTATACTTTTTTTTTATAGAAACATATTTGCTTTTAATTACAATCTTTTTTCTAGACATGTATTTCTAGGAACAAGTGTTCATTGGTTTTTAAGAAAGAAAACATTTCGGTACATGATTCAGTAAAAATTGCAAATACCTACTTAACTTCCTTTAGTGTGTTGATTTTGATTTGTGTCTTCTCTGCTCCCCAATAAATATTTATTACCGAAAATAATCTTTCTATTGCAACACTTGTACCTGGAAGACCCAACACATATTCAAATTAGCGAAGCATAATTCAAAATAGGGAGCATATATCATCTTAGAAAAATAATTAACTATCCTTAGTTCCTATAATACAGTACTCAAAACAGTATATACATATAAGAATGACAAATATGATGAAGAAGTAAGAAATAAGTCCATACATGACAGCACGCATTTTGTTATAACATATAGTACGTGAGGCTTACAGTTTGACCTCAATAAATGGATAAATCTTTGGCCATGTGTTTTCTTTTAATTCTACGTTATTTTATGAAATGAGCTCGTATAAATAATTATTTTACGTTGTCGTGCGTGTTCATATTTACACACTATTTTGATCTGGTAATCTCATCAGCTATTTATTTATCATACTCGTCGATGCAATCCAATTAGAGCAATACCTCAAACCAGTGGTGATAACCCCATTTATTTTGTTACGGGTTGAATGTTTCAATATTGAAAATCCTGAATCAATATCGTACTGTACCTCGTTAGCATCTGATAATCTTCAATTCATTGGTGCTATGGCCACAGCTCCACTTTGTATACTTTGATACATTCCGTAATACAGCGTATTTTTAAATTAAGTAGTTATAATAAGCATCCTTAATTAAATAATAATGTATGGAAGTATTATCAAGCTGTGTGTATCGCAGAGGGTAAAATAAAACGAGTTAGGAGTTGAAAGCCTAACAGTAAAACAAAATATTATCCACAATAAATGGCGAAGAGTGAGCGAAATTACTCTCTCTTAGATTGTGAAAAATATATTTTTATTTTTTTTTTAATATGCTGCTCTTATATTAGATTGTAATTAAACTAATAGTAACATACTCGCTGATATATAGCTATTTTAAATAAATGTACATAGTTATTACATATAGTATTCAGGTAGATAGCACTATTTAGTTTTTTGTTTGTTTTTTTTACAGATGTTATTAAATATGAAAATGGAAAGAACGGTATATATCAATGGATTAAAGTCAGAAGAAAACGTCGGTATTGTTAAAAATGCTGAACCTAAGTTTTCGAGTTCCTCCAGCTTTATAAGCTGCACAGTCCCAAGAACAAGGGAACCAAAAAGTGAGGAAATGAAATATTTAGCGAGAAATTCTATGTTTGATACTAGTGAACCCATAACCGACAGTTCAGAAGAAACTGAAGGTAATGAATCTGAATCTTCCACGGGCGACGTGGGCGAAATTTCGAATTATAGTGAATACTAATCAAGGCTTGAAGATTCTGAAACTAAAGAATCGATTGGAGATTACGACGGATTCTGAAAATGTTTAGTAATAAAAAATTTCTGTACAAGAGTCTCTGAAACAACGAAATTTTTATTTTATACTAAATTATTATCAAGGCTTACAAGTTTTAACTCTTATGGACAATAAATTGTTTTTATGACTACAAAAAATAATGTTTTTTTACAATGCAGTGGAACCTTAATATATCAAACCACGAGGGGAACGAGAAAACTTCGATTTATCGTGGTGATTTATGGCTGACTTCGATACATAGAGGTTCCCACTAAAATAAAGCGGAATCTTGATATTGAAGTTTTTCCATTACCTTGGACCTGCCTATCACTCCTATTTTTACCTCTGCATATTAGGACTGGTCGAATTTTATACCAGGTGTTGGGGGCCAAGGTGCACAAAATTAAAAATATCTTTAATAGCGAAATCCCCGAGCACCCTAGTAAAATATGCCGATTCCGTTACCCCTTATTTGCAGTACAACTCGAGCCGCAGGCAATATAGCATCTAAAAAATGCTGTCATAAACCTAAATATCAATGAATTGTGAAAGAAAACAAGAATAATAATGATAATGCAAAATTAAATCACATAAAATCAAATTTATTGGAAAAATAAAGCATACATATATAATGGCGAACCACATTAATTCCAATTTTCTTTTCATAAACAAAATAAAATCATGATCCTTCTAAGTTAATAATGAAATTCAACTTAACAAAATAAAATTCTAAGTTAATAATTAAATTCAATTTAACAAAACAAAATTCTAAATTAATAATTAAATTTGTTTTGGAGAGAGAGATAATGGCGCAAAATAAAAATTGTTAGATCTGACCTCTCAATCTGTGATAATGTCGTCGTCTTCTTAGTGTTGAACCTGGCAATTTGATGCAGTGTCGGCAGTCCTCTGATAGAACGAAATTTCACGTTGGATTTCTCCACCTTACACATCCCAATTGCGTGCGAAATCATTCGCAAATTTTGAGAATGTACAGGCCGTTCAGGCAAGATGGCATAGTTTCAGTAGGCTTGATCTGGCAAAACTGACTTAAGGTAATCCTTTACGTTCACGTACAGCAAACAATAACAACTCTTCCCTAACTCTCTCTCTCTACCGTCTCCTATTTATTCTCTCTCTCTCTCTACCGTCTCCTATTTATTCTCTCTCTCTCTCTCTCTCTCTCACACACACATTGCTCTTTTCTTATTTCTATATCTTTATATCTAATTTATTTCACAACTCATTTATATTAAAAAAAAAAAACTTTTACTTTCGATTTACGTAATTAAATAATATCAAAATAAAGGAATTCTATTTACATTTTTTTTGTCGGCCCTTTCATACATACCGCTAACATACCGCCCACCTAAAATATTTATGATTTTACTTTGTGTCGTTTAACATTGGAAGGGGGGCGAGATTGTGAATGGTCCTCTTAAGTAATCCGCCGGCGCACTTTATTGTTGCGACCCTCACAATACCATCATCTCCAGAATGGAGCTCTACAAGTCTGCCCAAGTTCCAATTCAGAGGCATGGCATTGGTGTTCTTGATCATCACTATATCTCCTACTTTGGGCATGGAAGATGAGTTTGTCCATTTTACTCGTGCTTGTAGTAAATGAATGTACTCATTACTCCAACGTCGCCAGAAGATCTGAGTAGCATTCTGAATGAGCTGCCATCTGGATTGTCTGTTTTCATTGATTTCAGTTACGTGCTTCTCTGGTGGAGCAATTAATGATGAGCCAATTAGAAAATGCCCCGGTGTCAGGTAATCAAAGTCGTCTGGATTCCCAGATATTGTGCAAAGGGGTCTAGAATTAAGGACCGCTTCAATTCTTGAAAATATAGTTGAAAGTTCTTCAAAGTTAAATGCTCTGTCACCCAATGTTTTTTGGAGATGTGTTTTGGCTGATTTTACCGCAGCCTCCCAAAGCCCTCCAAAGTGAGGTGAGGCTGGGGGGTTAAAATGCCACTGTATGCCCTGCCCTGAAGCACGAGTGGCCAGTATTTCCATAGTGTCTGTCTTCCTATACCACTCAATCAGTTCTCTTAATTGACGAGCTGCTCCTACAAAATTGGTTCCGTTGTCAGAATAAATATGAGTTGGCAGACCCCTCCTGGCAACAAACCTATCAAATGTTGCTAAGAATGCTTCAGTTGTGAGGGCGGACACTAATTCCAAGTGTACAGCCTTTACCGCCATGCACACAAAGACGCATAGATATGCCTTTGAAACTGGAGCGTTTTTACGTTAGTTATGGAAGCAGCTGACACACGCACACCGACAGACAACACCCAGCTGACACCTGCACCATCGCCTAAGTCAGCACTCCTTAATCTAATCTGTCATTATATAATCCTTCCTTTCCTCTCACCAGCTCTCATTCATCTCGTTACTGTACCCCTGACGTATTACTTAATCACTTTGTCATATAAGTTGTATTCTTTTGTCTAGTTAATAAACTACTTTTTAAAAAGGCCCCTTTGGTCTTCAATTATTTAACTGGCGCCCGAACAGGGACCTTGGCAGTGTTTATATAACTTCAGAAGAATCTCCCCATTCAGCGATCCCGCGTTTGGCTAGGCTAGACCTGAGAACTTTTCGATTCTTTCCATGAGAAGGCCGATGCTATATTGAACAGGACTTCAGGACTGATCGAGCACTGGTATATTTTAATATACATTCACCGAGGCTCCAAGAACCACAAAATCTGTTATCTAGCGACCAGAGGAAGCCGATAGAAGGCAACATTATCTAGAAGAAGACATCACTTGTATTGGTAAATATATTTTTTGTACACATTTACATGCCCATTACTGACAGACTTAATATAAACCGTAACTTAGAAGAAACCGTAAACATGACTTCTAACGATTACAAAATTTCTACTACAGACCTTAAACTGATCCCAGAATTTGACGGAAATCCCAGCCATCTAGTAAGATTTATTAATAAAATAAATTTTGTAGCGAATAACGTCTGCACAACTGACAATCCACATCACGAATATAACGCGAAACAATTGATAGGACATGCAACAAACAAATTAGTAGGACATGCCGAATATTGCGGAAGACGGAACTATAACTCTTTACTAGAACTGATCCAAGAACTCAAACTTAACTTTCGTGACGACAAAACAATACCCCAATCCATAGCAGAAATATATCAAACTAAACCCTTAAGAAACGAACATCCCAATAGCTATGTAGAAAGACTGATATTATTACGAGACGACCTTGAAGGTAGATTATATACGGACGACACAAAAACAGACTTACAAAAACACACAGAAATAAACGTATTTGATGAACAAATAGTTGACCATTGCCAAAGACAACTTGAAACTTCAGTTGACAATTTCCTCCAACACCTACGAATTAAAAATTTGAGGGATTTGAAAAAGGCATTAAAAACCACAGCAGTACGAGTAGTCGAAAGAGCATACGGTAACAAACTAACACACAACGAATTTACACAAAGACGCAGTCAAAACCAACCACCCTCCACTAGCAATTATAAAGGGAGGAATTACGACCCACATTATCACGAGAAAAAACGTGAATTTTATGACAATAATAGACAACAATTTAATGACAATAATAGACAACAATCCCAACAACCAAGACAGTACAATCAAGAACAACCACGTTTTAACAATAACTACCCCCGAGACGAAAACGAAAGACACAATCAATCATGGAAACCCTATGAACAAAGACAATACTTTAACAAACCAAACCCCAGACCGGAACAAAGAGAAAATCAAACCGTATCAATGCGCACAGCCAGCAATCGCGTACACTACACGGAAAATGACAAAGACCAACAAATAAATGAATTACAAGACAGAATACAACAATTAGAATCTCGTTATGAGGATTTTTTAGACGTAGGTCCCAACAACAACGAACCTCCAGACCCGAATACCAATTGAATTACACGGACAGTCTCCCAAAAATAAAAGACAAAAAAGGCAAGACATGGCTGATTGACACTGGAGCTTCTAAAAATTATATCAATCCCCGTTCCTTACCCGAGGGAACAAAAATTAATTCGGAAGACTTTGTAATGAAAACTCCTACAGGCAGAGCCGAAGGCACTCAAAGCGCCATAATCGATCTCTATCCCCTGTTAGGAATTCAAGCAAAGGTAAAAATGCTAATTTACCCCTTTAGCAATCGTTTCGATATTCTTTTAGGATACGAAACGATGAAAGAACTGAAAACTGAAATAAAATGTCACAATGACGAAATAATAATAAACGGAACCAAACATAACCTGGAAAATGAAATTTACTATATAAATGACTTACAGACAATAAAACAACTAATTAGGACAGACCACATTGATAACAAGCTTTCGGACGAACTTGTGGTACTGATTGGTAAATATGGTGAAATAATAAAAACAAATGAAGAAAAATTACGCGCGACAAATTTAATTAAACACAAAATAAACACAAAAAACGAAAACCCTTGCTACACTAGGAACTATCGGTACCCCGTGCAATTCAAAAATCAAATAAATGAAGAAGTCGCGAATTTATTAAAAAATAACATTATTAGAAAGAGTAACTCCCCATACAACTCACCAGTATGGATAGTACCAAAAAAAATGGATGCCTCAGGCATAAAAAAAGTTCGAATGGTAATAGACTACCGAAAACTGAACGAAATGACGACTAATGACAAATACCCACTACCCAACATTGAAGACTTACTAAACAGACTACAAAAAGCAAAAATATTCTCAACAATAGACCTTGCATCAGGATTCCATCAAATCGAAATGGATCCAGATTCAATACCAAAAACCGCATTTAGTACAGAAGACGGACACTTTGAATTCTTACGAATGCCCTACGGACTTTGTAACGCACCACCCACATTCCAACGAGCCATGAATATGATGATAGCGAACGTCCCTAACGCTATGATATACATTGACGACATAATCATTTACTCAAACACAATACAAGAACACCTAGAACATCTCGAAAACGTATTCCAAAAGTTAAAAGAACATGCACTTTCTATCCAACTAGACAAGACTGAATTTTTTAAAACTGAAATCCCCTTCTTAGGATATATTGTCACTCCCGACGGACTAAAAACTAACCACAAGAAAATAGAAGCAATCACAAAATTACCATACCCAAACAACGAAAAAACGACTAGACAATTTCTCGGAATGACCGGATACTACCGAAAATTCATAAAAGACTATGCGAAAATAACGAAACCAATTTCGAAATCACTACAGACTAAAACATACGAGACAGAAGAAATAAAAAAGGCTTGTGACATACTAAAAACCCTCATGACAAATTCACCAATATTAGCATACCCGGACTGGAATAAGACATTTTACTTAACGACAGACGCAAGTGATAAAGCCATCGGCTCGGTGCTATCGCAAAAAGATAACGACGGAATAGAACACCCAGTAGCATTCGCCTCACGAGTATTACAGCCTCCCGAGATAAACTATTCAACAATTGAAAAAGAACTTTTAGCAATTGTTTGGTCTACACACCATTTCAAACCATACTTGTACGGTACTAAATTCCAACTACTAACTGACCACAAACCATTAAAATGGATCTATACAATGAAAAACGGAAACACCAGAATCATGAAATGGATCTGGAAATTACAGGACTTTGAATTTGACATAAACCACATTAATGGAAAAACAAATTACGTAGCGGACTTACTATCACGACAAAACGAGAACTTAGAACAAAACACAAATACTAACCATATAGACGGATATTTTGACGAATTTCTAAACGAACTAGCAATACTCCCGTTAGACGAAAACCCAGACTATGACACACTTATAGAAGAATTAGAAAACATGACTCAAACAGAACAAATAAATGACGCAATTAGTACATGTGGAGCAACTGTTCACTCCCAACGATCATCCAACGAACAAATTTGGATAGTAGACAATGACAAGAATATTAATATAGAGAAACATCAGATAATAATAAAAAAGGGAATAAAAGAAACAAACTTTACTAAACCATTTAACAAAAACAGACATGAAATTAAATTTGACAACTTAGACGACTTAGAATCACTAATCGAACAATTTATTAGACCCAAAATTACTTATGGAATTTACTGTGAACCAGATATCCCATTACTCCAACCATGGTACGATAAAACATTTAAAGACATTTCTAGACTAATACAAGAATCATACCCAACAGTTAAACTAAAAAGATACAAAAACTATGTAACCGATATCTTAGACAAAGAAGGACAAATTGAAATAATTAATGACTACCACATAGGAAAAACATCCCACAGAGGCACAATCGAAACATACGACAAACTTAGAAAATTATACTACTTCCCGTTAATGAAAGAAACAATTAATGACTTTATTAACAATTGTAAGACATGTAAGAAAACTAAATACGAACGCAATCCTATAAAAACAAAGTACATGATAACACCAACACCAAATAGACCGTTCGAAGAATTAATGATAGACACATTACATTTTGACAGAAAATATATCGTAACTATAATTGACACATTCTCGAAAAGACTATTTACACACATGATACCAGCCGTAACTGGAATTAACATATGCGAAGCCATTAAACTTTACTTAACACTATATCCAACACCCGTATCGATAAAAATGGACAACGGCAAAGAATACAAAAATAATTTAGTACTCAACTTCTTACAAACTAACGAAATCGAACCAATTTACGTGACCCCAGGAAATCCTAATTCATTAGGAACACTAAACAGAGCACATAGTACACTCATCGAAATATTACGAACACTTAACGAAAAAGAACTAACAAACACATCATTAAATAACAGACTAATGCTAGCAACAATAGCATACAACAATACCTTAAACTCTAAACTAAACATGACACCGGACGAAATAACATTCGGAATAACAAGAAGACCTAACAAACAAATAGAAATAAAAGAACAATACGTACAAAAATACCATGACGAAAAGAACATAATACATGAACTAATACGGAATAAAATCGTGACAGAAAAAGAAAATAGAACAGAGTTATTAAATACAAATCGCGAAGACCCACCTGACATAAATGACGAACAGATATATATAAAAACAACCCATCACCGCAAATACAATAATCCCTACAGACCCGTACTGTTGTACAAAGACAGAAAAGAAATAAACAAAACACATATAAATAGGATCAAAAGACCACGTAAACAACACTTGAGACCGAGACCAAACATTACTGTTTCAGAAGGAGAAAATGAATCCTACTCGGACAGTACTAATCCAGACACTTCTATGGACATTAACATATACTATGACAGTGACTGATATAAGAGATAACCCCGGAGTCCTACATTACACTATAAAGAACGCAAAGGTAATAGAAAATTACTACAGGACATACCATTTTTATGACATTAGCTTACTTGACAAGGAACTAAACAATATACAGAACAATGTACCATCTTATAGGGACCTACCGACATACCCTATAATCAAAAACCTTATCATACAAACACAAAACAAATTAAATCTATTAAAATCACACAACAAACGAACTAAGAGAGGACTAGTAAACGGACTTGGAACAGCTCTCAGCTGGCTTACTGGCACCATGACAGCTGATGACAAATCACATTATGACGAAGTAATAAATGAGTTAGGACGGAACAACTATAATATAGAACACAACATAGAACAAGACATAAAACTTAATAAACACGTAATTAAAAACTTTCAAAAGGACATACAATTAATTAATAATAATTTTAAAACAGAACAAGACAACATAATGAAGATAAACAAGGAAATGACATTCTTTGACATGTACATAATTCTGACACACCTACACAACAAAATAGATGAACTTACATTAACACTGGAACTATGCAAAATTGGCATCACACACTCATCATTAATGTCCCAAATACTACATGACATAAACCAAAATGTAAATCTAGCTTCTAGGAATCCTGAAATCCTGTGGATAATGAGTAAAATTTACTGCACTACTCATAATGAAACACTCCATATCTTTGTAGACCTTCCTAAGGCAACCCCAAATATAAAGACTTATTTACTCATACCTTCGCCTGTAAAAATTAACAACCAATATGTAACTTTAGATATAGACGAAACTATTATAATAAAAAAATTTAATATGTTATATACAACAAATTGTACATTTTTAAACAATGAATATTACTGTAAAAACCTTTTTATTTTAAATAATACTTGTATAAATAATATTATTTCATCTGGAACGATGAATGCATGCAAATATAAATTAACCAATACTAACATTAGATATATAGATAATATAAACAGTTTTATAACTACTAACCTCTCCAAATTAGACAATTGCCTTACTAATGATACTGTATACCTACCACCCGTTAGCTTACTCACCCTAGATCAAAATGATTGTTATAAAGAACTCCCCAAAATTTCAAGACATATAATAGACTCCACCATAAACAAATTGTACAATAAAATAGATATAGATGTAATCGCAAATATAAGCGAAATAGAAAACCTAAATATAACAGACATAGTTTTAGAACCACTTATATTTAATCAATCAAATACTTATTTTTATTTTTATTTAATTATAGGGGCAGCTATTATAATTGTAATCCTCTACTACCTTAAAAAATGTAAAACTACCAATTCCTTACAAAACCCTACACCAACAGTTGTATACCATCCCGGACAACAAGAGCCTATCAACATTTTGGCAACAAGGGTTTATCACCCAAATAACAGCCCTCATGCACCCGCAGCCATCAACTTAATTTCTTGATGGAACAAGAAACCTAAAGTCGGAAGGAGTTATGGAAGCAGCTGACACACGCACACCGACAGACAACACCCAGCTGACACCTGCACCATCGCCTAAGTCAGCACTCCTTAATCTAATCTGTCATTATATAATCCTTCCTTTCCTCTCACCAGCTCTCATTCATCTCGTTACTGTACCCCTGACGTATTACTTAATCACTTTGTCATATAAGTTGTATTCTTTTGTCTAGTTAATAAACTACTTTTTAAAAAGGCCCCTTTGGTCTTCAATTATTTAACTGTTGACTGAGTTTTATTGCAAAAGGCCCTGCGAAGTCGACTCCAACCATTAAAAAGGGGCGTCCTTGGTTCACCCTGGACAATGGTAAGTTACCCATGAAAGGATTTTCGGGTTTGGCCTTCATTTTAAAACATCTAAGACATCTCCAAATTATCTTTCTTATTAAGCTTCTTATACGAAATATATAAAACTTTCTTTGAATATTAGATTGTAGTGCCTTTGGTCCCAAATGAAAATATTGGTGATGAACGTGGTCAATTAAGAGAGTGGTGAAAGGGGCCTCGGAAGGCAGTAAAATAGGATATTTAGTTTCATCTGGTAATTGTGCATAAGCCAGTCTCCCGCCCACCCTTAGAAGTCCAGATTTGTCTTGGAAACAAGCAAGGGCTTTAAATCGAGGAGAGATATTTGCTTTAGTCCCAAAATCAAAATCATCAACAAAATATTGACGCTGAGTTTCTCTCATCAAATAATTTGTAGCTTCATCTAATCTGACAATTGTCAGTGCGTCAGTTTCTCTTTCATGGATTTTGGATTTGACATTTCTTATAAACCGAAAGACATATGCCATAACTCTTATCATTGTACGATAATGAGAAAACCTTGTCAGGAGTGATGTTATCAAATTTTCCCCTTGTGAAGATAGTAGACATACGGCTGCTTTGAGTTCGGGTAAATCTAACAAAACGTCTGGTTTCATGGGCAACTGTAATGGTTCCATGTTCATCCAACAAGGGCCTTTCCACCACAAGTTATTTTCCTTTAAGGATGTCGCAAATGTTCCGCGAGATGCAATATCTGCTGGATTCTGTTTTGATGGAACATGATTCCACTGCTGCGGATCAGTGTTTGACAGAATGTAACTCACTCTATTTGCTACATAAGTTTTTAATTGACTTGGGAATTTAAGAAGCCAGCTGAGAACTATTGTGGAATCAGTGAACAACATGATGGTCTTAATTGCATGGCGTTTGATAAACTCTGAAATTGATAGAATTAACTGCGTTAATAAATAGGCGGCACATAGTTCGAGGCGGGGCATGCTTATGGTTTTAATTGGTGCAAGTCTTGTCTTCGCCTTCAACAGAAATGTACGAACATCTGTACTTGTTTCGATAAGTTGTAAATAAATCACTGCTGCATACCCTTTCTCGGAAGAATCACGAAACCCAAAGATTCGAGCCTTGCCTTGGTTGGTTCGAATCCAGCGTGGAACCTTAATCTGGTTCACATTACTTAAATCTCGTAGGAATGTTAACCAATTGTTAATTATTTCTTTTGGTGGAGTGTCATCCCAACTCAATTTTAATAGCCACAGCTGTTGCAGGAATGCTTTAGCAAACAGTATTACGGGTGCTAATAAACCCAGAGGATCAAAAAGACGTGCTATTTAGGAGAGCATAGTTCGCTTGGTGATTTTGTCCTCGGTGATTGAATCCACCTGGTCAACCTCATACGAGAAACAATCTGATTTGCAGTCCCATAGCATTCCTAGAACTTTCGTTGGAGCCTCCATAGGGAGAAATCCTACTTGAGCTCTTGCATCACTAGTCACTGTTTTTAAAAACTGCTCACAATTGCTTGCCCATTTATGAACTTCAAATCCAGCTGTTTGTAGTAATGAAATCAATTGGGACTTCAAGTCTAAGGCTTCATCTAACGAATTACTTCCTGTAATGATATCGTCGACGTAAACGTCTTCTATTAATAATCGACTAGCCAGTGGAAATCTATCGCCTTCGTCCTCAGACAGTTGCTTGAGAACTCTCAAGGCTAGATAAGGGGATGAAGAAAGACCGTAGGTTAATGTGCCCAATTGATAAATTTGTATTGCTTCTTCTGGTGAAAACCTCCATAGAATATGCTGAAACTGTCTATCTTGCGGTCTGACTTGAATTTGGCGAAACATCTTCACAAGGTCTGTACAGAATGCAATTTGGTGAGCCCGGAAGTTCAAAAGTATTGTGCTAATATCGCGTTGTAATTTTGGTCCTACTAGCAATTTACCATTTAAAGATCCTAACGATGGATCATGGAGGCATCAAAAACTACTCTTATTTTCATTTCTGAATTGGCTGGTGAAATACGCTTAAACACCGCATGATGGGGTATTATGTTAGCAGAATCTGAAAGTGCGGGCTCCATGTGTCCAAGCTCAATGTACTCCTTCATAAATTCATGATATTGGGTCTTCAAGGATGCCTGTTTAGAGAATTTAAATTCTAAGTTATGAAATATTTTCATGGCTAAATTCTTGAAACTGCTGAACTTCGGGTTCGGGTCACGAAACGGCAATGCTACCATGTATCGCCCACATGGTAATCGTTGAAAATTGGTTCTGAAATGTTCTTCACAAATAGTTTCAAATGGGTTGATGTTGGTGAGTAGTGGCTCCTCCAGTTCCCAAAATCTTCTTAAAGTCTGTTCCACATTCGATGTGTCAGTTATACTTAGACATATGCCTATGGTAGGCTCAAATTCCAGATATGGAACCCCTAACACTACGTGACCAAAAATTGTCGGCAAGGTCCCAAATTGATCTGATACCTTTAACGGAGGCTCGTTGCACAAAATTTGTAAAAACAGATCAGAACCTAGTAAAAATTCAATTGGCCTTGATTGCCAAAATTGATCGTCAGCCAAATTAATCGTTCTAAAATATTCACAAAGTGAAGATGGTAACGGAGTTGAGGGCAAATTTGAGGTGATTGATGGCATAACTAAAGCATCAGTTTCAAGAATTTTCCTTTCATTTTGAAGAGGACTAATATGACATCGAATTATGCCTTTTGAAGACGGTATCTGCGTAAGACCAACTCCTGTCACGTTACGTTTTTTAGGTGACCATGTGAGTCCAAGGCGACGAGCGCAACTCACAGTGATAATAGAAAATTGTGATCCAGTATCTATCACAATTCGTACGGGCTCTAGATTCCCTTTCCAATTTTTAATATTAACTATGGCTGTTCCTAATAAGACAGTCTTAGAACCAGCAGCTGTAGCCACGACCCCTTCTGTCTCCATTTCATTTGGTTGAGTACCTGATGATTGGTCTGAAGAAGGAGTTTGAGGATTATTGAGTTTTCCAGTTGTCAATCTTAATTTAATGGCCTCATGAATTAGGGTATGGTGCTTATTCTTACATTGGAAGCAAACGTAATTTGATGTACAATTGTTTACAGTATGACCATCCCGAAGGCAATTGAAGCACAAGTGTTCCTTTCGAACAATGTCCATTCTTTCCCTAGGTGGGAGTGCTTTAAAGGTAAAGCATTTAAACAACAAGTGGTTTTGTCTACAGTACGAGCAATTATATCTTTGCTTTCGTTGTTCAGTTTTAGAAGTTTGATTATCGAAGGATGTTAATATTTTAGGCCGATTCACGGCAGAAACATTTGGTTTGGCACGAACAGAGATGGCTATATTCGGATCGGAAAGTTCCAGGATTTGACAACGTTGTTGAATAAATGTAATCAAGGAGTCGTAAGTTGGAAATTCTTGTCCTTGCTGCTTTTCTTCGTATAGTTTACGGGTTTCTTGATCTAGGCATTCAAGAGCTAAATGTAATTTAAGGAAGTCAGCTTCTTTGGCTATTTCGAGAGCCTTTAGTGCTGAAAAGTTTTCTGCAACTGTTTTCAAAAACGATCGTAAATACGTAAGGTTATTTACGGGGGAACTAACTGGTTTAAATTGACGTATTTTTTGTAAGTAAAGGGAGCCGAGAATACGTTTATTATTAAACCTAGTATTCAACGCTGCCCACGCCGCGTCCTAATTATCTGCTACCAGTGGAAATGCTGATACTATCTGAAGAGGTTCATCTTTTAATGATCCAATCAAGTGGTGAAATTTTTCAATACGAGTCAAAGCTGATTCATCATGTACCAAGGACAGAAATACATCTCTAAACTGAGGCCATTTAAGGATATCTCCATGAAAGCTTGGAATATTAATTTTTGGTAGACGAGTCCGAGCATTAGAGGTAATTGTAGCATCAAGCATGGTAGTGGCGTCATGAACGGTTGTTCCTGAAGTTTGCGCTGGCTGAGGAATAGGATGCATTATTGTCTCATAAATATTGTTACAATCGTAGACGCAATTTTTTGCATGAGAATAATGCTTTTCTTCATAGGGGAAGTCCTTTGGTTCCTTATTCAATAACAAATGGATTTCCTGCAATGATTCCCAGGACTGGACAAATTGGGTGTATACCTTTTCTAAACCTTTATATTTTCCTCTGAATGCTGGAAACGCATTTAAATCGTCCTTTGCAGCCTTTGCGTCCTTTCTAATTGCCTGAATCTCGAGGTACAGCTGAGTAATCTTCTGCTTTAACAGGTCTCCCCGTTGTTCCAGTCAGTTCCGGCATTTTAGGAAGACTTATCAAATCAAAACTAGTGAAATAAGTGATAAGCGGATCCGGCCCGGAGGACCAGTGTTGGGGGCCAAGGTGCACAAAATTAAAAATATCTTTAATAGCGAAATCCCCGAGCACCCTAGTAAAATATGCCGATTCCGTTACCCCTTATTTGCAGTACAACTCGAGCCGCAGGCAATATAGCATCTAAAAAATGCTGTCATAAACCTAAATATCAATGAATTGTGAAAGAAAACAAGAATAATAATGATAATGCAAAATTAAATCACATAAAATCAAATTTATTGGAAAAATAAAGCATACATATATAATGGCGAACCACATTAATTCCAATTTTCTTTTCATAAACAAAATAAAATCATGATCCTTCTAAGTTAATAATGAAATTCAACTTAACAAAATAAAATTCTAAGTTAATAATTAAATTCAATTTAACAAAACAAAATTCTAAATTAATAATTAAATTTGTTTTGGAGAGAGAGATAATGGCGCAAAATAAAAATTGTTAGATCTGACCTCTCAATCTGTGATAATGTCGTCGTCTTCTTAGTGTTGAACCTGGTAATTTGATGCAGTGTCGGCAGTCCTCTGATAGAACGAAATTTCACGTTGGATTTCTCCACCTTACACATCCCAATTGCGTGCGAAATCATTCGCAAATTTTGAGAATGTACAGGCCGTTCAGGCAAGATGGCATAGTTTCAGTAGGCTTGATCTGGCAAAACTGACTTAAGGTAATCCTTTACGTTCACGTACAGCAAACAATAACAACTCTTCCCTAACTCTCTCTCTCTACCGTCTCCTATTTATTCTCTCTCTCTCTCTCTCTCTCTCTCTCACACACACATTGCTCTTTTCTTATTTCTATATCTTTATATCTAATTTATTTCACAACTCATTTATATTAAAAAAAAAAAAAACTTTTACTTTCGATTTACGTAATTAAATAATATCAAAATAAAGGAATTCTATTTACATTTTTTTTGTCGGCCCTTTCATACATACCGCTAACACCAGGTATATCGAAGTTTTTATTAGAAAACCTCTGTTGCTGTCTTTATGCTTTGAGCACAAGGTTTTAGCCAAAATAAAAAGAAAACACTTCACTGTGAAACTCTTTTATTCTCTATTAAGTTTTTTTCACTATAACCCCTCTTTAACCTCCTCACTCACTCATGTCAATCGATATATTTAATCATTGATCAATCGATATTTTTAATAATAGTTATTAATTTTATTGTTATTCTATTGTTACCCTACACCTCTATAAGTCGAAGTTCTTTTGATAAAATCAATAACATTTAGCCAAAATTCAGTATGTTCTTTGAACGTCTATTCTTCATGTTACAAGCTGTAATATGTGTATTATTGTCATCATTTAGTCCAAATCCAGTTTGTGACAGAAGAGTGAGTGTGTGAGAAACTTATTTTTCGACTTTCGTTGTGTTTGTTAACGATTCGAGGAATGGGATATATCGAGGTTTTATATGATAGGTTCCACTGTAACACCTTTAAAAGTAATCAATGGATTCAGTCGTCTTTTAATCATCACTAAAATTAGTATTAGGTAGATAATGAGTCCAGTTTCGTCTGGACAAAGTCGCTAACATTTATTTATTTACTAAACAATTCTACATAGTGTGGTGCCACTATCACCATTAACTGGTTATAGGGATACACATAAGTGAGGTTCCGCCCGGACACAACACCTCATCGCTAGCAGCACTAGAACAAGCCACACTCACCAATCTCCTCTGAACACCCGATATATTATTCACCTGTAATATGTATTAGTACTACAGTACAAACTTTATAAATATACACCACCTAGGACCAGTTCCCCTCCCCCCAGCCCCAGCCTCCCAGTAAAAATACTAGTTCACAGTAGGGTGTAATAGCCTAACCGACCACTATATATGTGCCAATGAGCTGCCCATCACACATTCGCCTCTCGGGGTGTGTCTAAAAACGAAACGTTTGTGTTATGGAGCACGATGTCCAGGTGGATATTGAGGAAATAAAATCAACGTTTAACAATGTCGAGGGACAATAGAATAATCCCCCGAATGGTCTCAGCTGGCCACAATATAAAGCTATCTCCTAATATAGTCACCACCGCTCCAGAAGTGACAGCCCTGAGGAACGTCTGAGCAGTCAACCACATGATTTTTCACAACCATTGTGGCGAGTGGGAGCGGAGCACACGCCGGACACGAGACTTGACCACTGGCTTATTATTGTACCTGCAGAGCAGCGTGGAACCATCAATACGATCCCAGCTTGGATGGAGACAGTCTTAGCCCAACCGGTCTAACTAATGCAAGCCCAGTATGCTTCAATGCCCACTTCCATAGATCAGCATGTCTCCCAGGCAGTCTAGTTTATAGTTAGTGAGTAAGTTAGTTGTAGGGAACTCGAAGTTGAGTCCTGTCACCTGGTCCTGTCATAGTGTGTATAATTTTAACATGTTTGTTAGTTTCAAGTTCCACCTTGAAATGCAGCTCTGATGCATAACAAGGAGCCCAGTTTAGCCCAATACGTGTTTTTAATATATTTTAGTTTTCAATAAATAAATTAACAGGGGTTCAGAAGGAAACAAAATGGAACTAATTGGATACAGAAAGGAATTATCCGAGGATGGTATATATAGACTAAATAACGGATCTTAAAAAGGGGCTGAAATAGGTTAATTCCCTCTTGGAGGCGTGTAACCAATTACTTGCAACACTTAGGCTGTTCGCGCTTAAAATGGGAAGTTTCAACTTCTCAACTTTAATTCCGACGGTTTTCTAGCTTACATGTGTTTTCCCCGTGTGGGCCAGAAGCCCAGGAAGGGGTAAAAAAAAAAAAAAAAAAAAAAAAGTTTTCTAGCTAACATAAAATGAGGTGGAAGCGCTCCTAGCACTGTGGATCCATTTTATCCCATTATGCAGTTTGTATTTATTTCAATTTTCAATAATTAAATAAACAGGGGTTAAGAAAAATGGCAGGGATTCTTAATCTCGCTCTTGTACATTCACTTATAGCTTTACCACTGGCACTCGCTGCTATGTTCTAATCACTGTCTGTTCATTTACTTACACATCCTTCTCTCTTACCCGCAAAATGTAACTCACCTAGTAAATACTCACCCTTTTCTCCCCGTTAGACTATGAGTAATAAGAAACATCATCATCGCCATCACCTTGGCTACAGTCATAGCCAGTAGGTAGGTCCGGTCGGTGTTCCCTCTATGGTCATTCTTGTAGGTGCACCACACTGGATGGTTGTAAAGATTTTTTGGGAAGTAGGGTTGGCTGGGCTTAGTCATCTTCTGGTAGTTCTTCAGTTTAAGGTGGTGATGATGTTTGTTCGGGTTGTGGATGGTGTCACTTCACTTGAAGAAGAGGAATTCTAAACCCGTGGCTCAACGAAGGGTTTCAAGGATAAGTTTAAGTTGTATGGTACCTTGCGAGTTTGTTGGTTGTGCTTGTTTTGACTGCCCGGTTTATTCCATGTTGGTGGGTCCTCGTAAGGACATGGTACATCCGTTGACACTAGCTGGTTTTACTTATAGCGTTTTAAAATCTCTGACTGCAACTAGACGAGCTAGTGATAAGAACCAGCCAGCCGACTATTGCCCCAAACCCACCCGAACTTTGTTGCGGTGTATACAGGCTAGAAAGTTACCCTTTAAAATGTAACACCTATAAGTTTTTCTAAAAAACAAAATAAAAACGATGAATATTGTTTTAAAAAAAAGAACTAGATTCGGCCGTCACTTGTTCAACATACTTGTTCAACTGAATTGAATTCGATTTATGTATGAAATAGTCCAGCACCACATTATAAAGAGAACTTCACATATAATCTAAAACCCAAAAAGTATCGATGTTTTAAAAGCAACAGCCTTCAGAGATATTTATAGGACACTACATATATGAAATCACCGTTACTCCTGAATCTACAGTACATTTTGCCACATATGAAACCACCATGTAAATGTAATATGTAAAATAGTAAAATGTAAGAATGTGAATTGACTGCGAGAAGCGAAGGTAACATAAAAAAAAGGGTTGAAGACAAGCAATAAATGCATGTGCCTCGGACTGGAAGGACAGACAACCAATATAATATAACCATTTATGTTGTAGAAGAAAAAATATAAGTCAAAAGCAGGTCGAAGAGCCAGATGGGTTTAAGAGCAAGTTGGTCTCCAAAAATTTGTTAAGTCGCATATTCACTCGAGTCTAAAGAATTGCTAAGAAAGCCTCACCCCTTTTAACAGATAAAAGAGCCGCACGCCGAGCTGAGCTAAAAAAATCATCCCATGGTGGACCACAGAAGTGCTGGTCAAATAGGAAGGGAGAAGAGGTTCGATCTCACTACCCTGGCTGTGTTCTGTGGAGGCTACTTGCTGGTAGAACGCGGAGACTGAGAACAGCTCTGGTGGAGCCTGCATGGAGTTGTCATCATTGATTATTTAAGACAGAGTGAGTTTTAGTTAATAATGTATCATAGCTATTGCCAAATGTACAAACTCCAACAAACCATTAATCTTCAATTGATTATTTTTTAAATATTTTTGTTTATAAAGGCATAAAATCAAATTAGACCACTCAAAGTGTAAGCATACGAAGTGACTTCACTACGGAGCACCATAGGCGAAGTAGCAACATGTATATGAGGGAACTGCATTAACGCTTTCATTAGAACTGTGAATAATTATACGTGATATAATGACGTGGCCTTGGTTTTTCTAGAGGTTAGCTGTCTATTCAATCGAGAGTGCCTGTTACAATTTGGTGCATCGTATAAAATTTCCTAAATAACTGCAGTTAAATCGATACATACATTTCGAGTATTTTAAGGCATTGCCTGCCTTCATTGAGTGGCTACTTTTTTTATTGTAGTAAGTTGGTGATTTCTGGAGTTGAGTATGTTAAACATTTATTGAATGAAAGTGAGAGAAAGCTATTCATTTTACTTATCAAACCAAATGGGCACTGATTGAGCTTTAATTAAACCGAATACAGCCAAAAAATAAATATGAAAAATTATGGATGTCATGCGATGGAAATTGTAGACTGATATTTTAATAGAGATCTGAATTAATATTTACGATTTTTTTTTTCAAGAGTACAAATCTCCAAATTATAGCTAACATTTTGAAATATTATTGATGATGATAACAACTTTATTATGATGAAATTACAATCTGCCTTTACTTAATAGGCAATAAATAATTGAGATAAGTTTTTTCATTCATACCATATTTACAATTCATCGTTAGCTCGCACATTCATACAATATTTACAAACATTTAAAAACAGCCCAGGGGCCCCCCAAGTCCCCGCGGTTGTTGCCTCCCTCGCAAGCGAAAGAGGAAGTGGAGTCTTGGGAAGTCCCCCACGCTCCCCCACCAGCCACGTCACCGGATACGAGCTAGTGGAGGCTGACGAAGAGCGCGAGAGCCACATACGCTCAGGACATGTTTGGAGAAACTGGCCATTGCCAGGACTACCACTGTTGCGCATTTATAGTAGGTCACGAGGCCACTGCCGTTTCAGTCTCCGAGGAGGATTATAGGGATGAGTGGAGCTGTGCAATGACTGTGCTACGGGATTAGGGTGGTTGGATAGGTTACTATGGAATTTCATGAATTTGGAAGGAATGAGTTCAAGAATGTAGGGTATATTAAGATCATTATGAAGGGTTTTGTTGGTGACGTAATAGGGGGCATTTACTATTGTTCTCAGGACTTTTGATTGAAAGGATTGGATGCGCTTGATGTTCGACTTTTTTGCTGTCCCCCATAGCTCTATTCCGTATGTCCAGATTGGCTTAAGTATAACTTTGTAAATAAGTAGTTTATTTTCTATTGAGAGATGGGATGTCCTTCGAAGTAGTCTGTACAGTAGTCCAAAGCGTCTGTTTAGTTCTTGTCTTTTTAGCCTCGTGTGTGGGTTCCATGTCAGTCTTTTGTCGAGATGGAAGCCTAAATACCTTACTCTCAGACACGGGGAGAGGAATCGAATTGACAAAGACTAGCGGACAGGACTTGCGGCAGAGGGTAAAGGTTATGTGGGAACATTTTGCTTCATTGACCTTGATTCGCCATTGGTTGCACCAATACTCGATCTCATCAAGGTGTTTTTGAAGGTTTTGGGATGCTATATCAGGGTCTGAGTGAGATGACAAGACTGCAGTGTCATCTGCAAATGTTGCCAAGAAGGTATTGGTGGTAGAGGGGACATCAGCGGAGTATAGGTTATAGAGGATGGGACCCAGGACGCTGCCCTGTGGAACTCCTGCTTTTATGGGATAGTAGTTAGAATATTCTAAACCACAGCGGACTTGGAAGAAGCGGTTTGAAAGGTGGGACTTTAGAATTAGGAAAAGGGTCTGTGGTAAATATGTTTTGAGCTTGTAAAGCAAACCTGCGTGCCAAACCCTGTCAAAAGCTTGAGCTATGTCCAGAAATGCAGCAGTGCAATACAGTTTGGATTCAAGGGCTGAGGAAATGTGATCAACAACGCGAAGGCCTTGTTGAGTAGTGGAATGTTGTTGACGGAAGCCAAACTGATGTATAGGAAAAAGGTTTTTGGATTCGACTATTGGAAGTAGACGTTTTAAGAGGAGTTTCTCAAATATTTTTGAGAGGATAGGGAGTGGGCTAATTGGACGGTAAGATGAGGAGTCGTTGGGTGGTTTTCTGGGTTTGGCGAATAGGACAATAATGGAGTGTTTCCAGAGGAGAGGAAAGTGCATCGTTCGGATAATGCAATTATAGATGTAGGTTAGGAAGATTATGGCTTTATGAGGAAGCTGTTTGAGAATTTGAGGAGTAAGAAGATCATATCCAGGGGATTTTCGGTAAGGTAGGTTTTTCAGAAGGTATTTGACCTCAGAGGGATTAACGGCTTTTGGTGGAAGTGAGAGAGGTATAGGTGAAGTGAGGTAATCTTCTACAGTTGTGCTATAAGTATGGTTTTGATGAGAAAGGTGAGGTGTGAAAGTATGGGTAAGATGCAGAGCAAATTCCTCCGACCTATCCCCATCCGAAGCCGCCCAGGACCCATTATCACGACGGAGTGGGTGTGAAACAGGATGATACTTTAGGATTTTTTTAGTTACATTCCACAGAGAGTTATCCTTGGTAGAAAGAGAGGAGAGGTGGGAATTGAAGGAATCGGAACGGAAGGACGCCAATTGCCGCTTTACCAATCTGCAGTACTGATTGTATGAGCGGTGATCAGCAGGATGTCGGGATCTTTGCCATACTGTTCTGGAACGGCGTTTGGATTGGATTAGGTCTTTGATATGCTGAGGTAAACGATTATGATAGTGGATTTTCGGGTGACGATGGGGTGACGATGCCTCCCAAGCCGACCTCTGGACCAGAGTAGTGAAAGAATGCACTGCATCGTCTAGGTCTTGGGATGTTTTCAGAGACACTTTGAGGCCAATGGAACTGTAAGAAGCTGGTGGAAGTGATCCCAATCGACCGGGCCCCTAATAAATGAAGGAGGAGGTAGTTTGTGAATTGGTCTTAGGGAAATGGTTAATAATAAAGGGCTATGATCGGAGGAGAGGTCATCGAGGCGCTTGAGTGAATAGTTTGGTGTTCCTAAACTATTGTAGAAGAAGAAGTCTAGGAGATCTGGATTTCGGTTGGGATCTGATGGCCAATAGGTGGCTGTGTCAGGAGAGATCGTGGAGCAATGTTTCCGTGTGAGTGCAGACAGCAAAGCACGTCCGCGTGTATTCGTGGATCTTGACCCCAGTGTTGGTGCTTCGCATTAAAGTCCCCACCCACAAGGAAACAATGTCGTATGGAGTCTAGAAAGGAGATGAATTGGGAATCGGAAATGGATTTATTGGGAGGGCAGTACACTGATGCTAGAGTAAGGGGGAAAGGGAAGGTGCTGATTGACACTGCAGTGGACTGAAGGAAATCATGTGCTACCAAGGGAACTATGTGATGAGAAATGGAATTATGAACAATGGCAGCGGTACCTGCATGAGCTCTTCCATCTGGGTGATCAGTTCGGTAAGTATGGTACTGTCGAACCGTAAA
Organism: Acanthosoma haemorrhoidale; assembly: GCA_930367205.1. NCBI lineage: Eukaryota > Metazoa > Arthropoda > Insecta > Hemiptera > Acanthosomatidae > Acanthosoma > Acanthosoma haemorrhoidale. The sequence goes on along the minus strand of OV884009.1, from coordinate 102,839,442 downwards.
TGGTCGTTTACTAGTAAGTCTTGTTTCAGTAATGAGAGCTACGTCGATGTTCTTGTCGTGGAGTAGTGCTGTCAGTTCGTTAGTGTGGGTGCGAACACCATCCGCATTCCAAAGGAGAATGGATAAGGAGTCGGAAGGATCCACTTATGGATTTTGTTTAACGGGGATAAGGTAGGAGACAATATTTGTAAGTAGGGAAATGAGAGGAGTAATTAGGGTTCTGAACTCTGTAAGAAATGAGGTTAAGAGGCTGGTGAGATCCGAAGAACTTGAAGGTGGAGGAATGTACGAGATGTGTGGCTGAGGATGGGATAGAGTTTGTGGGTTGACAGGATGAACGGAATGCTGGGAAAGGTGATCTTGTGAACAGGGAGTGGGCAGTGCCTGTGACTGCTCTCTGTTGCGAACGGCATCGGCGAAAGAGACAGTAGGCCTCAGATTTCTGGCTGGGCCGCTTCTTGCTGCAAGTTTTTCTACTTCTGGCTGATGGCGTTGTTCGGTCCTCGACTTCAGCGTTCTGTAAGCCTCGCAGCCCTTGTAGTTGGCCGGATGGCCTTGCTTGCAAAGTACGCATACCGCAGGCGATTTCAATGGCTTTTTGCACAATTCGCTTTTGTGCTGCCCACTACACTTTACACACCTGGGAGGGTGGTGGCAGTAAGATCTAGTGTGCCCATATGCCTGACAGTTATGGCACTAGACGATGTCTCGTTTGGGGTACGGTTTTTCAACCTGTACCTTTGTATAATAAAGGTGTGTTAAATCATATATCTTCTCGACTCCAGGTGTCCTCTCGAGATCGACAAAGAACAGTGGTAACGCCGTTTTTACTGATCCCTCTTGTTGTCTATCCTCACGTAACACGTTCGTTATTTGGCGAACTTTGAATCCGAGAGCAGAGAGTTCATCTTCTATTTCATCAGCTGGTGTGGTCGGGTGCAAATTTCTAATCGCTACTCGGAGCGAGCGTTCTTGTTTCAGCTGATAGGTGTGAAAGTCAGCATTGGTTTCATCCAAATTTTGATAATTGCCCGATAAGTATCGGGAGTGTCCGGAGATATTTTCGTGTCCCGAGAGCGATTGAGGCACGTATATTTTCCGGTACCTACAATTTTGCTCATTTGTGAGCATAGTGATTTAAAGTTGCTAATGTTGCGTAAAAATATAGTTGGCGGCTTGGGCTGTGTTGGAGTTTTGTTGACTTCCATTTCTTCTGCTGGGATATTTTTCAACGCCTCAAAGGTGTTTGGCGTGAAGAAAGGTGACTCTATGGCGGTTTCATTATTGGATGTGCTGGCCTGTGCAGGTATCTCTTCCATGGAACTAGCCGCAGAAGAGGTTATTGGTACGTTCCTTGTTGAACGTCTCGGTTTTCGCTTTACAGGCGATGGTGTCGGGGTTGGACCTAGTGACCTAGATCTTTTTTTTGTATTTTGAGAAATTAGTTGTTGATAAAATGAGATTTTATCATAACAACGGTTTTTTGTTTGTAAAGAAAAAAGTACGTAGCGCCGGTGTGATTCAAGCTCACGACCTCCAGTGGCGAGTCATGGGTCTTGGCTCTGAGCCACCAGACCGACGGCTCAGAGATTCTAATTGCGAGTCGTTAGTGAACGATCCGAATGGTGCTATGACAAATGCTTCTCAATATGGCCGACTTCTCGGTCCGATTTCACTTTCACTTTTGTTCTACACAAATGTAATAAGCGATTTACTTACGTCTTGAGGGCTCCCTCGTGACCAGCTCACGTAAGTTGCCTGCTAGAACAATTTTTAGGATGTACAGTGGCCTAAAAACGGTAGAATAAAGTATATGAAGGACGAGCGAAGTTGAGAAGTGTTTCAGAATGTAGCGCATGCGCAAAAACTGAAATATTATTATTATTAATAAACAACATTCTAGAGTCTTATTTCATCTCAACTTATTATAGTCGGCATGTTCAAGCTCTACCAGTCACGATTCTAAGGCCGATCTAATTTGATTCAGAAGAGGAATCATATGCGGGATCGTGTGAAGATAATAAAGGAGAGGGAACCCGAAACTTTACATATAACCAAAATACACAATAAAAATATACTGGCAAAAATATTGAAAAGAAATAGCAATTGATGTCCAAACAGTAAACATAAATACACTTCATGTAATAAATGAGATATTCTGCTATTGATCCCACTATTTTTAATTATTAGCAACAATAATTAAATGCTGGTGCTGGACTCAGACCATCTATAAAAAGTTGGGTTCTAAACCGCCAAGTACGATCACTATTCTTGTACGACCACTATTCTTAAGAATGTGGAATCAACGTGTTATAGCTTGCATATCGCAGATCGACATATTCTAACGTACCTCGTTACCTTCAGTAATCTTAGTTAGTATTTATTTACTTGGATTTTTGAATACTCAAAATTATATAAAATGTAAGCAACTACAGTACATATAAATACACTGTAAAATGTAAATAGATTGTCAGAATCTATATTTGAATTGTATAATTTCATAACAAACTGATATAAAAAAAAAAATCAACAGCAATTGAAAAATAAATTACCTATATCATATAGTATACCATCTGGTGTTACTTAGGAAGAAGTTGGTACGGTCCTGGAAAGACAACGTGTTACTCCTGAATCTACAGTACATTTATTATTAATGACTGTAGAAACGTTTTCAGGTAGACCAATAGCTGTAAATCTTTGAATGCCTTATATTTTCTCAATAATAAGATTTAGATAGATTTAATTCAATCTGAATCACCTGGGACGGTTTTAGCCAGCACCTCCTCAAAGTGAAGCTTTTCAATGACGACCTGGACACGATCGAAAGGAGAAGGCCACGGGGAGACAACCCACGTCTCCCTGCAATAATTGCATGGTTCGTGCGCCAGTCTGTTCTGGTTGTGTTGATCCATCTTCGTATGTCGAGGAGGGACTTCTCCACCAGGCTTCTTCAGTGGGACGATCTACATTGGCTAGGAGATGACTATGGACATTCAGCCCCTCTACTGGCTGGCGAGGCAGATGCTACTGGCAGGGAAGGTGAAGTTTGTCTGGTTCGCTGATGGAAGAGTCAAATACAGGTAAGATAACGACTCACCGGTTCTTGTTATTGGAATGCTGGGGGACCTTGACTTCTTCTCAACCGTTCTTGTCTAATTTTGATTTCAATTTTCTTTCAGAATACTTATCTTTATTTCTACTGGTAACAAATTTTCCACTGCGCCTTACTTTCTACTACACGGCCTCCCTATATCCCCAAACTTGTATTTCTGTTCTCTTATCTTTCCAGTCTCCCTTCTTTCCTAAAAACTCTTTATATTTCTTTTCAATGTGTCATTATTTCTGTACTTATTTATCTTTATTCCAATATATTCCCTTTTTCCGAGAATTACGTCGTTGCCTTAGGGCCTTCCCACTAGTCACAGTGTTTCTAATACTTCTCACCATGTCTTATCTTTTTTTCAGGTGTAACGTAGATTCCAGATCCCAGCCTGCCCATTGTGATGAATTCCTTTTATATTTAACCAAAAACTGTTTCCATAGTATCGCTATTCCTGGAACATTGCTTAAACCTTATTCCTTCCTCATCTGTCTTCCTCCCCAACTATACCTTTTTTCCATCATATCCAAGTTGGCGATTGTACGGGTCTGTATGTAGATAACAGCCTGAAGTCCTGATCCTGGATCTTTTCCCTCATCTGTGTATCCACGCATCGAGTTCTTTGTCGTTGAGATTAACTGCAACTTTGGTTCAGTCATATATGATGTAGATTATCGTCCCCCACAGGTGTTTGTTTAGTCAACTCTCTTCAAGTTCGTTCCTCTCTACTACTATTACTATTATCATCACCTGCGATTTAATAATAATATCCTATCGGATTCAAAAGATAAGCGGTACCTAGAGAACATGTTCTTTCTCATCATCTCTTCATTGTCCCTTTCACTCATAACCACCCCCACCTGTAAGTCCAATACTTGGCTGGATCTCCACGTTATTGACTCCTCTGAAAATCATTTATTCATCTCAGCTGCCTGTTGTGTTCCTGTCCTCTCATGTCACAATTCGAATTTCTTACAATATCCAAACCCAGCTAACGATAATTTTCCCCGAAAACATTTTACTGAATCTTGAAGCCTTCCACAGCTGACTCCGTAGTGGACATTCTCACCACCAGCCAATAAAAGAAATCCGCCTAAAATCGTGAATTCACGGTAGCCATTCCTAAGCAAAGCATGGTCTCGACTGCACCATGACTGCTTAGGTCCTTTGCGAAATGGAATGTGTTTACTTGTCATAAATGGCCATAGCGAATGCACTGATGTTTTCAACAGGAGAGATAATACGAAGGTTTGGAAAGTTATTCAAGTCTTCAAAAAGTTGTTTGCCAGGGACGGATTGTGTGATTATTTGGTTACAGATGGAGGACCCCAGTTTACCATCAGAATATTCAACAATTGTCTGAAAAGAAATGGCATAAGGCACACAGTAATCCCTCCAAAACACCCAGCAACAAATGACGCAGCAGAAAATATTGTAGGCACGTTTAAAGATAAAATTTTTAAGATGTTAAAATCTGGTTAATCTATGGAGTACACTGTGGACAATTTTCTTCTGGATTACAGGTGGATAGAGCAATCAAGTACCAGAATGTTACCGGCTTATCTCATGTAAAGAAGAGAAGTCAAATAAAACTTGACCTCCTGAAACCAAATGTAGACCAATGAAGTAGAACTCAACCTGTGTCAGTCCCTCCTAAGAAATGGATCAACCCATTGTATCGACTTTCATAAAGTAATGGTGAACGATTTCAGAGTAAATACTGCAAATAAAAGGGCTAGAGGGAGAATAAAATAACAATTGCCACCTGTTACATTTTTGATTGAGACAGATAATGACACTCTATACAAAAGCCTTGTGTACTAAATAGTCAGATTTGTGAGGGGTATGGAAGGGAGTACTCCAGTTAGTCAAACCGAGGGAGCTACAGCAATAAGATCAGAGAGTACAGGAAAAGGGAAAGAAGAGAACCTGTCATGGGTGTTGGTGCTCATGAGTGCAAGAGACTCTATTGTTTGATAGTTCCAATTTTTATAAGTTTGTATGTAATATTTCTTTTGTTGAATTGGTTAAACCATCCTGTTCTGTAATTAGAAAGAGGGGAGATTGTGATAGCTTTGATGTGAAGATTTAGGTGGGCAGTGGAGGGAGATTATGGAGTAGCAGGTAGATAGCAATGAGAATAAGTTGTAAACAGGCCATGAATAAAGAGATGTTGTTTATCATATGATTGTTTGTTGATTATTTCAGTTACCCTATATACAACAGATAGAAAGGAACTGTTTTATCAATAAGCAAGAAGCACCCTCCAGAGGACTTCTGTGATTTAAAGCCTATAAGCTTGACAAACAATCTTGAAAAAAAACTTTGACAAGATAATCTATAATAAAATTGCAACCTATGTCAATGAAATAAATAATTTCAACAAATACCAACCTGGATACAGCACCCTAGTAGCTCTTATGAACCTAAATGATGGTATAAGAAAAAACATTGACTTTAGTAAGCTAACAATATTAGTAACCGTTTACTTCAGTCATACATTCAATATTGTACATCATGAATTACTGCTAGCTATTTTAAAATCGGCAGGATGTGCAGAATGTGTAATGGTGTGGTTCTGCTTCTATTTCAAATCACGAGTGCAATGCATCAGAACAGTGAAAGGAACATTGTCAAGATAGCAAATGATGCAGAAAGGAGAACACCCAAGGGTCAACTTTGTTTGCAATTTATGTCGACAGTGAGTCAGAATGTGTTGGCCAATGTAAAATTAATATTTACGCCAATGACTTGAATTTATATACAGCATCAAATATCCCAAATTTAAACATTAATAAAAACAAATTCAATGTAGACCTGCAAAATTTATTTGATTGGTGTGTGAATCATGGATTCAAATTAAATCCTATAATATGTACATGTATACTAGTTGGTCACTCTCAATTACTCATAAAAATGATTAAAATTCATAAATCAGTCAAATATGAAAAAATTATCATTAGAATATAGTGAAAAAGTTAAATGTCAAGGCCTTATCATTACCGAGAACTTATCTTGGGTTGTACGAATTAATAACACAATTAAAAAGATCTTCAATAAATTATATTGCTTTAAGAAATTCCTTAATTATAGTACAATATATAAATTTTAAAAAATCACTACATGAGTTATTAATAAAACCACATCTTATTTTCAACAAGTCTGTAATGTGTGATATAAATTATAAATTAACCCAAAAAATACAAAATACTGTAATAAGATTCATTATAAATCTGGAGGTAGGTGATAAAATTAGAGATAAACTTAAGCAATTAAATATTTTGAAAACCAATGAATTAAAAACATTACTGTGATCGGTTGATAAATGAATAAAATAATTAATATTATAAACACCTGACAAATCTGTATGAAAAATATAAAACACCTTTTCAGATTTAAAAAATACTTACAAGACTTGGCGCAAACATCATTCCAAATACAAAAATGGAGAACCAAAACATTTAAGAATCCTTTTGTAATAAAAAGCACAATGAATAAATAATGCATTCAATTACCAATCTCTTTAAAACTTAACAAGAAACCAATCAGTTTTAAAAAATAATTAAAAGCCTGTTAATTTTCAAAACACTAGAAGAATTTTCTAATTTTAGAAAATGTGTATCAAACTCAAATATCAATTAATAAAATTTAAAAATCTCTTTTATTTAGTAAAAACAATAATGTGTGTAGAAGTATAAAAAAGTACAAAAATCCAATTATTTTGTATTTTGATAGGCACTCTTCATTATCAAGTGTAATAATGCCTTAATTAATTATTTTCATGTAATAATGTTTCTTATTTTTTCTTTTGTTAGTAGTGCTTAATGTAAATTATTAATATTGTTGTAAGAGACCTAATTTGTAAAATGCAAACAATGTAATGACGTAGACCTATTGACATTGTAATGTGCTTTTTCGTTGATTGTAAGAAAGGTCATTCACGACCTAAATTTGCGAGATTTTGAAAATAAAATGTTATTCATTCATTCATTCCCTAGATCTTTGTATTAATAGAAGTAGTTGTTAAATAGTAAAATAAAGCTTTTTAAAAAGTCATCCCCCAGTTGTGATACTTTATTTGCACCCATCAGGGGAACAGGGACCTTTGGACATCAAAACAGAAGAGAAGGTTTTCTACTAGACCAGAAGCAGAGCTAATGAAATATTCCACATAATTGCACATTGGTGTTTGGGAGTAATTCCTCATCATGAAGGCAAGCCAAGAAGACTCGAAGAAATAATAACAGAACCTGGGATTGTCTACTTGAAGGTGTGTTAATCACTTTACACAGGTTATACAAGAAAACAAAAATCATAAGATCACACAGAAGACTTCGCCAACAGTAGTGGAGAATGAACTTTTAAGGTAGTTTAATTTTTTATTTTTATTTTTTTAAATCAGTAATTGTATTATTCGGAATAGGAACAGACTTATTAACAACATGTGCACAGATTCAGAAACAGTTCTTGACAATAATGGTGATAAAAGCCACATAAAGGTGATCCGACTAATAAATTATTAGAAAAATTATATTTGACAGTATGTAACGAAATAAATACAAAATGAACAAACTCAGACAAATAGCTCTTTCAAGACTCACAGGTGACGCGGAACAATTATGCATGTACGAAACTTTTTTATCAATAAATGACTTAAAATTACATTTAGCGAAACATTTTAAAGACAGTCGGACAACAGCACACCTAAAATAAACAAAACAAACACAAACACTAAAATTGAATTTATTAACAGAATTATTCCACTAAAATTCTAATCCAGATCCGCATAATGATTGACACCTCTAGGGTTAATAAGGAACAAGAAATTTTATCACAAAAGACACAAATAGTTCACCACGTAGTGAGAAACTTACCATCAAGACTTTAGGACACATTAAACCATATTATTATTAAATACTTAATACAAATGAAAAACACTTTGTACAATAACTGCTTGATTATAATTGAATACTTGTACCCTCAAGGAAACACAAACAGAAATCAACAAGAATACCAACCTAGACAAAACAACTATAGGAGAAACGACTATATTACTCCACGTTTTCAACCCTGACAGTACCAAAACAACTACAGACATAATTTTCAACAAAATAATGACTCGCAACATCATAATAACTACCAGCAACATTATGAACCTCAACAGAACTTCAAAAATAGTCAACAATGACCTAACTTTCAAAGACCTCAACAAACACTTTTTCCATCACAACCCTTCAATCCACATTCACAAAATAATGTGTCAATGCGGACCATTAGGAGTAACAAAGTACATCACGTAGAAACTCATCCTCGCCCTCTAGAACAGGAGAACGAATTATTAGGACAGAGACTTACAGAAACATTTTTTAAGACCAGGGGAACCACAACATGCCCCCAACATCAATTAAAACTAATAAAAGAATTATTATCATTTATGGACTTACTCGGAGATTATTGGTTCATAGACACAGGATCGGAAATTAATATATACACCCGTACACATAGGAACTGAAATTAAGTCAGAAGATTTCATTGTTGTAACACCTAATGGTAGAAAAAAATGCAGTGGTTCAGTCTTCGTAAATTTGGCATCAAGATTAGGTTTGACCTGTGATCTATTAGTTAGGTTTAAAATATATAACTTTAGTAATAAATTGCTACGTTGGGGAATTACTACTAGGGAATTTGCTATGACAGGGAATTAATCAAACCTTTTTTATTTATCTATTTATTTTATTTAGGGACACTCTACCTATCCAATGCACCACTGTATCTGCATACATAAAACTCTAGGCAATAAAAAGGATGTATCTTTTCTAAGGATACATATACCCGTTTATCTATTTACCTGACTTACCCACGAACACCACACTGTTACGCTCTTGTTGAGCAATTGGAATATTTAATTTTTTGGGATGCCATCTAATCTATTTATTCAACTACTGACAGATTTGATTCCTCAAATCTTTAGCGTAAAGTTGTACAAAATGTACAAAAGTTAGTCCCAATTCAATCTAACCCAAAGTAATTTACCTTAATAAATTAATGTGGTGATCAAATGGAAGGAATTCAATGGTAAAATAGAATTTACAAGACAAAAAGTTTTATTCACAAAAACAACAAAATATTAAAATGCTTTCACGAGGAATGACTGATTTTACTATTAATTCAAAATGATGAACAGACTACATCTATTGTACTATCTATAAATAAACCTTGAATCTTAGTAGTAGAAACAACCTCAAAGCAAAGAGGTCAAAGAGGAAACAATGTCTCAAACCGCCACAAGACTCGTTGCTGCAGACTCCTCCAGCCCTATGACCAAGCGAGTGCCCATGACTGTCCCTGGACTCTCAACAAATGCCTTTTTTTTCTTTATGGCCCTTTGTGACTGTGCATGCCTTTTCCACCCCATCTTGCACTTCGGACCACCCTTATCCCAAACAGATGGAGTTTGGTACATCGGTCGCCCTACATCAAAAGACATCTGGCCTCAGTTCCTTAGCATTACTTAGCAATTGTGCACTACCTTCCCCATGTCTATATATGTTGGAACATATAACAAATATGTAATTCTATTAGATATGGAAACCATGCAAGCCCCAGAAACAAAAATTAAATTGGGAAAAAATAACAAAATAAAAATAAATGTAATAATTAATGATGGTAAAATAATATATAACGAACTATATATAAAGTAATAAAAGATGAAAAAGAACTCAAAGCTCTCATGAGACATGAACATATAGATAAGGAAAATAAAATAAAATTATTCAATATATTATTAAAATATCCAACCATTGTAAAGTCGGATGAAAAATAAAAAAAATATAACTTACTAAAGCATAAGATTAGACTCGAAATGGACAAACCTATCTTTACAAGAAACTATCGCAATCCAGAGCACTTCAATTAAATGGCATAATATGTGACATGCACATATGTAACATGCACTAAAAAAATGGCATAATATGTGAAAGCAATTTCCGCTTCAGGGAAAGGAAAAATCAGAATGGGTATTGATTATCGGAAATTAAATACAGACACTATTTCAGATAAATTTCCTCTACCAAACAGAAGATTTTTTGAATCAATTACATGTTTCAAAATATTTTACAAGTATAGATTTAGCCTTAGGTTTCCATCAAATTGTGATGAATCCAGAATCAATTGAGAAGAGAGGGTTTTCAACGAACTAGGGACATTGTGAATTTATATGGAAATAAATTTACATTACAAATGGACCATAAATCACTACAATGGTTGTTTACAATGAAAAATAACAACACGAGAATTATGAAATAAATTTTTCATCTTCATGAATCTCAATTTGATATAAAATATTCTAATGTTACTATAAATTTCAATAAGTATGAGGAAAAATTGATGGGGCCAGTCAGCCGCTAGAAGGAAGTGGAGTTAGTTGGCGCCAGTTGTGGAGATGCTGGAAAGGAAGGAGCTCAAGTTGTTTAAAGCTGTTGGCAAAATTCAAATATATTTGAATTGAGGGACCTCATATCATACTTGCTCATACTCATATGTATATATAGTTTGTGTTGGTGAACCCAATTATCTGTAATATAAGCCGGGTGTGACCATGCTGGTAAAATTTGTAGTCTGTAAAAAGTTTTATTTAACCAGTATTATTATACCATCTACAAAAGCTAGTATCTGTGCGATTTAGGGGAAGCATTTTTTAATATATCTTCAACTTAGAAACCTGAACCCTGTTGTGTTCCTGTTCCTTAGATCCTTTAATATGTAATTTAATATTTTTTGTTGTTGTTGGGGGTTGCAATATTCGAAGATGATGCCTGTCATGTCCCTGTCAATCTTATGAAGGAATTTGACCCTGGATCTGGGTCAGGCCTCTAGTAAATCTCCTAGAGACCACATTTAGCTATCCAGCCAGAGCCCAGTCATCCTGTGGAAGCTCAAGAAGCAAAATTTTGATGTTCTTGCTGCCTATCAGTGTGGCCCCAGGCTTCATTGCAAAGTAACACATAGGAGCTGAGGAAAGTTAAAATTGTCCCTACGGGCACCATCTGGAACAATATTTGAGAGGACCATTTATCTTGTGGACGAGTACAATGTAATATAAGATTAGATGGTTTCATACAGATGAGGTGAAGATTACAAGCACTAGGGAACAAATGTTTTATGGTTGTGGGTTAACTGATTTTTTTTTTTATGTAAGGGTTTAACTTTATAACATTAAAACTGGACTGGATTTCTCCTCACCAATCACTTTATATTTTTCTTTCTCTAACTATTTTGAGTACCATAATTCAACGTTTTCTGTAAGAATACATTGATCTATTCTGTATGTATAAATACATTTTCTTGTGTACTTTTTTTTAATATCCTTCTGATATAAATAACCTATCTAGTTCTTGTTAAACCGAGTCTAACTTAATTTCCTCTAAATAGGAACAATAAGAGATATTTGATAGTTTCACTTGAATCAAAGATAGGTGGGAAAAGTAAGTTGTATATATGTATAATGAGATGTATTGAAGTCTTGTTCTCTCACATGATTGAACGGGGTAAACCACTGGAGGTGAATTGTTGGATAGAACTTCAAGAAGCTACCAACAGGAGCGCTAATAGTGAGCATGTGCAGTCAAGGTGGTGGAGCAGCAAAGGAAGCTCCGAAGGAAGACACCGTTGAAGATTGAAGAGGGTCTGCCAAGATATTTTGTAGATATGTATTTAATATTTATTTTAAATGAGAGCGTTTATCAATAATTTGTTTTTCAATAGTAATTGGTGTATTAGGAGGTTAATTTATTAACTTCATAAAGTCAAGTTCGTCATCTTTCTAAGGCTAAAAAAGCCTCTAATATTAATGTATGGTGTAATAATATAGTCTGCATTGTGTTAAAATTAATAGATTGGTCATATATTACAAATTTTATATTAAGGATTATATGCATGCAGGTTAATACCTACAATGAGGAAGGTACCATTAAGAGGACAAGGTATGTAAAGTTGATAATAATTTTATAATTGTCATTAATTATACAGCTAAAAAAGGTTCATATATATACAAGTTATCATTATAAACAACAATTTATTTTAGAATGATAACAATCAAACATACAATTTATTATTTGTATATCTCTATTCTATAGGTTAGGTCTTGACAACCAAACATATTATACTAATCAACATAATTTTTATCATTCAATTTGGCTTGCCCTAGTTTAAATAGTGTCTTGTTTTGTTCCTGATCTCCAAACCAATATTATTACCGGATGAGTTGCATCTGATTTTTCTGCATTCACACCGTCGCATAATTTTTTTATATGCAAGTTATGAGGCCACTCCCACCAGATATGCATTGACTATCTGGCAACCAAAATTAATATTATTTAAAACCACAAAGCGATCTGCCATGTGTCCTCAATCTCTCTTCTAATGCAACCAGTAACTAACTGTCCAATTTCAACAGTGTTCTTCCTGTCCTCATCACAAACCACTCCCGTAACAGCCACTGGGCCATATCCATATCCAAAAGCCAGTATCTGCCATGTCACACTTCCCTGAGCGTGTTGCTGAAACATTTTTTATAGTTTATTTATACAAAGAATAATATATAATTAATATTAAAATTTAGGAATAAATCCAACAATTATTGTCGAGCATGACAATTGAAACCTCCTTAAAAATAACAATACATTTTTCCTCCTTCCAATTTAAATATATATATATGTATGTATAAGTTATGGCTAGTGGTACAGCAATGTTAAGCCAAATACCAAATAGCCTAATGTAAACAAACCCGTAGTGTATAATAAATAGAGGATCAGAAGGAAAATAAAGTCAGTTACAAACCGAACCATTGTGAATTCTTATTAACCTCTTTATTCATTCTTTTTTTTTGATTGTCTACAGCCGGGAGACGATAACTGGTGCCAAAACCCGGGAGTTATGAGTATTCGGGTGAACAATGTGTGAGTAAAATTTTAATTTTTTTTGTTGTTTTGTTGGTGCCAAAAATTGACCTAGTAACATGGTAGAATGATGGCCAGCGCCTTTTGAAGTGCCTAAATTACCAAATGAAACGATGGCTGAAGCTCAGGCAAACTCCCTAGCTTGGATGAAGGTGCGAGCGGCGACGTCGCAGGACTTGAGGAGAACAATATCAGACATGGAAAAATTCTCAGGAGACCTTGGTGAATTAAACCATTTCATCAAAGGTGGTGATAGGATCATGGAAAGGGTAGAGGCAAAGGCAAGTGAGGGTTTACTTGACTCTGGCAACGAAAAATCAATCAAAGCAGACCTAGTGTCCAGAGTAAAAAGGAGTGCACTAAACCTAATACAGGCTGACAAAGACACCCCATGGGCCGTGGTCAAAGAAAGGCATACGGAGGAGGCAGATGGACACCAGAAGAGGACATCTTCCAGATGTTCAGGGAGACCAGACAGCTGAATCAAATGAAAGGGCAGTATGCTGGAGAAAGTTTGGCAAAGTCAAGAAAATAACTCAACAAATGAGAGAAATGGTCAACCAAGCAAAAGTGGAAGCCAGGATGGCATTCCTATCGACCATCCTGAAGGTACAGGTGGCCAGGGAAACAGGTAAGAGAAATAATCTACCGGGAAACGGGTCGTTCATTGAGTGCGCCCAAGATTTAATGGATGCTAGAGCCCGTGAAGAAGAAGTTAAATTGGAGGCAGAAGAGACAGGGTGGTCCAAGGTGATGTACCGGAGGCTGAGAATGCAGGAGCAGGCATGGAAGAGAAAGGACTCGCGGTATGCGGAGAAAAAGGGGAAAGTGACTGAAGGAAGAAGAACTAGCCAAGGGAGGCTGAGACCCAGCGGGAGGAAGGAGGAGAGAAGATGTCACGGATGTGGGAGAATAGCCCACTTAGTGGTGCGCGCAGTGCCCACGCACATAATGTTTTGAATGCGGGATGGAAGGACACATTGCTAGACAGTGTCCATACATTTTCCAGCAAGCAGAGAAATATAGGCCGGAACCAATGGAGGTGAACACACAGAGGGTGTGGAGGAGAACCAGGAACCCGTCCAAATCGTCGAAAATTACAGAAGCATCGGAGACGGAACATGAAGAAGACAAACCCAGGAGCAGCAGAGATGGTGGAGAGGACAGCAGGGACTACGGAAGGAGCAGACGACGGGGCATGGAAGGAGGAAGGAAACGGCAAGCGGTGGCCTGGGGAGCGGGCTGGCAGAGGGGTGACCGCACGTTAAGAAATATAGCATTAGTAGGAATTATGGCAGTATACCCATTATTCAAGGGACGAGGAGTGAGATGCCTGGTAGTTCTTGTACAATTCTCAGCAGGAAGGAGGCAGACAGATGTGTGTCGGCGGGGGGGGGGGGGGCACCGCAGATCTGGGCATGCGTGTGTAAGCTTATTAACCTGGGAGGGCCGTGCAAAATCGAAGGTGAAATGACGATGGGATTGGATAGATGGGCAGAGAAGGGGGAAAATTTGATAATACACGTGGTGGGGAAGATGCCACACGTGTACAAAGGTATCATAGGGTGCGACCTCTTGGGAGGGGTAGGAGCAAGAGCGAAGTACAGGGACGGAACGTTGGCTATCAAACTGGGAAGAAAGTCATACTGGTGTACGGGAACCATGGGGGACGGAAAGGAGCAATCAATCAACATACAAGTTGTTTTGTTTTCGTGACTATTTATCATTAAAAATCAAGTCACACTGGTTGGGCACCAAATATAAAGGTATCTTTATATAAATAATTTATTTTAAAATGATAACAATCAAACTTACAATTTATTATTTCTACATCTCTCAGGGTTGGGTCTTGACAGCCAAATATATTTAAAAATTTAACATATAATACTAATTAACATACTTTAAGACATTCAATTTGGCTAGCTCCAGTTTAAAAAGTGACCTGTTTTGTTGCTGACCTTCAAATCAATATTACTACTGGATGAGTTGCTTCTGATTAGTCTGCATTCTTCTTGCTATCCACACCATCATGTAATTTTCTTACATGCAAGTTATGATGGCACTCACACCAAATATATGCATATTGACTACCTGCCAACCACAAAATATGTCATTTAAAACTGCAAAGTGATCCGCCATGTGTACCCCATCTCTCTTATCAAGCAACCAGTAACTAACTGCCCAATTTCAACGGTGCCCGCCCTTCCAGTCCTTTTTACAACACACTCCCATAAAAGCTGCAGGGCTACACCCATATCCAAAAGGCAGTCTCTGCCACTTAAGACTTTCCCACACATATTTGAATTAAACAAACCTTTTTATAGTTTATTTATTTATATAAAGAATAATATATACATTTAATATTAATATATACGATTAAATCCAACAATTATTGTCCAGCATGACAACTGAAACCTTACAAATAATATATATATATATATTGTTGTGATATTTAGATGTTGTAAATTTAATTTATCAAGACTTTGAATTTAATTTTAAGTGGGTATAAAAGGGCGGCAAACGACCTGTGGATAACAAAAGAGGAGGTTTTGAAATGGTAAATGGCATTAGTTGTTGTTCTGCAGGGAATCCTGAGTAGACGTAATGTTGAGAGAATAGAATAGAAGAACATTGTGAAACTTGAAGAAATATTATTTGATGGTGATAGAACAAAAGGTAGTTGTATGAAGAAGAGTTTTATCAGGGCAAGAGGATTTAAGAGATATAATTGGATTTACTGACCGCGTGGCAGACCAAGTTAAAGAAGGACGAAGAAAATAGATGCACCATAAAAAGAAAACGACATGAAAATTAGTAAATCTGGCCAGTCACGAAAACAATATTAAGGTACAATAAAAATTGTTAATAATATTGTAATTTGTCATAGACGTGCTTGTAAAATAGAATTAATGTAATTAAACAGTTTGCCTTTTGCCAGAATTTTCTTTGCATATTAACAGAACCTTTAAAACCTCAGATTAAATTAAAATAAACAATATAGATAAAAAACAACAATATATATGAGCGATACATATCTATAATTACCATTGTAACTCACAAAGGTATGGATTATCATTAAGACTCCATTAGGAGGCAGTCACTTTTTGACTACCGATGTGACTAGCCGAGGTATGGTATACAATGTAATCTGTCCTTTTTTGGATACAAAGGGTATGTTGAAATAGCAAAACTGCCACTTTTTGGATATGGATGTGACAGTGTTGTAAGTCAAGGCAGACTGATGAGGTAAAAGCAACACTTTTATCAATCACTGTCTGGCACACCGAACTTATTTTTAAAGTAATGGACCAGCTCTCCCTGTACATGATCCACACCCACATTACAAACATTTTTATTTAACTTGTTAACAATTTCTTTTATTTTATTTTGTGAAAAGGTTTTTTTGGGCTATTTTTTTCCCTACTATTTAAACAATCATGTTAAAGCCAATACAATATGACATGAGAAGGATACTGGAACATGTAATAACAATGTAGTAACAAGTTGAATTGTAAATAAAGTTTTCATAATCTTATTTATAAAAAAAAAAATAATCCCTTTATTCACAAATGTATAATACTGATTTGTTTTCATATAGGTGAAGCTGAATATTAAAATATAGATAATTAATTTTATCAAAATTTATTTTATAATAAACATACTTTATTATAGGTTCATAACAGTCCTTATTTAAACAAGAATTGTTAGTGGTAAGCAGTGGCTAGTATAAACTATTTTCAAATTGGAAACTGGGTTTAGTATTTAGCAGATATTTTCAAAGGGAATACTGGTCAATTCCTCAAATGATGAACAGTACACAGTTGAATCAGCAGTCAAATCAGTGCACACTGACTGTCTTTACTGTAAACTCTTACTGTTTCTAGAAGGGTTCGTAACTCATTCCCATTTTGGTGATGAATTTTGAGCTCATTTATGTAGAATCAGTGAAACATCTTGATTTCATAGTTGATTGCGAATCTGTTGCTAGTATCATTTAACAGTCTAATGAGTGGGTTAAGAGCCAGGCAGAACCAGAAGGGAATAAGAGAAACCCCTTGGAAAATGCCTCGCTTTATGGCTATGGGATCATTAAAGCTATGGTTTCTTTGTGTACAGATTTGTGTGACCTTCCATAATCTCATGAGACATTTTAATAGATCTATTTTTGTGAAATCAACTTTATAGATTTTCAAGAGCCAATCATGTGGTGCTTATTATTATTTTTATTATCATTATAACCATCACAAAGTAAAACTTTCAGAGTGCTGGTGGGCTTCTAATTATTACATGGTAATATTTTCCAATGAAAAAAAAATATATAAATATTTGCAATCTATGGTAATGAAGCCCAGAATGTTTTTAACTCAGTTACATGTTAAGTAAGTCAACATACAATAGGTGAAAAAAAAGTAAAAACTGTAGAACACAAAAATAAAAAGTACCTTGCCATTCAAACTTTTACTCCACGTTTTAAAATATATTGCTGATCTCTCATCCAAAGTTGCTCACAAATGGTATTCAAAAGAGGTGCAACTTTAACAGTTTCATACAAACCAGAATGAAGTATACTACTTTGAAATGTTAACACTTCCATACTGTGGTTTAATTCAAAATCTTTTATCTCTGATATTGTCACTTCAACTTTAAGCATATTCCTTAAAATGAAAATTTAAAATTAGAGACCATATTAAACCTTAAATGAAACGAATAAGCATATTAACTGCATGCAGTGAGATGTTCTTATAATACCTTAAAGGAACCAAGGAAATCGGATAGTTAAATGCAAACTTTGTCTTATCTGGATTAATAAAAAATAGGCAGTAAATACAGTAGAACCTCACAATATTCTCAGAACCTCGGGCCACTGAACCAGCGAGTTCACATTGAGAAAATTTTTACTCAATTCAAACCATCTCATATCATTTCAGAAAAATTCTTTCAGTATTATTACGAACTTGGCAGGGAAAAAATCACCTATCACAATTTTTTATTTTGGCTGAAATGCTTTCAGCTTCTGATGTTGCTGGGGCACAAGTATCCATCGATAAGTTTAAACAACTTGCTATAGAAAATAATTTACTTCTGGAGCAAGTTTATAACATCGATGAAACCAACCTGCCTAAATTATACGAATTGTTTGATAAATAAATAAAATAAAATGTTTAGCCACTCCACCAACAATCTCAAGAATATTTAATTGTTTAATTCAATCGTATATAATCCTGTTCAGCAAGAAGCATGTAACAAAAACTTCCAAAAAAAAAAAAAAAAAATGTAAAACATTGTTCTTTTCTTCTCCAGTGAATCTGAGCTACCCCCTGGCCTTGTCGAGGTCAGATAACTGTACTTCAAATATAATTTCTGCTGCCTTGTCACTGGCATTTACACCTCCAACCTCACCTTCATCTAAAATGGACATAAAAATTTCTTCAAAGCAGGCTTCTTCTGAGCTACAACTATCAGTATCAGCCTCAACAAAAGATTGCTATTGTTCTTCAGAAAACTTTAGCTTCTTTAATCTCTGTGTCCAAACTTTCATGCATCAGTGATTTCCAATTCTAATGTCACTTATTTTTCGGTTTGTTGTTTACTGTAGCCAGAAACCCAGCATGGAAAAAACAGTTTTTTATTGAAGTAGTCATTCCACACACCCTAAATCATTAAAATTGCATTCAATACTGAAAGTTTAATTTCTTTTTCTTCTTAATTTATTTTTTTGTATATCAGTTGTTTCTTTAAATTTAATGCTTAGTACCTTGATAATGCATTTACTAAAAGGCTGAAGTACAAGAGTCATATTCAAAGGATGAAAATTATCTTCATGAAGTTGAGACTTTGCATAGAAGAATGTGCTGGACAATTGTGTAAAGTCGGTAGGATGATATGTCATTTTTTCATTCCGTCACTTATCTCATTTTTTCAATTTACCTTCCTTAACTATTATTAAGTTAAAACAGTGTGTGTAAGGGGTAGTAGAATTCTTCCACGGTACAGTCAGTGTGTCATAAAAGGCAAATTAAAACCTAACATTCCTGAAGTCTGAAAGTATGCACTCAGAAGTATGGCTTTCCACAGTCTTGGGTAAGTAATATCAACAGACTATAATGAAATGAAGACTATAATGAGAACTCAGGAATGAAGCAGAGCAGGAGCAGACATAGCTGTTTCAAAAAGGCACGCTTTCTACTGAAAGCTGTGGGTGCAGGGGACATAATCCACTCACTCAAGAATAATAATTGATTAATAGTTGTGGAATTAAA
Organism: Acanthosoma haemorrhoidale; assembly: GCA_930367205.1. Lineage (NCBI taxonomy): Eukaryota > Metazoa > Arthropoda > Insecta > Hemiptera > Acanthosomatidae > Acanthosoma > Acanthosoma haemorrhoidale. Next base: position 102,820,126 of record OV884009.1, on the reverse strand, counting down.
AAGAGGTGTAGCACACTAAGTTTGACAAGCAAGGTACTCTTAAGATTCTTGAGAAAAGACAGAAACTGAATGTAGACTTCTTTGCTGGGTAAGGAACAGCATGTTTTTAAGCAGAACAGGGCTTGAATACCTAATATTTTCAAGTTCATGAATATCCATGAAGATAATTGGAAAAGGAAGAGCACATAATGTCTGTTTTGTTGAATTAACTAAGGGCTTTGAAAGAATAAGGAAACCAAACTCTCAAGAAGGTATTAGGGCAGAAAGGTGTCCACTGTGGTCTTGTCAGATCTATTTCAATTTAGAAAGAAAAAGACTATTACCAATACATTTTTATTTTCAAAAATGATTAGATAACACAAAAAAAATGGTCCCTGATAATTTTAATTTACATTAAAATATATTGAACATTGAAAATCGTTATAAAAAAGCAAATTATTCATAATAGGGTTAATTACATGATAAAACAGAACTCAATAGAGGGTAGAGAGATAGTTTAAAAACAAATTTTGCAAAAGATCAAAATTATCGATGGTCAGAACCAGAAAGTCTCCTGATTAATCGCTACCATGAATTTGGTGGCTTTCACAAAAGTTGGTGATATCAGGTGAAATGGAAGACATAACCAGTCTCAGATCACCTCTTTGAGTGATATTCTGCTAATCTCTTGTTTTAGTTTTCAGCCAAGTTACAACACTAAACCCCTTTTCTAATAAATACATAGAAAGGCCAGACGCAATAATTGTATTTTATTAGTTTTTTATCACCCCTGTAGAGAGCCATTGTCCTAAACAACAGACAAATTAACAGAGATAAGTGATTAAGACCTGGCGGGCTGGCCATGAGGAATTAACTATTCCTCAAGACAAGAAGCTCAGCCATATGGCACCGCACACGGCTGGAGCTCTCAGAACTTCATAAGGTTCAGGTATAACTCAGTACCCTGAGCACCATTCTAAGGATCCTTGGCACATTTTTCCGTTATTGGCAACAAACAGCCTACATGAGTGTGTAATAGTAAATAGTGTGGCTTTCCAAAGAGTTTTTCTCATGTCATGCACCAGCTTACTAAAGTGGAATTTTTTTTATAGATAAATTAAAAAAAATATGTGCTATCCGAAAGCATTGTTATTTTCCTAAGAATTATATACAAAATAACTTAAATCATGAGACATTGAACAAATAATAAAGGTATTAAAAAAAAAATCATACCTTGTTCCAATAACTATGGACCCTGGTTGGTTTTCTTTACTTTTAACAAATTTCGTGATTAATTGGGGAAGTTCATTGAAGCTTTGTGCGTCGTTTAGAGAAAATACAAACACAAAAAAGTCTGCATCCACAATACAAGACTGGAGGGGAAAAAATATTTATCATTAAGATCAAAAATAAAACAATACACAAATATAATTTAAATTATGGGATAATTTAATGGTATAATTAACACTTTAAAAATACATAAACACTTATACATAAAAATATAATTAACACAACCTTTGCAATAAAAAAGAATTGAGGATGGTTTTAGAAAGCTGGAAAATATACAAGATGATGCTAAACATTATGATGAAACAAGGAACATCTAGGTGAGATACAATATAAGATAGTACCCAAATAGTTAAAAATTCAAAAACTGGATACAGAAAGCCAATTACGTATTATTAGAGAACCTTTAAAAAAATATAAATTCTCTACTATATCAAACACTAAGTCGTTCCTACAGGTAACTTCTAAAAGTTTAAACAAGATGTTAGGAGTGAACTTATATATGAGTGGATGAATTTCTTGCAATGTCAGCTTAGGCATAGTAAAGAGAGACATTAGAATTCATCAAATTTATTAATGGATAATATTTCGACATAATAAACATATAAGTTGTATCAGGTACTGTATAAAAAAAAGCAAGGTAGATGCTAAAAATAATGTGACAATAGTTATTAACAAGATGTAGGTATAAGTCTATAATTGTACCTATTAGAAAAGGAGGAAGATAAATAGTATCATAAATAGCTTGTGATATGATATAAATATGAAACAATTGATCAGTTTGAGTTTAAAGAATATTAACAATAGATAAAACAGGTTTTTAAATATAAAATAAAATACATAAGATAGAGTTAATCAGCCTACATCACACTACCTTCTTCGTTAATAACAATGATCACACTATATATGAAATCTATCTTAACGTTGATATTAACAGTATATAAGGAAAAACAAGGTTCAGAGTGAGGCTAAAGGTGTGAAATGTGCCATGTCGAAAAAAAAATTGCTGATGTGAAACAAGCTACCCATATTGCACTTCTATCTACCTCACTTTGTTTGTGCCGAACTTATGTTACTAATTATTAACAACCATGTTTAACAACTACATTCTTTTTTTAGTGTCAGGATCTGATACAGAAATACATAGTACGTTGAAACGTTCTTTAACTATAAATTTGATGAAAACCTAACAACTCTTTTTCATCAACTTAAGCCAATCGGTGTTAATATATGTGGAAGTTATTAAATTTATTTACCTCGTATGAGATGATTGAAGGATGGAAGTGATATGTAGACTGCTTAACTCATTCTAAAGAAATGTCTAGAAGTTTTCTGGCAAAGGATGTGGCTTAAGCCAAATAGAAAAGGGATAAGAGCTGGAGTGGAAGTATAGTGTGCCAAAGAAAAAAAAAAAGGTATTGTATATAAATACCAGTGCTATTTAACCAATGATACAATGAATATTTATGTTTGAAATTAATTGTTCGTCAATCTTAGTCCTTAATAGATGTTTTCTTGTTATCAGGACCTGATACGAAGATAAAAAGTATCTCCAAACGTTCTTCACTAATTAATTGGATGAACACAAACAACTATTTTTCATTGACCTAATCAAATCTCACAACAAACTCTTCTACTCATTTAAACATTCACGGCCAACAATGAACTCATGGTATTTATCAAATTAATTTTAGTAATCAAATAAAAATCAATAAGTTTATTGTTAACTTGTCCCTATTTTAAATATCAACTAGATAATTAATATTATGACATAAATCAAAATTTAATAAGGATTAATATTTACCGAAGGAATATGGTTATACTTTTTCATACAGTTATTTCCAGCATCCCAACACTGCAATTTGAATAATATAATTTTATCCCAAACTTTAACTGGCCAATAAACGTCAGTTATGTTTACTCCTGGGGTTTCAAAATAAGCTGAATTTTGAGAAATTCCTGCTATTTTATTCACGGTGGAAGTTTTTCCAACAGCAGTTTTACCAAGAAAAACAAGCTTATAACAAACTTCTTCAAGATTCGAACTTTGAAAAGGTTTTTCTAAAATACCTAAACAGGACAAAATCAAAGCAAGAATACAAGGAATAAGTCTATATGAAATGTATAAAATGAAATACCAAATAACTTTCTTCCAGATGTCCTGCCATTATAAAGTTGTTGTAAAAAGGTTTCTCCCTCAGCAGTGTGATGCCATTCAGATGAGGGCAAATAATGTTCCATTTTCTATAAAATTGGAATGAGATAATAAAATTTCACAAATGAAAAGTACAACAGATAAATTGATATTGGTCTGTTTCATAGCCTCCAGTCAGGTTATGCTATCTCAGATATGATACAAAAAACGGGGGAGGGGTGTAACAGTACTGGTGGAGCAGTGACGCGTCACCTAATCTCGGTTTGGAGCAGTTGTGGCCTGCTCCACTCTCTTGAACCTTACCGGTGTACTATCGGCACGGTGACGGTCACAACCCCGGAGCAGTAGCATCTAGCCTCTTCACTCTGCACTCTGTCACAATCACAGTCGCAGCTCCTTCTCCTTTCTCTGTTTTGTCACACCAGCCTACCACTGTCCCTTCCTTTACTTCCCTCCTTTAGCTATATTTATGTATTACACATTTAAAGACATAAATCTTGGCTAATACCAAGAGTATCAATACTAACCGTAACATAATTTTTCCATTAAAACTAATTTTTTAAATACGATAATTTACGTGTAAGGATAGGGATGTTCATATATGAGTACTAAAAAAACATCAATATTTATATACGTATTTGTTTACTCTGAAAATCAAAAGTTGACACAAAAATCAGCTAAATTAAATGTGACAAAGTTAATTAATTAAATTATTTATTTATGTGAGATAAACCTAGTTACATATAAAGCGATTAAGACAACTTAATTAATTCAAATTTGAACATACAAATTTAATATAATAATTCATATAATATAAACCTTAATATATAGGTAATATAAAGATAAAAATAAATCAAAAAACTATGTATGTGTAATATTACAAATATTAATATAATATAAAACTAAAATAGGTGAAATTAAACAAAAAAATATGAAGGCAAAGGCATGTTTCATTTTTATTCTCAGATGTGACAAGGTTATGAGTTCAGTCACCGTCACTGGTACTGGAAATGTGTGTACCGGAGCTGCAACAGATTTTTACTGGACCGTGACATCCCCTCTGACAGAGCAAAACAACAAATAGCTATTGAAAAACACAGCAGTATAATGTTGTTTTATAATATGATTTTATCTGTATAGATAATCCGTTGATGTAGGTAATGTTTTTCCTGTGAACTATTGCTTGCGTTTCTCTGTAAACGAAATAAAAAATATTTAAAGCCTTAATTCCAAATATTGTTCTTTCCAAATAGTGTTAATTGCTCTTTAATTTCTTACTTAACTTTACACAACACAAAATTTCACTTCACACTTAACCGCTCTCTTCATAACCTCTCGTCACGGCATTCAGTTGTATATTGCCGCCACTCTGGTTATCCGTGCGTGTCGGATTTAAAAATTAAGAAAAACACTGTCGGGTCATCACGAGGGGGGTGCCTGGTTACCCTAGCCCTGGTGACAAGTGAGGGTTGTTTGAGTTTATAACCTGGACAATCGTTTCATGACGGCGTTACTATCTGCCTCCATTTTTTGATAGGTATGTGTCCCGACAATGCACTATGTTCAGGAGAAGAGGTATAGGGTAGGTAGGTAGGTAGTTTGTGTGGTCTTGGAATGACCACGAATTCACACTCGGTATCTGAGGGTTGGCGAAATCCATCCAGATCCCAAAGGCGAGTGTGAACCGGAGAGAGACAGACTGAATTGTCACGGGAGACACTGCTTGGTCAGTTTGCAGGGCCGCGACAACCGTTGTCCACTAGGGAGAGGTCTCTCCCAAAGAGGTGCTAGTTTTAGCGAGACGAAGGCAGAGATACCCGCTAGGAAGGTGCGGGGTCTGACTACACCGGACTAAAACATAGCGAGGTGAGGAGAGTAAGAGAGGTGAGGATAGAAAGAGATGTAGAGGTTTTTCATAAGGAAGAATTCTTGAATACTGTCGCAGCTGCAAGTCGGGTAGCTTCGCTAGGAGGAGAGTGAATTACAGCTTTTTTTTTTTTTTTTTTTCTTTCAAAACCTCTTTATTGATAATATATATACAATGACAAAAATAAATAAATAAATTTGGAATTACAGTTGTCTCCTCGTGCTGCATTAGCAGATGCATATTAAGGAGTGCATAAAATATAATACTTTCAGATTGTTGTTAATAAGTCCAATACACATACACTCACTAGGTGATGAGGCTCACCTTCAGCTTGCGACCGTGGAAAACACTAACACTAAAACCTAAACCTAGAACCTAAGACTAAAGCGTTCCAGCCGCGACAGCGTCCTGCCATCGATGGGGGAACGGAGCAGGGGTTATCGTATTAAACACCGGGTTTGTCAAATATTGCAGGGAGTCGAAAAATTTGATATGTCTACGTTGGATGAACTCATCCACCGTAGGCAGATCAAAGATCTCGTGAAGCTCACTGTTGCTCCACTGCTCGAATGAAGTACCTCTGACCACTTTCATTAGTATACCGTTTTGGAATTGTTGGAGTCGCCGAGCTGTTGTATACGTCAGATAGCGAAAAAGCGGTGCACCATACAGCAGAGTAGGCCTGAGTATACTCTTGTAGATCAGTAGCTTGAGACGCAGTGATAGATTGGGGGAGGTCAGTAAATGCGTGAGCCGGTAAGACTTCATGCTTTAACTTCCTCGCGAAATGGTTGCTAAAATGGAGGTGTCTGTCCATTTTAATTCCCAAATATACTAGGTTGTTGGCTGGTGACGAATTACAGCCTAAGATCTGCCCCTATTTATAGTTAGTTAGTGGTGGCTCGTTAGGCCCAATCATTTCCCTCGTTGTTGTAACCAATAAGAGCTAAGTATCGGTCGGTCTTTGTGTAGGCAGCTGAAGGGCTGACCCAGCAGGGCCGTTTCTACCTGCTGAAGGGTAGCGGTTAACCCCAGGCTTGCAGCTTGTGACATCTTTATTGTTTACACATTTACAATGACTAATTTATGTTATTTACATTTGTTTAAATTAATTTACAATATATATACAATAGAGTATTGGGTGATTTATCTGTAGTTAGCGGTCGCTACAAACACGTTACAAGACGTGTTATTTATATATATGTAATGAACACGTCTCTCTCTCTCTTTGACTTTGATTCGCCATTGGTTGCACCAATACTCGATCTCGTCAAGGTGTTTTTGAATGTTTTGGGATGCTATATCAGGGTCTGGATGGGTTGACAGGACTGCAGTGTCATCTGCAAATGTTGCCAAGAAGGTATTGGTGGTAGAGGGGACATCAGCGGAGTATAGGTTATAGAGGATGGGACCCAGGACGCTGCCCTGTGGAACTCCTGCTTTTATGGGATAGTAGTTAGAATATTCTAAACCACAGCGGACTTGGAAGAAGTGGTTTGAAAGGTAGGCTTGTGAATAGGGTCTGCGGTAAATATACTTTAAGCTTGTAAAGCAAACCTGCGTGCCAAACCCTGTCAAAAGCTTGAGGTATGTCCAGAAAGGCAGCAGTGCAATATTTTTGGTTTCAAGGGCTGAGGATATGTGATCAACTACGCGAAGGCCTTGTTGAGCGGTGGAATGTCGTTGGTGGAAACCAAACTGGTGAGTAGGATAAAGGTTTTTGGATTCAACAATTGGAAATAGGCGTTTTAATAGAAGTTTTTCAAATATTTTTGAGAGGATAGGCAGTAGGCTAATTGGACGGTAAGATGAGGCGTCATTGGGTGGTTTACCGGGCTTGGTGGGTAGGACTATAATGGAGTGTTTTCAGAGGAGAGTAAAGTGCGTCGTTCGGATAATGCAATTGTAAATGTAGGTTAGGAAGATTATGGCTTTAGGAGGAAGTTGTTGGAGGATTCGAGGAGTAAGGAGATCATATCCTGGAGATTTTCGATAAAGTAATTTTTTTAGAAGATATTTAACCTCAGAGGGGTTAACGGCTTTTGGTGGCAGTGAGAGAGGGATAGGTGAAGTGAGGAAATCATCAACAGTTGGGCGATGATTATTGTTTGAGGAGTAAGATGAGGAGTGAAAGTACGGGAAAGATGCAATGCAAATTCCTCCGCCCTCTCGCCACCCTAAGCCACCCAGGACCCATCATCACGACGGAGTGGGTGTGAAACAGGATGATATTTTAGGATTTTCTTAGTTACATTCCACAAGGAGTTATCCCTGGTAGACAGAGAGGAGAGATAGGAATTAAAAGAATCGGAACGGAAGGATGCCAATTGCCGCTTTACCAGCCTGCAGTTGTGATTATATGAGCAACGATCAGCAGGATGTCAGGATCTTTGCCACACTGTTCTCGAGTGGTGTTTGGATGGGATTAGGTCTTTGAGATACTGAGGTAAAGGATTTTGATTGTGAATTTTTAGGTGACGGTGGGGTGACGATGCCTCCCAGGCCGACCTCTGGATCAGAGTAGTGAAGGAATGCACTGCATCGTCTAGGTCTTGGGATGTTTTCAGAGGTACTTTGAGGTCTACAGAGTCTGTAAGAATCTGGCGGAAGTGGTCCTAATCAACTGGGCCCCTAATAAATGAAGGAGGAGGCAGTTTGTGAATTGGATTTAGGGAAATGGTTAATAATAAGGGGCTATGGTCGGAGGAGAGGTCATCGAGGCGCTTGAGTGAATAGTTTAGTGTTCCTAAACTATTGTAGAAGAAAAAGTCAAGGAGATCTGGATTTCGGTTGGGATCTGATGGCCAATAGGCGGCTGTGTCGGGAGAGATAGTGGAGCAATGTTTCCGTGTGAGTGCAGACAGCAAAGCACGTCCTCGTGTATTTGTGGATCTTGAGCCCCAATGTTGGTGCTTTGCGTTAAAGTCCCCACCCACAAGGAAACGATGCCCGATGGAGTCTAGAAAGGAGATGAATTGGGAATCGGAAATGGATTTATTGGGAGGGCAGTGCACTGCTGCTAGAGTAAGGGGAAAAGTAAAGGTGGTGATTGACACTGCAGTGGATTGAAGGGAATCATGTGCTACCAAAGGAACTATGTGGTGGGATATGGAGTTATGGACAATGACAGCGGTACCTGCATGAGCTCTTCCATCTGGGTGATCAGTTCGATAAGTCTGGTACTGTCGAACGGTAAATGGTCGTTTACTTGTAAGTCTTGTTTCAGTAATAAGAGCTACGTCGATTTTTTGTTGTGGAGTAGTGCTGTCAGTTAGTTAGTGTGGGTGCGAACACCATTCGCATTCCAAAGGAGAATGGATAAGGAGTCAGAAGGATCCACTTATGGATTTTGTTTGGTTATAAACTCAAACAACCCTCACTTGTCACCAGGGCTAGGGTAACCAGGCACTCCCTTCGTAACGACCCGACAAGGTAAATAAAAAAAAATAAGGCAAGTTGCAGTATAATTTATTCAAAAACAAACAAAAGCTGTAATAAATAGTAAAATGTATATAAAAAAATAAATAAATCCATTACAATTTCTCCACGTCTTCATGCCAATAACGGGGATAAGGTAGGAGACAAGATTTGTAAGAAGGGAAATGAGAGGGGTAATTAGGGTTCTGAACTCTGTAAGGAATGAGGTTAAAAGCTGGTGAGATCTGAAGAGCTTCAAGGTGGCGGGATATGCGAGATGTGTGATTGAGGATGGGATTGAGTTTGCCGGTTTCTGGGATGAGCGGAGTGCTGGGGAAGAAGAGCTTGCGGAGGAGGAGTGGGCAATGCCTGTGACTGCTCTCTGTTCCAAACGGCATCAGCCAAAGAGACTGAAGGCCTCAAATTTCTGGCGGGGGCTCTTCTTGAGGTACCTTTGACTAGCTTCTCTTCTTCTGGCCGACGACGTTGCTCGCTCCGGGACTTGAGAATTCTATAAGCTTCGCAGCCCTTGTAGTTGGCCGGATAGCCTTGCTGGCAGAGCACGCATACAGCAGGGGATTTTAGGGGCTTTATGGACAATTCGCTTTTGTGCTGCCCACTACACTTTACACACCTGGGAGGGTGATGACAGTACGATTTTGTGTGCCCATATGCCTGGCAATTATGGCATTGGACGATTTCTCATTTGGGGTAAGGTTTTTCGACCTGTATTCTTGTGTAATACAAGTGGGTAAGCACGTAGATTTTTTCCACTCCAGCTGTTCGCTCTAGATTCACAAAGAAAAAGGGCAGTGGTGTCTTAATACTTGCATCATTTTCTTGTCTTTCCTCACGGAGCACATTCGTAATTTGGCGAACCTTGTATCCTAAACTTAACAGCTCCTTTTCTATCTCATCCGCTGGTGTTGTGGGATGCAGGTTTCTAATCACCAACCGCAGCGATCTTTCTTGCTTTAGTTGGTAGGTTTGGAAGTCAGCCTTAGTTTCTTCTAAGTATTTTATAATTGCTCAGTATGTGTCGGGAGTGTCCGGAGAAACTTTTGTGTCCCGAGACCGATTGAGGCACTTGTATTTGCCTGTACCTACAATTTTGCTCAATTGAATATCTTTAAATAAATTATTATACAGCGTATTCGTGTTTATACTTAAATATAATCGTACAGTTACTATGTTAGATGAAAAACAGAAGGGATTCACATGCTGGTTGTAAATATGAAGTACTTGTTCCAACGGACTCAGAAAATCATTGATCTTCTCTATTAATGAGACTAGTTTAACAATTTCTATCTTGTTGAAGTATATGGAAGATGATGAAATCGTTGTTGGGTTCTTTTTTACAAGGTTAATTAAAATGAATGAAAGTACAAAACAAATATACTGTACAATTTATTTATAAACAAAAACATAGTATATTGAGCTCAAATAGCATATAAATACCTTCACGTAGTAATTATGTGGGAAACACACCCGAGCCAGCTTAATTTTAAAAGACTACAAATGAGCACCAGTGAGCACCCATTGTACAATAATAGCTACAGTGGTTGAGTGGCTATTCATTAAATGAATGAGATTAACGAAAATCCCTATTCAGGTATGTAGCGACCGCTAACTACATAAAATAAATCACCCTATACTCTATTGTATATATATTATAAACAAATGTAAATAACATGAACAAAATATATTGCAGACAAATGTAAATAACATGAACAAAATATAAATCATTGTAAATGTGTTAAGCAATAAAATGCGGGGTGCCAACTAGTTAGTTACATGAGATGGGTCACAGCTGTCAGTCCCTTCTACCTGGCACTGACAGCTGGGCCATATGAGACCGCAAGACCCTGCCAGCCCTCCCAGAGGACAAAGAAGCCTCGTACCATTGGTCACACCAATCTCGATGATGGTTGGCTAAGGACAGCGCTGGCCGGGTACTTAAGGCGGCGGTCTAGCCCCTGTAAATCATTCTCTCCTGGCAACAACTCACTGTCGTGGCTACCCTACTTGAAACTCTGAAAACCTGGCTGCTTCTTTATGAAAAACCTCTACATCTCTCTCTCCTAACCTCGCTATGTTTTAGTCCAACGTCATCAGGCCCCACACCATCCCAGTGGGCATCTGCCTTTGTCTCGCTAAAACTAGCACCTCTTTGGGAGAGACCTCTCCCTCGCGGATGACGATTGCCGTGGCCCTGCAAATGTTTCTAGCAGACTTCCTGCGGTAATCCAGTCTGCCTCTCTCCAGTTCACGCTCGCCTTTGGGATCCAGACGGTTTTCGCCTACCCTCAGATACCGAGTGTGAATTCGTGGTCATTCCAAGACCACATAAACTACCTATAACCTACCCTGTACCTCTTCTCCTGAACATAGTGCACTGTCGGGGCACATGCCTATCAAAAAATGGAGTCAGATAATAAAGCCGTCATGAAACGATTGTCCAGGTTATAAACTCAAACAACCCTCACTTGTCACCAGGGCTAGGGTAACCAGGCACCCCCCTTGTGACGACCCGACAAGGTAAATAAAAAAAATAAGGCAAGTTGCAGTATAATTTATTCAAAAACAAAAAAAAGCTGTAATAAATAGTAAAATGTATATAAAAAAATAAATAAATCCATTACAATTTCTCCACGTCTACATGCCAATCAGACAAGTTGTCTCCAGGAGAAGGAGTTAGTACAATTTTCGTACCAGACTGGTTACCATTACATATAAATATTCAACCACAAATAACATACGAGAGCAATTCATTGTGCAGTCGACACACGTTAGCGATCTGTTCAAGGGGGGCATAGCCCGGCTCCTTCATTAAAACATCCATTTGCACGATATTATTCTCAACAGGCCACCCATCACACCAACCCTCACATGATCCTGAGGACTAACAGCTCAGGGTTGAGGATCTCATGGGACTCAAAACTGCTTTTCTATCTACTCTCGGATATACGTAGGTCTCCTCTCATTAAATACACGCTAACTAATGGTTTCCTCTCTTCTCTTCGCCCATTTTCACATTAATAACAATTCATAATTCATCATTATTATTCTGTCTTTTCCAGCTTGTACCACAAAGCAAGTTTGGAGGAGATCGTGAGGTCACCACTGCCTTATACGTCACTCTAGATTGTTGGGGATTAGATTGGAGAATGAAACATGAGCATACGGAGTATGATGGCTAGGGTCACGGAAATGTAAGTTCTGATTCCGAAAAGTCTTGAATGAATGAGATGTTGAGATCAGCGTGAACGGTACGGTCATTGGTATTGAAGGGAATATTGGCTAACTTGGGGAGGATTCCGTATTGCAGGGATTGAATGCAAAGGATATTAGAGGACTTGGAATTTGCAATTTGTAGGAAGAGGCAGGTTTGAGTATTGCTTTATAAATCAGTTTCTTGTTTTCTATTATTAGTTGTAAATGATTGTCCATGAGCTTGAATCCTCTGTTAGATTCTTGTAGTTAGGACCTGTTCTGCGGTACCCATGGTAATCACTTGTCTAGTAATACGTCCTAGACATATGATCTGGGATTTAACAGGAATGATATGGCTGAAAAGCAATACTGGAGGACAGGATGAGCGATTTCAGCATTTACTTTGAATCTCCCTTTCGAGAGCCCTGGTTCTAGAAGGGCCAACTTTTCCTGAAAAGCTTGGGAAGCGAGGATGTGGGCGAGATTGGACGAGAGGATGGCTGTTTCACCAGCGAATCTATATAGGGAGGTTAAAGGATGAGACATTTGGGACTGAGTACCCTGCCCTAGTGGACTCTGACAAGTTGGAGAAATAAGGCGGATGTAGAAGGATACGCTGAAATATTTTTCAGTTAGGTATGACAGGATGTAAGGTAGTACTTGGAAGAAAGGTTGGCATTGAGTATACATAGCGCCCTGGTGCCATACTCCATCGAAGGCCTGAGAGACGTCAAGAAATACACCATAGCAATACTCTTTATTTTCAAATTGATTGTAAGAGCTTCTGATGCAGTAAAAGGAGTCCATTTTAACTAATATGTAGTTTTTATATAGTTTCTTAATAACAGCAACCAGAACCCTTTTATATTACATTACCCGAAGGTGAGTGAAGCTCTGTTTTAGTTTGTATAATTTCCACTTTAACCCGTTTTTTTTTTTAAGTTTTAAGTGCCTCCCTACTATGTAGCTCTGATTAAGTGCAAGTCCCTTTTAATATGCTTATCCTGTTTCTGTTTCAATAAATTATCTTAGGGGTTAAGAAGAAGAAAAAACAATAAAGCGATAGGAGGTACCCATCACCTGGTCCTATCTTTTGTTTGATAATCTTAACCGTTAACGTAAACCTTTTATTTTAGATTTAAGTCCCTTGTATTCAAACTCAATGTATATAATTTTTGTTTTATTGATAATCAATGGGGTTTAGGGGGGAAAAACCGTTCTCAGTTTGAACATGCAACCTGTTGTTGTTTTTTCCGGGTCTCCTAACACAATAGAACACATTTTTAAAAACACTATTCACTTTAAGAATGAAATAACAAAATAGGGGAAAAAAAAAAAAAAAAAAAAAAACGATCCTTGACTACATATGTATGAAATAGTAGCTGTCAATAATTGCTAATTAAACCGACTTGGAAGCGTTCAAAATGGTGCAATAATGGAATAGAGAAAGAGTAGAAGAGGAAATCAAGGGAAGCAGGGAAGTGGGAAGGGTGGATCGATAGCCGGGTTCAGGGAGGGGGCTAGCCAGCAGACCCCAGTCCACCTCAGGCACCCCAGCCGTACACTCCGCGTAAGTCGCTTCTGTCTTTCCTCTGTCTCTGTCGTATAAACCCACCCTTTTATCTCCAATACACTTAGCTCTTAGGTAGCTTTACTAATTAACGTTTACTTACATAGTTATTGTACAAGAATCTGAAGCTCTAAAGCTTCCCCGAAGGGTGATCCACGACGGAGGTTTATTTCACCTGGGATCATCCAGCAATCGTCTTTCATACGTCTTATTATACATTCTACGATGTTGGTTGTAAAGATTATAAAATCGATATGAAATTTGAAGGGTATATTCAACCCTTATTAGGTTGCATATGTTTAGCTCAAGATGGTCTCGTTTCTCACCAGGGTTATTTTAGATAATATTTTTTCCATTTACATGTTGTGTCTAGTTATATACCCACATCAAGATCACCAACCTAACTGTTATATATTTAATTACTATGCAAAAGTTCTCGACAATTTGAATAAATATATACCTTTTGTTTTCTGTCCTACCTTAGTTAATGACCGTATAAGTATATAAAAAACAAGTCAATAGCTAAAGTATGAAATAAATCTAGAAAAATTGGAATCGGCAGAACTACTGATGGCATGCATACACCTTTGAATTTTGAATTGAATGAATACATCTTAAAAGAAAGAAATTATAACTTTTAATATTAATAATTTTAAAACATAATATTTTGCTTTATCGAGATTTAAGTTATTTTATCTTCCATCCATATATATCCAGACAAAATAGAGGCAGAGCTATTCAGTCTCACAGGTTTAAGATGAACACCTAAAACACTCACTGAACACAGTTGACAACAAAACAATCCCTTGGATGGCAATGGACATACGTATCAAATATTTAGGACTACACTTCCAGAACAAGGTCCTCCGTATAACCTTTGCTGGTTCCTAAGAAGCAGTCAAATCCATCTAGAAATAAATATTACAATACTTCAGAGAGTGAACTTCTCCAGAACGACGGCTTTACTCCTGATAAAAATAAACTCAACGGGACAATACCATACGACTTCTCACAGGAGGCTAAGACCACGCCTTAATCAAGATGTGCTGACTGAAAAAAATATCTTGTAGAAAAAGCGCTTTGTGTGCAGGGTCTAGAGCAAATAAATGTTTTGTTTTATTTAACTTTCCTGCAGCAAGAGTGGTGGGATATACTTTTAAATTTTAGTTCGATTAAATATATTTCATTTAATTTAATTCACCATTCTGCCCAGGAGACTCCCCCCTCCCTGACAAGGCAAATTCGTTTAGCTAACAGGTGAAAGAGACGGAAACATCTGAATTCCCACCGTTTTCCTCTCCAACCGTTTCACCATTATGCGTAGACCAGAGAGAGGTCAAGAGATCCACAGACAATCAGGGGATATGGCCACTGCCAGGACCTCATATCTGTGGTACATTACACAACAGATCGTGAAGCCACCACCATTCTAACTGACGAGGGATGAGTGTTACTGGATAAGGAGTTGACAAGAGGATTTGGAAGAGTAGACAGGTTTTTGTGGAATTTGGATAATCTTGAGGGTATTAGCTCAAGGACGGTTAGAACATGTAGATCTCTACGATATGACGAATTTGTAAAAAGGGTGCACCGACTGCAGTTCTGAGTACTTTGGATTGAAATGTTTGGTTTCGTTGGTTCAAAGCTTGACTGTCCCCCATAGTTCGGAATAGAACTCCGAATTACTTTCAGCGACTGTTTTTGTATGTAAAGTTTTTTTTCTAGTGTGTGGTTAGATTTTCTCCTAAGTAGTTTGTATAACTGTCGAAACTGTCTGTTCAATTCTTGTTTGTTTAGTCTTGCATGAAGATTTCAAGTCAGCCTTTTTTCTCGATGAAAACCTAGGTATCTAACAATATTGGACATGTTAAGCGATATTTTATAGAAGGTTATGGAACCTCGTCACATAGTTAAATTGCTATGAATGCATTTGCCTTCAACGACCTTGATGCGCTATTGATTGCATAGATTGTTCAGTTATCTATTTCTGTGAGGCTATTTTGGAGGTTTTCGGATCTCAGTGACGGATCGGGATGAGACGAAAGAATTTCTTTGTCACCTGCAAAAGTTGCTGGGGAGGTGCTATGGTTTATAGGGAATGCGGCAGTGTATAGGGAAGGATAGGATCGATGACGTGCCACGAGGAACTCTTGTATGTGATAATAATTGAAATATTCTGAGCTACAACGAATTCAAAAGAACCATTTTGACAAATAGAATTAAAGGGTTCGATAAAGGTTCTGTGATAAAGATTTTTTTACCTTGTAAAGCAAACCTGCGTGACATACCCGGTTGAAAGCGTGAGCTACGTCCAAAAAGGCACCCGTGCAGCTGATAATTGATCAACAACAGAAGGAATTGATGACAGGGAAGAAGGTTTTTAGACTTAAATATGGGCAAGAGGCGTTTGAGTAGAATCCATTCGAAAATATTTGAGAGGATTGGAAGTCGACTGATAGAGCGGTAAGATGAGACGTCATTAGGTGACTATCCAGGTTTCTGAAAGAGGGTAGTGAGTGGTTCTAAAAATCCAATTAAATATGTAAGGGAGGAAAACTATTGCTTTAGGTGGGAGTTGTCGAGGTTAGGAATTCTTCAACTTATGTTGCAAGGGATCGATTTTGCTGGTTAGGATAACGAGTAAAAGTGCGGGACAGGAGGAATTGTTTTTTTTGCGATGGAGATGTTTCTCCGTGAGAGAGAATTGTACACTTAGGCTCCTAATTCTTCCTGAATTGGAAAGGTCAGTGTTCAGTGAAAAACAACTATGTAATCAATAGCTCGTTGTTGCGAAGTGGGTTTCCAAGCTAAGTAGACCTGACAAAATATTCTCTCCATATATACATTGGTTCTGAGATTAATTCCAGAATGTAATATGCACGGAAAATAGGGTCCAGGATTGATCAACTACCACTCTGACGATTGTGCTATGAAGAATCAAAGAAATGTTAACAGATTCTGGGACCAGTCACTTGAAGCTGTATCTCAATACATCATGTGGGATTAAGAACTAAGGAAGTCTTTAATAAATTTATTAAAGACTCCAACTCCACGTCAAGCCATCGCTATTACATAGCATTAACGTATTAATCTTCAAGAACATAGTATAATCTAGTTATTATAATTGTTTTTCTTCTTAGCTACCATTAGGTAAACCCGGAGGAAATTATGAAGAAGCTTCTGGCGAAGGACTCAAGCAAACGAATTTCTGTGAGGCTCCTCGAATCCACGAAGAAGGCTGGCCTCGCCACTAGGCTGGCACCGAAAAGGGGGCCAAGGGTGTTATTGCGAGAAGTTCTAAGGTCATGGAGTGAAAATGAGTTTCTGGACGAGGTATGGGGTACGCTGTCCCGAGTTGACCCTAGCCTGGCGAGCCTTCTCCAGGACTAGAGCCCAACCTCTAGCCTTATAGTTAGTTGATTTTTAGCATAGTGGCCACCTGGGAACCGGTCTACGTGAGTTGGGTAACCGAGGTGTCTCTTCGCGTTAAGCTCCCGCTGCTTGGAGCTTATGATATAGGGTGTCCCAGAATTAACGCAAGATGTGAATTTGCCGCTATTTGTGCAGTAAAGTGCTTTGACAACTGACAGTTTAGGGTTAGTAAAAATGGAGCGTTACACGATAGAACAACGTGTGCTTATTGTTGAACATTATCTCAAAAATAATTTGTTTTGAAAGTTTGGCGGCCACAGTTCGAAAATTTCATACATAATATGGTCGGAATAGTGTTTTGACTTCATCAACTGTGAAGAGATCAATTGAAAAAAATAGGGAGACTAAACACTAAGCACACTGGTCGTCCAAAAACAAGCCGTTCAAATGTCAATATCGAATAACACATTTTTTTGTGCCGAAATTGGATGATATTGATGTGGCCAATATGTGGTTTCAACAAGATGGTGCCACATGCCATACAGGCCATGAAACAACTCAAATACAGTGAAATCCCGATTATTCGTATTTCCGGCTAATTCGTACAAATTTGCCGGTCCCCAGAGAAAATCCCGGTAAGTGGTATAAAAACAATGCATTTAAGTCCCCTCGGTAATTCTTATTTTTTTTATGCTCGAGGTCACTTAAAACGTCTTATAATACGTATGTTGTGGCCATCTCTTAGTTACAAATAATTAAAAGTTACCCTCATCTCGGCCCAGAAAATATCTGTTTCCATATTTGTACAAATAAAGCTTATGACGTCAGGCGGAGAGGGGAGAGAAGCTAGTGGGGGGAAAACAGCCGCAGGTGGGGAGCCATCCCCACCACGGCTGGCCTGCCTATATAAACTTCGGGTCTAACAGCGAAAAATAAAACTTACCAAACCGGCACCTTGAACACTTCTCTCTCTCTCTCTCTCTCTCTATCTCTGCACTGGCGCTTGCTGCTCTGCTTAAACCATGGTATTCTCATTTAACTACCTCTGCATCTCTCTCCCCTAACCTCACTATGTTTTACTCTGGCGTTGTCAGGCCCCACACCTTCCTAGTGGGAATCTCTGCCTTCGTCTCGCTAAATCTAGCACCTCCCTCGCGGACAACGTTGCCGTGGCACTACAAATTTACCTAGTAGCGTCTCCCACGGCAATCCAGTCTGCCTCTCTTCGGTTCACACTCGCCTTTGGGATCCGGACGGTTTTCGCCTACCCTTAGACACCGAGTGTGAATTCGTCGTCATTCCAAGACCACATAAACTACCTATAAACCCACCCTGTTCCTCTTCTCCTGAACATAGTGCTTTGTCGGGGCACACCTTCTAAGATCTTATGGAGTCAGATCAAAACGAATTAGGCTGCCCGCCGACTAGGCCGGCAGCCAGGGTGAAAGACCACAGGTCTACTCGTCTCTATCTCTTTCTAGGCGCTCGCCGGACGGCGGCTAGAGGTTGTAGTGACCCTAGCCCGTGGCGGGCGTCTCCTCCCCACTTTGGGGATATTTGACGACAAACTTCGACCCGCCAACGTATTTCCAGCTTAAAAACCTCGTTAATTCGTACTTTTTCAAGAAAGGGAAAGACGACAGTGAGAGACCAGCGAGCAGAATGACTGCGAGATAAATGTTTTCTAGAAGATCAAGTAATCCCTTCTACATAAGCAAAAGGCCGAGCGAGCGAGTGAGAGAGACAAGTTTTCTATGAAATTCCATATGTAATTCTGACTCTTTTTACTGAAAGGAAATAAGGAGAGGAAAGAGGGAAAGTTTTAGGAATATACTAAGCTTGTCTTTCGTTTCTACTGTTCAGTCTCCTTTTCGTTATCATTGTGGCACTTTACCATGCCTTCGAAAGATATTAGCCTCCCTATTAAAGGGAAACAACAAATCATAAACGCCGTGGCCAGCGGATTTAAGCAAATTTACGTATCCAAGCGTTTTAAGGTCCCTCGTTCCACGATCACATCAATCCTGAAAAACAAGGACAAAATCACTTCCCAGACATCAAGCACGTAAAACGTTTTAAGACTGGTGATTACCCACAACTTGAAGAAAGCTTAAACAAGTGGTTCGCGCAAGCAAGGAATTCAAATGTTCCAGGAGGAAATATTTTAAGGGAAAGAGATCGAGTTTTTGCAAAACAAATGGGAATTGAAGACTTTCGTGCAAGTGATGGATGGTTCGATAGATTCAAAAAAAGACACAACATTAAATTTAAGAAGCTTAGTGGGGAAAGTGCAAGTGTGTCAGATAACGTTTGTTCTGAGTGGAAGAAAAAGAAAAATAATTGAACCTTATGAGCCTAAGAACATATTCAATGCCGACGAAACGGGCCTGTTCTATTAATGTCTCCCTGGTCGTTCCATGTGTTTCAAGGAAGAAAAGTGCCATGGCGGAATAGCCAGTAAAGAACGAGTAACCATACTGTTGCCAGCCAACATTGATGGTTCGGAGAAATTAAAACCGCTCAAGTCAGCCAAACCAAGGTGTTTTAAAAATATAAAATCATTTTCAATGGCCTATCGTGCAAACAAAAAAGTGTAGATGACGGGCGAATTGTTTAAAGAACAGATACAATCAGTCAATGCAGATATGGAAAAAAGGCAGCGAAAAAAATTACTTTTCATCGATAATTGTTTGGCCAACAATTCTATCCCATCTCTCAGCAATGTTAATGTTGTGTTTTTTCCCGCCAATACAACTTCTAAGCTGCAACCTCTGGACCAGGGCATAATTAAAGCATTCAAAACATTTTACCGCAAGGAAGTAGTGTTGCAACTTCTTGGCAGAATTGAGGATGGACTAGATCATAAAATCACTTTATTTTCAGCTATGGACATAGCTGAGAAGGCATGGCAAAAAGTTAGCGAGTGCACAATAAGAAACTGTTTTCGTGCCTGTGGATTTACCGAAGCGGAACCTCCGTTTACAGAAGATACAGAACAAGATGTTTAATTTCTTTTGGAATGGGATTGCCTTTCACAGAAAAATGAAAATCACATAACATTCGAAGATTTTATTTTGACGACGGCCTAGCAGTAGTGGGGATGTTAACTGACGAAGAAATTTTAGATCCATCTGGATACGTTGATGGTGAATAGGGCGATGAAGATGATGTACCAACAATTACTGCTAAAGTTGTTAAACAATAGGTGAACAACGTGCGCCATTATTTAGCAAAATCAGATGTTGGTGATGAACTATTTTTTGTTCTGAACACTCTTGACAAAGCAATTGACAATACCCGTCTGCAAGGATTGCGTCAAAAATTACTTTCGAACAAATGTTTGATTGGTATTTATTTAATCTGGAACATAAGTATGTACATATTTTTATTGCATGTATTGTTTATTGTTTAGTTTAGTACTAATCATTGTTATTGCATAGTTTTTATCCTTACTACATTGTACATACTTCTTAATACATACATGTTTGCATTAATACGTTTTTAATTTTGTACTCCCGATCAATGGTATTCCCGATAATTCGTACCAAACTGTCCCTTGATAATACGTATTATCGGGAATCTACTGTACTGCATGAGACATTTCCAGGTCGTGTACTCTCTCGTTTCGGTGATCAGAATTGGCCCCCTAGATCGTGTGATTTAACACCTTTAGATTTCTTTTTATGGGGTTATTTGAAGTCAAAGGTATATGTCAACAAGCCCTCATCCACCCGTGCGTTAAAAGAGGAAATTTAACGCTGCATCAACGAAATTCGACCACATTTATGTCAAATGGTCATGGAAAATTTCGACAAAAGAGTGCGTATTTGCCAGCAAAGTCGTGGAGGCCATTTGCCCGATGTGTTATTCCATAAATAACCCTATCCTGTTTACTTTATAATTCAATAAAAAAAATTACAACAAAAATACTAAAAACTGTGTTTTCTACTTAAATCAAATCTTGCGTTAATGCTGGGACACCCTTTATTTGGATTGTGGGGTGGCATAAGGTGTTTGGATGTAATTAGTAACAATACAAGTTAACAAAAGAACCAAGTTTATTAATCAGTTCACACACGCAGCACAACATTACCAAACGGTTTATATACATACCAAACTCTGGAGGTAACAACCAGGTTCAGGTTATAACTTACAAATGTTACCAACCTAACATCCCCCTCCTTAAGTTTTAAATACAAAAATAAAAATATAGTATACATTACAATCATGTTCATATAGTATGTAACTTATGATCTAATTTGTAACAAATTAGTTGGAAGTAATTACAAAAAGATAAAGAATAAAAAAAATACTTATTAGAAAATAAAGGTTTAACCACAAAATTACAGAGCAAGAGCTTACAAATACAAACATTACAAATCCTTTCCCACAACTTAGTATACTTGTCTTGTACTAAAACATTATCACCCTCGTTAAATTCTACTGATTTTCTGCTGTGCTCATTATAATAGGTCTTTTGAGAATTTTTATCATAAACTTGTGGATCATCAACAACATGAGGTGCCAGACAGCTATCTCTTATAGGAAGTTTTGATCTAAGAGTCCTACTCTGAAGGAGTTGGGAAGGTGAATATTGTAATCCTGCAACAGGAAATTTCTGTAGTTAAGTAAATATAAATCTAAGTCATCATTTTCATGGTGACATTTTTTTAGCATGGATTTCATCAACCCTACTGCTTTTTCTGCAAGACCGTTACTTTTGGGATAATGGGGACTTGATGTTGTTATGACGAAATTCCACTGGTCTGAAAATTTTTGAAATTCAAAAGAGCTAAATGGATTATTGTCAGCGACTATGATTTTGGGGATTCCGTAAGAGGCGAAAATTGGCTTTAGACACTCTATTAATGACGATGACGTTTTGTCTTTGAGTTTCTTTAACTCAACCCATCTAGAATAGTAGTCCACCACAACCAAATAGTACATGTTACGAAATTCAAGAATATCCATACCAATTTTATAGAATGGGATGGGTGGTATCTTATGAGGGAGCAGAGGTTCTTTAATATTGGACCTTTGGAATCTTTGACAAACGGTACAAGAATTTACAAGGTTCGTCACATCAGACAGAATGCCAGGCCAGTAAAAGAATTGTTTTATTTTTTCCTTGATCTTGTTAAGGCCAAGATGTGTTTCATGCAGTAAGTTCAAAATGTTTTTTCTACACAACGGGGGAACAACCAACCTTTCATCATAATATATTAAGCCATTTTCTACTGTGATACTATTTCTTATATTAAAATAATGAGCTAGATCTCCACTACATTTTAGAGATTTTGGCCAACCACTACTGTAGTACTTGATAATTTGATTTAACGTTTCATCCAAATTTGTTTCGGATTTTAAATGTACAAGTTGCTGGTCAGAGCAATCAAATAAAACACCTACGGTGTGTACAACATCCCTCATTGACACATCATCTGCAACATTTCCTGCAATAATATTCCTTGACAATAAGTCAGCAATAACCATAGACCTCCCTGGGAGATACTTAAGCTCAAACTTATATGGTAAAATTTTCAATCTAAGCCGTCTGAGTCGATTATTTTTTATTTTGTTGATATCCTTTTGTATAATAGACGTTAGGGGAGCATGATCTGTGTAAACAATCACATTAGGGTGTCCATAAACAAAGTTGTGGAGTTTTTTGAATGCAAATGTTATAGCAAGGAGTTCTTTTTCAATTTGTGCATATTCTTGTTCACAAGCAGTTAGAGTTCTGCTAGCATACAAAACAGGCTTTCCTTCTTGTATTAATGAGCAACCAACAGCATAATTACTAGAGTCAGCTTGTATCTCAATGGTCTTAACAGGGTCAAAAGAAGCAAGTAATGTTATATTTGAGATAACAGATTTCAATTTATTAAAATTTTCATCATGAGATTTAGTCCAAAGCCAAACGGATTCTTTTTTAAGCAAGGATGTAAAAGGGGCTATTAAATCAGAGGATTAGGTATGAAGTTTCTTAAAAAATTAACCATTCCCAAAATTTTTTGAAGATCTTTAACATTTTTTGGTGGCTCTAAATTTATTATTGATTGAATTCTTTGCGAGTCAGGTCTATGACCATGCTTATTAAATAAAAACCCGAGATATTTGACTTCGTTAACAAAATATTGAACTTTCTCAGAATTGAATTTAATATTGTATTTTCTAGCCACAGAAACAACCTCCCCAACTGTCTGCCTAAGCTCCTCCTCAGAGTTAGCACAACACAAAATGTCATCAAAATAAACTAAAACATTCTTTATGTGACCGAAATACTTATATGTTAGTTTTTGGAAGAATTCTGGCAAAACTGTCAAACCAAAAGGGGCTCTTAGATATTTAAAAACGCCAAATGGTGTACTAAAACAACATAACTTACTGGATTCCTCATCTAGTCTAATTTGATGAAACCCACTTTTTAAATCGAAAAGACAGAAGTGACTTTTGTTAGCCAGTTTCAAACTTATTTCCTCTAAGGTAGGAATTTCATAATAGTCTCTAACCAAATACTTATTCAAGTGTTGGGGGTCAATGCACAACCTTAGTGAAGAGTCAGGTTTTTCTACAATCACAAGATTATTAATCCACTCACAAGGCTCATCCACTCGCTCTATTATGTTTGCATGCAATAAATCATCTAAGCAAGTTTTTAATTTATCCTTTATTTTATAAGGAACCCTACGACCTGGATTTGCCTTAGGAGTAGCATCTTTACTGAGTTTTAACTTGCATATGTCTGGGAAGCATCCTAGTCCACTGAAGACATCCTGATTCTGTTTGAGAAAATCATCGACTGGGACAGTAACCTTGTCTATCCGACGAAGAAGTCCAAGCTCAACACAGGAACGTAGTCCCAGAAGTGGTGTTCTGTCATCATTCACAATCATGAACGGGGCGTTTATTTTCACACTGTCTTTTTGAAGATCAAGATCAACAGAGCCGATCGGTCGAACAACAAATCCACCAAAGGATTCAAGAAGTACATCAGTTTTTCTTATATTTAAGTCAGCATCAAGTTTCTGAAGAGCAGTAGTTGTTATAACATTAACTTGGGATCCAGTGTCGAGTTTAAATTCAATCGGTTGATCGTTAATTTTTAGCAAGGCCAGCCATTCATCTTTCCCCTGAGTGATAGCATCACAGGCACACAGGTTTAAAGAATCCAACTTAAAAACATCATTACTCAACTCCACCACTTCATGAGCCTGTCGAATGCGATTATTACGCTTATTTCCGATGCATTGTTTTGCAAAATGATTGAATTTTTTACAGTAGGAACACTGCTTACCAAATGCTGGGCACCGTCCTTTAGCGTGGTTGAAGCCACAGCGATCACAAGCATATAAACTATCCTGACGGTCCCGGAGCTCTGGTGGTCTTTTCATTTGTGGCTTCCGATTTACTTTGAGTATCTCCGTCGACGTATCAATCGATGTTTTCACTGGAGGTGGTGCTTTTAAAATTTTCATGTTGAGCTCTGCCATCTCGACTGTTTTACAAAAATTAACTGTTTTTTCCAATAAAGGGTCCTCTCTCAAAAGTCTTTCTTGAGTACTTTTGTCATAAAGTCCAAGAATTATTTGGGATTTTAGCAATTTTTCTTCTTGTTCACCGAATTCACAAGGCGCTATTAGTGATTTTAGATCAGTAAAATACCGTTCAAATGGTTCATTTGCTGCTTGCTTTCTGCTAAAAAATTTATAAATCACCATAGTCTCATTTTTCCGTGGGGTGCAATGCTTTTCTAGGACGTCTAAAATAGAAATTACTGTTTCATTACCTGGTTTTAACGTCGTGATTGTGGAGTTAAGTTTTAAAACATCGGATCCCAATAAGTTATTCAGTCTTGCTACTTGGACCTCTCGCGATTTCTTCTCAGTCTCTGTGGCTACAAAATAAACTTCTATTTCAGTCCGGAATCTTCTAAAGCTCTCGGAGAGGTTATCCACGTTGACGTCGAATTTTGAGGGTTTGTTGAACTCCATGGCTAATATCACGTCCGTTTGTTCAGTTTAAACTAAAACGACTGCGCCATGTTTGGATGTAATTAGTAACAACACAAGTTAACAAAAGAACCAAGTTTATTAATCAGTTCACACACGCAGCACAACATTAGCAAACGGTTTATATACATACCAAACTCTGGAGGTAACAACCAGGTTCAGGTTATAACTTACAAATGTTACCAACCTAACATAAGGTAGTTATAAAAGACTGCCTTGATGCGTCGCACTGCGTCATATGTCAGGGCTACAGGCACTCCTGTAAAATAATACAATTTATAACAATATCCACCTTAAAGTTTCTATAAATAATAGTTAATTAATAAGGTGTAACTCCTTAATCAGAATATACCTGCTCTGAATCTGGGAGGATCGGGGCTTTGAGCATCCACGAGTAGAGACTTGGCGTGAACTTCTGTCCTCACAGAGCAAGTTTGGCTCCAAGGACTTGGAGGATTTGAATATTCCCATATTCATGGGGATCAGTGGAGTATGCTGGTGTATCTCATACTTAGTGGACACGTGTCCTTATCCACAGTCTCCGATTGATCCTCGTGAGCCAGTTTAAACTACTAGAAGAGCATGGATGCCTTCTGGACTCCAGCCAGCTGCCATCTGGGATTCAAATCGGAAGCTATTATGTATTTTCCTTTTATTTATTTATTTTAATCACGCGTGATGACCAAAACGTTCTACGCCTTAAAGCCCAAACAGCCATCCATTCTTAAATATGCTCAATAGCACCCCATTAGATAACCGCCTTCCGTCGACTCCAGATCCTCCTCAGTATTAACTACTTAAATCTGAGCAAGGCCAACTCCTGCTATATTTCCATAGTTCAGCATCCCAAAGAATATATAAGTACCGGTCAGATAATTTTCTTGTCTTGGTTTGTCGATAGAAACAGCGTCCTGGATTGTACAAGTCTCAATAGACCAAATTGTTGGTGCTAGTTCCCATTCGATCGCTTTGTATCAGGGTTCATAACGTTTTCTGTGTTCATTTATGTTTCTTAGTAAATAAATTATCATGCGATTTCAAAGGTACTTGGTTCATAATGACCTCTTTCTCTATATACCTTGTATTTAAATTGTATATGATGTAATTCTACCCCATGGTATTTCATCGTAAGTATTGAGTAAATAAGAGGAAAATAATTGAGTTTACAAGGAAAGAGATGAGTATTCAGAAACATAAGTTATTCGGTTCAATAAGTGAGTATTTATTGATAATTCCAATTAACCCAAAAGGTTATGCATCCTTTATGAAAGAAATAATTATCGGAAGTGTTGAGTCATCAGCCGGTGGTGGTTTGGTGTAATTGTTGTTCGGTGGCCAGTACGCTAGATGCGAATGATCCGGTGGCGCCTAGTTTTAATTGAACCTTTGTTCAATGAGTTGCATTGTTTGACTGAAGTGCTCACTAGTGGCTACGCTTGGATTACGCCGGTGGTCAATCCGAGCTTACGGTCGGCCGCAAGTCTCTGCTGCATTGTACACCGCCTATGTCGTGTAACCGATCGATCACCATTGCTTACAAACTTGCAAAATCATTGCACCACCTCTTAGCATTACTATGGAATAATTTTATTGTAATCATTTACCATTTGACCACGACTTGGGCAATTATCTTAGGTACAAATGTTGGGCAACAGGTTTAACACAGTTCCAGTCTGCTCCGGAAACACATACCTCATTGATACTGATGTTTGATGTGAGCATAGTAGCCACACAAGATGGCTGCGTGGTCCAGCTGTATATATTCATAAATAACACATTTATGAAAAAAAAACCTAACATAAAAAAAACGTGATTTTTTCAATTCACAAATTTCAATTTGTGTTTTACTAAAATCATTGCATAAATTAAACATTTATTTTATGATTGCCTCTTATTAATTGATTATTTACTGAGATATTACAAAATTCTCTCTGTCGGATGGGTTCTTTAGGGTCCGTTGTGGGTTAGGAAATATTATTATTCCAATTATTATGCCTGAATCCCAAGCTTTCCTAGGCTGAGGGCTTGCTTGAATAGCAGGAATTCTTCAATGCAGCGTCCTACCCTATATGCCCTAAACACTGCTGACATTCCCGTGAGTCTAAAACCCTTTCCTTGCAACTTTTGCTGACCACACAGCAATTCTTTTATCTCATCCTAACCCATTAACCTCACCGAGCAATCTCACAGAGATTAAGGACTGGTGCAACTAATGGCCCATGTCAGATGAGGATCCTAACCATTCGCAACCTTCAATTCGATACCGCTTCCCATGCCCAATCCATGTTAGATACCTAAGTTTTCATATAGAAAAAAGGCTGACATGAAACCCTCACAAGACTTAAGTTATACTTTAAGCTCACTAAGTACACTAGAAACAAAATATACACATATACAAATAGTTTCTAAAACCCATTTGGACTTATGGACTAGAGCTATTGAGAATAGCTAAACCATTGAGCATCAGATTGATTCACCAAACATTCCATTTCAAAACCCTCAGAACTGAAGCAACGCTCTCTATGTTCCTACTGTCATTGGCCTGATACTCTCAAGATTTTCCGAATTCCATAAAAACCTATCCGCTATTACATTCTTACAATTCTCCACGTCACCTAAAACGGTGGTGGCTTCACAATTTAATGTAAATAAAAATGTAATTCATGAAGTTCTGGCACTGGCCATCCCCAATCTCTGTTCATCGCCTCATGTCGAAACGGTTAAAGACAGGGATGGAGTTCCGCTGCTTCCGGCCCATCCGCCAGCCTGGTGGCGGAATTGCCTTGGGAGAACTCCTGGGCAGAATGTGTATGTATATTGTATGAATGAAAGAATGGAAATTATTCATAAGTATAAATGAATTCATACATCTCAATTAATAATGGTGGACAAACAAACTTTAATTTTTTAAATAAATATCTTATAATAAAAAAAAAGAATAATTTTCTATGCACTTTGCTTATTTGGTCAACCATAATCACAAACCAAGGAGACTAAATTAACATTATGCTCACTTTGTGATTTATTACAGACAGGCAATCATTTCTATTGCATAGCAAATAGTCCCATATCAATTAATTTTTTATTATAAGATCTTAATGTTTCTTATAAATAGAACATGAAATAAAATTTTGCTATTATATTGAGTTGGATGTTGAACTAAAGATCTCAACCTCCTGATTTATAATATATTTTATGTGTGGGGACTTAAATAGATAGTGGTTATAAAAGTTTGCTTCTGATGAATTTTATTGTATTGCTTTTCTCGACATATTATACAGCTAGGAAAGTTAAATTTGTAAAACCTGTGTGTAAAAAATCTTCCCATAATTTTTAAGCGATTTGTTCGTTAATTACTGAAAAATATACAATTTTTTGTATTCTATTTAACGTTATGCGTATTAAAATTTAGGAGTATTTCTAAGAACTAGACTATTGATAAAAACAGCAGAAGTAACAGATATGATAATAACTGAATTAAAAGGCAGACAATTTTTAAATTATTGAAGTTACCATTAATTATTTAATATAATAATCAGCAATGGATTGTTGCGAAGGGCTTGTGATCTGATACTGAGAGAACTGCCAGATGGTTCCCAGCACGTAGACCATACCTTCATCAGTAATGAAGGGTTACTAGCGTCAGTCTTATTTTCCAATTGTCCATATAACGAGGTCACGTAACAGAAAACCTACATACGGACCGGCAGCCCATGCTTCTTATGCCTATCAGATGTACAATGTACCATATTTCCCAGTCCATCTCTTCTCCCTGCCATGGGACTTGGGAAGGCATTTCTTACATTACTTACAGGTACTGAGAAATCATGGGATTTTTTGTTTAAGCAAATTATATAGGTATGCTATTTTATTGTTAGTTCCTAGACTTATTATTTTGTAATATCTTTGAAATTCTTTTCGCATTGTCGTTATTATTGAGTACTTAACAATAAGGGGAAAATCGAAACGATAAATCTTGAATAGCTGATTTGGAAGTCAACATATTTTTAATTTCGGAAATCGGCAGTCTTTCATCATTTTTATTTAATTTTTTTTTCAAGAATTTTCTTGATAATAAATAACCACCATATTTCGAAATTTGTTAAAATATGAATTGAAAATATTAGATCGATTGGATCATTATCACGGCGACTGTCGTAGAAAACACAAACGGACAGACGGACCGATTGGTTTAAATAATCCATATATGTGATGTTTCTTTTTCAAGACACGGGAGGATGCCCTAATGTACAGACCGACCTTCATCTGATACGAGTCAGGTTCCCACGACATCCACAATTATGAGAAGTAAGCCCCACCGTCGCTATTCACCTTGTCTCATCTCGCATCATCAAATATCATTCGTTTGTTGTGTGGGGTTGGGCGGTGGACTTTCCACTCACTTGATACAACACATTAGCCATCCGTTTTTTGCAAAAGGCACAAAAATGGAACCCAGATACCAACATTTTTTGTGTTGAGGAATATTTATGCAATTATAACATAATACAATTATTGCATAAGGAGAAAAAATATTATAAAATTTTCGCCAGTGGTTTACATACCACAACCTATTAGTTATTACTATTTCATTAATGAGCTTTTGAGAATATGTCTATATTTTATGTATTTATATAGAAATATATATTTATATAGTACGCATGAAAAAGTGAATGCAATATTGGATATATAAGACTCTAATTTTTTTTTAATGAATGGATAAAAAAAACAAAAAGATCATTTCAAAAAATATTACAAAACTATTTTATAAGATTCACTTAACACAATAATAAATGATTCTTTAAATAAAAATCAAGACAAAAAAGTGTTTTTTTATCGGTTTAGGTTGATGAAAAAGTTTAGTTTTTCATTAAATTCATTAATGGGCAACGTTCCGACACTCACTACGTATGTATACATCAGGCCCCAGTATGAGTTGGTTGATAAAGCTGAATAAATTGAAGAAAATCTATTAATAAAGATACCTCACGCTCAAGTTGGGATAATCTCTTAAGCTGCACAGCAGCTGGACATTTACTTAAATTTCTGCAAAATATATAGTCTTATACATTTCTCTTTTCAAAAATAAGAAGAATTTCGTTCGGAATTAATATTTTATAAAATAACCGTAAAAAATGAGAAATTAGTGAAAACTATTGAAATAATTTCAACTAAACATTAATTGATATATATTGTAGTGAATTGTTTTTAATGCATAAGTAGTTTTAGAGTTTTAAATAGATATTATTATTTTTGTATATTATAGTATCATGTATATAATTGTATATCATTCAATATTACTATATTAAGGATATTATATTAAGATATTTGTTTAAGCTAATGAATGAGTATATTATAAGTTAAGTGGGGGAAATACTGATGGTAATTTTCCTTAGTCAGCAAAAAGACCGGTGTGAAAGGTGAGTCAGTTGGTGCCAAGAGCTAGAGTGGTAAGTGTCGAGCTGCTGAAGAACCATGTGTGGGTAATTAACAAAACACTTATTAAGGTTATTATGGTTTATTACAGTCTTATCACACACACACTACTCTATTACAAAGTTCACTTACAAAGAGGTCCTAGTACAAAGAGGTTGACTAGATTTAAACAATACTTGATACCTCCAGTCCCTACATTACCCCCTATCCAGTGAACACGTTAATATTTATGAAACACAATTGTGAATTACCTTAATAGGAACTATAGCATTCATAGCATCGTTCAAAAAAATATACTGAAAATTCAAGAAACAAAATGGAAAAATATTGATTCGAAACAAAATTATTATATATGAATAGCTTCAAAGAATAATAATCAGAATATAGAAAATTCATTCAAACAAGTATTTCTTCCAAATATCTTGCAGGAAACCGCACAGTTCTACCACTTCTAGTAGAGGTTGGTACAGTTTCAGGTTGCTTCTGTTGTTTCTCCTGGTCTGTAGGCTGCGTCCTCAATACTGGAAAATCATCTGGAGACTGGGCTAAAGGTAAAGTCGAAGAGTCTTGTTGGTTCATATCTTCATCGGCAAGAAAATAAGCTGGTTTTAGCCGGTCAATAGAAACCGCAATGTCCTTGCCATGGATTTCCAATCGAAAATATTTTTCTAAACGGGCGATGACACGGAAAGGTCCTTCGTATGCTGGTTCTAGGGGTTTCTTGATCCGATCAGTGCGCATAAAAACATGTGAGCACTTCTGTAAGTCCTTGTAAATAAAAACGCTCCTAGAAGACTTGTGATTTACAGGAACAGGCTTCAGCTGACGCATTTCCTCTTGAAGTTCTCCGACCCACTCTTGTGAATCTGAGAATGTCCGTGATCCATTTGCAAAAAATTCTCCAGGTAATGTGATAGTTTTTCCATAGAGCATTTGAGATAGGGAAGAATTAGAATCCGGGTGAATTGCTGCTCGCAAGCCTAACAGCACAGTTGGCAAAGTTTCCGTCCAACTCCGGGAATTATGTGCCTTCAATGCTGTTTTCAATGTACGGTGGAGTCGCTCAATCTTGCCGTTGCATTGAGGGTGATAAGGCGTAGAGCGGTAGAGTTTGACGCCACATAACGCACTAAAGTGTTTGAACAATCCCGAGTCAAACTGACGACCCTGATCACTCGTTATGCGTCTGGGAACACCAAACCGCGCAACCCAGTGACTATAAACAGCCTTAGCAACTGTTTCAGCAGTGATGTTGTTGAGTGGTACAACTTCCATCCAACCGGTAAATCTATCTATCATGGTTAACGCGTAAACGTTTCCTTCCGAAGGTGGAAGGGGACCAACTAGGTCTATATGTATCTCAGCTAAACGTTCATCAGGCACTTTATATTGTCCTACCGGAGATTTCACATGACGGTTGATCTTAGTACGCTGGCATGGCATACACGCTTTAGTCCAATCCTGGATGTTCTTTTTAACATTGAGCCAAACATATTTACCCGATACCTGCTTGACGGTCGCCTTAATATTAGGATGAGCTCTATCATGAATAAGATGAAAGACTTGTTGCCGGAATGCCTTGGGGATGAATGGCCGGATGGCGTCCGTACTGACATCACACCAAAGATGATTTCCACTAGGAAGCTCGTAACTTTTTAATTTTAATGCAGAATCAGATGTCATAAGATTCTGAAGTTCGCTGTCCGTCTTCTGTTCTTCGGCTATCTTGTCAAAGTCTAACACGTCTAGAGCCTCAATCCGCGACAAAGTGTCCGCAACAATATTTTGCTTTCCACTAATATGGCGGATGTCTGTGGTAAATTCAGATATGTACTGCAATTGTCTTTGTTGGCGAGGGGAAGCTTTGTCATTTCTCTGCTTGAACGCAAAAATAAGCGGTTTATGATCCGTAAAAATCACAAAGTGACGCCCTTCTAACAGATGCTTAAAATGCTTGACCGATAAATACATGCTCAACAACTCTCTGTCATATGCACTGTAAGACTTTTGAGCATCATTAAGTTTTATAGAGTAAAAAGCTAGAGGTCTCCACCCATTAGGTTCAAGTTGCTGGACCACACCACCTACGCCAACATCGCTGGCATCAATGACAAGTGCCAAGGGATAGTCTGGTCAAGGATATGTGAGCATAGTTGCATTAGCGAGATCCACTTTGCATTGCTCGAATTTGGCAACTGCTTCCTGAGTCCATGTGATTTTCCTATTGTCCTTTTTCCTTGCTCCTCTAAGATAGTCATGCAAAATGGCTTGAGTTTCTGCAGCCTTGTGTAAATATCCTCTGTAAAAATTTAGCATTCCCAAAAACTGGCGAAGCTGCTGAACAGTCTGGGGAAGCTTGTAGTTAACGATGACATTGACCTTCTCTGGAAGAGGTATTGATCCATCTGGAGTGATTCTGTACCCCAAAAATTCCAATTCTTGCACTCCAAACATAGATTTGGCTACACTTATACGCAAGCCATATTCGTCCAAGCGGTTGAAAACAATCTCCAAATGACGCTTGTGCTCTTCTTCCGTTGACGAAGCAATTAGGCCATCATCTAAAAAAATAAACACAAAATCGAGACCAGTAAAAACTTGATGGATAAAACGTTGGAAACTGCTGGGTGCGTTTCGTAACCCTGGAGCCATGACATTAAATTCGAAGAGCCCAAATGGAGTGATATTAGCTGTTTTTGATTTATGCTCCTCAGCTATGGGAACTTGATAATAGGCCTTAAAAAGATCGATTTTAGAAAAAATTGTTTTTCCATGTAACATATTCTGGAAGTCATCTATCCGAGGAATTGGATAGCGATCAGGAACTGTAAGGTCATTAAGCCTGCGGTAATCACCACAGGGGCGTAATGAACCATCCTTCTTCGTAACTAGATGCAGAGGAGAAGCCCATTCGGATTTCGATGGTCGTATTATTCCATGATTCAACATGAATTGAAACTCCTCCTTCGCTAACTGTAATTTCCTAGAGTCGAGTCTTCTAGCTTTTGAACAAATCGGCCTTCCAGTAGTATGAATGTAGTGTTCTACGTTGAGCTTGCATTCACTAGGTATTAAATTTGGTTTGGTCAGATTCGGAAACTTGGCTAGTAAGTCAGCAAATCGTTGAGAATTTGACACCGTGCTAATGATGTCACCATTTGAAATAGTTGAAATCTCACCACGGATCTGTACACCTGTGACATTATCGACAAGTTTCTTATTTTTTAAATCTATTAAAAGATTAAAATGGGCCAAAAAATCTGCACCAATTATTCCTCTGTTCACTTTAGCCACAATAAAAGGCCACTGAAACTGACGGCGCAAACCCAAATCAATATTTAAAGTTAGTACACTATATGTTGGTATCATGGATCCGTTGGCTGCAAATAAAACAAAATCTCTACTAGGGGACTCGCACTTTGATCTTAGCGGAATTATGGACACATCTGCTCCACTATCGACAAGAAACTTTAGTCTGGTTTTTTTATCCTGGACAAATAAACGAAATTTGTGACTGCCTAAATTGTTAGCAACAGCCGAGGCCACATCTACTGTTGCTTGTGGGAGTTTTCCGACAGCTGCCGCCAAGCACAAGGTTGTGTACACTTTTCTCGCCTACATTTTTTTCCAAATCTCTGGTGAAAATAACAAAATTTTTTTGTGGGGCTAAAACCGCGCCTCAAATGGGAAGAATCTCTGGACGAGCTGCGAGACCTATTTCTAGAATTCAACGAAGAAATCTGAATTTCTAGACTCGCAATTTTTTTCATCAGTTCATTTAGACTTGAGTCCTGACTAACGGAATAGGCACTTGACTGAGGGGTAACCTCCGCTATTTTGTCTGCCATAACTGCCACCTTATCTAAGGTCTCCTCGCTAATGATTACAATATTTTTTATTGAAACCGGAAGTTTTTCCAACCACAGCGTTCTCAGAATTTTGTCTGTCAAATCCCCACCAGCCAAAGTCTGCATTTTACGGAGCAACTGACTAGGCTTGAGATCACCTAACTCAACTGTCAACAGCCTCCTAATTTGCTGGCTATCGCTCTCCTTAAACAGCTGAAGAAGACGCTCCTTAGCTAAAGTATATTTATTAACCTCCGTACCTCTAATAATGTCCCATATGTTTTCCATATATTTAGTTTCTAGCTGAGAAACAAGATAGTTGAATTTCGTGTCTTCTTTAATAATACCCACAAGATTGAATTGGGCTTCTATTTGATAAAACCATAATTCAGGTTTATCGGTCCAGAAGGGAGGAATTCTAATTGAAACTTTAGTTACCTCCGGTTGGTCCGCTAGGTTAGCCTCAAATTTTTCTCCTGCCGGCGACGCCATGCTGGGAATCACTTAGTTCGATCACGTCGAATTAAATCACGTCGGATTATCACAATCACAATCACAATCACGTCGGGGTCACCAAATTGTGGGTAATTAACAAAACACTTATTAAGGTTATTATGGTTTATTACAGTCTTATCACACACACACTACTCTATTACAAAGTTCACTTACAAAGAGGTCTTAGTACAAAGAGGTTCTAGTACAAAGAGGTTGACTAGATTTAAACAATACTTGATACCTCCAGTCCCTACACATGTATAAGTTTGGTTTACCTTCAGTACTCTTTATTTCTTGTACTTTAGTAAGTTGTTAATAATTATGTGGTAAGATAGAAAGTTTTTCATTGGCTGGCTAAGGCTCTTTTAGTTTCCACGTGTCGTTGAAATATAACGGGCTGTTTTCCCCAAACGTCCTGTATTATAGAAATGATTAACTGTATTTGTTTATCCTAATAAATTCATAGTTTATACCACCTATTTTATTACAGTAACGTTCGCTTAAAAAGTATTTAAAATATATATATATATAAAATATATAAAAATATATTATGTTGTTGTCTTGACTCATTTTTTGTACGATAAAGGAGCTTGTACTAGTAATTATGTTAATGGAAATAACATATGCATCCTATGCTAGGTTTGGCTGAGCTTCAGTATCTATAGTATTTTTACTGTTGTATAGTTAAGTGAATTTGGATCTTATAACTATTTTGTAATAGATCGGTCTTGTACGTTTCCATATTTATTTATTTATTTATTATTTGTTCCGGCATTTGTGCACCGCGGCCTCAGTGAGACCTATTGTGCGCCGTCCATGTCCCTGTCCTATATATGTGACAGGCCTACGGCCTTTGCAAATCTGAGGATACTGAGTGGATCCATCAGTTCACATAGTTTGGGGTCTACAATGCGATCACTACCAAAGTGAAGGTATCGCCTTCTAGCTAGGTTATCACAGTCACATATTATGTGACGTGCCGTTTCTCCCTCTTTCTTGCAGAATCTGCAGATTGGTGATCCCACTATCCCCAAATTAAAGAGGTGTTTGTTTAACCGACAGTGACCTGTATAGAGTCCTGTCACACTTTTGAGTGTCCACCTGTCCATTGATAGAAGTACTGAGCTTCTTTTCTTACAGGGTCCATCAAGAAACAGTTTCGAGTGTTCCTGTTTCTTAGTTTCTCTCCAAGAGAGTCTTGCCCTGTCCTCTAAAGCTAATTTTATACGCCTTTTAGCGTAGCTGAGGCTGATACCACATATGGGTTCAGGTGCAAGAGGTGTCTGTTCTGAGCCCACCCTTGCAAGGCCATCTGCCTTTTCATTGCCTGTGATGCCTGTGTGTCCTGGCACCCAGTCGATTCTAACCTTATTGGCTAGCGAGAGTGTGTTTAGGTTGTTTTTACACTCCTCAACCAAATAAGATCTGGTCGTATAGCTTCTCAGGGCGCCAATGGCTGCCTGGCTATCCGTGAAAATTGTGATCAGTCTGTTTCTTACACCCTCCCCAATTAAGGTTTGGGTACAGACATTGATCGCCATCACTTCGGCCTGAAAGACCGAGGTGTGTCTACCTAAAGGAATAGAAATCCCAGATTCTGGTTTATCTTTCCTCCATATGCCGGCCCTTGATCCGTTTTCTGTTAGTGAGCCGTCTGTATAGCAATTAATCCCATTACACAGTTTATGTGGTTTGGTCTTTGTGTTTACCGCACAGTATAAGACGTCTGTGTGTTTCTTAACTTGTAGGTCAGAGTGCATTGCCAGCACCTCGTCCTCATCAATTCTTCTGAACAAGTTCCCATGCCCCATGTGGGTCATGACTTTGGATCTTGTTCCTGATTTCGCAAGTCTGTAAGCCACGTTCAAGGCTTGCGCTTCTACTTCCATGTGCAGTGGATTCAAGTTCAATAAGACTTCCATTGCAGCAGTAGGAGTTGTACTCATGGCACCAGTAATCATGAGACATGAAAGCCTCTGTAATTTGCCAAGCAAAGTTCTATTTTTACTAATGCTACCTCTGTGCCACCACACCATAGAGGCATAGAGCACCATTGGTCTCACTGCTGCGGTATATGGCCAGAATAACATTCTGGGTTGTAGTCCCCAGGTCCTACCCACAGCCCTTTTACATGCATAGAGGCATCGTAGTGCCTTCATAGTAGTATTCCTGATGTGTTTAGACCAGTCCAATTTACTATCCAGAGTAACCCCTAGATGCTTTACCTCACTACAAATGCTTACCTGTGTCCCCCCTATATAGGGTGGTCTAACTATAGCATTTCTTTTGTTAGTGAAGATACAGAGATTTATCTTCTGGGGATTGATTCCTAAACCATTCTCTTCACACCAATCCCTCAAAAGATCCATCGATGCGGAAAGCAACTCAGAAATGGTTTCTGAGAACTTGCCCCCTATGAGCACAGCAATGTCATCAGCATATCCCTGTGCGTAGAACCCTGCAGAGTTTAGGTTTGTTAACAATGAGTCAACGACCAAACACCACAGTAATGGAGATAACACCCCTCCCTGTGGACATCCTCCCACTGGCTTCATCCACAGTTTGGTTTGTCCCAATTGTGATTGTAAAATCCTATTCTCTAGCATGGTGTTTATCCAGCTAGAGGCTAAGGAACTAACCCCCTTTCTTTCTAAGGCCGATGCCATAGTGTTATAGGGTGTGCGATCAAAGGCACCTTCTATATCAACAAAGATGCCTACCATTATTTCTTTATGAACTAGGGATCTCTCAATCCTGGAAACCAGGTGGTGGAGAGCAATTTCACAGGATTTTCCTGCCTGGTATGCGAATTGAGCGCTATGGAGCGGTCGTTCTACCAGTATT
Source organism: Acanthosoma haemorrhoidale (assembly GCA_930367205.1). NCBI lineage: Eukaryota > Metazoa > Arthropoda > Insecta > Hemiptera > Acanthosomatidae > Acanthosoma > Acanthosoma haemorrhoidale. Next base: position 102,782,631 of record OV884009.1, on the reverse strand, counting down.
CCATCCCTAATATGTCTGTCTATGACCTTTTCCAAGGTCTTCATTAAAAATGAAGTCAGACATATTGGTCTGTAAGACTTGGGTTCGTCATAGGACTCTTTCCCAGGTTTTGGTATGTAACACACTTTTGCCATCCTCCAGCTTACTGGAATATAGCTCAGTGCCAAGCTTCCCCTTAACAAGGTAAGGATAAGGGGCCTAATTACTGGTAGGCCTTTTTGTAGCAAGGCTGGGAATATCCCATCAATACCAGGTGATTTGAAGGGAGCAAAAGAATTAATTGCCCACTCCACTCTTGCAGAATTGATAATTTTATTTGCTTCTGCCCAGTTGCCCTTGCAACTAGTGTGTTCACAGTTGGTAGGGTCATTATTAATCGTATCCATCAGTCCGCAGCCAGGAAAATGCGCGCGCGCCAGGGCACCGAGGGTTCCCTCCTCAGAATCCGTATAGCCCCCTCCCACCCTGACGGAGCCCAATACTCCCCTGTCAGACTGCTTGGATAAGATCCTATTTACTCTAAACATGGAAGTTGTATCGTTTATTTCGCTACAAAATTTCTTCCACGCCCTTCTTTTAGCCTTTCTGACTTCTTTGTTATAATCAGTGAGTGCACGTTTATAAGTGTCCCATCTGCCTGATCTTTTGGCCGCGTTAAAGAGTTTACGTGTAAGAGCTCTTAACTTGCCAAGTTCATTGTTCCACCAGGGACAGTTCCTGTTGGATCTAACATTACATACAGTGTTATTACCAGTGTATGACTTAATTATTGCCTCAGTCAATGTTAAGTTTAAATGTTCCAAATGCCAGTTGCTACTCACCACTCTAGGACAGCATTTGACCTCCTCATCAAGCTGTGTATAGTAGGTTTCCCAGTTTGTAAGTTTGGGATTCCTATACACGGCTTCGGACGTGATGTTACCACTTAGATCAAATCTAATGTATCTATGATCTGAGCATGACTCTTCTTCAGAGACATGCCAGCCTTTAACCCTTAGGCTTATAGTGCGTGTGCTAAGGGTTATGTCAATGACCTCAGATCTAATTCTATTGTTAAAAGTGGCAATATTGCCTCTGTTTAGAATGTCTAGGTCATTACTAGTTATGTACTCTACTAAACACTCACCTCTCTGGTTGTTGTTCTTGCTCCCCCAGAGCTGATGGTGAGCGTTCGCGTCAAGCGCTGCTATAAGCTCGCCCCTTAAGCCAGTCCCTTCCGTTAGCTTACTAAGTGCCTCGGTCGGGACTCCTTCTTCATATGGGAGGTAGACCGATGCAATCGTCAACCTTCCACCTTGATTTCCCTCGTTGAGGGCCATTTGAGCTGCTGCTAAATCTCTAGAACAATATTGCCATAGAGGCAGCATTTTAAGACTGCTCTTATGCAGGATACAGGCTCTGGCACGCGCGGGCACAGAAATAATCTCATACCCACGCATCGCCAGCCCCCCCATCCTGCCCTTATACAGGTAAGGTTCTTGTATTAGAATAATATCAATATCCTTACCTCTCACATACTGCTGAAGAACACCACATGCTGCAATACAGTGGTGCAGATTAATTTGCAGCAGCCTCACCACCATGATCAGTGCCCGCCGGCCCCCGGAGGGCCACCCCGAGGTGGACGCCGGGAGACAGCGCCAAACCCAGGCCTCCCCATCACAGAGGGCCCAGGCCCAGCGCGCCCCCGAGCCCCCGCCACGGGGCCACCCCCCGCAGCCGCCATATTCATCGCCTTGGGGCCATCCTTTGGAGTTGGCAAATTCGTTGTAGCGATCCCCTTCAACTCCTCCACCTCAGGATCGCTCCTTGCCTCCTCCACCTTATCAGCCGTCTTCCTCTCCTGTACTGCTTTTAGCGGCTTCTTCTTATCCAATACCCTGAGAGCGACCTTAGTGAACCCATAGTTCAGCTTAAGCTTCCGCTTCTCAAGGTATTCCATGCTAGTCTCTGGGGCAGACAGGATCGCAAAGAAGCCATGCTTCTCCACCTTGGTGCCCAGGAGTCTCCATAATCCAATATCAGGTACCCTAGAGTTTTGGGTCCTGATCCTCTTCATGAACTGTCCTTCCAGAGGCATTTCTCCTGTAATGAAGGTTCCTACCTTCACGGTTTTATGAAGCTCCTCCACCTTTCCTACGCGGAGCTTCAGATCCCCACTCATGTTAAAATTGGGTACTATAATCGACAACCAGTCCTTGGTCTCCTGGTTGTCGCAGATTATGACACAGGCTCCCACATGTGGGTAAATTCCGCTGAATTCAGCCTGTGTCCCTTTCTCTTCTTCCAGCTGATCGACAAATTTCATCAGCTGGCCCTTCATTTCCTCACAATTCTCCTTCGTCAGCTGAGTGGACGGATATCCACTAGGGATAATCGCCACCCTGCTTCCTCCGGCAGCAATCGCGTAGGATGCAATGCTAGCATCCCCACCCCTATGCCTCTTTGCCATAGGCGCAGAGGTACCGGGTGAGGACCTAATCCTTTTCTCTGGAGCGCACCCAGACCCTGCCGTATTCCCGGACCCCGAAGGTCCTGGAAGTCCGGCCGGATCCTCAGGTGGCCCTCCAGCCAACATTGCCCTCCTCCACTTCTTCCTCTGGGCTCCAGAGAACTTGTGCTTGGAGGTCTCGCCTACATCCTTGGATGCAGCGTCCCTACCAGGCGCCAAGCTCTCTTGCTCCATTACCGATTCGCTTACCTCCTCTACAAGCGTCGCAAGCGAGCTCATAGAGGCTTCGTCGTCCATTACCTCAGCGCCAAGGTCCATTGAAGGCCCCTGGGCTGAGTCCTCTCCGCTGATCAAGCTGACCAGCTCCTCCATATCTTCATTTTCATTGTTTTTTGTGCTGGTACTCATTTTGTTCCCACGAATGCGGGGGAAGTTACTCTGCAGGTACTGCCCCCTCTCCCTGCAGAGGGCATTTAATACAATGGGGTGCGCCTGGTGCCCCAAGGGGGTCGATTAGAGACAGTGCATTTTTATACACCCCCTGCCATTCAGCCACAGCTCGAGCTCCTCTACACTTGGCTTGGGTGTTTAAGAGATCTCCACATGGATTCCATGGGGAGATCCCGCCTCTGTCGTCCGCGAGTCCATCGGACTCCCCAGGGGGTACCACTTGGAGGTGACAGTAGGCGTTGGTAGGGATAGGTCAGACTGGGAGTTCACAAGCAGTGAGTAGGGCACTATTGCTTGATTCCTCCGCTACGAGTAAAGGAGACCCCCGCACCTGTCTCCCTCTCTAGTCTTTCCATTACCCTACCCATTTACCCCCCTACGTTTCCATAACTATATTCAGAATTTAGAATGAAATTTATTGTTAATTATAATATGCAGTTATTGTTATTTGTACCATGTATTGTTTATCTATTGCTATTAATTCAGTTTGGATGTTGCAGTAATATTTATCTTCAAAATTAGCTCTGCTAAGATGGGGATTTATCGGTCCCCTGTCAGTTTATTTCATTGTCGGTCTCCATGTAAAACAGTTAAATTTCAAATGAAATATCCAGAGTTTTTGCGAAAGTAGGATCTTGTACCTGTAAAGTTTGTGTTAGCTCTCTTTAATGTGTCGGTATGACGTCATCCACAGAGCACTGCATTAAAGTAAAATATTATATACTCATCGCATTAATTATTTTCTCCTGCACTTCCAGCTTTCGAATGCAGATTGTGAACAGGTTGATGCCTCAGTAGGTTTTACGGTCGTGCAATTCATAGAAGAGTAGAAAGTGAGCTACCTGGGAAAGATTAGAGAAGATAAATCAGATTTTCAAGCGGGTAAGTGGTGCTCGGATTGTATATTTTCACTGACAGTTTATAGTTGTGGGATGTTATAACAGGTCCACTTGGTTTTCGGTGATCCAAAACAAACATATGAAACCGTCCCAAATCACATCAACACAACAGGTCCAGTCAATGGACCTAATGCTTTTATAACACAACGTTTAAAAATACTGGTGGAATTCCAAATGGCATTACTAGATATTATCAAGTACCGTCAGCTGTAATGAAAGGTGTTTTTAAAAGTGTACGCGTTTTGAAATATTTTCATCTGGTAATGAACCACAGGGAATTCAGGAGTCACATATATTCATGTAGTGTCCGAGCTTAACTGAAGTTCTTAAACAAAACAAAACTCTCTCTCACTTTCTTATTTAATTACCTGTGCACATCGCTTTCCTATCCTTGCTATATTTAGTCAGCCATTGTCAGACCCCACACTTCCTACTGGGATTCTCTGGTTTCGTCTCGCTATAAATAGCGTATCCTAGGAAGCGATCCATGCAGATGACAGTCTCTGGGGCCTTACAAATGTACCTAGTAGCGTCTCCCTCAGTGGTCCAGTCGTGATCTTTCCAAGACCACGTAAACTAACTATAATACCTCTTCTTCTGAACATATCGCACTGTTGGGGCACACCTTATAAGATCTTATGGCGTCCGATCAGTAAACGAGTTAATCTGCCCACCAACTAGGCCGGCAGACTAAAATAACACTTAAGGTAAAGATGACAGATTTATTTATCTCTATCTGACACCCGTCGGGCAGTGGCTGGATCAACGATACTATCCCCGGCGGGCGCCCCCGACAAAGACATTTTTGATTTAAGTAAATTACTATTTCCATCAGTTTTTTAATGGCTAGTTATAGCCATTATAAACGCACCATTCTAAAACGCACAAAAGCGTTTTGAAAACGAAATAAACAATCATAACAAGAAAATCGAGAAACGAGGTAATCTGGAATTACCAATCTCATCCATGACGAATTCCACCGTTATCCCAATGGATTTTGCTATTTTTTATTATTATTCTACTCATAGTTTAACAAAGCAAACGTGGTGGACGTTTGAACACCATGCATTCATAAAATACATCAAGTTAGCTTTTATTCACGTATAAAAGATTATCAATTTCCTTATAATACAGGAAACAAATCCAACATTGAACGAACAAATGAAGCTTGCGGTTTCTTTTTTTGGCCATACTTGCTCCAAACTTTTCTTGACTGAGCTCTTAATTACATCATGGAGAAACATCGAACCTTAAATAAAGTATCAATGCCTGTAATGGAGAAACATGGAGAATATCACTACTTAAAAAAATCATTTTAACCGTATAAATAAAAAGTTGACCATGTAAACTTATTATAGTTTGCTTTATAATATATATCGAACACAAAAAAAATAGCAAATTCTGTGTGAAACTCTAGATTTAATGTCTCATAGAAAAAGCTTAACCCTCGATGAGAATACTGTGTGAATACAATAAATACAGCAAACTTAGAAACACTGAACAATTCTCTGCAATCACAGGTTGTATCACCGATACTGGAAGGGCACATTTTATTAATCTGACATTTCAAAGTTATTTTTGACAAAAATCAGAAGTTTTGGTTAAATAAACATCACCAGTTACTAAATAGTCATGGAAATATGAATTAAACGTGAAAATATTCAGGGTTGTTTTTAAAAATTTCTCAAACCACTCAAAAGTTATTTAATGTTTGCAGGCGGATCAAAGTTAAGGAAGCAAAATGTTCCCACATTACCTTCACCCTCTGTCGCAAGTCTTGTCCACTAGTTTATTTTAATTCTAATCCTCTCCCAGTATCCGAGACAGTACGGTACTTAGGCTTCCATCTCGAAAAACGACTGACCTGGAAACTATACAGACTACTTAAAAAAACATCCTATCTCTCAATAGAAAATAAATTACTTATTTATAAAGTTATACTTAAGACAATCTGTAAAAGCGGAAAAGAGCTATGGGGGACAGTCGAACATCAAGCGTATCCAACCCTTTCAATCAAAAGTCCTAAGAACAATAGTAAATGCCCCTTATTACGTCAGCAACAAAACCCTTCATAATGATCTAAATGTACCTTACATTCTCGAACTCATCCCTTCCAAGTTCATGAAATTCCATAGTAGCCTATCCCACCACTCAAATCCCGTAGCACAGTCATTGCACTGCACAACTCATCCCTATAAGCCTCCTCGGAGATTGAAATGACAGTGGCCTCGTGACCTGCTATAAATGTGTGACAGTGGGAGCCCTGGCAATGGCCAGTTTCTCCAATCATGTCCGGAGTGTCTGTGGCTCTTGCGCTCTACGTCAGCCTCCACAGGCTCTTATCCAGTGACAGAGGAGCGTGGGGGAATTCCCAAGACTCTGCTTCCTCTTTCACATGCGAGGGAGGTGACAAACATGTGGACTTGGGAGGCCTCTGGGCTGTTTGTAAATATTGTATGAATGAGCGAGTGAATGATGAATTGTAAATATGGTATGAATGAGAACATTTATCTCAATTACTTATTGCCTACTGAGGCAGATTGTAATTTTAGCACAATAAAGAATTATAGATATATATAAAAAATTTTGGCAGTTCCGATTTTGTTTCCCTACGCTTAAGGAACGATACATTAGAGACCGGTACGCAAAAAGAATTATAAGACACTTAAAAATAGCGAGACAACTGACCTTGGAGCTACTGGTAAATAAGACATATTTGAGCTGTTAGAATGAAGAGGAAGTTAGGTGAAGACCGCCTAGTAAAACTGACATGAGGTCGGTTGTTAGATTACGTTCTTCTTATCAATCTCATTGCTCCGCCTACCGCAAACCAAAAAAGTATTCTTCTACGAAGAGGAATTGAATGTTCTTTTTGTTGAGCCTGAGAGCAAGTAGGCTAACCACAACCACTGCCCCTGCGGCTTGTAAGGAAGCCAACATCATTTTCTTTTGTCCATATTAGCTAGGTGTGAATTGGAGGCCAGGTAGCCGCCGACTTCTTGTCTGAAACTAGTAACTACTACCAGTTCGTATTACTATCTTAATTTACATTCTAAGCGATAAAATATTATGTTTTACTCTGTATGACAGGAAAATTAGACTGCCTAAATGTAGCAGATTGTTTTTTTTATCAGGCGTCATGTGTCAGGTTACCATTAACCATTTATAAAATAAACTTCAGTTTATAGTAAAGTTTACTGAAGAAATCTGTCATTAATGTCTTTGTTGAGATTCAAAGATTTTATTTAAATGGTGGGCACAAATTTTATAATTGATATGCACCTCATCTTACCTTCTTATAATATGATGCTATCTATATTATATATATCTAATATAATTTTCCATTAAAATCTGCAAAATTACACCACAATATATGGGGAAATATAAAAAGAACGCAAAAGTGTACGCGTTTTGAAATATTTTCTTCTGGTAATGAACCACTGGGAATTCAGGGGTCACATATATTCATGTAGTGTCCGAGCTTAACTGAATCTCTTAAACAAAACAAAATGGCTTCCTACATGTATGTGTAACATGTACATAAATGCTCTCTCTCTCTCTCTCTCTCTCTCTCTCTCTCTCTCTCTCTCTCTCTCTCTCTCTCTCTCCATCCCTCCTGATGCTTACCCAGCATTAATAATTGGAACTTAAGACCTTAAACATTACTCACACCTTAAACACAATTCCACTCACTCAATACGTACAATGTTTAATTTTACTAGCATCCTTTCGAAGCCGGGTTTAGAGATAATGCCAGAAAATAGTAAACATTGTCATTAAATATAATATCCTATATTATATCCTATAGTTCACCATTGCACAACAACCTAATGAAACCCTAAAATATATAGCACGACAAACCGACGAAACCCTAAATATATGGCAAACACGACCAAGTGTCTATAAAGTCAATTATAGAAAAATTAGATGAAAATGTGTGGACCAACTTATACCTGGAATTAGTTTCAAGAATATGTAACGGGCCTGACCCCAAGATGACCTAGAAAATTAACGAGTCTTCATAGTTCATTTACCAGTAGAGAAACTTATGACATATGTTTCAAAGTTGAACAAAACAGTTTAGTACAGTCTATACCATGGAAAGTGATATTATTCATTTATGACCGTATATTAGTCAGTATAGGACTGGATTAGGATAATTTGAAAGTAAGGGCAATAGACCATTAGCACTGGGGCCAAAATTGTAACGACGTCGAGCAGTTGTTAAATCTTTTAAATGCAATTTAAAAAAAAAAAAACGGGCAAGTATGCACTTTTTCTTCCCTTCTTCATAAGCTCTGTTTGGAGAAAATTTTCTCAGAGAATCTTTTAAAAGGAAAGCGAAAGGAATATTAATAAATAGTGTGGTATTTTTTTCACTTATTTTTATAATGAATGATAACATAGGATGAAAGTTACATTGGCATAGATAGGTATAACAAGATAAATTATAGGCACACAAGCTCCTTACAACATCTAACATGCTAACGGCATCACTGTATTAAACAAATAACTCTTAAGAGCATCACCCCCACAGGCTCAGTCTCCGAATTAACGGAGGAACTTTCATGAACACACGATATAGTCGAGTAATCGCCGAAGCGCCTTATTTACATCTAACCCATTCTTGCTAATATCATGCACTCAGGAATGTATGGAAATATCAGCTGCTCCTAAAGGGGCCAAATCAACCACTAATAGTTGTTAGAAATATTATGAATTTTAAAATAATGTCTGATCAAATAAATAAGATAGTGGGTACTATGATGCATAGTAGGCTACACCTGGGTATAGAAAGAACCACGCATGCTATCAGCCGATAGACGCATAGTAGCTGCATAGTGTACTTCAAAGACACTGAAGCAGATCCCGTGCCTACTAGTTTCAAAAATAGAGATTAATGAGTATAAGAAACCCGTTAGTCTACTTCCAAAGAAGTTATGAAAGAAGTATGAAGAATTCACTGCTGTATCCTATGAACTGAACAATGATAGATAAAAAAAATGTTGACTAACAAATAAGTACAGATTAGGAGAAACGAAACAATTTGAATAGGTCATTAAAATACGATGCAACAAACAATGAAATGAAAATATAAATTCAAAGAATAAAAGTATGAAAATTAACAAACTGTTCCCAGACTAGCAAACGTTTATTTGGATGGCAATGAGATGTTGGCATAAGGAGGGTTATGAAGGGTTGTAAGAATGATGCATGAAGGATATTTGGAGGGAGGGAGTGCCAGAGACTATTGGAGCAAGCGAGGGAGGACCGATCATACGCTAAAGTTTTGTGGGCAGGAGTATAAAGGTCAAAGAGACCGATGGGATCTTGTGTTCCGGAGTACACAATAAGGAAGAAGATGATTAGTGACTTGTAGTCTTGGGGAGCAGATGGCGAGAGTGATAGAACAGTTTAAGGGAGGGTACCTATTGACCGACAGGAAATATGGGAGATATGTTGTTGCAGGGGAGGGTTTGGTCAGTAGTTATCCATAGGGGTTTGACGGTAGAGAAGAAATAATAGTAGGTTACAACCGGAAGATCGGGAATGGATTTAAGATGGAAACTGGAACCTATAAAAACTGGATACATTTTCGCCGACAAAGGTTTAACCTTTGTTTATTCAGGTTTACCCAGGCACTGATCCAGCTAAGGTCTCCCTGAATCTTGGCAAACACAACTGATAAATTGGATCGGGGAAAGGGATAGATTAGAGAAGCGTCATTATAAAGGTTATTGGAACAATAATGAATAGATTTAGGGAGTACATTGATGTGGCAACTACAAAGAAGGGGTGCCCAGAGATGCTTGATCCCTGGACTAAGCCCAAGGGGAGATGTCAGGGGTTGATTATGCAAGGTAACTACTTTACTTATGGACGGTTGGAAAGAAATGATCGAAACCAGCTAATAGAGAGAGCTATTAAGGAAAGTTAATGATTTTAACATTGTGTGGTCTATGCTATCACACGCTTTCAAGAAATCTATGGTAATTAGGACTGTTAGTTTTTGTTTATCACCACCAGAATTTATAATGATACTAGCTTGGAGTAGCCGAGACGAAAATCAGATTGGGAAGGCTCGAAAAGTTTGGACTCTTAGTATATTGGAGATTTGGGTTTGGACTAGTCTTTCAAGAGGTTTAAAAAGTATGGTTATCGGGCAATAGTATTATGGCGATGTAGGGTTAGGATTTTTTTTAAAGGTTGGACATGGCATGTTTCCAAGAAACTAGGAAGCACTTCGAAGACAGAAATTGTACACATGGAGAAAAAGAGGTAGGATAATTGGAAGCCATAGTTTTATAAACTTAACAGGAAGTCTATAACAACCAATCCCGTTAGTTTGTGCTCTCATGACAGAGGTTATAAGATCTGGGGGGAGAGATGTATAATACTGATGTAATAATACATTGCCATTAAATGAGGGCTCGCAAGAAACGTAGGGTGAAGGAGGCAGAGTAATCGTGTAGGTGTAGAGAGAGAAAGAGAGAGAGAGAGAGAGAGAGAGAGTCAAGTGTGGGGATATATCTATAGAGAGAGATCCAGTAGAATGATTTCGGGGGTATGGATATTATAAGAAAATTAGAATTGGCCATGAGAAACAAGAGGCAGTTGAAAAGAGGAGACACTTTTTAAAGGAGTCGATAACGAAGAGATCCAGTGTGTTGGGAAGGAGTGAAAGGAACAATTAAGAGATGGGGCGAACAGATCCTCTAGGTAACGCTTGTTGTAGGAATCCAATAGGAGGTTGGCATTTAAGTCACCGGAGATGATAATATTGGAGTAGAGAGGAACGGAATTGTTGGAAGATCATGAATGTCATAATGGATCATGGGCAATAAATATTCAGAAGACCCTAGAAAGTTCACGTGGAAAACATCCTCTATCAGATCACTTAACTCACTATGGTGAAAGGTGGAAATCTCCCACAAAAACATGCTATAATGTGAATATGTAAAAATGTATGTGGTGTATTCCGTAAGTTTGGGATGCCTGAAGGAATTTAAACCAAACAAGGTACACTTAAGGCTTACAGTATGGAAAAACTAATGTGGGAGAATACTTGTAGTACCCCTGGGGGTCGGGTAGGGGATGATCGAAAACGATCAATATTTGTGCCAAATCCACAGTTTTCAGAGCCACTAAGTTGATTGGCAACAGTCCCAATGACATTTATGCCCAATTTTCGTCTAATAGTTGAATAGAACTCTTTAAAACCTTCTAGAACACTGTGGAAACAAAAAGAGCTCGGTATCGTGACATCGACATGCCGGTAGTACTATTGAATTTTGTAGAAATGAATAGAACTCCGTAGACCCCCAACGACTCGAGGCTCAGTGTAAAGAAGATGGTAAGTCGGTAGTGTAACCGAAGTGACTACCGTAACAGGAAAAGGAGAGGGTGATTTAAGTGAGGGTTTTCATCCCACGTATACCACTCACTCCAAGGGATCTCCCTTTACTTTAAGAAGGAATTTCCTGCGAGACTTCTCGGCACAATAAACAAACCACAGGGACAGTCTCTAAAGTACCATCCAAGTACTGTGAAGTGTATTTTGGATTGCTATGTTACTCCCACAGAGACAAGTTCATGTTGCTTGCTCAAGAGTGGATTCAGCTAACAATTTATTAATTGTTATTCTTTGAGGAGAAACTGAAATGTCAAGTTTTGAGTTAAATTTATAATGAATTTAAAATGATTTTGCTAAATATTTTTTATATTGTACTTACGCTCTAACATACTTGAAAACCAAAATAATTAAATATTTCGATTTTACACCTCTAAATAGAATTTATTATATTATGTGCATTAGAAGGATAATAATATAACTGAAATTAGATAATAGATTACAAAGCTACCAGATTGAGGTGGTTCTGACTAGATGTTTTTTTTTTCGATTCCATTCCTTTTCCTGTATCTAAGACAGTAAGGTATTTAGGCATCCCTCTAGACAAAAGGCTGACATAGAACCCACACACGAGGGTAAAAAGACAAGAACTAAACAAACGCTTTGGACAACTGTACAGACTACTTCAAAGGACATCCCATCTCTCAATAGAAAATAAATTACTAATCTACAAAGTCATACTTAAGCCAATCTAGGCATACGGATTAGAGCTATGGGGGACAGCAAAAAGTCAAACATCAAGCGTATCCAATCCTTTCAATCAAACGTCGTGAGAACAATAGTAAATCTTAATATATCCTACATTCTTGAACTCATCCCTTCGAAGTTCATGAAATTCCTTGGTAACCTATCCAACCACCCAATCCCCTAGCATAGTCATTACACTGCGCCACTCATCCCAATAATCCTCCTCAGAGACTAAAACGGCAGTGGCCTCGTGACCTGCTTTAAATAAGTGACAGTGGGAGTCCTCGCAATGGCCAGTTTCACCAATTATATCCTGAGCGTATGTGGCTGTTGCGCTCTTCGTCGGCCTCCACTGGCTTGTATCCAGTGACGCGGGTGACGGAGGAATGTGGGGGACTTCCGAAGACTCCACTTCACCTGTCGCATGCGACAGACAACCATGTGTATTTGGGAGGTCTCTGGGATGTTTGTAAATACTGTTTGAATGATCGAGTGAGCAAAAATTGTAAATATGGTATGAATGTGAACATTTATCACAATTACTTATTGCCCAATAAGGCAGATTGTGATTTTATCACAATATAGAAGTTTCAAGTAATCAAAAAAGGCTATAACCGTTGTTGTAGTGCTACGTTCGGAAAACGGTGGGTTTCTTTATATTATATATTTTTTATTTATTGAGGGATACCTCTGTGCGTATCGATAAATTATATTTATCCACTACACAACTGTATTCGAATACATAAAGCTCTAAGGCAATAAATCAAGGATGTATATTTTTTAGGGATAAATATATCCGTTTTTCTATTTACCGGACTTACCCACAAACACCACGCTGTTACGCTCTTGTTGAATAATTAGAATATTTAAGTTTTAGGGATTCCATCTAACTATTCAACTACTGACAGATTTGGCTCCTCAATGCGTATTGCATTAGCGGAAAGTTGTACAAAATTATATTTTACTTAAATATTCAATTCACTTACTACAGTTGGTCCCAATTGAATCTGAACCCATAGAAATTGACCTTAATAAATTAACGTGGTGATGAAAATGGAAAGAATTCAATGGTAAAATAGAATTTTATAGACAAAATGTTGTACTAACCAAAACAACAAAATATTAAAATTTTTTAACGAGGATTGACTGATTTTACTATTAACTCAAAATGATGAAGAGCATACATCAATTTTACTAGCTACAAATAAACCTTGCTTACTAGTGTAAATCGATGTCTTCAATCTGATGTAGAAGCAACCTCAAAGCCAAAAGCTGCCAAGCCAGGGATAGGGATAGACCTAGCAGAGCCTCGCCACTTAGGTCCTCCTCACCTCAGAGCGACTAAGCAAGTCCCACCCAATTCTCGTCCCGACGTATATTGTTCCAGTCTTGGACCGTATCTCTGACTCTTCAACAGAAGGCTTTTTTCTTTGTGTATGTCCTTTACAGACCATCTTGCGAGAGGTCTATTCTGCGCTTAAGACCACCCATACCCCAACAGATGGGGAAGGTACATCGGTCGCCCTACATCAAAAGAGGGGTTTATGGCATGCTGACAGCCGGCCTAGTACACCCCCATGTCAGGGGTTGAACATATAACAGTTGTATAACCTACCGATCATCAGCGACAGTTATTTAAAAAAAATTGTTAACTTTTTTTTCATTTTTCAAGTCCTGTTTTGTGCGTTAGGCTCAGATGAAGCCCTAGAAAAAGAAAACAGGAGAACTAAGTACTAAAAAAAGTACTTAAAGGGCTTGTAAGCATAACACAAAAGAAAAAGACTTTAACTCGATTATTTATGACCTCTCCTGAACTGGCGAGACATTCTGCAGAAACCAAAGCAATGGTTGGAATACGAACGACGTGAATACAAAACATCATCCTTCTACAGGATCCAAAGGAATTCGACAACATAAAGATATGCAATTTATACGCATGTATATACAACACTACCAAAGAATATACCGGACCCTGTAACATATGAAGGCAGTGAACTGATCAATACAACAACGAAGTCTGTATTTCACGAAACCATACAAAAAGAAAAATTATGCATCTTAAATAAGAGTTAAGAAAAGTCATCACCTTTCAAAAAGAATTGAATTGAAACTGACAGTACGAATTTCTGGGCCCCCGTGTAAAAGGAAAAAGTTAATTTATATAAAACTGCACGAAAGATAGTTAGTTACAACTAAGTTAGATAACACTGTACTACAATTAAAAACTGATCGATCATTATTCATGTGCTTGCTTGTCATGTAGAGAAGCCGTACTGACATTCACTTAAAAACATCATTAAGAACTATGAATTTCCTACTATGAAATCTAAAAAACTTAAAGAATAAAATTTAGCATACATTTTGTGCTGGATATAACTGATAACCGGTATGTTATTCCACAAACACGGTTGTAGCCTTTCAATATTAAAATTATATTTAGAACAAACGAAATTCAATTAAAAAAATTTATGGGATGGCCAATTAAGGAGTTATAATCTAAAATTCCCGACAAAGTCCGGGTTTTCGCCATCTTGGACGTATGAGGCCATTCAATAAATTGAAGAAAAATACCTGTTAGGGGATAATTGTGGAGGGTATAAGGAATGTATTAATATTGGTCCTACAATTTCATCATAAAATTTCTCACGGGGTGTATGTTTCAAGTATGCACCTCGACTAGTTACCGGGCGGGATGTGAAGGGTTAAGCGGCCTCCCAGGGACGTTACAGTCCACCGCCTCCTAAATCTCAGCTTACATCCTGTCTCACAGCCACTTCCTCTGTACGACGCAAATGGTCCTGGCAACTGTTCCCATTTCAAAAAGCGCCAGCCATTACAATTTTTGGAGGGTGTTTTACCAAAAGAATAAAAAAAACTAAAAACTTAAGTAGCCACTAAGTTGTGACTTCAGAAAGTAGGAGAAACGGGTTTTCCTAATTAATAACAACTTTTTTTTAGTTTTTTTTTGATGTTATGTCGACTTTTATACTTCACTTACATGAAGTTAGTTACATGAACTAAATTATAGATATAACATTTATAAACAAAATAGTTGTTAAATACTACTAAGCATTTTGATCCAAAATATTTTATTTTAGAGTAGCTTTAGAGACACTTTGGACAACTGTAAAGATTACTTCAAAGGACAATCCATCTCTCAATAGAAAATAAATTACTTATTTATAAAGTTATGCTTAAAAGAATCTGGACAAACAGAATAGAGCTGGGGGACAGCAAAAAAGTCGAACATCAAGCGTCGTATCTAATCCTTTTCATCAAAATTCCTGAGAACAGTAGTAAATCCCCCCTTTTACGTCAGCAACAAAACCCTTCATAATGATCTTAATATACCTTACATTCTCGAACTCATCCCTTCCAAGTTCATGAAATTCCATAATAACCTGTCCAACCACTCTAATCCACTAGCGTAGTTATTGCACTGCACCACTCATCCCTTTTATCCTCCTCGGAGACTGAAACGGCTGTGGCCTCGTGACCTGCTATAAATGTGTAACAGTGGGAGTCCTGCCAATGGCCAGTTTCTCCAATCATGTCCTGAGCCTATGTGGCTCTCGCGCTCTTGGTCAGCCACTGCTGGCTCATATCCGGTGACGGGCTAACGGAGGAGCGTAAGGGACTTCCCAAGACTCCGCTTCCTCTTTCGCTTGCGAGGGGGGTGACAACCATGTGGATTTGGGAGGTCTCTGGGCTGTTTGTAAATAATGTATGAATGAGCGAGTGAATGAAAATTGTAAATATGGTACGAATGAAAACATTTATCATAATAACGTATTGCCCAATGAGACAGATTGTAATTTTATCATAATAAAGCTGATATTCAATGTGAATATATATACCGCGTTTATTGTAACGTACCTCATTTCCTCGTGAGTATGCAGGGCGTCATTAAGTACAATGGTCCAGCCAGCTACTAGGTCACTTTCAATAGCGATAATAATAATAACTGAGCCAGCCCCCGGCACTAAATCAATAGTGGAAATAATTGAATTTTTCTTTTATAATTGACCAGTTAATACAGCAATCCAATGCATATTGTTCGTAAATCAAACCTTTATTCTTTTAATGATGAAATACCCAAGGACTTTAGGAATGATTAATGTAATCAAGACGTAATAAAATTTATTAAAAATGAAATAGTTGGTATAAAAATTAACTCGATATCTACAAAATAATTATATAAAATAATATTATACAACTCAATTAAAATGAGCTCTTTAGCCTTAATCTTTACTACCTATTAAATACTGATGGGATTCATTCAACATTGAACTGATTCTGACCAGTTTATCTTTTCTGCGATAAGTATAGAATTACCGTTTAATGTTATTATCCGGTACCTTAATTATTGTTTCCGTTCTGCACATGCGCTATTATTATAGAACCACGTACTACTATCGCTCTCCATATTAACACCGATTGCTTCAGTTCATAGTCCTTTTTTCTGCTTTAAAACTGTCTTAATGGTATGAATGAGAACACTTATCTCAATTACTTATTGCCTAATAAGGCAGATTGTAATTTTATCTTAATACAAATTGTTGTTACCAAAACTGTCTCAACAGACTGTTCATGAGGGAGCCCTCGATAAGTGAGTGAATTACTTACTATACTCCCTCAGTGAGTATAATAGATAATATCACACAGAGAAGCCGGTCATATTGGAGTGCCCTTGCGCTTGCCTCTGCCGGATCATCCATCCATAACATCAGGCAATAGACCGAAGACCGGTTCCCATAGCTGAGTGGCTAATATGTTTATACATATACGTATATATCGCAATATATTACAACAAATTCGCGAGTTCGATTCTTCCGGCCATCAAATATGTTTTATTAATAAAAACATTAATTTATATATTAATCTTATGTTTGAAAAAAAAACGGTCGTGGTCTCTGGGGCCAACGTCTCCTCCGTCACCAAATAAGTGAAAGCCGCAACGTTCAAATAGGAACGTGTAAATAAATTCGTCTGCAGCCAGCTCGATGAAAGAAATGCCGCCACAAGCAAGCACATCTAATGAAGAAACCCGACGAGTCTCCGCTCTTTACGCCTAACAGTTATGAGGTGCTGAAAAATACACAAGTAGAGGGCATAGAAGCAATCGCTATCCTAGGCAACGCTATGCCTGAACAGCCCAAGGCGGCGTCAATATTCGTCCGAAACATTAGCAATTTTAAATTGCTATGCTCTCAAATGACTAAAATTGTAGGTACCAGCAAATATACATGTCTCAATCATATCGGTCTCGATACACAAAAATTTCTCCTGACACTCCCAACACATATAGACCCATAATTAAGTATTTGGAAGCTACTAAGGCTGACATCCATACGTATCAACTAAAGCAAGAAAGATCGCTACGGGTGGTGATCAGAAACCTACATCCGACCACACAAGCTGAAGAAAAGAGGACCAACTCTCTGATCTTGGATACAAAGTTCGTAAAATAATGTGTTGTGTGAGGACCGGTAGAAAGAGAAAGCGATTAAAACGGCGTTACCATTGTTCTTCCTAGATCTCAAGCGAACACCTTGACTGGAGAAAATCTACGACTCGTGCTTCTTAAGGCTCCGCGCATGCGAGGGAGGTGACAGCTATGTGGATTTGGGAGGTCTCTGGGCTATTTGTAAATACTGTACGAGTGAATAAAAATTGTAAATTTGGTATTAATGAGAACGTGTATGACAATTACTTATTTCCCAATAAGGCAGATTGTAATTTTATCACAATAAAGAAATTTCATAATAAAAAATTATTGTTCATTGGGAACAATGATGGTTTGATGGCTCCTTTATTCTGTCCATACAAATCCTTTTCCTCTGTTGATTCTCCTTACTGAATCCTTGCTATCCCAAATATACTTATGTCGGGTTCTGTGATGTCCCCAAGGAGGGAGGACGCCCACCGCGGGCTAGGGTAACTGCAACCTCTAGCCGCTGTCTGGCGAGCGCCAAGAAAGAGATAAGACGGGTGGACCTGTGGTCTTTCACCCTCGCTGGCGGCCTAGTCGGTGGGCAGCTTAATTCTTTTTGATCAGACTCCATATGATCTTAGGAGGTGTTCCCCGACAAAGCACTATGTTCAGGAGAAGAGGAACATGGTAGGTATTATAGGTAGTTTATGTGGTCTTGGAATGACCACGAATTCACACTCGGTATCTAAGGGTAGGTGAAAACCTTCCGGGTCCCAAAGGCGAATGTGAACCGGAGAGAGGCATACTAGATTACTGGGGGAGACACAACTAGGCATAGTTCGTAGGGCCCCAGGTGATCATCGTCCGCGAGGAAGAGGTCTCTTCCGAGGAGTTGCTAGTTTTAGCAAGATGGAGGCAGAGAATCCCACTAGCAAGGTGTGGGGTCTGACAACGCCGGATTAAAACATAGCGAGGTTAGGAAAGAGAGATGCAGAGGTAGTTGAATAAGAAAGCCATGATTCGAGTAGAGTGGATAGCGCCAGTGCAGAGAGAGAGAGGGAGAGTAGTTTACCTTAGGTGCCGGGTATCGAGAGTCTGTCGAATGCCTCATATCGGGTTGCTTATATAGGCAGGTCAGCGGTGGTGAGGGGATCCCCCACCTGTGGCTATTTCGTACACTAGGTTCTCCCTTTCTTAACTGACCCTTTAAGGTTTTTATTATTCAAATATGGAAACATAGATTAACAGCTTCTCTATACTTATAAAGTGAAAAACCCGTTTAACATTGATGCCTCCTTCACTCAGGGTAGACGTGGACTAAAGACTTCTTCTACTGATATTTATGTCTGCAGAGCTATCTCTTCTCATCCCCATTCTATTGGCCAAAAGAAAGATCACATTCCTGGATATGATTGGCCGGCGTGGTCATCCGATGCGTGTGTATGTGTGGGGAACACTTGGGAGCTGCGTGGCGTTGGTGAAACTGCCGAGGCGTCCACCCGCGTCTCTCTCACTAGCGTCTTCTGAGAACCTCTAGAGAGCTGAAAACGGTATCCTGACCAGGATAGCCAGGCCTTGGATCGTATCTCGTAAATTCAAACCATCTCGCTGACAAATATGACTCCATTATATAAAATTAAACATGATTTGGGGTTATCATCACCCTTTAACTAAGGTTAATCTTAGTTAGTATTTATTTACTTGGGTTTTGGGAAACCAAAAATCCAGGACGTCTCAGTATATATATATATATATATATATATATATATATATATATATAAGTTAACTGGGGAGCCTACTATGAGAAGATAACATAGGTAAGACTCCCCTGCTAATCTCCTCAGAGTATTAACTAGAGTATATATAGATGTCAGGAATACAAATAAAGCCATTCTCAGTCTAACCGCTGTCTCAGTCTTTACCTTCTTCCCCCTTTTTACTGTCAGTGTTCGGTTGATCTTAACTGGTGCCGAAACCCGGGAGTCGTAAGAATTATCCGAACCAATACTAGTGCCGTAAGCATTGTGTTCCTTGGCGAGTGCGCGGCCGCTAGTGTGTAAACGTTGACACTTGGAAATGGAACAACCCGGTAAGCTTCAGTTCGCTAGGCTGGAGGCGGATTTGGCCCAGGCCATAGAAGAGAAAGAACGTCTAAACGTACAAATGTTCAGGGAGCAGGAGAGATCACAGATGTATCTGGCGAAGGAACTAGATCACTTCCTCAAGGGGGGCGATCAGATCAAAGCTCTGATGAACACCAGAAAGGGGCTGGGCACGATCACAGATTCAGACATAGTCGTGTTAGAGACCGCACTCGTGAGCAGGATCTCAAGAAAGGTCTTGAACGCCATAAAAGGCGACGTGTCCGCTGACCTGGGAAGAAACGAAGGTAAGATTGAAGAAGCTGTACGGAGGAGGTAGGTGGACCCCAGAGGAAGATGTGTTTTACCTCATCAAGGAGAAAAGAACGCAAGGCCAATCGGAGGGAGATTTTGTGGAGAAACGTTTAGTGATACACAACCGGCTCGTGGAAAAGATGGTCGAGACCTGCGGACAGGAAGAAGCAGCCCACAGACTACACTTCATAAGACAGGTAATGAAGGTCCAGCTAAACCATTATCTGGACAGGCCGGGATCATTATCTGGCCAGGATCATCACACAGGGATGTGATCGACTGTGCACATGATCTTATTAATGCGAGGGAACGGAAAGAGCTGAGACCCAGGCTGCCGGAGTCGAGTTGGACGGAAGTAAGGAATGTGAGGAGAGCGAGAAGGAGCCCGCCAAGACAAACTGGATTTGGCAGGGGCATGGAGAGGTGGACAGGTAGACGGCAGGACGAGAGGAGAAGGAAGCAAGAAAGGAGGTGCTACGAATGCAACCGACCAGGGCACATGGCAGCTCCGTGCAGTCAAACTATGTGTTTCGAATGCGGGAGGCAAGGACATATGGCCAAAGACTGCCTTCGGCGCAACATCAGAGGCAACAGAAGGGGATTCCGACCGGAACCTATGGAGGTTAACCAACAGGAGTGGAGCCCACGGAGACCGGCAGGGCGAGACGGGACACCCTACTCCAGTCGAGTCGTCGGGAGAGGAAAGCAGTCGGTCGGAGCGCAGCGCCCCGGCGTCGAGACACGAGGTAAGTGGGGGAAACGAGGGCCCTCAAGAGCCAAGGTAGTAAGGGGAAGAAGACGGAACGAATGAGGGTGCAATACAGAGGAGGGCAACCCGACGCCCACGCTGAGAGTAAACAATAGCGAAAAGGGGAAAAAGGGGTTCAGGTTGCCCGTGGCGAGAGGGAAGGTATCCGGAATTCGATTCCTAATCGATACGGGGAGCACCCACTCGCTGATAAGCGAAAGGGGGGGCGAAGGAATTGGGGATCTGCGAGGGACGAGAAACGTGCAAATGCACGGTAACCACGGTCAGTGGGAGGTGTAAAACGGAGGGGGAAGCGCGATTAAGCCTTCGCGAGATAGCGGGATGTAAGGGAGGGGTCACAACGCACATCATGAAATAATTATCGGATGATTACGACCTGATAATAGGGTGCGATATCTTACAGAAGGCGGGGATGAGGTTGAAGGTCCGGCGTCGTAAATGGGAGTGCGAAATGGGAGGGTGTAACTACGAAATCGTCACGGAACGAAGGGGAGGGGGAGTGAGGATTGGAGCAGCAGGGTGTGCTCGCGACGCGGTAAGCCGGCTGGTAGCAGCAAATGGGGACCTGTTTCATCAGGAACCGGGGTTATTACCGACTACGGGAAGGACACAACATCGGATTCCGGTGAAGTCAGAGACACCCGTGTATGTGAAGGAGAGGCGGTACCCCCAAGCGATGAGGGAGATCATAAGGGGGCAGCTCGAGGAACTCCTGAGGCAGGGCATCATACGCCCCAGTAACTCTCCCCATAATAGTCCATTGTGGGTCGTGGAAAAGAAAAGTGGGGATAGTCAGAAGCAATACCGGCTGGTTGTGGACTACCGGAAATTGAATGAGGTCACCGTGGAGGTACTGGAGGATTGGAGAGGTACCCACTCCCGAGGATTGAGGACATACTCGATCGCCTGTCGGGAGCGACGGTGTTCAGCACGCTGGACCTCAAGAGCGGGTACCATCAGGTTAGGATGGTAGACGAGGATGATGGGAAGACGGCGTTCTCTTGGGAGCGGGGGCATTACGAGTTTGTGAGAATGCCCTTCGGTCTGAAGGGGGCCCCGCTAACTTTCCAGCGTCTTATGGACAAACTCCAAAGGGGGCTGGGCGAGGACTTCTCGCAGGTGTATATGGACGACCTGATAGTGTTCAGCAGGACTGAGCAGAAACACGTGCAGCACCTGAGTCGAGTCCTCGTCAGAATAAGGGAGTTCGGACTCAAACTATCGCGGGAGAAGTCCAGATTTGGCCTGAGGGAAATTAGGTTCCTGGGTTACACCGTCTCACAGGACGGGGTGCAGCCGGATCAGGAGAGGGTGAGGGCGATACAGGAAGCACCCCTTCCCAAGAACGTGCGGGGTATTCGCAGGTTTCTCGGGATGATTAATTATTACAGGAAATTTATCCCCGGGATCGCGGAACTCACCAATCCATTAACGGAACTATTAAGGAAGGGGCGGAGTTTCCGGTTGTGGCCTGAGCAAATTCGAAGTATCGAGAAATGCCGGGACATTCTTACTACAAAACCGTTATTAATATTCCCTGATTTCGGAAAGACGTTCCGGATCACGACGGACGCGAGCGCAAGTGCCATAGGGGCGGGCGGTCCTGTCGTAAGACACCTGGGGGGGGGGGGGAACCGTCGCCTATGCGAGCCGCCAGCTGAACGAGGCCGAGAAGCGTTACAGCGCTATCGAGCGTGAATTGTTGGTGGTGGTGTGGGCAGTGGAGCATTTCCGGCCTTACGTGTACGGCAGGTTATTCGAGCTGTACACGGACCATAAACCGCTGGTATACCTGGGGAACCTGAAGGAGTCGTCGGCAAGGGTAGTGAGATGGAAGGAGCGACTCGCCGCGTACAATTTTAAAAGAATGCACAAGAAGGGGACCGAAAATACAGTCGCAGACTGGCTTTCCCGGGAATTGGTATTAAATGCACTGGAGGAAGAAGTAGGTCAGGAAGAACCATTTGCGGTGCGGTACATTCTGGAGTGGGCGGAGAGCGGACCGGAGATCCCCTTAGTTTAAAGAGACCGGGGGCAAGGGGTAGAGACCCCGCCCGAACGACCTACGGACCTAACCGAAATCAATGAGACGATTAATGATAAGAAGAGACAAATAATTCTCTAATCGAAACGGAAGCCGGGGGTCGAGACGAGGGCGAGCGGATACGTGGGGCTGTCCGCCGAGACCATTAGGGCACAAACCACGGTGGATGACACCGACTTGGAGGGGGCCATTGAGGAATGCACGAAGCCGGGACAGAGTTGCCATATATTTATCGGTAATAGGTTGTTGGCCGATAAAATTAAACGTCTGTGGAGGCAGGAGCGCATAGGGATGGGTTACTCGCTAGTTAGGTGCCTCAGACAGGTGGAGACGGTCACCGAAGCAGAGGTACAAAGTCGGTTAGTAAAGGACCACCACGTGGGCAAGACCAACCATCGGGGGATTGAGGAGACACTCCGGGCGTTGAAATGGTTATATTTTTGGGCGAATATGGGATGGACAGTTGGGAAGGCCGTTACGCGGTGCGAAACATGTCAAAGGGCGAAATACGACCGACAACCCCCGGTGGCGGAACAAACGGTCACGGAAACGGCGGTGGAGCCCTTGAGGATCATCCAGACGGATCTATATAGTAACGAGGGTCAGTCGTGGCTCACGATCCTGGACACCTTTAGTAAGATCGCAATGGCATATCCCGTAGAGACCAAGACACCCGAGGTGGTATGGGAGGGGATACTCCAGTGGTGCGGCACTTACGGGGTCCCCGACATGATCATGTCGGATTCGGGGCGGGAATTTGATAACGACTGGATCCGGGAACAGAGTAAAGAACTGGGGATAAACTGGCGGCGGAACACCCCCCACCACATCAAAGGTAGAGGCGCGGTGGAGCGTCTCCACAGTACTCTAGGAGAGCATCTCCGGTTATTTAGGCTCGACCGACAGCTCGACTCCTATGCGGCGATGCCGCGCGCAGTAGTGACATATAACCACAGTATACACGCAGCAACGAGGCTATCGCCGATCGAAATAGTGTTCGGGCAAAGACGGCGTGAACGAGGGGACCTGATGACGGCGCACAACTTAGGGTTACGGAGACAACTAGGGGAAACGCGCAAGGAACGCCGGGCGATGTGGGACAAAGTCCGCGGGCGAGTAATCAGGGAGAAACAGACTCGTGTAGACAAGGCTAGCGGCAGACCTGGGATAGTTAGCGCGGGTTCGATCGCGCTGGGGACTACAGTATACCGCAGGTTGAGGACAGCCCGGAAGAAGGGAGACGCGCGGTACGAGGGACCGTATGTAGTGGTGGCAGCCAGAGAACACAACTTCTATACTATCCGGGACGTGAACCACCCTTTCCGGTCGCGCACCGTCCACTTAGAGGAGTTAAGAGTACCATCGTCGGTGGCTCGACGGACGACGGGGGGTGGCGCTCCGACCGACACACCACACTGTTCGAACGAGCAGACTATGTATGAGAGATGTAAAACTCCCTAGTACTTAAGTCATTGTAAATTAATAAAGTCTGAACCTTTTTAGTTAAGTTACAATGTGCGAAGGCCTTGTGGCCGGAAGCCGAATTTTAGGAAAATTAATAAAACCTGAACCTTTTAGTTATTAAGTATAATGGGCGAAGGCCTTGTTGCCGGAAGCCGACATTAATTGGTATTTTGTGAACGGTAACAAGTAAGTTACCAGGGGCAGGAACTGCCCAGATTATGTTCATTGTACAAGGTCAAGAACTGTTTATTTTTTTGTTGTTATATTGAGTTCTTAGGTATAAGAAACTGGAGGGGGGGAGTTAACTGGGGAGCCTACTATGAGAAGATAACATAGGTGAGACTCCCCAGATAATCCTCTCAGAGTATTAACTAGAGTATATATAGATGTCAGGAATACAAATAAAGCCATTCTCAGTCTAACCGCTGTCCCAGTCTTTACCTTCTTCCCCCTTTTTACTGTCAGTGTTCGGTTGATCTTAACTTATATATATATATATATATATATGTAATGAAAGTGATCTCTTTTTCATTTGAATTTGCCGTGCTGCTTCCACTGGCCCCCACCAGATGGAGCATCAGTTATCAGATAGAGAAGGTTATGTGAGATAACAGAACATGTAAATAGTGTGTAAAATAAAATAGTGTAAATAGAGAATTGATAGTTAGAAACTGTAATTGTCGTTTTGTAAGACAATTATTGAAGGTGGGGTGAATAAACTAAATTCTCTGTAAACAAAGAAACTGATTTCAGTTTATTCACCCCACCTTCAATAATTGTCTTACAAAACGACAATTACAGTTTCTAACTATCAATTCTCTATTTACACTATTTTCTCTAATATATATATATATATATATATGTATGTAACGACTGCTAACTATATAATATAAATCACCCTCTACTATATTGTATATAATGTAAATTGGTTATAATAGGTTGTAAATTAATTTAAACAAATGTATAATAATATTAACAAACCACAAGTCATAAACACAAGTGTAAATATTGTGAGCTATAAAAGACGTAGCTGCAAAAAGAGCTCAGAGGCAGGTAGCGAGACCTGGGCCCTTCCGGGCTTACCAGGGGGGGGGGGGCTGGATCCTGGGAACATGCAAGCTCTAGCCAGGCCTGCAATGCGATTGGCCAGAATAAGAACCTAGCTCATTGGCTACTTGGAGCTATATGTACCCCCTAGTTTTAGCTGATTATTCATTCCAAGTACGGCTCACCTCTGGACTGGTGCCTGCAGCTGCACTGATGTTTCATGATTTGGCTTTCTCGTTTATTAAAACCTCTGCATCTCTCTTTCCTAACCTCGCTA
Organism: Acanthosoma haemorrhoidale; assembly: GCA_930367205.1. NCBI lineage: Eukaryota > Metazoa > Arthropoda > Insecta > Hemiptera > Acanthosomatidae > Acanthosoma > Acanthosoma haemorrhoidale. The sequence continues at coordinate 102,757,301 of OV884009.1, read as the reverse complement.
TGTTTTAGTCCGGCGTTATCAGATTCCACTTCCTCACATCTCTCCCCTCATTGAAGACGAAGAATGGCTTTGGGATCTCGCATAATGTGGCATAACTGCACATTTAAACATGTTGTTCACTCGATTGCAAGTTAAATCTAAACATTTACTAATAAGCTGTCTCATGTTGGATCGTTCAAACACAACTAACTGACCTATTGTAAATTATTAAGCGACATTAGCAGTAAACATGACATCGCTTCCATCTTAATAGTATATATACCCTTCCATCCTCCCTATTCCACTCACTATGTTACTAACTGCTTTCGTGTCTAGATCGCTGTTACTTAATAGTATGTTATTACCTCAATAAAGCTTATTTTTTTTAAATTAATGGTCAGTTAGTTGTGTTATTGTGAGGAAGTTCTACATATTCTTTTTGGTAAGTTGATACACCACGTGTAGTTTCCAGGAAATTTCCAAATATTTTCCTCCTGATGGAACAAGCATTGTTGGAAGCCAACAAATGGAGAACTAATTCTTCATGTTCCTCAATGTATTTTTTAACTTCCCCGGAATTTTCCTGCAACTGACAACCCTTATTCTACAGTTAACAACCCATGGTTCAAGCCCCCACAACAATCTCCCACGAGGCAGGTTCCTCGCATCCCTGCATCAAGCTCCAAGGAGCATGTTTTTGAGGAAAACCCTTGTTACTTCTTATTCCAACAGAGGCTGGCGGTGGATTTTACACACGTTCTGACCTCCATCGTGCACATCTAAAAAAAAAAAATTTCATATTTAAATGTACTGTGTTTGAGGATACCTTAAACATTGCATTAATAATTATCCTCACTACACAAAAATAATAATGCTCCACAACTTAGACATAATACAAGCTTTTGAAAACAATATTTTCTAAAAACTCATTAATTTCGGAGTTATAAAACTATAAACGTTCTCTCAAACAACAAATGCGTACAAACAAAACTGATGTTAATTAGGTTATTCTATTTCTATTTCTTTTTCTTATTAATAGCACATCGAGAGTAATGTACTATGTAAAATTATTTCTGTACCTAAAAAATGGATACAGAGAGTATCAATTTTTGTACTAAATTGTCTTTGTTCTTTGGCCATTTTAAACAATAGTTTAATTTTAATTTTGTAAATAAGTTAATTTGAATTGTAAACAAGGTTGTAAAATTTAGTTCTTGGTGAATATGTAAATACGATTTTTATTTATTTATCTATCAATAATGATAGTAAATCCAAAAGAAATTCAAAAATATTCCAAAAAATGAAGTTTTGAGATCCAATTTAACTGTGAATTGCATTACTATTTACGGCCTTTTTTTTTTTTTTTTGTAGAAACGCGATTTTCAACACCTCAGAATATCCTAATTAGTATTGGTTGAAATATAATAACGTGAAATATGGCGAAAAGGTAGGATAGGTCTCTGTTTGGCAAACTTATATCATTTCTCAAGTCTTAGCTAAGAATATATTAAATATTTAATGGGCAAAATGCTCCCAATGGTCAATGCCACGTTAATAAGAGTATTTTAAATCTTTGAAAAAATCCAGTCAAGTATAATGGTTCACAGAATCCTGGGTTTCTTTACTGTTGCAAAAACGAGTTTATTGCCTTTTTTTATGATTTTTTAAAAATATTAATCCACTAAATTTTTGCCTATTCCACCAGAATGCTCCAACACATTATTAATAAAGACGTCATGGCCTTTAATTTGGTACCCTCATGCATAATATATCACAGGGAATTTTGTTTTTCTTTTAATTATAAGCGATTGATTAATTGTAGACCATTTATTATTTTCCTCTTATTTATAGCGTCTCTGGTTCATGAAGGAAAACTTTTATGCAAAATATTATTCAACAATAAAAATCACTTATTCACAGTTTTAATGACTTTACGTAATTATAGTTCACTTTAGCCCCAACTTACACTGTATGTTATTATTCAAGACCCCGCGATAATTAATATGAAACCTACTTAGTATAAAATAAACAAATTTTTTTTTTACTTCTCATTACCCCTTCATTGTTTTTCACGGAGCAGGTTTTATATTTAGCATTATTGAGATTTCAAATGAAGCTACCGTACAAATTCTAAAAAAACACTTGTCGTCTTAAAGTTTTAAACCTAATGTTAACAACAATTTTAACGAGTTTTTTTAGTTATAGTTTTAAAAAGAATCTTTAAATTGACACCCTCCTCGAAATTATAGTAATATATATATTTTAATAGAGACTAATTAATTAACTAACGAAACTTTCTCATAATTTATGGAGATAGCTTGAACAACAACTCATGAGGACTTGGACAGACAAACAGACATACGAGTACATGCATGCGAAAACAAAGGTTTCTAATTTTTAAAAAACCAACGAAGCCCTAAAAAAAGGCTCAGTTACTGCACTTTGGATCATACTATTTATTTTAAATAAAATATGAAGGTGTATAAATACAAAATAAAAGTGCATGGTTGATGTAAATAAATTTTAGCCGGTAAAAATTAAAAACTGAACAAGCAGACTGACAGACTCGCGTGGAAGCATAAGGGGTTCCGATTTTATTTTTTTTTTAATTTAACAAAACCCCAAAAATGACAATGCAACTGTTCCTCAGATCTACTTTTTCTCGACGTAATAGACATATGGCTATTGCTGACAGGAAGTAGAGACAGGGGAACACTGATTGCAGTAGATGATGCCATCATTAGGGACCGAGAGAGCTACTGACCGTCTAGGATAATTGCCTCAGTGATTGCAAGTCTGTATATCTGTAATAGACCTCGACAGTCTTCGGACCTGGGCGACCATCCGGTATGTCACTGCCCTCCACCTGTTCAGTATCCCATCGCCCTAACCCGCAATAAATCCACGTACATCGTTAAAACATTGATTATTTGAAGCGTAGGCACATGTAAATGATTACAGTCACGATTTATGTTTAATCCGTAATTCGTGATATGGGTTAAATAAGGATTGTCAATTAGAGCTAATCCATAGATGCGATAGGCGATTGCCATTTCAATTATAATTTCCCCAATGTGCATAACGCAGAACTATAACTCCGTTACAAAATGGCTTGGCTGTAAGTCAAACGGTGTTACTGAGAGCTTTATAGTATATATCTGTACCTCGGAGGGATACAACACTTAAGGTATTAACGGGTGATCTTCAAAAATGTTTGCCGTCACCCCTTATAACAAATTGCATAAGCTTTTACAAGAGAAAACTTTGGACGTTGAATTACACCCTTTTTGATTCTTCTGATTCGTCAGTCCATTGTATTATGTGGGACGAATCCAAAGGAGCTCGTGTTGTATCCCTCCGAGGTACAGATATGATTAAGATCCCTTACACATGTTGGACATTAATCAAGAGGTACTCTATAGGATTCTCAAATATTTATTTTTTTATGTAATAGCCCAGTCTAAAGGTACATCGTCTGAATGCCTGTCTTTTTATGTTTAGCAATCAACGATCTCATAACCGGCCTACTATAATTTCTCGGGTCGACATTGCTACCTGTGGTTAACTCCACTGGTTTAGGAGTTTCCAGTGGGGAGCTTAATGTCTAGTGTTTACTTATTTCCTTTATGCTAAGACAAAAATTGTTGGGATAAAGTGGTTAGATCAAAATTCTATAATAGTGGTCGTATTGATTCCATTTGTCTGAAATTGTAAAGATATATCCCACACCTTGAAACACTATACTATATATTGATTAGTTTTGGGTTAACATAAACATGGAAAAACTTAAAATATTTCGCCAGTCTTAGCTCAAAAGCTGTTAAAATTGGTTCTTAAGATAATGGGGTCCTGCCCCTGATTTTCAGTAACCATGATGGGCTAACAAAAAAATTAAAGCGATTAGTTTAAAAAAAAATCAATATAAAAGCCTTGGATTTTTCGTGTATGACCAGTATTTAATTTAAAAAACTAAATTTCAATAAAATAGGAATAAGTCATCATCCAATGAGGGGAAATAGAGTTTCAAGAGAATATTCTGCATCCCGTTTTTTAACTTCAATCAGTCCCTTCTCCCTTGAACTAGCTGGATTATCTTTGCATGGTCATAATACATGGGTGTGTGGTTTTTTTCTCTTCCCCCCCCCTCCATTGGAAGATGTCTTACAGCCTAACGCTCAATATATTATATTGAAATTAGGTTTTAAATTAAATATTCGTGCTATAAATAGTGCGATATCAGGGTGAGCAAGAAAAAAGTATGGTCTTAGTCATCAGCCTTAGAACGTTATTAAAAAAATTGATTCACCCTAAGTCGGAAGAGGAACTAATCTCAACGATTTACAGAAATCGTCTGGCGCGATACCAATATATACATCACAAGATCTGACATCCATTGGTAACCGTCAGGAACATTGAGGACAGAGCAAAGTCTTTTCGGCCAACTCCGACTAGAGAAGCCAAAGCGTTTTCCCTAAAACTACATATGAGCCTCCTCGAGCACTAACCGGAATAGGCAAGAAAAGTATTAGCTTATCAATTATTGAGACGGTGAAGAAAACGAGGAAGAAAAGTATAGCAGATAAGAATGCAACATCATCGGACCTACTCAGACAAAGACTGAATCCTCAACATCAATTGACGCTAACCAGAAACAACCTGAAGTTGCAGAAGTACGAACACTCCGCTGTAATTGCCTTCCAACTGCACATTTATATCCAGAATGTTCAAAACCCGTGACAACTCTAAATGCGGCATCACCAATAGATTGCCCGGACTGTAAACCGCAGGAGAATCTGACAAAGGGCCAGCATAAGGTTGCTACTGACCAAGTTACCTTTTTCCAAGACCACAACTCTCAAGAACTTTATAACATTTTTATATATTATCATTGGTTGAAGATAGGTTCTTCGTTCCACTGAATATATGAGGAGTCAACCTTCCAACGCTTATTGGCACAGGAGCCAATGATTCGTACATCGATTCCTTTGAACTCTAATCCTTACCTCAAGATCCTATCACGGTGGCTAATGGAGCAAGTAAGACCGTTAATAAATCTTTAGACATCTTTTAACATCCTTTTTACTTTACTTAATTTACCGCCTCCGACATCCTTCCGAATTTAACAGTTCCTTGTCTTTTAGGAATATGCTCTATGAGAGCAGTGAAAATAGTAACAAATTCTGCAGAAGATTAAAAGATCCTTTAAGTCGCACTGCGTTCTCCAAGGAACCGCGGTATTATGAAGAGCAAATCGATTGAATTAGAAGAGTTGAATTACAAGATGCCAAAAAGTGGTTAAAGTGTTTGAGGAACAATAGGTAAATACTGATGAGACCGTTGGAATTACAAAACTCCTCAAACACCACATCGACGTCAAAGAGAGCCAAACAAACAAACAAAGGACATATCCTGGCCCTCCTAAAATTCCGAAAGCTGTCAACAAGGAGGTGGACTGAATGATTCAGGAACATTATAGACCCGTCACATAGTTCATGGGCTAGTCCTGTGGTGATAATGAAAAAGTCAAATGGAAAATGTCGCTATTTCGTGGATTACCACAAAATTAATTTATTAAAGCACTGAGCTACCAAATTTCCTGCTTTCCCACACTCATAGTACTTCCTGTCGTCTCGCCTTCTGGAGCACCCCACATTTCCTCGGCTCCTTTCCCCCACCATTACTCTTTCTCTTCCACCATACTCCGCCTCCTTCTTCTTCCATGCGATGGCATTGATTTTGGGCCTTCTATACGGCACTCTTCTCCAGCCCGTTTCTTCCTCACCAACTGTAGTGTCTTCCTCTCTGGCACTGGTGTCCACCATTTCTTGGGCACATTCCAGAAATGTGCGTTCTCTCGGTAACCCCTCCTTTCTTCCAGTTTCCTTTGCTAGCTGTACTTTCAGGATAGTTGATAAGAACGCCATCCTGGCTTCTACTTCCGCCGCACTTACTGTCTCCCGCATCTTCTCCGTGATATGATTGTTGTATCTTGCCAGCATCGTTCTGGCGTACTGCCCGTTCGTCTGCTGGTGTCTCTTCGTTTCCTTGAAGAGATTAAAAATGTCCTCTTCAGGGGTCCATCTTCCCCCACCGAACGCTTTCTTCAGCCGCTCCTTCACTGCGTTCCACGAGGTCTCCTCGTCGGCCTGGATCATGTTCAGGACACTCCGCTTCACTCTGCACACTAGAGCTGCCCTCAGCGATTCTGCGTCCCCTTTCGTTATCAGGTCCTCCGACCGTTTCCCCTCTATCCAGGTAATCAGCCGGTCGCCTCCTTTAAGGAAATGATTTAATTCCCCTGTCTCGCCTGCGAATATTTCCAGATCCGAAATCGACTTCCTCATGTCCTGAGCCGTAATCGCCTGGATCTTCATCCACGCCAATGTATTCACGTGAGCCACTGCCATGGTCGTTTGAGGTAACTGCGGTATATCTGTTGCTTCACTAAGCACCGGGGTCGTAACACTCCCTCTGGCAATTTATTGAGAGAGAAAAAAAACGTGAAGCGAAAGAACGAAAAAAAAATAAAGAAAAGAAAATTATTACTTTCCGCTCCACCGTACTAGGTTCCCGGGTTTCGGCACCAGTTAATCGTCGGAGGTTAAGCCTAAAGAAAGAAAAGGAAAGATGGAAACGAACTACACTCTCGAATTTCTGTAAAGAGACTGCTTTATTGACTTTAGTAATCCGACCTACATAGCATCATGGGTTATTTACCTCCCATGATCGTATTAGTTTACAACATAAACTTGCCTCTGGCTTTAACTTCAATATATATGTATACTATTTGGTAAATGTCTTGTTAGATAGAGTCCATAAAGGATGTGCTTATCAGATTCTAATCTCTAGATTTAGATGACAAATTTCATCCACAGGAGAGGTTCCGCCCATTACTGAGAGGGAAAGGCAAGACGTGAGGGTCAGTGAAGATAGGGGTAGTGAGGTTTAGTTGGCATAAGACAACCCGGGGAAAGAAGGGTAGTTGGCCCACCTAGACGTTAGCCATAGTAACTATGATTAAAGTTTTACAAGTTAAATTCATAATATTAAACAAAGTGTTAGTAATACGTTGTAGGTAATTAAGTAAAATATCAAAAATGTAAGGGGGAATTAGTGTTGTGTATATAGAAATACTATATATTACTATACTAAATACTATATTAGTAAAGGCAGTAAACATCCAGGGGTGGAGGCATGGGCCCTGGCCCTGGGGAAGTACTTTGGCCTAGTTGGGTTGGGTTGTGGACATTGCCCTATTATCTCCCTCCTATGTGTAGCATCTGTATTTGTAAATATTAATAGTTTACCCGTAACGATAATTACAGTTTGTCAACCTTCATTTCATTTACTGTATTTACCGCCTCTCTTCCCAATATAACATTTCTCAAAAAAAAAAAAATCTTTTCTCTGGACCGAAGAACGAAATGCCGCCTTGAAAACTTGAAGAGACAAGAATTGAACAGACAGTTTGGACATACTACTTAACGGAAACTCTCATATAAAAACATACTTCACATACAAAAACAGTTGCTAAAACCAATTTGGACTAACGAACTAGAGCTATGGGTAACAGCCTAACATACTTCACATACAAAAACAGTTGCTAAAACCAATTTGGACTAACGAACTAGAGCTATGGGTAACAGCCTAACCTTCATCACATAAATTCACCAAACATTCCAATCCAAAGTTTTCAGAACTGTTACTACATTCCCTTTTACATTACAAATTATCTCTTAACAGTGACCTCCATGTGACAACTGTCCTTAGCCCTTAGTCCTTATAAGGATGCTCTCAAGATTTTTCAAACCCCTATCCCCTCATCCAAATCCTCTTGTCAACTTCTTATCGAGTAATACTAATCCTCACGATTTTACATTGGCTATGTTAGAACGCATACACACTGAGAGGGAAAACCGTCCGAATCCCAAAGGCGAGTGTAAACTGGAGAGAGGCAGACTGGATTGCCGTGGGAGACGCTACTAGGTAAAGTTTGTAGGGCCAAGACAACCGTCGTCCGCGAGGGAGAGGTCTCTCCCAAGGAGATGCTAGTTTTAGCAAGACGAAGGCAGAGATTCCCACTAGGAAAGTGTGGTGTCTGACAACGCCGGGCTAAAACGTAGCGAGGCTAGGAGAGAGAGATGCAGAGGTAGTTGAAATAAGAAGAGCATGGTTTGAGTAGAGCAGCAAGCGCCAGTGCAGAGAGAGAGAGAGAGAGAGAGAGAGAGAGAGAGAGAGAGAGAGAGAGAGAGAGAGAGAGAGAGAGAGAGAGAGAGAGAGAGAGAGAGAGAGAGAGAGAGAGAGAGAGCAGTGTTCCAAGTGCCGGTTCTGTACGTTCTCTGGTAACTTCGGCCAGTCTCGCTGCTTATATAGGCCGGCCAGCCGTGGTGGGGGGTTGCCCCCGGCACCCCGTACACTCGCAGCTCCCCCCCCCTCTTACTGACTGACGCCTTAAGTTTATTATTAAAATATGGAAACCGGAATGGACCGAAAAGAAGGGAACTTCTAATTATTCGTAAATAAGAGGTTGGCACAACAATGCGTGTAACTCAAAATTACATTATACGTAGAAATATTCTTATACATTTGGTTGTTGTTTTTTTTCATTTCCTCATACACTAGTAGAATTAAATATAAATAAAAATAGAAATCATAAAAACTTTAAAACAATAAAAATACAGAAAAAAAACAATATACTAACGAAAAACTTGAACGAAACATTAATAACTATTTTTAGTGATTTATAATATTAATAATTTAGCCTATCCCCTCTCTAGAAACATTTCTTTAAATCACTTAAGTAGGGGATCACTACTAGAAATATGCCAGCTCGTATAGTCTATTAATGTAGCTTGTTAGTCGTGTCCATGTCGTCAGTTATGTACTTGCACGTTTGTTCGGAGTAGCCGTCCCATGAGCATGTTGTATTTGTCAGTTTATATTTGTGTAAGGATGACGTTAGCACCCGATGCCTCATTAGTACATGGGTACTGGCCATAAACTCTGTGTGTTTGTTCTTGGCAATCACTCAAGCGTGCAGCTTTTATTGGAAAATTTCCAGAGCCCTGTGAATGGTGGTGACCAGACCACTACATGGGAGCTCGGAATTAAAACTAGTTGAACTAGACTGGAGCAATTGCCAGGCCTATTCTCGACAACTGAGTCTTCCTTCCAGCATTCAGTGGCCCACTGCATTTCGGAAGAGGCCACTTTAGTGACATTATTATTGCAGATTCAGACGGTGCCCCGGTGCTCTCGTGCCAAAATGATTTTTTTTTTTGCATCAAAGCTCTAAAATTCAGAGAAACAGCATAATATTAACAAGTTATGGAGTTGTGTGCATTTATGTATGCGATGAAAAACACTCTTAAATATTAACCATCTAATCCAATCTCCCCCGCTAGGTTTTTTCTAGAGATGGTTTAATTGTGGTCGAGGTTCACTAGGGCCCGTGATGGAATTGAGTGACTACTTTTATAACCGCGTACTGAATCCAGTTTAAAAAAATAAAACAAATTTTGGGAGGTAACACTAACTCGCACCAACCTCCTTAGTTATACAGCGGCGACCTCGGTCGTCATTATCTCTTCGTCAGGTTTTGTGCAATGGATTTATTTTTAAATATTTTAGTATTAAACTAGAAGGGGATTTACTTTTACAAATATAGTCAGAGAAAAAATGCGAAGCAGAATGATTTACGAGTTTATTTCCTCCCGAGCCTGGCAGAAATAAAGTTTAATATAGTGTGTTTTGGCCTTTAAGCAATGTTTTCATTCCTATCGATATTGTTCATAAGTTTATATTATTATTATCCTTTATACATTTCAACATTTTTTCAGTATATTTTTTCTGTGCCAAAATTGGTTGGTACGCAATGTAACGCGGACCCACTTGTACCGGGCCTTTAAACAAATAAAGGCGTTCTATTTAATTTGTTACATCAGTCAATTAAAATGAATTAGATAATTTTTACAACCACTGTATTATTAAAGGCAGAGACAGGTAAAGACAAGTACCTGTGTATTTTCGAAGTAAAAACTCTCCCTTTAGGATCGGTGATAAATAATAATTGGTTGAATTTTGAGTTTTTTAGTTCCTTCAAACAATTCATCTTTGTCTTAAAGTTTTATCGCAATTTTATAAATCTCAAATCTCTTTATCAATCAATTAGGCATGGAAAGGTATAAATAAATCAAATTATGTAACAAATAATAACTTATAAATTATTATTGTAGTTGTTATTATATCAGTAAATTATAAACATGTGAAATAAATATTGAAATATTAATTTTCATATTGGTGAGACTATTTTGAACTTATATTCATTTTTTTTTTTTCAGATACAATGAAGAAAACTAATAACGCGAGTATAAACATGCCAAGGTAAGTATTATAGAAACAATATTAATGGTTTTTAGTATTTTTGCAACAAAATTTACTTAGCAACTCTTGGGGATCACTTGGCTATGTTATGGGACTAAAACTATTTTAATGACACTTTAAGGATTACAGTCGCCTATACATGTTTATAATATAATATCAATCAGAATATCTAGACCATTAATTTGATGCACTACTCAATATAATAGGTAAATTTTATTTTATTTCTTAATTATTCACGAATAATTGAATTATCACCAACCCTACATTTGTTCATGGAGTTGCTGTATTTTTGGTATCTTTGGGACAAACTTCCATGTAAAATTACATCCCATTATGTGAAACTGGGGTTGAGAAAAAAATGCACAACTTTGATTAGAGATTTAATGACTTTAATTCTTATACTTATACTCTTATGACTTTAATGTAATTATAGTTCAATAAAATCCCAACAAATGATCGCTCTGGCGTTCTTTGCGACAGCGCAGCTAATGCAAATTAATATTGACTAGGCTTTTTCCCGACTAAACTAGCCTGGTGGATAGAGCACCTGACCATAGATCGGGAGTTCCAAGATTCTGCCCGGTCTTGTCACTATCTTTGTTCTTTGGCTAATTAGATAAAGGTATATTAATTTCAACTACATCTACTGAAAATGTGTTTATTATATCTTTGATTCGTTAAATAAAGTTTTAGCCTCTTCGTAATACTTCTATTGACTACTATATCATAAGCACTGTCAACTGATCGCTTTTACAGACATTATCAAAGACTATAGTTATGAAAGAAAAGATATATGTAATTACCTATATGAAAAACAATATGCATACTTATTGTGTGTGTTTGAAAATATAATACGAAATACGATTTTAGCAACTAAATAATATAATTTTCAGTGTTATGCGATACAATATATCATATATAAAAATGGGAATAACTGATTGGAACAACACATTTAGTAAAATAATAAAGATGATATATTTTTCAATCATATATAAGTAAATTTGGGCTCTTTACAAACAAATGTTTTTTATATTACTAAATTTGTTGTATCAGTTATTCCCATATTTATATCTGATATATTGTATCTCATACCATTCCAAATTATATTATTTAGTTGTTACAATTGTATTTTGTATTATATTTTCAAACACACATAATTAGTGTACATATTGTTTTTTTTTCACAATTATAAACCACTATAATGCCTGAATAGGCAAAACGATTTTTATGATATAGTTGTGATGATATAGCATTATTACAAAGAGACTCAAGCTTTATTTAATAAACCACAATGAAAATATACACAAGTAAATGTCTCTTATCAAACATAAACATAAAAATACTGTTAACATAATAAATATAATATTATTGAAATGTCCTATGTAACCCATATCTGTAGTTCAACCACAACAACTTTATTTACAATCTGCCTCATTGGGCAATAAGTAATTGTGATAAATGTTTTCATTCATACCGTTTTTACAAACAGCCCAGAGACCTCCCAAATCCACATGGTTGTCACCTCCCTCGCATGCGAAAGAGGAAGCGGAGTCTTGGGAAGTCCCCCACGCTCCTCCGTCAGCCGTGTCACCGGTATCTGTAGTTAGAAATAAACTTGTATTCACATTGTTTTGATGAAAATACTCCATTTAAAATATCCATAATCAACTACTCTACCCCACAAAAAAAGTTATTGGGGTTTTCCTTCATATTTATAGCCACTGAAAACGTTTGATATTATTTAAAAAAGAAATGAAGCGAGAAATAATTCTATTAGGAAGCAAATATTTGAATTTACCTAAGTTCGCCACTTTTTTTGTTGGGTACACTGCCCCAACTGATAAAATTTAAATTGGTGGACTTTGTATTTTTTTAGTTAGGAACAACAGGAAACAATAATCAGTTTACTGATCTTTTCCGTTGATCTTGATCAGTTTACTGGGCTTTAGCCCATACCAACTGATATGAGCAATGGAATGTGGTTCCACAAATTTAGATCTGAATAGTTTTAACTGTCATTTCCAGGACTAAATGGAAAAGGATAGAGTCACTATGTTGGAGATGTTTATAGGTATAAAATTAATCACCGAACTCGCCCAAACACGTACAACACATGCATTGTACCTTTTTCCCCGTTATCTTGAAATGTCGGAGGGATTCCATTCCATTAATATCCTTATATAGTAGCTGTTTCCTCCCAAGTTCCCATGCTGGCAAATCGTCTAAAATAGATGTTCTTCTAATATCTTCCGTTAACACCTATTTCTCCCTAATACTTTTCTTCCCTCGATTTAAACCCAACATCTTCATCAAATCAAGCATCCACATTTAGCAAGTTCGTGAAATAAGTATTTCAGCAAACCAGGATAGGGGTTTACTTGCCCTTCAGCAGGGGTCCATCCTCATCCTTCAAACGGACCACCAATGAAAGGTTTCAAAGCTTTTTAAGTCTCATGTTAAGATGGGACAAAAATGCCTAGCAACGAAGTTTTTTTAATCAAAAATACCGGGTAGTTTTTTCAAAATGAATATTAAAGAAACTCATGTTAATTAGTGCAGGTGATAGTGTTTCTTCACTTAATACGCCCTTCGTTTATGCATATGTACTTTCAAAAAAATACAATTTATTTCACGAAAAATGTAAAAACAGTCGTTCAAATTTTGAAAAAAAAATATATCGTGGCCACTGATCCTTGGATCCTCTTGTTTTGTTTTAGATTTGTAACAAAACTGAGCTAAGGGTTTCAGTGAGTCAAAAATGCTGAATGGGATTAACATTCAAATAAAACTGTAGCCATTCATCTGTTTGCATATATTCAGTAATTAAATTCCATAACACTGCGTTTATATAATTTTTCGTAGTTATTAAATATAATACCACGAATAATTACAAGAAAACTAGGTAAAATTAGTTTTTAAGCTTTCGAATCTCGGCTCAGAAGCTTATTATGATTTAGTTTTGAGTTCATAGTTAGCTCTGAATTTAGATTTGAGTGAGTGTATCAATTGGACATCGGAATTCCATCAAGTATGCTAGATCGTCATCTAATCTATTTGTGACTGGCGTTTCGACATACCATGTCTGCATGAGAAAGACTGGGGATAGAAGTACATTGCTGATGCCGGTCTACAAAGTATGATGAAGCTTAATTGATACGTAAATTTGATGAAAATCTAAGATTTTTCAAGCCGGTGCCTCATCGACTCAAAAAGAGCAGTTTTGACCTCAAAAAATAAAAATATATAGTTCGGGAGTATTTATTAGTTAATAAAAGGTTTTTTTATCAATATTTACAATTGTCATTAATTTTCAGGATGTATAGCATCTATAGAAAATACCAAATAATTTTTGACAGATTATGGACAGCCACTAATCCATGGATCAACTAGCGTAGCCGTGAGGGGTCAAACTCTATATTTGATGCCAAAAACAACAGGATCCCTTTTGATGATCATTTGTCGGTAACTATATCTACAAAAAAAACAAAATAATATCCGGCCTACGGGGCGGTGAACCAGGAGAGGCGCTACCATTTTCGGAAGTCCCGGGCGTCTGTCCTTGCTTGCTAACGTGGGCCGGGCTCCTACGCCGAAGCCCACCTGTGCCAGGACTGTGAGCCTCATCAGGCACTTATCTCTCAGTCATCCTTCAAAGGATTTCTTTGCCCAATCCAAACAGAGCGGGTTTTACTTTCATACAAGTACTGCATAATCGTGTTTTGTAAGTATGTATGTTCTACAATAGCAGTTGTAATAATTCAAGTCAAGTGGAATGCATCACATAATTAAGGGTTTCATAAATAAATAAATGGGATAATTTTTTTGGAATAAGATTCTACATTAGACCCAATACCTGATACATATTATTATCAGGTCGAGTCATAAGTAACATCCGATGCAGCTAAGTAGAATCAATTGTTCGTATCTACCCGCAACTCATAAGTTGCCATGACAACAAGTTTTTGTTTTCACTATATAGACGAGGCTTCAGTTAGTCTTTTGTCAACTGTTTTATGTGATACACGTTACGTTAAACTGTTTTTTTTTAAACCTCTGAAATGGAGAGTCGAAAAGTACATATTCGCCATGTAACGCTTTGAGAATTTAAACAAGGCAATAGTGCTAGGGCGACAGCTGAAAAAATATGTAGTGTATATGGTGAAGGACTGATAACTGATCGGGCAGTTAGAAATTGGTTTATAAAGTTCCGTTCTGGAGATACGACCTTAAAAGACGAACCCGAGGGCGGGACGTCCTTCCGACTTTGACGACAACCTTTTAAAGGCAATATTGGAGCAAAATCCACGTCAATCAACAAGAGGTATAGCAGAAAGGTTGAATACATCACAATCAGCTGTTAACCGCCACCTGGAGAAATTAGGGAAAGTCAACAAGTTAGGAGTGTGGGTACCCCACAATCTCAGTGAACGGAATAAAGAATATCGCATGTCAATCGCCACAAGTCTGTTCTCACGGGTAAAAATTGAGCCTTTCTTAAACAGGATTGTAACAGGCGATGAAAAATGGGTTACCTATGACAATATAGTCCGCGAAAGACGGTTGCTTGATAAGGATCAACCCTACCAGATCCGAAAGCAAACATCCATGGCTAAAAGATTTTATTGTGTGTATGGTGGGATTGTCAAGGAATAATTCACCACGAGTCGTTGAAGTCAAATTTAACGACTACTGCGGATATATACGTTCAGCAGTTGCAAAGAGTGCAAGAGAAACTTCATTAAAAGCGTCCTTCACTCGTCAAAATTAATATAATTTTGTTATTCAATGAGAGCAAAATAAATGTCTGATAAAAACACGGAAGTTACTTATGACTCGACCTAAATATATATGAAAATGGCCAATAGCATCGAAACCCTAATGTACTAAATCATAGCCCCTCTGGTATGTTCAGAGTATCATTAACCAGCGGAGCATTCAATACATATCTATAACCCCACTCACTGATGATACAACACCGAATACTAACCGAAACAGCCCATAAGCATGATATTATTAATAGAATAGTAGGGAAAACAAATGAACCTCTACAATAAATTAAATAATATAAATAAACACTTTATTACAGGGAATACGTATATGGTAACATAAGTAAGAAATATTAATACTTATTATTGACATTCCTTAGGCCTTTGTGCTGTTTAACCTAGCATATTATTACCCTAAATTATTATGCCCAAAACTATTACAATCCTACCTTAAGCATAAATAAACATAAACGTAATGGACTAATAACGGTAACAGAATCAATCTGCATTAAAACTAAATGTTAGCTTATGATGTAAAACAATGTACTTGAATGTATTGCCTCAAGAAGGCAAGTGGATTTATCTTTTCTAATCTCCTTGGTACAATTGTTTTTATTAAGTTTTTCTAATTACAACTCTCTTGACTTGAAATATTTTGATTAGTTTTTGGAACTGGAAGAATGGAAAAAAATGTATGCATGAAAAAAGTCACGCGGACCTGTTTGGCGATTTTAAGATTTCTTGAGTACCAGTTCAATCCCGATTAAATGATAATCACATAAGAAATTTATATTTTCCATAGTTAAGAACACACGAATAGAAGAATATAAAATGTATTCCCAAAAATAAAGTTGGCTCTCAACTTACAATAGGAATTGCATTGCATTGAAATGTGTTTAAGCTTATTTCTTTCAGTGGGATTTTTTATATCATATCGATGTTGTAAATATTTAAAATGTCTTCTATTCCTTGAAAAGGTCGTTTTTAATGGTCTAGGTTGTTTAGCGAATAAAGTGGTGTATTCTCAATCAAAAATGCCAACTAGATTTTTCGTCATGATTTAATTTTTAAGAAAGTAGCTTGTCTGAAATCTTCCTCTAGCATATTTTACCTCAGCCATGTATAATATATAACTACTAGCAATGTATAACGATTATTAGTCAAAGAAAAAATATTGTTCAGACTTGAACCTATACCCTCTTCTCCGATCACGTGCTCCATCTAGTCAGCTTTCCCTGGCTTTCTCTCAAATATTAAACAAAACAATCTTTTGTTTATTTTTTACTGATATTGCTTCATTCTCTTTGCTAAACCATCCACTGAAAATCACTATTGAGAAAGAATGTAAGGGTGGAAAAGAACTGAACGACTGCTGGCGTAGAACATAAAGACTATCTCGTCGATACAACTTATAAATGAAAGGAACTGTCGAAATCGATACCCTGAACAAGGTCACCAGTACACCATTATAAATAAATACCATCCGCTCAATAAAATTTTATGGTTCTAAATGTGGAAAACTTCAAAATTCATGTCCTTTAAATGTTTTCTATCAAAAGAAATAAGTGTTGCCGTAATTATTTTAGAAGATAATCCTTACAGTACGTTTATAACTTTAATAAGAAAGAAGAAGAAAAAGTTTTAATGTTTTGGTTTATAATGTCACTTTCAATAAGATTATGAACTGAGGCATCTCATACACACAAATACCGATTTCCAGCCAATTCAGTAAACTAGTATTGTAAAGATCCATTCCTAGGTATCTGTAGGACTTAATAAATTATTATAATTAATCAAATATTAACTGTGGTATTTATTGAGTTGAACAGCAAGTACTCGCCTCTGGCAGGCTTTGAACACAAGTTCCAACCGCTCATACTTGGACTTGCCACAGTTTACAAATTTAACACCAAATATTCAGCATTAAAGCAGATTTCCAATTACGTAATGTTTTATAATGCACAAATTGTAAGATAAAGGTGATTGTGCTATGTTCATTTAAGAAGGTAAATTTTAGTCGAGCTCAATGAATTAAACAATTAAGGATTTCCTTGAAACGTCTATAACTCCACCATGATTGACAACTAAAGCAGGCAAATCAAAGCAAAAAATGTTTTATGAACCCAAACTGGGGTTAACACGATTTTATTTTTGCCTTTTTTATATTACAGTTCAATAAAATCCCAACACATATTATCATGACGTGGAAATCTTATATTTGCCCCCCCCATTCAATATGACAGCAAAAAATTTAATTTATTGTTTCTTTTTCCGTTACCTGCCTCAATATGTCATTAACCATAAAAGAAAAACAACAGAATATCAACTCTTAAATAGCTTCTGAACTGTGACATGAGAAGATGAAGATGAGAGAATGGTAATTACTTAGGTATTAGGGTTTCGTATTTGGTTTTTAAAACCATAAACCATTATGTAGTCTTTGTGAATCTCCTATTTGACTTCCATTCATGAAATTCAATGTAATAGCAAAAAGTCATTAAAAACGGTTTCGCAACTTTACTTATCGCCAATGTGCCGCATGATAATTTGCACGTTAGTTCCATTTGATCCCCCGATAATGCTAAGTATTGAAGGATCTTTGATACATTAATTGGTAATTAAAAAATTGATTTAATGTTCTCGACGGCTTGATTGATAATGTGCAATATATGTCGGGGCTTTACTGAACTACAATTACAAAAGTTCTTTATAACTATCATGAAAATTCCGGTCTAATTTTTTCGTAGCTCTAGTTTCAAATAGAAAAATGACATCTTATAATGGAAGTTTTACTTGATTTCCCAAAGATGACACAAATAAAAGCAACGAACAAATTCATTTTATATATTAATAATATACGTTGGGAATATAATCAGAAAAAGTCACTAAAATCTCTTTTGGGGCCATAACGAAGCTCTGAATTGTATCATACATCACATTTGATTTGAATTTGTCATTTTCCGTTCAATCGAATTGGATTTTTTTGTTTAATATACGGGTAGGTAATGTACACCCTTCTTGCATCCTTGAGCCCTATGTAAAAATGAACATCAGGTTATGAAGATAGTCTGGTACACTCGAAGACATAGTGAGATAGGTTTAGTAAAAAAAGTGGGGGAAGGGGTAGGAGAACCATGGATGAAGCAAGTGCACAAGCACACCGGCCTTCCTCCAGTCGGCCACAGTCCCACCAACACCACTCGACCACAACCACTTCCACCGGTTCGCTTTCTTTTATGTGTCATTCTTCGTCCTGTTGAATACCATCCTTATTTGGTGTGTAACTGTGTTTTTACATGACTTATAATGTACTCATGCCAAGTGTAGTGGTCATTTGATTCCTGAAATAGTTTTGTGAAACCTGCTCAAAGGTAATGATTTCCTTATATTCTAAACAGATTCGAAAAATAAAATTAATTATTTAAAAAAAAATACAGTATATTTACAGTATACAGTATATTTTTTAAATATATAAATGAGAAAACAATATTGAGAGATACTTACTTCCTGATTTAAATGCTTTTTTTTATCTCTTTAACCATCCCAGCCATCAAATAAAAAAATTAATAACTGAGGTATCCACCAAAAAAAAACAACTATTCATTACGATTCTAACGACATTATGACAACGACGTCATAATTACGATTTTACGACATTACGACAAAAATGTGTTTTGTGAATATATTTGAATCTCTTTTGCCACTACCGTCATTCACTTGTCCTCAACCAGTTTGTAACTTTACATCTTAAAGTCTGAGTAGTGACTGGAGCAGGATAAAAGTAATGAGGGAAGTGATAATTAGACCAATTCTTCCAAAAATTAGTTAATCATGGTTATGAAGATTTTTCTTTCGTACTCCTAGTAATTAACAAAACATGTGATACGTATCCCTGAGTGTTGTTGTATATCTTTAACATTATAGATAGATATAATCATCGAAAATATGCATACAAACATACGATAGACGTTTACTAACAGCTATTTAAAACTAGAAACCAACTTTCCGGGCACATCAATTAACTGTTATACCTTGCTTTTTATGGCCAACGTTATTAAGTTCCGTTATAAGCCAACTAAATTGTGTTCGGTGGTTTGCTAGTATTACTGATGACTAAATAAATAATGCTACATACACTCAATTAAGGAATGTAAGACTTCTGTTTTAAAAGTGAATATATCTAATAAGATAATTATCTAACTAGTAACATATATTTAATTAAACTTTAGCGAATAGTTGATGAAGAGGAAGCTATTGACAAATCAGTACATTACAACATTGTAGTGTAATACATTATAGCTTAATTACTTAATTGTTTAAAGTTTTTATCTACTAAAAGAGTATTATTCAAACAATATTTGGTTATTAATTTCTTATGGATATTACCGCAAAACATTTGTACAAAAGTTTCTGTTTGTCTTTGTCTACTAAAACAGTTCTCCTCAAAATCGTTATAGATCACAAATCCCATGTCCCTCAACGTTTACGTTTTGGTTTAAATTAATTAAAATAATTGGTTAAAATAAAAACCGGTATGCTGGTTATGAAAAAATAATTAAATAGGATCTAAAATAAAAAAATTTTTAAGAGCAAATCGGATTAAACTTTCCCGGAAGTGTATAGGCTTCATACTTTCAGGTATATAAATTAATATTATATTTTTTTAACAAATAAAGTACATGTAGGCTTAAATTATTAACAAAGCAAATTAATAAATTATTTAATATTTTAGATTCGTGGCTAGTAAGGTATGAAGGATACAGGCCTATTCATAAGTGTTAACTGTTGCTGCCCATATTAATTGGAATATTTAAGTTAAATCAAAGGAACCAAATCATTGATAAACCAAGAATAATGAGAAAATACCATTCATGAAATGACGATACATTTTGATCAGGTTGAATAATTTATTGTAGAAACTGTGAAAACCCATCCACCAAACTTCTCTTATTGTAAATGGCTAACTATTAAGTTATACCATCAACTAGACTTTTAAGCATAAGCTTGGGTTTTTTTTCAGATATCCCCCAAACTTAAATTTTAAGGAATTTTTAAATAGCTTTATTGGAGACTTTCCTTACTATTTATTTAGGGAAAATAACATAACATAAACAAAAAACTTATCTATGTGTATACAGTTTTTTCAATGATTTTCTCCTTACTCTAATTTACACTTAGTACCATAATTCCATGGTAATAACCAGAATAATAATTATTTAATATGTAATTGTGACCAAAGAATAGTTTCTCCGCGACACCAAAAACACACTAATATTTTTTTCTCTCACAAGAAAGGAAAATTTTTACTTTGTTACTTATAACTTTCAGTAATGATTTTTTTTTTTTTCAATCTTTCTGAGTGTGAATCGTTTCTAATTTGAAGACATGGACATGATAATGTACATCTAAACTCAAACTGGGAATTGACAGTTAGGTTTGTATTTATACATGAGTAGATAAATGTATTTGGTAGAATATTCGCTTCGGTTGGTGAAAAAAAATGTTGGATTTTCATCAAATATTCTTTACATTCATATTTCATTTCATAAAGTATTATATTCTTTCATTGTTCTCAACATTGCACATTGCATCCATTGGACAAAAATAAATCTGATGAAATCTAACGTCATTCTTTCATCGACCCAAGACGATAATCCTCTCATATTTAAACTGTTAAATTTAATACTGTTGCAGTGTTATATCTTAATGTTGTTTAATTAATAATTTCAGTATTGGAATCTCTTTTTTAAATATTGTTATAGTTAATATTTATAGTTTTTTTTTCAAACCAGAAACCCTTATATTTAATGAAAGAGTGGAGCTGGGAAAATTACTTTAGCGTTTAACAATGAACACATCTTTATTATTAGTGCAAACATTTGTCGAAAGTTCGTTATCATAAAATAATTTTTAATTATAACATCTAATAAATTATAATGTAACACGATAATAGCACCTAAATTGTATTTGAAAGATTAATGCCAATTATATTTATTTACCCACTTTATTTATTTTTGTCAGTGTTTAGAGAAATTATAATAAAGGTTATGCCCTGTGAAACCCTTAAATATGTAATACGTTTGACTTTTACGCAAATGACTGACTATTCTACCAAGTTGTAACCCTTATATTTGTTTTTTAATAGACATTTTAAATTATATAAAGCCGCAATACATGAAAAATTCTCTAGGTCTTCTCAGATAGCATACGTAAAACGACTTGTATCGTGTAAAAATTTTCAAAATAAACTCATTCAAAAAAAATAATGCTTCAAGCCACCCCAATTAGGTGAGTGAAGCTGAGTAACGTTATTAGGATAATGTTTTTCATAAAATCCACCCCTCATGACCTAATATATAATATAATAAGTTTCTTACATTTATAATCGTAGTATCGTGAAAAAAATTTTTTTTTTCAGATATCTGTAAACGGGGAGTTAGGTTGCTTAGTTAGTTAGTTAGCGGAGTTAGGCCCAACATAAATGTCCCGGTAATTATTGGCTGAGACTTTAATTTGAAAGAGACATAGGCAAATAATTATGCCTGTTCGTCTATAATTTATTATTAACTACAGTATCGGTCGCAACAATTAAGCAATAGATCAAAACCTCATATCTAGGAATATAATACAACTCGCTATATGTTTTCTCTGCATTATTACTTTTTGGTTAAGATAAAATAACGAAAATTATTGTTTTACAACAAAAACATTCAAAAGTGTATACATTTTCCTCGGTTCGTTTTCTTCAGGTTTACCATTAGTTCGCATCACCCCCCCCCCCCCGCCTTATATTTACAATATTTTACTGTTCAAATCCTCAGTCCACTCCCGGAACACAAGATCCTGTCTCTCTGACCTTTATACTCCTGCCCACAAAAATGCAGTATACGATCTGGTAATGGCTTATTGGTATCAATTTAATGTCTTATTGTACAGATTTCTGCACATTGATTTTTTTTTTTTAAGTGGATCCATTAATGATTTCATTTGCTAAACACAGTTAAATAATATTGTTTTATTACCATTATTTCACATTTCCTTGAAATATTCACCTAACCGGGCTATAGGTCAAGGCTTAGATTATTAAAGTTCTCAAAAGTGTTGTTTGCTGAAGCTTGTCTTGTATTTTCTTCGGAGGATCCGAATGGATTCCAGTGTGTCCTCCAGGATCAAGGCAATGTTGATGGGGAAAATCCCACTAGTCTCTACTCTACAGATTTTTCTTAATTATTCTACTAAACCCTGGTATTTCCGCTTCTTTTCTATTACCACCTTTAGCAAATTGTCTTCCGCAGGCACTCTTCTTTTCATATCGTGTCATAATATTATAATACTCTATATAATATTTACTAATACTATTTAAAAACCGTGCTACTCCTATCATTACGAATCCTAGTAAATAGTGACATTATCGCCTTAGACAATTGGTATATGGGATGCTAGTAGGGAAATCGGCTGCTTAACAAGTTCAACTTTGTTGATATGGCGTCATGAATAATTTGTGTAGCAATATTATGTGTTTGCAGATACTCCTTCGCCACCAGGACCTGACAGCCTCAAGTCAAATGCTGTACATATTCCGCCTTACTCCTGCACAAGCAATCCAAGTCATTGATATCCTCCACACATTCGCTATTTGATGTCTATCTCCTTTTTGATCTCTGGTTAACGTATTACCTACTACCAACTTCAGTCTTGATGTTATTTTTTTCAGCTTCAGTCAGAAAGTTACGCTGCAGTATAAACCTATTTGATCAGAACATAATCTGTACAATAATTTGAACTAAATTTGTTTAATATGAATCGAAAACAAATAACTCAACAATAACTACTCTAACAAACATTTAGTTAGAAGTATACAAGTTAGCTTCTAGTAAAGGAAACTGTTAATTAAGTATTTTGATAACTTAAATAAACAGAGCTCCTGATCTTTATTACTACCTTATAAAAGGATTTTAGACATTTTAATCATATCTATAAATACACCTTACCCTGACTAAACAAACAGTGTTATAAAGATTGGGTGTTAAAATTTCACTGTTTGGCCCTAATCACCCTTACAATCTATCAAGTAATTGCTTAAGCTCTGTTATGCAGCTTGATATAAATAGCATCCGTGACAAATAGAGAGCTATCTATCCTTGACCTCGATCTAAGGAAATGTGCTAAGTGAGTGAGGAAGTGATTAATGAGCGCGATTGCATCTGTGTGCATTTGTGAAAGTGTTTCTTATAATGTTCCAGTCCATCTGGAATTCCAAAAGTATTCTCAGCAATACCTTGGTGAAAACATAACAGGAAAGAATTATCACTTAACTTTTTACTTACAGCCGACTTTTAAGTTATGTTTTGACCTCGCGGCTAAGAAAACATTAAGGACAACTGTCGGAGAGCGTCACTAGGGGAGTGCCTGATCACTCTAGCCCTGGTGACAAGTGCGGATTGTTGTAGTTTATAACATGGACCATGTTCCATGTCGGTGTTAATATCTGACTCCATTTTATTGATAGGGATGTGTCCCGATAATACACTGTGTTCAGGAGAAGAGGTTCAGAGGTTCATAAAGAATAAGACTAGTTTTCAGAGTTTGGGCGGGAGATCGGCAGCGTAATAGTTACAAGACGTCAGAGGGTTTGCTAGAGGCTGTGAGACAGGGACGGCGCAGAGGTGTGGCAGAGATAGTAGGCTGACGAGGAGTCTGTGTGTCGGCCTTCCAGGGCCAAGCGGCCCTGGCGTAAAGCGACCGAGTAGTGCGGCTGAGGAGACTAGGAAAAAGAGTGGTTTTCCAGGGCGAAACCCCTTGGTTTTAAACCTTCCTACCGGAAGGAGGAGCCTAGCTTGAACGGGGTATGTTTATGATGTCACACCTGCGCCGAGTACGTGCCCCTCGTCCCCTAAAGCACTGTTTATTGGCATGGCTTTTAGATTTTATGACCGCCGGAAAGTGACTGAAGGTCTGCTCGGGTCTATTTTATTAGGGGCAGGTGGCTTACCCTCTCAGGTTTTATTGCTGTCCACCTTCGACCCTCTGTGCCTTTATATTATAATACATTATGCACCAGAGTATAGGGTAATTTACATATATGGTTAGCGCTCGCTACAACAACAATACCAAAAATATTCTAAAAATTTAACTTTTGGAGGTCAACAATTTAATTCTGGTGTTTAATGTTATCCTTGCCGAAATTAATAGTTTTTTCTATAACTATTTTACCTGTTTATAAATTTTTTTTTAACTTGTTAAGAAGTTGTTTTTTAGAGTGTGAGATTCAAATAGTAAAATTAAGTATTTTGGGGGTAAAAATACCGAGTAGTTTCAATTGAATATTTTTTAAAGAAACTCACACAAATCCTATGGGCTAGATATCGTTAATAACACATACAAGTATACATCAGTGCTAAATTTAATGCTTTTACGAGCTGGCCGAATGAGATAATACAATGTATAGTATGTATAGATAATGTAATATAATGAATTAGTATTATTTTCTTGGTTTAAAAGACACCAATTGTTTATTGGTTAAATAGTAACAAACGATTAGTCGTCAGATCGTCACGAGAGGGTCTAGTTGTCTTAGTCCTGGCGACGGAGAGAGCATTGAGTAGTCTATGACCTGGACGATTGCTTGGTGGCGGGTCTTACTATTGAGCTATCTGACTCCATATCTGATAGGTATGTGCCCCGACAGTCCACCATGTTCAGGAGAAGAGGTACAGGCTAGGTATTATAGGTATATTTACGTGGTCCTGAAATGACGAGTTCACACACGGTATCTGAGGGTAAGCGAAAACCGTCCGGATCCCAAAGGGGATTGTGAACCGGAAAGATGCTGACTTGACCGCTGGGGGAGACGCTAATAGGTAAATTTGTAGGGTCCCAGCGAGCGTTGTCTACATGGAAGGCATCTCTTCCAAGGATGTGCTAGTTATAGCGAGACGAAGACAGAGAATCCCACTAGGAAGGTGTGGACTCTGACAACGTTAACAAAGGTTAAGGATATAGAAGTGTATATAGGGTTTCATGAATGATAAGGCAATATTTTGAAACATCAGTGCAGGTGCAAGTACCAGTTCAGAGGCGAGCCGTAGCTTGAATGCTTTGTTGGCTAAAACCAGAGGACATATATAGCCATAAGCAGCCAATGAGCAGGTTTTTTATTTGGGCCAATCGGCTCGCTTTCCTACCTCCTGCTGCATGGCCCGGCGACTCTGACGGCTGTCTGTGAGCTCGTGTAAATGTACGTCATTTATTGTTTAACAACATTGCACTGGTATATCTTTGAGTATTATGTGATTTTGTTATACTATTTGCATTTGTGTATTTAAATAATTAACAACATATACATGGCAAACTCGTTCCAATAAAGTAGATGGTTATTTATCTGATGTAGTTAGTGGTCGCTACACCATAAAATGTAATTTTGTTAGTACCACCCCAAATATTTCATAATAGCATTGTTATTTTGAAATAACAAATTACGCCAACTATTAATTTCTATTTTCAATATTATTTCGGAATAACAGAATAAAATTTATTGTATTCCTCAAAACCTTTGACTTGATGTACACAGCTTTGAAAATCAATAATCAAACAAAGTGGGCGGGTGCGGTAGGTAACCTAGCAACCAACGTCATCACATTTTCTTCAGTCATGGAGGAGGAGGGGGGGGGGTCACTTAAATTAAAGCTGATGGGAAAATTCCAATTTACTGCATACAGTGGTTTGCACTAGCTCATAGTATTTAGGGATTTCGCACCATACTCAAATCTTATAAACTTCCAAATAAAAGATGTGAATATTAAAGAAACAATATCGACAGATATATTTATTAATCCGCATTAGCTGTTTAAATACTTATTTAATGTTGAGAATGATTTTCCCAAACAATCTAATAATAATAATTCTTTCTGCGGAGTCTCTAGCCATGGTAAGGAAATACGAAATTTATATATAAAATATTTGTGAAACAGGACCTACTTTTTTCAAGTTTAACTTTTTATTCCTACTTCCTGTTATGGTGTTTTAACCAACACATAATCAGCACATGTAGTGCAAAACACCGAGAAATTTTCGATTGATTTATAATTTTTACGACCACTTTCACAGAACATACATACAAACAGACAGACGAAAGGATAAGGACAAACAGTCGGATAAACTTTCAAAAGTAATATTGAAAATAATTGAAAAACTAAGTCAGAACTGGAAATTTGAGTCCTGAATTAAAAATTGTATTTAATCGGATAAGAATTGTCCACCAAATTTGTTTATTTTATGGGGACAACATTTTAATACCGGTAAAACTAAAAATAAAGTTTTAAATTTAATACACTTATCCCAGGAATACAGGTTACCCAGGAACAGTCAGGGCAAAAATATGTTTGCTAGGTTGTATGTATGGTGGAAAGGTATGTATTTAGATATAGAGAAGAAAGACCAATCGTGTTGCAATTGTCAAAAGAATCTTCCCGGTACTCCAACAAAATTAAGAATGCCCTGGCCTTCAGCAATGTGGCCGTGGAAACGAGTTCAATTGAATTTTGTTTATTTTCAAAATAAAAATTTCTTTATTGTCGTTCACTCGTTTTCTAAATGGGTGGAGTCTTTCCAAATATAGGTATATAGGCAAGTTAACGATCGTCAACGAAAAACGAGAAGAAAAAGGAAAGAGGTTGAATGTAGTTACTGAACGAGAGTTGTCACAAGACTGTTTTTATTTGAGCTTTTAAAGCCTCTCTAAATACATTCGGGATGTTTACATCCCGATGACTTAAGGATTAGGCTGGCTGCCTACGACGTCCGAACCTTAACTCCCCCCTGCCAGTTTACGCATATCTCTTCGTAAACTCCAAGGTCCGCCGCACTCAGCACACAGCCTGTAATCCCTTACATCACGTTTACGGTCTAATATATTCATAGTCCTCACAAAAAAACAAAGAAAAGAGATAATACAGAAATAAAACAAAAATAATAATAACAAAAAATAATACATTCGCCCTGGACCCGGTGGCTGCCAGGTGAAAAAAAATGGAACATCCACAATATAAATAATGAAAACAAAAACTCTCTCTGAGCAGCACATGTGAATGTGAACATGTGAAACATATGATTCCGGATCAGTTGCTCCGTATCGGATCGAGGGCACACCATCTTACGCACATTCAACACCCTCCCCCCTGTGTTGGGAGTTTCAACTGTTCAATGTGAACGGTTCGCCTCTTCTTTGGGGTGGTCATACTCTCGATGGTCACGAGATTATGTTCCCGAATTATGATGACCTTAAAGGGCCCCTCATACCGAACAAGTTCCTTACTACGATTTGACACGACTTTTCTGTACACAACGGTCCCAATCGATATTGCTCCTATGCGATCACGCACCTTCAAATTTGCCCGTGCCACGCGCTTGGATTTTTCGCGCATAATCTTATCGCGTACTTTGTACCACATCTTTCCGAGCTGTATGTGGGTGTTATGGAGCTGTGCCACCATTCCCTCATCCGCCACCGTCTCTGGCCAGTTCCTCGGTCTCACTCGTAATCCAAACAAAATTTCGAAGGGTGCTAACCCCGTCGTGGCATGTATCGAGTGGTTGTATGCCGCCACCGCCATTGGCATCGCTACGTTCGCCGACAGGCCTTTATCCACCTGGTACACGCGTAAGTGGTCGCTGAGGGTGCTGTGTAACCTTTCGATGGTTCCCCTGCTCTTGGGATGCCCGGGGGTATTAAAATGCCATACCACATCCCGTTTTTGCATTTCGGCTCTCACGGTTGCATTGTCAAACTCCCGTCCCCCGTCCGACGAGATCCTCTCTGGTATGCCGTAGAACTGAAACCATGTGTTGAGGGCTTGTAATATGGAATCTGATGACTTGTCTCCCACCGCGTAGGCCATAGCCACTTTGCTAAATGGGTCGATGATAGTGACCCACTTAAAACCCCGCCACGTGAAGGTGTCCACTTGAATCTCCGTCAGTGGTGCTTCTGCCGTGGGTGATTCCTCCTGGAGTCCCTGCGGGGGATGTCTATCATATTTCGTCTTCTGACAAACTTCGCATGCTCCGATTACCTCCTGAATAGTCCGCTGCATCCCCCACCAAAAATAGCGCCTTCGTAGTGCTTGTGCCGTCTCCTGCCCACCGCGGTGGTTGGTTTTTCCTTGGTGATACGCCAGTGTTACCTCGCGTTGCTGCTCCTCGTCCCGCAGGGTTTGGACTACGGAAAGACACCGAATGAACGAGCGATCCACCCCCAACAGCTCTTTCTGCCACAGCTTTTTAATTTTGTCCCACACAGTCTCGTTGCCCACGAATAAATGGTGTGTTTTGCCGGGTTTGGACACGTCCTTGAGAGCCTGACAAATTTGATCTCCTCGAACTCCCGGTGGTGACCAAATCGTCGCGATCTGACTCCTACCGTACGTACTATGGAGTATTTTCAGAGCACCCGATGTTTGAGTTTTCCATATGATCTGCCTCCGCTTATCATTGATAATTTCGTCCGTCGTCTCCATATCACGCGGTCTCTCTCCTATAGACTCGTCTGATGGTGTGTCCGCACTCCTGTCACTATCTTTCCGCGTGCTGCTCCTGCCCGCTTCTCCAGGCGTCCATTCCTCAATGAACTGCCTCATACCGCTCGATGTTTCCCCTTCTTCTATGGCGTTCACCATAATAGCGCGCGACAGCCAATCTGCCACGACGTTGTCTTTGCCTGGCTTATATACAATATCCAGATTGTATTGGGCTAAGAATTCCTTCCACCTTGTTACCCTTGAGGAGGATTCTTTGAGTTTTCCGACCCATTGAAGAGGTCGGTGATCCGTATGTATTCGAAACCTTCTGCCAAATACATACGGACGGAAGTGCCCAATGGCCCACACTATCCCGAGGAGTTCTCGTTCCAGAGCGCTGTACCGCGCCTCCGTGTCCGTCAGGCGTCTGCTCGCGTAAGCCACCGGTCTTTCCCCGTCTTCGCCTTCTTGTGACAATACTGCCCCCAAGGCATAGTCGCTTGCGTCGGTGGTGATCGTGAAATCCTTCTCAAAGTTAGGGAAAGCCAAAATCGGCGCCTCCTGCAAACGTGCCAAGCATTTGCGGATATTCTGCTCTATCAGCGGCGTGATCATTATCCGTGCTCCTTTCCGTAGTAAATTGTTAATGGGTACCATATATTCTGCCATGTCCGGCACGAAACGGCGGTAGTAATTGAGCGTGCCCAGTAATCTCCGAATCCCTTTTACATCTTTTGGCACCTCCATTCTCTGGATCGCTTCTACTTTCGTCGAGTCTGGTTGAACCCCTTCCTGTGAGATTGTGTGCCCTAAAAAACTAATCTGCTCCTGCCCCAGTGACGATTTGTCTATTGACAGTTTCAACCCGAAATCCCTTAATCTCTCAAATACGTTCCGGAGGTGTTGAATATGTTCCGATTCCGTTCGGCTGAAGATCAGCAGGTCATCCATGTAAATTTGGCACATATTTTCGTCCATTCCTCTCAGAAGTTCGTCCATGAGACGCTGAAAGGTTATTGGAGCATTTTTGAGACCGAACGGCATTCTCGTGAACTCAAAATGCCCTCTTTCAAACGAAAACGCCGTTTTATGTTGGTCATGCGCAGCTAGTTTGATCTGATGGTACCCTGCTTTTAGGTCCAATGTGCTAAAAATTTTTGCACCGTTTAGTCTGTCTAGGATGTCTTCGAACCGCGGGATCGGATATTTTTCGTCCAGGGTATTATCGTTAAGTTTCCGAAAATCCACCACGACTCGGTATTTTTCCTCACATTCTCCCGGTCGACTTTTCTTTTTCACTGCCCACAAAGGGCTATTATACGGAGACGTGCATTATATTATATTATACTATTATACGATCTCTGATAATACCTTGGCGCTTGAGATCCTCGATCTCCTTTCTAATGTGTTGTCTGAGCGCTTGCGGATACCGCCTCTCCTTCACATACGTCACCCGCTCTACTTTTAACGGGATCTCATGTAGCGTTTTCCCCGTTGCTCCTAGCTTGTCCCCTTCAGCGAAAAAAATATCCCTAAACTCGCTCCTCAGACTCTCCCTCCAATCCTCCACTCTCTTAACCGCTCCTATTTGCTCCGTTTCGCCCCTTACGCCCCCCCGGCTTCGATAGGTTCGCTTCCCTATTTTGATCCTCCAGTTCTCCCCCTCGTTTTTGATGCGCGCGCCTACTTTTCCCAGTAAATCACACCCCACTATTATCTGGTATTCCCGTGGCATGTCTTCCACGACGTGTACTTTTATGTCACCCATTACTTTCGCCCATTCTTCCAGCCCCACGACCGCTTCTCCCATTACTTCGCAGGGTCCCCCAAGAGTAAGTAATTTACACTTACATACCTTGATCTGGTGTGCCCTCTCTCCTCTACGCAACCTCTCTAACGCACCACGAGATATTATTGTATTGGTGCTGCCAGTATCAATGAGGCACCTCTCCCCCTTCCCGAACTCGATAATTGGCAAACCACACATCCTTTCCCGCACTGTATTGCACCTTAGGATGCGGTCGCCTCTCTGCTGCCACTCTCCTCAGGCCTCCGTACGCCGCTCCCATCTGCGCGAGGGATTCTTCTGCCACTCTCGTCGTCTGCTCCCGCTGCGCTTCGACTCCTCTCCGTCTGTCTCCGACGTCCCTGATGACTCGTCGCCCGATGATCCAATTTCTCTTGGTCTCGCGCTCCGCCTCTTCCGGATTTCCTGGTTGTTCACCTCCATTGGTTCTGCTTTGTGAAATTCCCTTCTACGAAACAAGTATGGACATTGTCTTGCTATGTGTCCTTCTTCCCCACACTCAAAGCACTTAGTGCGAGGGCACTGAGCTACCAGATGGCCCGTCTTTCCACAACCATGACATTTCCTTTCTTCTTTCCGAGGTGCGTACCTAGGCCTCGTCACTCCCAATCTTCTCTCTCTTGTCGCTCCCCTGTCTCTACCGGCAAACGGCGTTTCCTGTCTCCTCCACACTGCTTTTGGGGTCCTGTTTCTCCTATATGGGATCTGGCTCCAATCGTTGTCATCTTCGTTCATTTTTACTTCTTCTTCCCTTGCGCTAACATCTATCATCGCCTGGGCGCATTCGAGGAACGATCGCTCATTAGGGAACCCTTCCTTCCTTCCCGTCTCCTTCGCTAATTGTACCTTTAAGATTGTTGACAGGAATCCCATCCTGCCCTCCACTTCATCGGCGCTAGTTGTCTCCCTCATTTTCTCATTTATTTTATTGTAGCGGACAACCAGGACTGCAGCATACTGTCCACTATTCTGTCTCGGAGATTTCATTTCTCGAAACATTTGGAATATATCCTCCTCTGGGGTCCATCGTCCCCCCCCATATGCTTTTTTCAGTCTCGTCTTTACTATCTCCCACGGGGTTTCCTCGTCCGCCTGTATCAGGTTCAGCACCTTCCTTTTCACCCTGCACACCAGGTCTGCCTTTATTGACTTAGCGTCACCTGGGTCGAGTAACCCTTCGTCCATCTTGGCTTGTATCCTCTCCATAATCCTATCTCCACCTTTGAGAAAATGATTTAACTCACCTATTTCCCCAGAAAATTTTTCGAGGTCTGAGATCATTTTCCTCATGTCCTGTGACGTCACTGCCCGCACCTTCATCCACGCCAGTGTGTTCGCATGGGCTTCAGCCATGGTTTCTTTAGGTAACTGTGGAACTTCAAACGCTGCCGGCCGCAATTCCACCATTACCTACTTTAATTAAATCACACGAAAGTGAATAAGAAGGAAAAAAAAAACAAAAACCAACTCGCACGTTAATGACTCGAACCCACTCCGCTCCCGGGTTTCGGCACCAGTTAACGATCGTCAACGAAAAACGAGAAGAAAAAGGAAAGAGGTTGAATGTAGTTACTGAACGAGAGTTGTCACAAGACTGTTTTTATTTGAGCTTTTAAAGCCTCTCTAAATACATTCGGGATGTTTACATCCCGATGACTTAAGGATTAGGCTGGCTGCCTACGACGTCCGAACCTTAACTGGCATATAGGCGTATAGGTCTACGCCATCGTCAGTTAGGGGGTGTTCACCCTTGTCGTTTATATTGTGGTATAAATGGCTTATTAAGAGTCAAAGGTTTAGCCGAAAGAGTGGTTCAAACATTTAAAAATTTGTTGATAAAAAATTAATCTGAGTCGCATCAAGTAGGGTCGGAACTGTTGACGTCTACATTATATTCGTATAGGTATAGGTACTAACTTTTATTTATTTTATTATCATCTTCATGTTGAGGTCGGAAACTTTTCAGACCACCTGTGTATATAAGCATATAGGCGTTTAGGTCTACGCCATCGTCAGTTACCATGTCGCTTTCCCCGAACCAAAATTTTCTTATCTATTTTAAATCCAAAAATGGATATTGTCCAAAATAAAATAATAGAGTCAATTGTTAAGTTTGGTGACAGCATTAATGTGAATGATTTAGTTATGGTACTCCTGAGGGGTCAAACAGAAAATAAGTCTTGGACACCAGCTAGAGTTTGTTTGATATTAAGTCAATATAAATATATATTTGGTAAAAGTCTTGTCAGATAGAGTCCATAAAGGATGTGCTTATCAGGTTCTAATTGGAAGCACTCTAAGGAGTGTTGTGTATATAGAAATACTATGTAATGGCAGTGGACATCCGGGGGGGGGGCCTTTGCTCTGGGGGTACTGCCTTGATCTAGTGGGTTGGGGACTGTTGTGGACATGGGTGCCCATACCATGTCTCTCCTTTGTGGAGTATGTGTATCTGTAAATATCCAGAGCGTTAAACACTCGTATGTTAATTACAGTGTGACAATCTTGTTGAATGCATCCATTATCTTTACCACCTCTCTTCCCATTATAGCACAAACATTTGTAATAACCAAACTACAACGTGCAGAAAATGCTCTAATTGTGTGAAGAAGAGAAAAAGAGCAATCTGACAACTTTAAAACTGATTTTCTCAACTTCACTTATTTTTCACGTATCATCTTCATCCACTAATCTCTTCATATGTACTGATGTGGAAAGCTACTGTGACGTTACTACTTTAACTTCTGAGCAACACATGGACCCTATCGTCTCACTAGAGACGAAGAAGATACGGGAAAACTGCGTAACTGGTTTTCTCATCGTCCTCAATTTCCAAACGCAGAATTCATTAAGTAGTGGGCTTGTTGGGAGTGAAGCTGTCTGTGCTCTGTTCATAGGGAAAAAAATTATCAAAGTTGATTGGTAACATCTTCGAGCAGGAAAAATTCATACAAGCAATACACCAAAAAACGTTTTCCTCTGCTGTCTGTTCTGATTCAATTGATGAGAGAAAAGTTACTGTGAACCCCACAAACTGGTTCGCACACTATGCATCCAAAAACAGACTGATGACGAGACTTTTTCCTATCTCCCTTTTCACAAAAGGCGGAATGAGCAAAATACTGGTGCTACAGGCTGACAGGTTGATTTTAACCATACCCATTTCAATGGCCTCTGTTGTGAAGATTGTTAATGAGGACATTGGTTTATTTGTCCTTCAATGTGATTTGACACGTGTTGCATCAGGTGTAGCAGACCACGCCTTTTCAACAAATAGAAAAATACCGGAGCAGAACAGATTCTATGAACAATGTGAAAACGCAAATGTCATGTATTCAATGATTTCCTTCTTGTACGAAGCACAAAAACCTGGTCTTGAACTTTTTCTTCACGCCTTCAGTGGTTGTGACACAACATGAAAACTTTTTAGCCAAGGAAAGATGGAATTTCGTTCGAGGGTGAAAAAATAATCACATCTTTATCACGCGTCAGACTTGATGTGAGATGACATAAATTCCCCATACATTGAAGACCCTCTACCTGACTAAAAGTTCGATCTGCCTGAAGAAGAAAAGTATTCAAATGAGGAAGTGGTTAACAAGAAGGGGACCTCTGCGGACTCCGAGGAACCACCTGGTCCACCTAAGAGATTCAGAAAGAATAGTAAAAATGACGATTTTCCTAAAATAAACACAATTATCAAGACATCACATTATGTTAACTACATATTACCAAAAAAACTTTCCATAATATAATGTTTGTACTCGTCGAAATACCCAATACCTGGGCATTTGGACGGAATAAGTGGACTGTATAATATAGCTTGCCACAACGGGAAGATTTCGCTTACCTGGTCTAAGTACCTCTGCCAATAATGTTCCTCTTGCTTCTAGCTGTTGTGCCTCAGCACACGACCGCCTGACACCACCTTCAAGTTCTACAATGTCAAGCTAATACAACGGGAAAATATATGTATATTAATGAGATTTAATTAGCGACAAGATGGCTACTCACAGGTGATTCAGGCCACGATTAGGTTTGTCATTCCCATGTGACCTTGACCTAGAATGACGTTGTATTGGTGAGAACAATGTTTTTATGATAACGTTCATTTATATATAACTAACGAGGACTTTTTCATTTTACTAACCCTTCTTCCAAAATTTGATACGTGTAATATGAACAGTCGTATCTCGGACAGTATTGAGTCTATATTACATACATCAATTCCATCTTACTTTGTTGAAAATTTAGTCTACTATAAAAACGTATATACATACTTTTGTCAAAAAATGAGTTCTTCATAATCAAAATCGGCGAAAACCTCTAAAATTTACTTATTTTGGAAAATTATCGATCTTTGAACAGCTATATCTCGGAAAGTATTTAGTCTACAGAAACCTATTTAATTTCACTTTATTGCTGAAGACTGAAAAAATAAGCGAAAAGTTTGTGACTTTTCAAGTATTTCACAATGATCCGGAGTTCTGTCGAGGTCGAAAACTTGGATTTATCATTAGCCATTCTTCACATACAACTTATCGAATAATTTAATGCAAGGTTAAATGTACCGTTTTACAGGACTATTAGGTATTAATAAATATTATAAATCAAACCATTGATATCTTCAATTTATCACTACTCAACATGATAAAAATAATTTACTTTAATTACCAAGTAATTAATTAATTTTTGGCATTTAACGGTTTTTCATGGAGTTGGCGGTACCTGTCAAGTCAGCGGGTCATCAAATGAAAATTGGATGTAATGTTTTTCCTAGGCTTTAGGCCCAACGAGGGGAATTTTCTTGTTAAAAATCCAGCGAAACCATAGAATTAAATGTCGATAGTTAGAATGAAGCTCCGTTCTATTATCTAAACTTCTTTATTGTGATAAAATTATAATCCGCCTTATTGGGCAATAATTAATTGTGATAAATGTTCTCATTCATACCATATTTACAATTTTCATTCACCCGCATATTCATACAGTACTTACAAACAGCCCAGAAACCTCCCCTTAGAGAGAGAGAGAGAGAGAGAGAGAGAGAGAGAGAGAGAGAGAGAGAGAGAGAGAGAGAGAGAGAGGAAGTAGTCTTGGGAAGTCCCGCACGCTCCTTCGTCAGCCGTGTCACCGTGATACGAACCAGCGGAACCTGACCTAGAGCGCGAGAGCCCCATACCCTCAGGACATGATTGGAGAAACTGGCCATTGCCAGGACTCCCACTGTCACGTACTTATAGCAGGTCACGAGGCCACTGCCGTTTTAGTCTCCGAGGAGTATTATAGGGATGAGTGGTGCAGTGAAATGACTGCTACGGGATTAGGGTGGTTGGTTTGGTTACAATGGAATAGTATACTAACTTAGAAGGGATGAGTTCAAGAATGTTAGGTATATTAAGATCGTTATGGAGGGTTTTCTTATTGACGTAATAAAGGGCATTTACTATTTTTTTCAGGACTTTTGATTGAAAGGATTCGAATGGCTTGGAGGAATCGAAAGGCTTGATGATCGAATATTTTCTGTCCCCCAAAGCTCTATTCCGTACGTCCAGATCGGCTTAAGTATAACTAAGCTTAGTGATTTATTTTCTATTGGGAAATGGGATGTCCTTGGGAGTAGTTTGTAAAGTTGTCTAAAGCATCTGTTTAGTACTTGTCTTTTTAGCCTCGTGTGTGGGTTTCATGTCAGCGTTTTGTCGAGATGGAAGCCTAAATATCTTACTGTCTCGAATACAGGAAGAGGAATGGAATTAAAAAAACTAGTGGACAGAACTTGTGGCAGAGAGTAGAGGTAATGTGGGAACATTTTGGTTCATTAACTTTGATTCAACATTAGTTGCACCAATACTAGATCTCATCAAGGAGTTTTTGAAGGTTATGGGATGCTATGTCGGGGTCTGAGTGGGATGGCAGGACTGCAGTGAGACGACACTCCGCTGATGTCCCTTGTGCCCCCAATACCTTCTTGGGCACATTTGCTCATCTGCAAATCTACAAATGGGGGTTGAAGAAACATCAGCGGTGCATAGGTTATAAAGGATGGGGCCCAGGACACAACCCTGTGGGACTCCTGTTTTTATGGGCTAGTAGTTAGAATATTCTAAACTACAGCGGACTTGGAAGAAGTGGTTTAAAAGGTAGGACTGTAGGATTAGGAAAAGGGTCTGTGGTAAATATCTTTTGAGCTTGTAAAGCAAACCTGCGTGTCAAACCCTGTCAAAAGCTTGAGCTATGTCCAGAAAGGCAGCAGTGCAATACTGTTTGGTTTCAAGGGCTGAGGATATGTGATCAACAACGCAAAAGCCTTGTTGAGCAGTGGAATGTCTTAGACGGAAACCAAACAGGTGAGTAGAAAAAAGGTTTTTGGATTGAACAATTGGAAGTAGACGTTTTAATGGGAGTTTTTCAAATATATATGAGAGGATAGGAAGTAGGCTAATTGGATGGTAAGATGATGTGTCATTGGGTGGTTTACCGGGTTTGTTGAATAGGACAATAATGGAATGTTTCCAGAGGAGAGAATAAGTGCGTCGTTCGGATAATGCAATTATAAATGTTCGGAAGATTATGGCTTTAGGAGGAAGTTATTGGAGAATTTGACGAGTAAGGAGATCATATCCTGGGGATTTTCGGTAAGGTAAGTTTTTCAGAAGGTATTAAGACCTTAAGAAGTAGACCTTCAGAGCTTAAGAAGGTAAGACCTCAGAGGGATTAACGGCTGTTCGTGGAAGTGAGAGAGAGATAGATGAAGTGAGGAAATCTTCAACAGTTGTGCCATGAGTATGTTTTTGATGAAAAAGGTGAGGTGTGAAAGTACGGGCGGGAAAGATTCATAGCGAATTATTCTGACATATCCCCATCCCAAATCGCCCAGGGCCCATCATTACCACGGAGTGGGTGTGAAACTGGATATTTTTGGATTTTTTTAGTTACATTCCTCAGGGAGTTGTCCCTGGTAGACAGAGAGGAGAGTTAGGAATTAAAAGAATCGGATCGGAAGGATGCCAATTGCCGCTTTACTAATCTGCAGTAATTATTGAACAAGCGACGATCAACAGGATATCGAGATCATTGCCACACTGTTATGGAACGGCGTTTGGATTGGATTAGGTATTTGAGATGCTGAGGTAAAGGATTTTGATTGTGAAATTTTGGATGACGGTGGGGTAACGGACGATGCCTCCCAATCAGACCTCTGGATCAGATTAGTGAAAGAATGTACATTGTCTAGATATCGGGTGTTTTCAGGTATACTTTGAGGTCTACGGAGTCTTTATGAAGCTGGCGGAAGTGGCCCCAAACAACTGGGCCCCTAATAAACGAAGGAGGAGACAGTTTGTGAATTGGTCTTAGGGAAACGGTTAGAATCAAAGGGCTATGATCGGAGGAGAGGTCATCGAGGCGCGTAAGGGAATAGTTAAGTGTTCCTAAACTATTGTAGAAGAAGGAGTCGAAGAGATCAGGATTTCGGTTGGGATCAGATGGCCAATAGGTGGCTGTGTCAGGAGTGATAGTGTAGCAATCTTTCCATGTGAGTGCAGACATCAAAGCACATCCTCGTGTATTCGTGGATCTTGACCCCCAATGTTGGTGCTTCGCGTTAAAGTCCACAAGGAAACGCATTCTATTATTTACATTGTTTATTCAAGGCATTTTAAATTTTCATAATAGTTATTTGGAAAATCCACTAAACCTATTTTTTGTTTCAATTATTAAACACATAAGGAGCGATAGTTAGAAGAATATTCAACAGGTTTATTGGTTTTTGGAACTAGTGCGATAAGATGTATGGTTACGGAGATTTGCCTATTCACCTTATTGGGATGTTTGGCGGTCATTTCCATCCCCTGCAACTCTCGGATTTTTCACAGAGTATTTGAGAAAATATAAAAGTTATCTTATTCGGAAGCTATAGATATTTCCCTCATTTTTATTGGGTATATTAATTATTGGATGAGCAAACTGTAATTTTATAAATTAAGAATTTGAAAGATATTAATTATTACGATGTAAGAATTTTAGGGCAGCAATCTATTTTCTATCATCTGAACATACAGATATTACTTTAAAGAGCTTTAATTAATGTAAGAAATACACACCCAGTATTCAATTGGGGAGAAAATGTAGCATAGCCGTTATATTTTGTACTGGAGTTGGTGAGTCTGGAGATAATTATGGTCAGTTTTTATCCGGAGCCAATTTCCTCGTCGAGCAGTGACCAACCTTTTTTTTCCTACTAAGCTT
Source organism: Acanthosoma haemorrhoidale (assembly GCA_930367205.1). Classification (NCBI taxonomy): domain Eukaryota; kingdom Metazoa; phylum Arthropoda; class Insecta; order Hemiptera; family Acanthosomatidae; genus Acanthosoma; species Acanthosoma haemorrhoidale. Next base: position 102,718,605 of record OV884009.1, on the reverse strand, counting down.
TGGCTTTTTCAAAACCATAAACCCTCATGTTTTCACCCGTGCGTCTGTCTGTTCTGGTCTTTGTGAATCCCTTGTTCAAGCTAGAGATATGAAAATTTCCATTTAATACAAGGAAGAAATGAAAAATATAGCCTCATGTATCAACAAAACTAAACTAATTACTCAGATAAAAAAAAGTTATAGATTTTAACTTCCTCATTATTAATTTGTGTTTTGTTCATTCAAACTATAATTTAAAAAATACATTGAAACTGTCATTAATATCCTGTTCACAAGTTTCACTCAACCAGTGTTTTTATTTTTACATGATATTTTGATGATGGCAAAAATAAAAGCAACCCCATGAAAAATAATGAAGGCTTCTTATTAAATTAATTAGTAATAAAAAAAACAGTATTATTTATCATATTGATTAGGGTATTACATGTGCGGGGGCGTATGTGAATTATAATTGCATAAAGTCATTAAAATGTATTCTCTCTCAATATTTTTGCTACCCCTATTCCAAACAGAGGAATAATATTTTGCATGAAAGTTTTAATTGATGCCCAAAATATACTAAAAATAAAATCAACCTTGTAAAAAATAATTAAGGGTCAATTATTAATGGATTACTCGTAATTAAATATATTTTTCTAACATTTAAAGAAGGGTATCAAATTGACGATCTTGATGTCCTAATTAATAATATATATTATGGGCTTTAGTAGACTATTAGAAAAAAAAGTTATTATCAAACTGTCAATATCTATGATAGTAACAGGGTTGAGTTAAAGTTGCGAACACGATGTTATTGACAGTTTCAGTGACCTTTTATAATTATTGTTAAAAAATAAAACAAAATGGATGTTTTTACACAGGTGGTCTGAAAAGTTTCTGACCTCAACATGAAGATGATAATAAAATAAATAAAAGCTAGTGAAATAAAAGCTTTGTTAGGAAGTAACTTCTTATTTGATTTGCTACCCTGCTCAATTTAAAAAAAATATTTATTTTTCATATTGCCAAGTAATAAATTAATGAGATAACAGTGATATGAGTAATAAATTAAAACCCTGTCAATGTTTTTGCGACCTTAACGAAAACCATAATTGTGTAATGCACTTGATTTTTTTTTTGTACATCAACTGGATTCAACTCACGAGGTTGCTCTCCTCCAAATTCTAGGTTCACATATGCGACAAGACATGCCATATAATAAGCTATATCACTTCTTATTATAATAAATGAAAAATGTGTAATTGTTTAATACAACATATTCTTATATACGCCACACTGAGACATTACAGGTTAATTATAAACAATCGTTGATCTGGTTTACTTGTCCAAAATCTATTTTAATTTAATTTTACCTAACGAACCCTTTCCTAGAAACCACATAACCCCTAAATGTCCCGACCTCAGTATATCGCGTGCACATATTATTGATTAATCATGTAGCCATAATATATTTTGAACCAAATCATAAACTGTTCCTTTGTTATCGATATCGTGTCTCCCATCTCTGTATCCAGTTGGAATCTTTTGCCAGTCGGTCTCATTGGACACTTGAGAATCCCCTGTTCGACTAAGAGACAAGGATGTTCCGTTTGGTTGGTTGCGACATGAAAAATATTGCCATACCAGCCTCATTAATTTATTACTTGGCAATATGAAAAATAATTTTTTTTTTAAATTGAGCAGGGTAGCAAATTAAATGCCTTAACTTCCTAATTAAAAACATGCATTTTGTGTTATTTTTTAACTATAATTATAAAAGGTCACTGAAACCACTAATAACATCGTGTTCGCAACTTTAACTCAACCCTGTTTTTTTTAATATGGTTCCTATATATTGCATAGTAGTTCCTTATTATCATACTGAGTGAGGTATCAAATCAAAGATCTCAACGTCCATATCCGAATGTTATGTGTTAGGACTTATGTGAACTATAAGAACAAAAGGTGATTATAGCTACAATTATCATTATAATCGTTTTACTATCTATTTCGCATCCATGATAAAACCCTGAATTTTGTGATAAATTACTTGACATTGTTCTTTGTTTTTAGGTGACTTTTATAACAGAAGTGATCAATATTTCAATTGGACTTTTTCTATTCTTTAACATAGATTTTTTCGTAACTTAATTGATTGGTAAATCTACCCACAAAACCAACAAATACTTGCAAACATTAAGCCTACCTGCATCATAATATGGATTAAGAAAGATTAATAAAAGTAAATTAGCTAGTGGTCAAGCTTGAGTAATGACAACAGATTGTGCGGTAAACAAAAGGAAGCGAGTACTATCAAATAACTCCTGCGGTCATAATAACGAATCCCGATGAAGATTGCCACCCATGATGGTCATTACCACCCTCCAGCCCTCTTATTTATTTAGCTGGAGGGATAATACTTGTGTATTATGGCAACAATTTGATCCGTTCGTGAGGTCTGAAGGCCTTCGAGGAGCCAGATCCCAACAGGACCGTCCTCCGTGAGCCAATGTAGCGTAATTGAGCAGCCCGGCCTCCGTGATCGCCTGCCACGACTTCCCCGTCGCCCAACCCCCTGACCCCCCCCCTCACACAATCCCTGACAAATGACGGAGAAAAAAAATACTTTCTTCTCCGAAACAATTCCAGGAATTCTTCACACCAGCCCAAAGTGTCATACAAGCTTTTTTTTTTTGTTTCATATCCCCTTGTTATAAAATATAGATTCTACAAACGAATCTATTTACAATTGCTTCATTATATTGTCTGTAGCTTGGCAACATTTTATTTAAATTCTGTTTTCTACTAGTAGTGATCTGCATTGTAAAAAGTATAATGATGTACATTATACATTAATGGACTGAATTTATTCAAAATTATGGGCTCACTTTATTTATCATAGGCTTAAAACTAACTTACATCTAATAATAAAAGCTTAAAGTAAATCTTAACCTAATTTTCCCCGACAGTCTGTTGCCATCGATGTGGAAAGGGTGGTGGGGTCATAGTGTTAAACACTGGGTTTTTGAGGTGCTGCAACGAGTCAAAAAACTTGATGTGTCTCCGGTGGATGAACTTACCCACCGATGGCACACCAAGCAACGGGTGCAGGTCGGCGTTCTTTAACCTCTCTGGAGAGATATGTCGGACCACTTTTCTCATTATCCCATTCTGGAATTGTTGGAGACTTTTAGCTGTATTGTCAGTGAAGTGAGTACATAGCGGGGCACCGTACGGCAGAGTTGGCCGGAGTACACATTTATATATCATGAGTTTGAGACGCAGTGACTTCATACTTCCTGTTATACAAGCATAAAATACTGACAAATTTAAGGATTAGTTATATTATTAAAGATTATTACCGAGCACGAAGGGAGAGGCTCCAACAAAAGCTATGGGGTAATCGTATTTTTTCTGACTACCTAGCTGTCGATATGTTATCATAGCGGTTTTAAAAATAATATTAAACTTCATGCTTGGCTTCAAAATATATGAGGCCTATACAACTAATTAATAATATATGTATATGTGATATATTGAATAACACATATAAATTTAGTATTTGTACAAGGAAATAAAGAATTGTTTATAAATAACTTGTAATATGTGGTATCACGAAAAATATTGTGTTGCATAATGCTATATTACATTTTTCTTTTGTTATAAGAAGTGTTGTACGATGTGTCTTGTTGTATTTGTGGACCTAGCAATTACAAGCAATTGATAATAATGAGCTTTTATTATTATTTATGAAGTGGCTTTTATTATTAGCCTCTTTGTGAAATCAAGTAAATATTTCATGAAAAATATCACCTCTTTATATAAAGGTGGGATAACCAATTTCGAATACATCTTTAATGGAAGTTTTAATGATGTTTTATACAGTTCACTTTAACCCCAACACATTTTACAGATTATTAATCCAGGACATTGAGATATTTAATTGGTAGGGTACCCAATTATCAGTATAATAGAAAAACGCTATTAACTAATTAATTAGATAATAATTGTTTAGTGACCCTTCATTATTTTTCACAAGACTGGTTTTATTTTTTACATCATTGGTATGTTTTACATACATTGGGTACCAACTGGTTTGCATGGTGAAAATCATTCCTCTAAAAAAATAATAATTCATCTTTTTGAAAAAATTTCTTCTAATTCTGAAAAAATCAATAAAATCCCAAAAATGTGGTATTTTTTTGTAAATATATTTTATACTTTTTTGAAAGGTGATTTTGGGTGACTGTGATGAATTAACAAATGAAATGAAGCATTTTTGATACAAAATACTCAGTAGTTTTGTTCACAATAATTTAACAGTATGTATTTAGGAGATGTTATCGTGGAATCCTGTGTGCATCTTTCGATATTGTTTCTTCACTGTCTACACCGTTGTTTGGTTCATAAAAGCAATACAATTTAGTTTGTATACAATCAAAGGAGATTATATTGGGCTATTGCAAATCCATGGATTAGCAAGGTGTGAGCACTAATATTTATTATTTAATACGGTGTGGGGATAGTTTGCCCAACTCCTGTACTAGCTGCTGAATTGAGTCCTATCCTGAACCATGGAACATTTACCCAAGAAAAGAGAGGTAATTTGCAGACAGTCAAGCCCCCTTGGGAATTGGTCTACCGAAACATTGCTTAAATGAAAATTGAACATAATCAAGGTCGTTGAAAAGTTGAAGGTATATAAGGGTGATCATATTAAACAAAAAAAAGAAAGTAATTTCATTGTGTAAACACTACAGTTTAAGTACAGAATTATCCAATAATTTATCCATCAAAAATTAGCTATGTAAAATATTTTACCAATAAGTTACTAAATGTTACTTTTTTTTAGGAGTCTCATCTTGAAGATGTACCAAAGAAGTAACGTGCTACATGAAAGGCATGATGACAACTTGGAGATAAACGAGCCACTTCTAATTGGTAACTATATTGTTGTGATATTTAGGTGTTGCTTTGATTTGAATTTGAAAATTAGCGGGTATAAAAGGGCGTCAAACGACCCGTGGATCAAGAAGGCGATAGAAAAAAGAAGGGCTTGAAAAGGAAGATGGCGAGAGCAGTTGTTCTTTAGGTTATCCCGGGAAACGGAATGTTAAGTTAAGAAAGTGACATTTATGAAACTTAAAGAATTCTTATTTAATGGTGATTGGACAAATAGGAGAACGATTGATGGAAGAAGGGTTTATCAGGACAAGGGGATTGAGGTGATAGCAGTGGATAAAACTGACCGCGTGGCGGACCAAGTAGAAGAAGCTGGAAGAAAAAGACGTAAACGTTATAAATCGGGCCAGTCGCGAATGGTAGTAAGTAAAATAATAATTTATTAATAAACCATGGTGATTTTGTTATGGACTTACTTGTAGAAAAATTGAATAAAGTTTTGTAATATCTAATTTTCCTTTTGCCAGAGTTTTTTTATATTGACAGAACCTAGAACCATCAGATAAAAAATCAAAAAAACATAACAATATATATATATATATATATATATATATATATATATATATATATATATATATATATATATATAAATACAACTAACATATATATATATATAAATACAAATGGTAAATAAATAAATATATATATATATATATATACCATTTTAAATTCAATCTTATACTTCAGACACAGGATCTTGTAAATTTTGACTCACCTGAAGTTGTATGATTTTTTCAGGTTTAGCAATTAATATATTAAAAATAAAGATAGTATGGGAATAGTTCCAGAGAAGAGGGTGGTTCTAAAAGTACAATTAAATATGTAGGTGAGGAAAATTGCTTTGGGTGGGTTGTCAAAAGATCTGAGTAGCGAGAAGTTAATACCCAGAGGATTTACAGAGAAGTAGCTATGTGACCCCAGAGGGATTGACTGCCTTTGGAGGAAATGAAAGAGTAATCGAAGAAGTAAGGAGTTCTTCAACAATAGTTACGTGGGTTGGATTTAGCTGGTTAGGATGAGGAGTAAAACTAGAGGTAAGGTGCTTGTGCGAATGCTTCAGATCTCTCTCCATCTGACACACCCCAAGACCCATCGTCACAACAGAGTGGATATGATAAATAATGGCATTTCAGGATTTTTTGCATACCTCTCCAGAGAGAATTGCCCTGAGTGGGTAAAGAGGAGAAGTAAAAGTTAATTAAACGTTAGGGATCCAAAGGTTACCAAGTGCCACTTTAGTAATTGTATAAAAGTGCAAATAACAAAAGTACATCCTCGGAAAATAGTGGTTCTTGATCTCCTCTGCTGGTTGCTTTGCATTAGCATCTCCACCCACTAGGAAATGATATACAATTGAGTTAAGAATGAGGGTTACTAGTGAGTAGGCAATGGGCTTGTGGACAATACACTGCTGCTATGGTGAGGAGGAAAGAAAATGTGTGGTTTGACACAGCTGCGGCTTGTAGGAAATAATGGCCAATCAAGGGGATGACGTCATTGGAAATGTAAATTGGTAGTCGGGTTTTCGTGTGAGCTTCTAAGTGTTTGTCCTCCCTAAATATATTGACTTTTTGCCTTGCTTTGAAACGTAAGGCTGCTAATTCTTCCTGAATTAGGTCGGGCGTTGTTGTAGGGTGAATATTCCTAATAACTACCCTCAGGGATTGATCTTCCTTTAACTGGTATGTATGGAACTTTGCTTCTGTATTTTCGAGATATTTGACAATTGCTTGGAAAGTGCCTGAAATATCAGGCGTGATTCTCATGTCTCCCTACTCTCTATTTAAGCAGGTGAACTTTCCAATGACCACTATTTTGTTCAATTGATGACACGTCAATTTAAAATCTTTCATATTTTTGAAAAATATCGGAGTTGGCCGAGGCAAAGTGATCTCCTATGTCTTGGTCCAATGACAGTTGTTGAATTTTGCCGAAAGGGTTTCGGGGTGATTGTAGAGTCGAAGCGGAATAAGGTCTGGTTAAGTTGTCAACTCTTCCGTGGATGTGGCGGCTGAGTTAGATGGTGTCAAAACTGCAAGGTCTGCCTATGCAAGCTTGCTGTTTCACCAGTAGTCCCAACTGACCGTTACCGTTACTCATCACCATTTGCTGAAATCTCATACTTCATGGAGAATGAGTATTAAAAAAATTACTGGAGAGAAAAAATAAAATAAAATAAAAATAATAATTTAAAAATACAATATGTGGTCAGCTCGGAATTACAAAGAAGGGCTGGTTGACTGGTCCTCTACAGCCATGTGGTTATCCACAAATCTAAAGAAGAGACTTGTTATCACAAGTATGTAATCATCTATTGTCTCTTTGCCTTAGTCAAGGCTGGTAAGCCAGCCGGCTTAGGTGGCCTTAGCTCTCTGTATGTTTATATTGCAGCACACAATGACTATTAACATATAAATCAAGTAACGACACTCTAGTTTATAATGACGATTGTGATACCTAACACAATAGCAACTGCTAGGACAGTTTTCTGAAAATAGCTAATCTTAATTACAGCAGTGGGTAGCAATTAATATGAGAGTGAAAGAAACGATGGATAACCTCAATCTAGAGCATGCACCAACTTGTATTGAAAATTAAATACATAAAACACAGTTTGTTATTTGTTATTATTATTTAAATATTGTTGTTGGCTATCAAGATACCGTAATAATCTATATGGAAGTTGATATATTAGACATTAGCTTTTCTACAGAAAGTTTTAATAAAATTGTTTATTATTGTTATGTTATAATAATTATTGTTCACTTTAATACGGTCTATACCCACTTTAATTGAATGTATCATTGTAGGGTGTATGAATAATCCTCAGCTATTTTCTTTATGTGAAGATTAAAAATTATGAAAAAAAATATAGTTGTTGCAATATCGTTTATTATTGATAGAGACAATAAATCATATAATCCGAAAGAATAAATCATATAACTGATTGAGTTTGTGTGTTTTTTTCAAACAGTTGACCAAATATCTTTATGAATTAGTATCCTTAGGTGCAAATAAGCCAAGTTTTATTTTGAATATTTGTTTTTAGATGCATATAATAGCATATTTTTATGGTTTTAATTAAAATAAAAAAATAAATAAAAATAAAACCTTGGAGATGAAATCCCATTTTACAATCATAGGTCTATATCGTAGGTAGATAAAAAAAAAAAAAACGTCAAATCAAGTGTACCTTCAAATAATTAAGGGTTCCATTACAATCACAAATATGAATCTGTGCTCACTTTTAATGATTGTTTGTAATAATAGTTCACAAAAGCCCCAACTCATAATACATATGAATCAGGAAGTCGGGATCTTTAAAACTTAATATGATAGGAAAATATTTACTTTTTTATGACAAGTATTATTTTTTATGATTGCTTAGATTTTTAACCTCTCAGGGGCAGCAAAAAAAATGTTTGAACTATAATATTTTTTTAATCATTCATACAATTTATAATACGTTTATTTACTGTTTTTTGGGGGGTGGGTTGAAAATATCATTGTACTTTTTTCATATTTTAGTTATTACAACAGTAATTCATATTATATTATGTTTTTAATTATTTAAGTATATTTTAATATGTTGCTAAGCTGTTATTATTTATTTTTGGGCCCATGTTTGCATTATTTTCTTCTTTTTCTTTTAATACAACCAAAATTGAAGTCATCTTGGTTTAATTTTTTTATTTCCTCCAATTTCATGGATATTTTTCATTACAAATTAATATAATTGAATAGTTTAACTGTTTTATTGCACATTAAGAGAATTTTTGCTGTATATATTGCTGCATAATATACGTTTTTTTTACTTTGTTTTATCTTGCAGTTCTTTACTGCATAAAAATCTTGGCTCTAGTTAATAATAATGCTATAAATAAATAATGTTTGTTACAATAACAAAAAAAATTGGATCAACTATGCTAATAAAGAGTTTAGATACCCCTAAATAAGAACAAAAAAGTGTATTTTCAGTAATTCACTATTTATTTATTTTTCAGGAGGCAGGTGGGTTCCAAACGACAGAGGACGTCGCTTGTTCCCCGATGAACCAATTCCACCAATTGATGAGATCACACAATTATTGCACCAAGAAAATGAGAGAGCTCAGAGGAGATGGAACTTCAACTTCATAAGTGAAAAGGCCAGAAGACACGGTGACTGGCAATGGAACCCTCGAACTGGTCCAGTCAGGTTATATCGCCCAGGTCCAGTTGTGGGTGCGGAAGTGGAACAAGAGTCAGACGAGGATGAGGAACATCAGGAGGACATAGAAGATGACGACGACGAAGACTTGCAAGAAGTAGCCCAGGCACCGATCGACTCTGACGACAGTGATGGCAGTCCACACCCAAAAAGATTGCGAATGATTTCCACTGACCGTGTCTAAACCAACCACCTGTGAATATTATTATCTGTGTACATTTTATTTGTAATTATACTAATTTTATTTGTTGAATTGATGTTCCTTGGATTTCATTATTATATGATAATTAAATATTTATGACATGGTCTTTTTTTTATATATATCTAAATGTGTAGCTTGTGAAGAATACATACGGAAATCAATTATTGATGATACTTAATGTATGTAAATAAATGTATTATGTTATGAAATTAAAAAAAAGTGTTTGTAATTTTTGTAAGTAAATAGCTTGTTTAAAATTGGTTTTACTATCTTAGTAGATTTTATTTATTGTACCTACAGTTTTACCAAATGTTATTGGATATTTTATTCCTTATAATTTATAAAATAAACATAAATTTTTACCTCATGTATCATTATTATGTTTACCTACAAGACAAGATATCTGATATTCCAAACGTATTTCAGGAGAAAAATCTTCAGTAACTTTGCAGTCATGAAATCTACTACTATATAATAACTATACTATGAAAAAAAATTTTTAATAAAAATAGTAAATCTCGTTGCGAAGCCAAACAATAGCTAAACAGGATACTAATAAACATTGTTCTGAAATTTTGAATATTTCATAAATAAAAAATCATGTCTCCTTTTTTGTCTTAGGGTGATGATTCCCAGATTCATTTCTTAGTAAATTTTTTTTAACCTGCAAGTCACGATCTGTAAAAACGCCTGTCATTTACATGTTGATGGTCAAGTTTTTTGAACTGGAATCTTGCAGATGTGTTCTTCCAGCAGTCATTTACTAGTGATATTCTGACTCTGATTTTAGAAATCCACATTAGCTCGATGATAAGCTCGTACATCCAGCCATGAGGGCCAGTATTTAGTATTTATTAGGACATGGTCAATCTCCGACGTGGTTCCTATTATCCCAGAAGCTGCAAATGACAAAAATTTAACAGTTATTTAACCATTAATCATATATATTCTAGGAACGCCACTATTAAACAGGGTGTCACAGAAAAATATTTAAAGTTTAAAGATGGTGGGTTAAAGTGCTACTAGAAGTACAAAAACATGGTAAAAGTGCAAAGACGATGATTAATTGTACCGTTTATTTTAAATCTAGCTTCATCCCTCCAAATTAATCATCTTTCAAACTCCTGGTATTTTCAAATACCACTCACCGAACTCAATTCTCCTATCTATATCATCTTCATTGAGAGAATGTTCTAATATCAATATGACTTTTCAACTTAAATTGCTTCAAAATGTGATTGTTTGGAATTCTTAATTCCTTAGCAGTCTAGTGAAGTGATGTTGTAGGCTGTAAATGGTACATTTCCAACACACTTTCTTCAGAGTCCACATCATTCGATGATCTTGTTCTTCCGGAATGTTGTCTTTGAACATTTCCATCTGCTTCAAACAGGTCTCTAATCTGTCTTGTGATAAGTCTATTAGACAGATCAGCTTGAAATTTTCTCCCAAACTGCCTTAGCACTTTCAGAAGAAATTCAACACAAAATTTCTTTTTTCTAAACTTAATCTAGATTTGGTCATTATTTCTCAACCGTTAAATCTATCAAAAAAAATAAAATTCAGTGTTTTACTAACTCAGTGGTAAAATTATTCTGTTAACCTTAAAAATACATTTTAAATAGTCACAAAATGTCAGTAAGAAACAATGACACAACCATTAATATCTTCATCACTTTTCAGAACAAAGCAAATTTACTCCATAATATTTGACACAAAGTCCTACATCTATAATTACATAATCTAGTTGTATACAATAAACATAGTAATAAATGAACAGAGATAGTTAACTCATTTTATCATATGCATTTTATTATAAAGAAACCATTTTTGTTGGACAAATAATATTACCCAACACGCCTAACAAAAATAAGGTAGGTATATTTGTATAAGTGATGTGCAACACAGTCAAATATAAACCTTTAGAGATAAAAAACATACAGTTAACACTAAAGACACAAGATAAGTCAATGTAACTAACTCATTACTAAATGTTATGCATTAGTTGTCTAATAAATCATAACTTATGTTTTATGCAATTCACAATACAAAGTATTCTTATTTAGGGAGTTGTAGTCTAAGGGCTGGAGAGTGGGCTCGTAGATATGCCAATCTGACATGAAACTGTTAATTAGTTGGATGGGTGATCGCCCCCTGTGTAATGTTCAACTTTGACTGTAAAGGCACTGTTCCAGGTAAGAAAGGACCCATTTTCCAAAAGGAGGCTTCGCGCCAAGGTAGTGTGACACATTTAATGGGCCAATGCTAAACATAAAAATAGGCTGGATTTCACCCTTTAAAAAATTAAAAAGCGAAAGATCAAGATATATTAGAAAAATAAGACTTTTTTTTTTTTTAATTGTACACCTTCATTCCTGTATCCAAAGTTGCAGCATACCAATACTATACTATTTGGCCCATGTTTGGGAGTCCCTAATCCTAGGGAAGGATTATTTTTCTAACCGACATCAGCCGTCTCTCCTTGAGGAACGGTTTTGATAAGTGGTTTTATCAGCTGTGTAAAGCCGATTTCCACATTCGACCTATGATCACGTATAAGTCATCTAGGATCAGCCAGAGGAAGAAGATGTATGTTTGATCCTCGCCCAAGGACACCAGTTTCAGGACCGGCCATCTTCCCCCTGGATGAGTATATAAAAGGTGTCTTCTGATGATTTGGATGAGTAAGTACACTGCCATTTAAGGGGACCCCAGGATTGATGAAAGGTCAGATGACTACTCTTAATTAATCCACTAAAACATAGTCGTTCATCCTCTGGTTAGAGGGATAGCCCACCATTGCTCATTTGGTACTATTGCAAAACCACCTGTGTGGAATCTTTTCCTTAAGTTAGATAACTAACTTGGGTTATTTTTTCACCAATGTTAGGCGTATCTTTTCTAACCGCCTCTCAGGTCAAGACAAGTACAAATTCTGCTGCTTGACGACAGTCTCATTTCTCTTAAGCTGGTTGAAATTTTTTGTGGTAAAAGTCATCCTAGGTAAAATAAAACAAACAGGCACGTGTTCACCCTGTGAATACGTATTTGTTCAATCAAGGTCAAACAGTTGGTTCATTTATAGTATACAATGATTGCAAGAGGTGACACATTTTTACTGTGGCTTAATTTACCGTAATTGAGCTAGATAGCGTTTGGTGTAGTCGAGAGCTCAGTAATTACTGAGCTGGAGTGGTTGAAGATATTGCCAACTGAGAGTATTCCGCTCAAGATTGACCTATACAAGGTTATTTATTTGATTAAGTGATCACCAATATGATGTATGAATTATGAAATCGAATAGTTTAGTTATGAAATGAATTTATTTCAACCATGAGTAAAATGTACCATTTACTTTTGAATTATTAATTTAATTATATTGATAGATATACAGCTGAAGGGGGGGACCTAAGATTGTTGGTCCGGCAACTCCTACATTTTACACAAGCCACCATGCTACTTGAAATGTCCATGTACCTGGAGTCTCCAGGACCTTGGCAAAATCAAGGACGTCCGTCCACTTGATAGATTTAATTTTTTTTAATGGAGTCCTATTGCAGTCTACGGTATAAAACCTTGGTTTTATGAATGGAAGGAGCTTTCCTTCTCTAATCTACCTTCATCACCAATGGGGTTCTGAGATACACCTATCAGAAGTAGGTGTCGGGTCAAATTGCCAGCTATAAGATTTGTTTAGCTGGCTGCTGTAACTGTAATCCACAAACTGTTTACCATAGAGGGCCTGTTGATGAATAGCTTAGACTGCATTCAACCAATGGTGTTGGGATAGTTCGTATTAGAACATTGCTCATACTTCAACTTCAAAAAAATGCGATCATCTCTGATTTGCAGTCAGAGTAGATATTTGTGCACCTGGGTGCTGCTTAGTATATTTGGGGGGGGGGGGGGGGTAAAGCCGCAGTGATAATTGAGCACACCTTTGCTTGAAACATACTATGTCTTTCTAGTGGTTGGTGTAGGCTATTTTGTATACTACAGGGAGAGGCACCAATGTTACATGTTCTGAGAGATATCTTGTATAAGCCCTTTGTGTACCACAATATACATTCCTTCCTCCCTTTGGTTATTATTTACCCGTTGGTTATTCCTCCCTCCCAGCTTACTTGAACCTTACTTAGGAAGGAACGGATTGGTAGCTTTAGTTGACTGGGTCGGGCTTATGGTGGTTGCTGTATACTGCAGCAGTATGGGTAAGTCCTACTGAATGGTTAATGACACCTGGCAGTGATCTACATGGGCCAGCATTGAGTCTAGCCACAAGATAAAGCTAACAGGGGTAACCTTATCTATTCTTGTAACCACATCAACCACTGTTTTGGGGTGTTGGTGTGGGTGTAGTAGTGACTGGACTTGCCTGTTACTTCTACAAAGTTGCTCACTACTTTCTCCAAGACTTTCAAGAGAATCTTCACATAAAGTTCGAGATTTTAAGCCACATTATGAATTAAAATGTAGAACAAATTATTAATATTTTGGGATTGTTGACCCATCAATTTCATGCAGACCTTTCATTGTAATGTCTCGAGTATTTATTAAGTATCAACCAATCATACTGTGGGCTTCACTACTACTATTGCTCTCCTCACTCAGACTGTGCGGCAATTTATCTTTCCTTGTATGCCCCACAATTGACAAACCCTATTTACACTCCGACCAATCTCCTGAAGGAAACTTCTCTGGCTCCTGCTCCTTCCAAATATCAGGTTATTATGTTATTTTACATTATATTGATAAAAGTTATATTTTGGTACTTTCTTAATGGTAATGAATTCTTCTTCTTGTGATTTTTAATTTTTTCATTAGCTTCCACAGCAAAAATAATTAGGACATCACAAGGCTATCAATAAAATAATAATTTTTAAACCAATTCTTTCATGTTCAAGTTCTGAAATAACTTAAGAACATAACAGTTCCTAAATAACTTTTATTTAATTAATTATGCTTACAATAGAGCTTTTTGGAAAAGTTCCATAACTCTTTTAACTTCTGCTATTAACAAAACAAATTGGATCACTATATCTCACATTATTCTATACCAATTTATCATTACATAATGGTTTACACAAGTTGACAGCATTGATCAACAGGATATTTTATAAAATTATTTAAGTATCTTACAATTTTGTTCAGAAGCACAAATTAAAATTAATACATGCTTTGGTTACTTGGACCGTGTACATGTGTTCGCTGCAATCTTAATTTTTTTACTGATAATGTAATGCATGATGGAAATCTAACAGTAGGAAAAACTACATAATAAAACAAAAATAAGAATCAAATAAAATAATAATAACACTAAATAAAAAATATTAAGAACTGGGCTGATTCAACTAAAGTGACCTCAGTGGTTCAATGAAATATGTTTAAACTGTCAATTCACTTGAGTAGAATCTCTGATAGTAACCCAGTTTATCAAGCTGGCTTCTAGTGAAGTAGCGAATGCAGGAATTGCTGTAATTTTACCTATTAGTTAGTAGTTGGCAACAACTTAAGAAAACATAATAAAAAGGAAGCTGATGGGTTGGGGGTTGGGCCATGGATAAGTAGATGAGAAATACTTGATGCATCAGCAAGATCATCACTGATAGGTGAATGAAGATAGAAAATGTTTTTAATCTATTAGCAAAAGTCCAGCATTATATACAAGGTTTGATCAAAAAGTAACGAGAATTTTTGTTTATCTTAACATATTTTTTATTTATTCATCGATGGCAATTTAGTCCCCTTCAAATATAATACACTTGTGGCAGCGCGTTTCCCAATCTTCGGCCACTTTTCAATATAGCTCTTAGCTCCTTCAGCGATTCTTCTTTTATCTCAACAAAACATTGTCCTTTTTAGGTTTTTTTCAACTTCGGGAACAAAAAGAAGTCGCAGGGAGCCATGATCGGCGAATACGGTGGCTGAGGTAACACAAAAATGTTGTTTGTTGCAAAATAAGTACGAACAATCAGTGAGGTGCAAGTGGGAGCGTTATCGTGATGCAATTTCCACAAATTGTTATGCCACAATTCTGGTGGTTTTATTAGCGCATTATTTCCAAGTAATATACTTCATTGACCGTATGACCTTCTGGCAGAAACTCATGATGCACTACGCCATTGAAATTGAAGAAAACAGTGAGAGCCTTCACTTTTTAGGCCGCTTCCATTGTGCCTTGGTTTCCACGTCATACCCATGTTTCATCACCTGTTATCATGCATTTAACAAAATCTGGATTGTTGGTTACTTCATTCAGCAATTCTTTGGCGATATCCACACAATGTTTTTTTTGTTTGATGTTCAACAATTTTGGAAGAAAATTTTCTGCCACACATTTCATGCCCAAAACATCGGAAAAATCGCTTGGCATGATCCAAATGATATATTAACTTTACCAGTAACCTTTCTAATAGCAATTCTGCGATCATCCAGAATCATTTTTTTAACTTTTTAGAAGTTGGTGTCGTTTATTGAAATGTTGTGCGCCTATCATCTTCAAGGCCCTCTGAAATGTTCATACCACTCATAAACTCTTGCTTTACTCATCGTAGATTCACCAAAAGCCACTACTGTCAACATTTCAAACACTTTGCTGCACTTAATTTCATTTTTTTGACCAAATTTAATACAAATTCTTTGATCCATTTTTTTTCTTAAAAAAAACAAACTAAAAATCACCAAGAACTACTAAAAAAGTAAACATTGAAAACAGCTGCAAATTTCAAAGACTTAGATGATAAAAAAAAAGAATATTTACCATCGGATTCACGCCCATGAAATTATAAAATTCTTGTTAATTTTTTTATCAAACATTCTATGCACATCAGCATACAGAAAACACAAATATGAGTATGGTTATTTGATATTGCAGATTACTTCAAGGTACTTAGCAATGTTGGATATTTTTGGACTCCTGGAATGTCTCTATTGAGTAGTAAGATCAACAATTTTTAAGTTTTTGCCAAAAGTGTTGGCTGCTATCAAATTATTTCTAGACTAATACCTGATAGTGGAGGTGACATCACAAGGACAAGTTTTTCTTTTTTCATTCATAGCAACAACCAACGCAGAACTGCAAGTGAAGTAATCAACAAATATCCTTCACTATTTTGTCCACCTGAACAAGTTCAATGGCAATAGAAGAGGATTCAACATGATCATACTCGTGTAATTCTAACTGGTTGATTAACAAAATAGTATGTTCTTTCCTCCATGTAACACTATTTTTAAGATAACATTCAAAATTTGTCACACTTTGGTTGATTCTTAGAACATTCAATGCTTTAACTATCAATTCAACAAAAATTTGCCCAATGCCAATTCTTTTACTCATTTTCCTGCCCCCATACATCCAGTTCATTGAAACAAGCTGTTGATTACTCCAATTGAATTTATCATGTTGATCAATGCGATCAACCAATGTAAATCTGCCTTAACTTACCACTCTCTAAATGGTAAAAGGATGATCCTTATTAATTAAAACACAAATTACCCATTTACTAACTTAAACATATCAGTTAATTGTCCACGATTAGAAAAAAGTTGCCAAATCACTTCCCCGCACTTCAACACTCAATTGCCCTACATTTCATGATTGGTAGTGATTACAATGCAAAAAAGTCCTCAGAGGGAGATTAGAAGAACCAAATGGGTGATAATTTATTTGTTTTCTTTGTTGCAATATTTACTTAATGTTAGCACCAACATAAGTAAATTTCATTATTAGAGGGAATGTGAAATTAATCAGATTTGTACTGAATGTAAAAAAAATATATAAACCAGGTAAGGTAAATAAATGAAGTTGTCCTTTCTGATAATTATTACCATTTGAAAAATCAAAAGAAAATCTTTTTAAAAGCATTAAAATTAAATTTAATTTTAAAAAAATTATTTATTATTGCTAAAATAGAATCAGACAAAATGATTGTTTTTATGTCTGTAAGTTAACATCTAAATAAAACTTTGAGAACCTAAAGTAAACAATTGGAAATTTATATCATTTTGTATTACATTTTGTTTGAAAACAAAAAAAAAAAAAAAAAAAGAGTAAAAAATAATAAGATCACAAAATTGAACATTCAAAAAAACAAAACTGAACAATACACCCTAAATACAATCCAACTTTTGTAAGTAATACACAAGCTCTGGTGCAACATATGAGCATACGTCATTACATTTCGTATCATTAAAACCATTGAATAAAGAAGAGCCAGTCTCTTCAAAATTAAACAGAAAATGGAATCTCACTCCAAATACTTTTTTATATTTTTTAATTTTTTTTTTACAAACGTAAAATTTCTGATAACATTCAGAATAATTGAATTGTGACTAAAACTAATTACTTGTAAGAAATATAGAATGTATGTGGTTCATATCAAATATGAAGTTTTTATTATTAACTTGTAGACACAGCCATGGTTATTAAATTAAAAGTTCTTAAGGTAATGATAGTCTTGTTTCATCGTTCTTCTAAAATTATAGTTTCTTGGGCGCAAAGCCCTATTTCTCCCAGTAATGTTTTTGGTTCAAGAGATGACAACTATAAAGAACAAAAACAAGAAATAAACAATAGTGCGTAAATACTAAAATAACATATATTAAAAATAGTAAAACATAAATCATATAGTTTTATATTATTACCAACTTGGCATAGTCAAACAGAAATCACTAGATCTTTTCTCTTTCACAGGAAAGTGCCATGGAATGTTATTTGTTTTAAACACAAAACATGAGATAAAAATAGAAATGCAAACCGATTTGAAAAGTTCCAAAAACCTTATACCTATCAATAACAAATACTAGACAGGTATTGAAATGGTTTCCTGGAAATGAACACTCTTGGTCAGATTCCTGACCAATAGATGTCAGGTGACTAATGAATTCCGATGACCCTCATCCCTCAAGGAGGATTTGAAGTTTTTTTTTTAAAAGATTAAACCACGACGTGGATCAAAATCAACGCCTAAGTACGTTCAGGAGTTGAGTGTTATCACATTATAATACAATATTGTAACTAAAAACATAAAATTATTATTATTAATATAAATATTATAACACTGAAATATTATTAACTTACTTCTCTTCTTGGCCAAGGGGAAATAATTTTGTACTCTTCAACTCTAAAGCCTTTCACTAGTAAAAAATTAAAGACAACCTAAAAAACAAAATAAAAATAAATAAAATTTTCTCGGAATATTAATTCAAATACAGATAATAAGGTAGTCAAAAATGTTTTTAAAAAATAAGGCATTATGTATCCCCAAAATTTTACATGATTGTATTTTCAGTTCAATCATATTTAGGATTTCAAAAATAACTTTGGAATTATAATATTTATCAGTGTATAAGATAAGCTTTCCTGTAAAAAAAGTTAGCCTATAAAATGGATTCGTAATTAGAGTATTTTTAAGCCCTAAAGATGTCTGAATCAGCAATACAATGACAAGTGACACCGAATCAACGAAAAAGGGACTTTACCATAAAATAGATTACAAAATAGTGGTACTTCTAAAACATGTTAAGGTTGCAGCAGCACTGCAGTGTTCATTCAATATACTTCCTTAGAGTAATAAGCAATAAAGAAAAATAAGGATGAGAATATTCATGTGTGCTTAAACTGAATAATTATGTATAAGTTAAAAATATTATAAGAAATATATTTAATTAATAAAATAGCTTATATAATATTAATAACTGAAAATAAATATATATTATACATTATATTATATATATATTAGACACTTAAATATATTTTATAAAATATACATAATAGACATAATGTTCTCTTTTTGGAAGTAATTCCAATTTCCTTAGTAAGTGTGTTTTTTTGAACAGCATAAAATTTATTGATTTGTACCTGAAGCCGATTTGAGGGGAGAAACTTCCTTTCAAATATTTCACCATTTGGAGGTCGAAACCGAAAGGTAATCACAGTATCATCATCAGTAGGTTCATCAGGCAGCTGGGATTCAACAGCCAATCTTTCAGCCTGTAAAAATATGAATCTTTAAATACAAAAAATATATAGTAATTTAAAACTTTAGCACTTTTAGAACTTTTTTTTTTACAATATTACATTTTGGATAGATGACTTTCTAATACACACACACTGAGAAAACTTAATGTAATGGTATGTAAACAAATTTTTTTGTGAAGTCTTGAATTTTTTCAGCATATTTTCTTGTGACTAATTTCATAATTTTAAGTGTAAATATATCAGTTTTAGTATTAGAAGCGCAAATGCAAACTTTCATTATCATCAAACATAAGATAATAATAGATTAAATAAGTAAAAAAATATTAAATATGATAATAAAAAAAACACAGTAATTTAATGAATAATGTTTAAGACCACAGTGAGTATTAGCTCATTTATGTACTGTATAACCTTTCGTTTTTCTTCTTCCATTTCTTGTTCTTTTCTAATTCGTTCTTCTTCCTGAGTTTGCAATAACATTTGCTGCTTTTTTGCTTCATCTTTGGCACTGAAAAAAAAGAGAGATTATTATTAAATTTCATTCATACATGAAGAATGAATTAAAATATAATTAAATAAATGACTAGACACCGCCTAGAGGGTCAGGAACTCAAAGTAGATCATGATCATACAGCAGTAATTTTTTTATATCAATGAGGGTTAGATTCTTGACACATTGGTGGATCACATGTTTCAAATAAAACATTTATATAAATATATAATATATATTATAATGCTAAAAACATAATAGTTATTTAGCTATATAAAATAGAAGTAGACATAAAATTTGCTTAAGTTTAGTAGGTTAAGAGTTACAGTAAATTAAGAGAGACCCGAATTCACAAATTTATTGACCAATTAGACTTTGATGCTTCAGGGTTCATAATTGAAGTCAACATAACTCACAGACTGGATAATTTTTCAATTTTTTATTCCACTTAAAAAAACAGGGTTAGGTCGCACATGGCGAGTTAAGAGGAGAGGTAGAGAAAACTGGCCAAAAGGAATGAAGGTTGATAAGAACGGCATAGAAGCGGGGGATAGGATACGCTCTCTTCGTTACAAGCCAGACAAGGAGGAACATCCACATACGGAATCACAGGTATGGCTGATAGTTTGGGATGCTAGGTGTGAGATACCTTTGTATTTCAATCTTGAAGAATGTCAGGTCAGGTGGTGAAAGAAGAGAGAAGAATAGAAAACAACAAATAAGGATAGAAAAAAGGATGAAGGATGCTTCCATCGACAAGTTCCCTAGGCAGGTTACGTACACTGATGAACAAAATTAACGCACCACCCTTATTTATTGAGAGATTTCCAATTTGTGCAAATTTTAGACTTCAAAAATATTTTTAGTTGAAAAAATAAGTCATTTGAAAACAAAATTGTATTTTACACAGATAATTCAAACGTACATAAGTAAAATAAAAAATATTGTAAAATAAACATTGACTTGTAACACATTTTTTTAAAGAAAACGTACCCAATAACAGGTATTTCTGCCTATGGCACGAATCATTGAATGTCTAGACTCTGTGGTAGCTACACCAAGCGCTCAATCCTAACCTTAATAAGGTAATCATCAACTCCTCTGTGGGATCTGGCATTATTATCCATAAACTAGAATTCCTCGCCAATGTAGGGAGTAATCACTACATGTTCTTTGATTATGTCTATTAAGTACCTCTGAGATGTTAGGGACCTTCCTTGCACAACAACCAATTCAGTATGAGCGTTGAGTTGAAGGAAATGCCACCCCAGGACATCCATGAGCCACCACAAAATGTCACTTGGGGAACCATGAAACATAAACACGGTGCATACCTCTCTCCTGACTGACTCCTAGTAAAATTACACCTATCTGAAGACTTCAGACCAACTCTCACCTCATCTGCTAAGAGAACTCTCTCCAAATTTTATTAAGTTCAATTCACATGTTCACGTGAAAACTGAAGCCTGGCCATTTTGTGCACTGTGGTAAGGAGAGGTCCACGGAGAGGATATGAGCCGTAAGGTTATTAAGGTCCTGGATTTTGGATTTCCCAAAAATTACCATCAGTAATTTTTATTTTAATCAATTAAAAATTCTGTCAACACCTGACCTCTCCTTTGGCCAATGAAAGTGAGCCTGACAGCTGATTTGGTCATGTTTCAAGAGGTAAAGTTCATTTCATGCCTATCCTTAAGTGAAGAATGTACTCCGATTCAAAAGTGATAAGTTATATTACAATTTATTAAAGAACATTTATAAAATGAAATAAATAAAATTTCCAAAATTAACATAGTGGTAGGGGCCACTTATATATATATATAATATATATATATATACCTTGTTTATAATGAATTACCATTTATTATCGTGTTTATTGATTATAAAAATATAATAAATTTATTTATTATGATAAAGTGACAATATTAAATGTGATTTAATGGATAAAGTTATATTAAACAGGAAGTCTTTGTAATGGCCATGAGCAGAATATAACCTTGAAATCAAGGTAGTGTCACCCACGATACATAAGAACGTGCCAATTAAAACAAAGGATGATAAGAGCAGGATAAAAGGTGGCTGCAGGATTGATAAGCTATTTTGGTTATTAGCTGCAGACGAGGAAGTAACACTTAGTTAAACAGTTTAAGAAGATGTATCTAGGCAGGCTTAATCTGATAGTTTGAGATGCTGGGTGTGAGATACCTTTGGATTTCACTCTTGAAGTATGTCAGGCATGTGGTGAAGAGAGAAAAATAACACGACACAGGTGAAAGACTTCTCCTATCGACAAGTCAACCCCCCACCCTCCCCGGCACCTCCCTCAGGCGAAACTGTAAGTACCAGAAATAATTTACAATTCTCTGCCATTAGAGGCAGGTAAGTGTTTATACTATGTGTTTTCCAAGTGGTTTATTTTCTTAGATTTATAATGTCAAGGATAAGTTAAAATTAAATTAGATTAAAATATGAGTGTTAGTATGTACAAATATGATTCTCTTACCTGTTAAATAAAACAGTTTTCGTTTGCCAACAGCTTTATTATAATATAACAGCTTACACATGTTTATTAAAAACACATATGTTAGTAATAGTTTCACCCATCAAAAACATTAGTGTTTGGCAGGCATTATACACTAACATAGCAGACAAAAATCTTTTAAATTATCAAGGTTCAATGCACAATCTGCAACAACTCTTGCCTTGTAAACTGCTCACAAATTGAAGTGGACCACTTACAAAAATTTAGATATTATTTATTTTCTTTGACCAGAATGATTTGAAATTTTTTATAACTTATCCATAATATTTATCTTAATCTTAATCTCTATGAGGATTAATGAAAAATTAATCCTAAATAAAGCACCAGACAGCTTTATAAAATGTCTTTACAAGACTTACTGTTGAAGAACTCGGAAACCCTTTGGTTCTTTTAGAGTTGGACCATTCTCAATGTGATGTTGCCCATAGACTTTGTTGCTCTCATACTGTTATTAGAAGAGCCTGGTCACGATACTAGGGAACAGGTACTACTCAGTACACTCATGGAGGAGGCCGAGTTCGAAAAACTAACCTTCAGCAAGACAGATATTTTAAAATCCAAACCACAAGGCGACAAGGTTTAACAGCTCGACAACTGCATTGCACTTTTGAGGATGCAACAGGGATCTGCATTTCAACTCACAAACATTAGAAATCGCCACCATAAAGTCGGTTTGAAGCCAAGAATACCAGCGAGGAGGGTTTTTTTTAACAAGACAACAGAGAGCAACATGTCTTATCTGGGCTCTTGAACATGTTGATTGGATTGGTGAGGACAGGGACCATTGTTTATTTACTGATGAATTGATTTATTGTCTCATCATGATGATCAACGTTGTAGAGCGTGGAGAGAGCAAAATCAGTGATTTAATGAAGTTATGACTAAGCCAATACGGTCTTCTGCAGGAGGTTCAATAATGGTCTGGTAATCGAGTAATTGAAAAACTCAGCTGATATTGTTCAGGAATTAGCATGTGGCAGTATCTAGACAATGTCATAAGGTCTGTTATTTTCCTTTTATCCCAAGAAATAGGGGAAAACTTCATTCTTATTTTAACGATTTTTAGCGCAAGCCGAACCATCTCAACTGGGCATGACTGAATATTCCTTACTTCTTCTCTTCTAAACTTTTAAATAAAAATTTATTCTCTAAACAGAAAAGACAATGCTAATTAGTTATTATTTTCATAAAATTTATTTATTTCTGAATAACCCAGCTGTCTTTGTTGTATTGTGGTTAGCATGCCTGACTATTGGTGGAGACATGAGCTTGATTTATATTTTATTTCTCATACTTTCCTATCATATTTTGTACAGAACTTTAGCATGGCATAGGTCAAGACATCCTTATTTAGGTGAAAAAAGTAGTTTCTTAAAAGAACTTGTTGTTTTGATTTCAGTCAAAAAGACTCCGGAACGAGTGTTGAAAGAAACAATTTATTCATTGATAATTAATAAAAAATCAAATTTGAATTTTTACAATTTCTTAAAAATGAATTGTTTTTTATTCATTTTTAAATGTCTTTAGTAGGGGTTTGGTGACTTTTGGAGAAAATTTTTTTTTTCTAATTTATACCATGGATTTGAATTTGATTAGTGGAAAGGTATTAAGAAGATATGAAATGAATTCTATAGCAAACCGTTTTAAGTCAACCACTAAATTTACTCAACTACTTCAATACCTTACAATAATAATACAAAAACCGATTGTTGAATACTGCAAGCACTTATTTGTGTAGAGTCGTACACTACTACATTTACACAATTAGTGGCTTAATTAATCGGCTAAAATTTGAATACATAGCCATAAACATCTAATATTAATTTTTTGTTGTTATATTTAAGTACACACCGATCTAACTGTAATGACGCTTGATACGCTTTATCTTGCTCAGACTTAATTTTTTCACGAGCAGCTCTCTCTTCTTCTTCTTTAGACTCAGTTTCTTGCATTTCAGTAAAGACGTCTACAGCATGGATTAGCATAGTCAATAGCTCGTTGATGCCAATATTTCCTAAAACCAAAACAAATTCATAAATTAAAACATAAAATTTCATTAGAATAAAGTTTCTATAATAAAATTTTGTTCAAGATATAAACAGAAAGACAAATAATTAGTTATTCCTGTCACCTGTAAAAATCAGATTTTCAATCTGTACAAAGTAGGGAAGTTTACTGCATTGCATTCACACTTTTATTCAGTGATAAGTGACATTACACATCACAGTTGGAACAAATAGTGATGGAACATTGATTCATCCCTTGGGACTAAGACATATAAAATGGCATACCATTTGTGCTATTTTCTACTGTTCACTACTTCTAATGTTTCTGCTATGTTCACTAATTTTTTTACAAACATTAAAATTTATCATAAAAAAAATCATATTTCGGATAATTTCTGGTAGGGTAGACCTATTGAGAATACCCAGATAAGTCGGTGAAACTTAGTAGGAGGTTACACAAACCAATTATAATGGTCCAAGTTAAAAATAATAACAAGATTTATTAATCACAGTAGCCTGTAGAGGTGATCTGGAATCCGTGATTTGGTCAGAAACAATGGAGGTACAATGAACAAGTTTGGAGTTACTGGCCAATGGTTTCATGTCTAAATATGGAATTTTGCCATGTAGATATGGAATCCTAAAGAAAACCAGCTAATACTGAATAGAATTGGAATATTACTATTTAATTTTAAAATATTAAATTATGTTCCTTGTTGGTTGTACCAACTTCTTCGCCACGAATAAATAGAAGTTCCTCTCTTCTCGTACCAGAAAACACCCGCATAGGTTTTTATATTGTAATAATAAAAACCTTAGGCATCAGTTAGAGAGGGGGTACAGGTTCATGACACCGAAGCCCAGTAGGGGTCGTGGGTGTATCCTGGCCTCTGACCTTCCTATATAAGGCAGATTAGGGGCTTTTTCCCATTCTCTCAGAACCCGGCACCTGAAGTGAACACTGCTCTCTCTCTCTCTCTCTCTCTCTCTCTCTCTCTCTCTCTCTCTCTCTCTCTCTCTCTCTCTCTCTCTCTCTCTCTCTCTCTCTCTCTCTCTCTCTCTCTCTCTCTCTCTCTCTCTCTCTCTCTCTCTCCCTGCACTAGCGCCTGCTGCTGTACTCAAACCTTGGCTTTCTTATTAAACTACCTCTGCATCTTTCTTTCCTAACCTTGCTGTTTTAGTCCCGCGTGTCAGACACCACACCTTCCTAGTGGGATTCTCTGCCATCGTCTCTCTAAAACTAGCACCTCCTTGGAAGAGATCTCTTCCTTGCGGACCACGGTCTCTGGGGTCCTACAAACTTTACCTAGTAGTGCCTCCCCCAGTGATCCAGTCTGCCTCTCTCCAGTTCACACTCGTCTTTGGGATCCGGACGGTTTTTGCCTACCCTTAGATACTGAGGGTGAATTCGTGGTCATTCCAAGACCACATAAACTACCTATAATACCCACCCTCTTCCCTTTTCTCTTCTCCTGAACATAGTGTACTATCGAGCCACACCTTCTAAGATCTTATGGAGTCAAATCAATACGAATAAAGCTGCCCTCCAACTAGGCCGCCAGCAAAGACCACAGGTCCACCTATTTATCTCTTTCTTGACGCCTGTCGGATAGCGGCCGGGTCGCAGAGACCCTAGCCCGCAGCAGACGTCTCTCCCCTAGAACCCGACATTCCTTAATTTAGATTTATAGAAAATAAATGGCTGAATCGATGACTTCATATGTCCAGTTAATATAACTGATGCATTGAATTAACTAGTTGCGATTCTACTAAATATTTTTTATTTAATTGATGTATTTTCGCAATTTTTTCCCCAGCAATGGTATCATCATCAATATAAAGTAAATAAGGATTAATAACTAACAGCCAATGAGAAAATATATTGGCAGGATCGGGACTTGTAGTTGGGACCTCTGCAATATCTAGTCAGGGACTCATCAACTGAGCAAGTCAGTCCACATGTGTGAATGACCCTCCCAATATGGTCATTGATGAATCTTCTTTAACTAAGGTCTTGCAGTTACTCTATTTTTTTCTTTGACTGTAATAATAATAGTGGGATTAGATACCACAACAAAAATTATTTACGTAAATGTAATAAGATTTGGAATCAAAACACTGGAACAGAGGTTTTACAAAAAAAATAAAATCTACTGCTGCCTACCTTCGTTTATTCGTGTTAAGCACAAACCCTGTCTCTAACTAACTGTTTTACCAGTCCTGACACCAATATCCTGCACTCAATTACAATCTCACAAGTAACAAAATATAAGTATTTATCATTAGTCAATATCTAGAGCTGTTACAACATATTTCATAAAAATAATATTAATAAAGCTACAGTAAAAAATCAATAACTTACCATAAATTACATTAAGCAGTTCTGTATTGGCACGAGACCTCGAGATAATCATGAGGGCAGGAAGTAGATCGATGCTAATATTCTGTACTGTTTCAGTAACAGTGCTCCCTAACAGCCTTGTTACTGATGATAAAAATCTATAACAACAGATTCAGTAATTAAACAATCTAAATAAAATAATAACATCGATTAAACTGATCAATAAGAAAATTCAATAACAGACTAATTAATACAATTTATATTATGAGCATCAAAATATGTATCTATTTCTTTAAGTTGAGCAATAAACTAACTTACACATCTCTGTTACCCTGGTTTGTAATGTCCCACCCCCAAACGACAAAATAGTTTGCAAATGTTTGCAAAACAGTTTCAAATCCAAGAAGTTCTGTGCAAAAAACATTAGTCAGGACACTCCCATCGTGATGAAGATATATGGCTAGCATTCTTCGCTGTAATACAACAAAATATCATAGTAACTTAAAAACAATAATCACTTTAAAAAAATTAAATCTAATTAAATTATACTACTTATAAGTTGAAAGTTGCTAAGGGATTTTTAGAAACTTAAATATACTGCATAACACTGGCACATTCACTAGCTAAACTGGATAATAGTTGTAATATAAATTACAACAGCATTTATAAGCCTAATATTCAAAATGATAAAGATAGCCAGTTAGTAATGAATAAAAATACTTATAATAATTTAGATACTAGATCATTAAAAAAATACTCTAAATCGCTGGTTATTTAAACTAAAGTATTGAATTAATTTTAGGATTTTAAAATATTGCTATGTAAATTGAAGTAAATAGGGTCATTCAGTGCCATAAATGTTTACACCCCCTAGCCTTAGTTGTTGAAGAAATTATCATAACGAGTCAAAAGCTAACAATCGCATAGACCATACTTTCCTAAGAAACAGAAAGGTTATGATTCACATGCATACCTCTAGCTGATTACTTGTTTTAAAATCATATTTACTCATTAAGTCAACAATACATGGAACCATTTAGAAATGTGTACCTCCCTAGCAGGGCGAAAACATGCTTCCTTGATAGCATCTTCAAGGGCTCCTGGAAAAAAGCTGGGTGATGACTGGCCATACCTAAGATTGTACGCGTCGATGAAATGAACAGATCCAGCAGTTTCGTCTTCAACATCATCTGGAACTAAATTAACAATAACAATAAAAAAGAGGAAATAATTGCATGTGTGAATCATATAACAATAACAGCAAAAAACATTTTAAACTCTTGAAATAATTAAAGTACAAATGACCCTGAAAGACTGAACAAAAAAGCAAGCCATTGATAGAGCAAAAAATTATTGGAAAATACACTTAACAATGCAAACATATTGCAACGATATTTTCATCAATGGCATTTTATTTTAAAATGTGCATAGAAATAGTGCTTCATACTTCAGGTGTGAACCAAAGTACCAAGAATTTAATTGACCTGGAAAAACCAAGGTGGGGGAGATTTTCCTTGTGACACCTTGTGAGTGACCAGAGGAGATAAGCAGTTTGTTCTAGCAGGAGTTCGGTGGTTACTAGGCCTTCACAGAGGGCAGACCAGGGTATTTTGGATGGAAGAGGAATTAAGATGCCCATCCATCAATAATGAAGACT
This sequence comes from Acanthosoma haemorrhoidale, assembly GCA_930367205.1. NCBI lineage: Eukaryota > Metazoa > Arthropoda > Insecta > Hemiptera > Acanthosomatidae > Acanthosoma > Acanthosoma haemorrhoidale. Next base: position 102,690,238 of record OV884009.1, on the reverse strand, counting down.
ACATCTACCTATAATTTTCGATCATTATTTGTAAATGATTAGGTAACTAATATTTAAATTGTATAAACATTTTCAAAGCTATGTTAATACAAAATATTTGAAAAAGACAAAATTATGCACTAGACCCAATAATGCCCAGACTAATACTGATATTAAATGAAGTGTTGTTCAATAAACTATTATTCATTATCAACTTTTTATTCCTCCTAAATCAGCAACTAAACATTTTAGCTAAGACAGGATACGGTTATATTATATTAATGATATTAAGACAAATATTTAATGAGATAAAATTGGATAATGGTGAGTGTGGGCAAACTAATTACAAGCAAACCGAAATGTTCAATCACAATTACAGCAGAGTGTCGATTATCAAAACTAATATCGTCAGGGGTGGCTCAGATAATCAAAAATTCCAATAATTGAAATTCACTAAGAAAAGAAAAAAAAATGTATAAAATAAAAAGTTAGTAAAAAGAAGATCTTAAACAACCACACCTTAGTACAAAAACCATCTTTATATAACTAGATGTACATAGTAAAAAAAAATGAATGTCATAAAATATAAATTGTTTTATTTATGTGTGCAAAGATTTATTAAGATTAATGCTATAGCGTAAAAGAATGTTTTAATATGTGTCTGCTTTAATGTTGACTTCCTCTTCATTCTAGCTCTCTAACTCTTTTCACTTACAATAACTGGGTGTGGTTTGATTCGTCTTGCCATTTGTACCACTGGAATGCCAAATCCAGTGCTTGAAAGGTGTTAGCACGAGATGATCTCGAGTCATCTCCACCTGGTTCATCATCCTCAGATTTTGGTTTCAGTAGTTTATTCCACAACTTATTCAAGGTGCAGTTTTTTACTCTATTCCATGCTTCGACCAACATGTGACATCAGCCTTTTAAATTGAGTTTTTGTACGCAGAAAAAATTGTTTCTTTTTTTAAATTTTTATCAACTAAAAGCAGACAACGCATGAACTGTTTTCGGTATAGTTTTTTTTATGTTTCGATGATGCTCTGTTGATTCGATGATGGTGGTTGAACTGGAGAAGTTATATTACAGGGGAAAACCTTCACCTCAAACTATCACTGACCTTATTCAAAGTTGCAGGTGATGGACGTGTCGGAGCAGTGTCTGAAAGGAGTAGCACCCTGCCTTCTTTTCCACAGTGCTGCTGAAACTTTTTCACTTCAGGAATGAAATCGTTTTCAAACAATATTATGAACAAATCCCTGTTCATCTACACGATTTTTTGTGGCTCGTGAATATTAACAGAGCTTTCACATTTTTAAAACAGTATGGGTTTTTGGATGTACCTATCATTAGCAACAGAACTCAGTGTATCCCATTAGCATTGTCACACACCATTATTGTGACATGATCCTTTCTCATTTTGGAACCTGGAGCTGCAGCTTCTTTTCGAAATACCAATAACTTGGCAATTAACGATGGGAATACTTTCCAATAGAGGGCTGTTTCATCTCTATTGTATACAAAATCCATATCATATTCATTGCCTTCAAGATATTTCTTCAAGTTCTCGGAAAAAGAAACTACTGCTGGAGTGTCAGTACCATTTTTCACAATGAATCTCAATTTGCCGAATCCTACGTTGTAATTAAAACTTTTTTATCCGAACAGAACTTGCGATAAATATTGGATCACCACCAAGTTTCATGTTTTTTTTTCTTAATAATTAATTCCTTATTATTTAGCTTCATTGTTAATGTTAACTTAACCTCATAAACTTCAACACACAAAAAACTCCTACCTGATGTCTGCAATGACTGAATTGAATTATTTAGAAAAAAAAATATTAATGTTCAAATACTATATTGAAACGTTTAAGCCCGACCTGAAAGGTGAGAGTTTACAAAAGGTATGGATCTTGATCTATCCTGAATACAAATTAATAATGTTAATTATGAGTAGAGAATATGGCAATGAAACAATAATCCTTACGCGAAAAGGCCACACAAAACATTATTGATGAAGACTACAGATGATGTGCCCACGATATGAAAAAAAAGCATTGTAACAAAGGGCTACTGATAATAGGCCCATAATATGAGAAAATGCTACTAAGAACATTAAGTCATGATATATAATAGGCTACTGAGAATAAGACAACTTTAGAGAGATTAAGATCACACAATTGTAACGATTGTAACTGAAGCTGACAACAGTAAGCAGTACAGTAGAAATCTTGGCAATGATTTGATGAGCTGGTTAATTTATAAGCATATTTAGTAGCTGACTAGCAAAGTGCTATGAAACCCAGGTACTTCATCCTGAACACTCAGCAAGTTGCCACAATGACACTCACCCAACCTGAGTGATTAGATATCACCTGTCAATTGGTCTATCAGATGGCCATAGTATCTTATCTAGCCTACTGGCACCTTCCTTCACATTGTTGACCCAGAGAGCTGGCATCAACAATTTAATGTCACTAAAAGCTCCCATGATAAAACAACAAATAGGATCGTCTACAACAAGTGTAGTATCTTTTCTTATCAGCTTAATCTCTGGTACGACTCCCATCGGGGGTCCAGAAGATTAAACTGATTTTTGGGAAATGACGGAGTGCTAGGGTGTTGAAAATCGGGTTATTAAACAAAACTAAAAAGGCCAATTTAAACAACTAACTGTATTGAGCAATAAACAAAATACAATCTGGAAGGTTACACAGAAAAAACATATGGCGGCAATTTGACAGTGTTGCCAAGAAACGATAAACATCAAAGTCACTAAACAATTAATCACAAATAGTAAATAATAATTAATATCCAACATAGGGGCTTGCTACACCTCTATCGCGGGTTGACCAGTACCTCCGGAAACAGCCCATATTACAGTCATTTGTTTCGTTTATTTTGTTTATTAAATTAATTAATTGAGTCAGTGATTTCATTTATATGGGCCGTTCCCGGAGGTACTGCAATACCGGGTCAACCCGCGACAGAGGTGGAGCAAGCCCCTAGCACTCCGTCATTTCCCAAAAATCAGTTTAATCTTCTGGACCCCCGATGGGAGTCGTACCAGAGATTAAGCTGATAAGAACAGATACTACACTTTCAATTTGTAGCTGATAGCTACAATGATAATAGCTACATAGCAGCAAGTAGCTGATAGTTTGCCATAAAAATAAGGCTGTTAATCTTATCTGGGACGACTCAAAATGGACGATCCAAAAATCAGCAATAAACCAGAACAAACAACGTGATGGTGAGATAGTTACTATCTACTATCTAACTACCCCACCCCTCGATCTTGTTAGCAACAGGTCAACCAACTCAAGTAACTAACCATGCTGCGTGCAGGATTTGTCAACCATATCTAACAGCCAGAAGAATTAACTAAAAGCACACATATACCTTGTTTTAAAGAAGAAGATACATTAATATGGATTAGAATCTACTACAGAATGTAGTATAACAAACAAGCATAACAAACAGGTAATGTCGCCATTTTGCATAAGTAAACAATGAATATGTTTAACAAATTAAATTATACATTCTAAAAGGTATAAAATTATGTTTTACTAGCTACATTTTATCTTGATCTGGGTTGTCCTCACTATGAACAATAAAGTTATTTACACCTATAAATCCTATGAAGTGCTTTTTCCATATTATATTAAACAAATTAAATGTAATGTGTGGCATCTACAGGTAGATTAATATTTAAATTGTTTCTAGTTCTCTAACCTATAAAACTATTATATTTATTGTATTTGATATAACTTAAGGTTTTAATCATAGTGATGTTTATAACTGTTTAATTGACTGTTATTAATACAGTAATGTTTTAAGATCTGAGCTTCCTTTCAATTTGTGTAGCCTTTTTAATATCACGGTTACTATTAATACTCCTTTACAGTCTGGAATAAATTATAGTAATTTAAAAACTTATAAATTTTTATGTCATGTCCAAGACATAATTGATGTATTTTCCTGGAGTTTTAAGTTGACAGGCTTCAAATAAGATTGAGCACGATTATTGAGATTGATGCTTATATAAAATCAGTGAGGCAATAAAGTAAAGACAAGTTGAAAATATATAAGAGGAGAAGCATATAATTTTATGAAAATGTATTCATTTTTACAAAAAGAAAGGGGCCAGTTTCACTGCAGAGGAGTTACAATTTAGTCCCCAAGACATAATTTTAAGAACCATCGCCCACTTCTTTTATTTGATTGGCTTTATAGAATCAACTGTACAAATGCAAAATATTTAAGTTGACTTTCTAGTCATTACTTTCAAAAAACCTTCAATAAATATTATGTACTTTTATTTTATTTTATAGATTATATTTTGTATTCTTACTGTATTATATTACATATTTTACTGAAATAGATGGAGAATTATTTCTTCAATAATTATCATTATTATTATCAGCATTACATTTTTCATCAGTATTACAATTAATTGAGAAATTAAATGTACCAAATAAATATCCTTTGAATTAAAATTACAAAATAAAAAACTATTACTAACTTAGGGGCGTAGGTCTCCAACCACGAGGGGTGACATCATTGAACATTTCTTCTTCAACTGCAAAACCTTCAGATGCATCTTCAAAGTCTTCTGGAGAACTATCGGTGTCATTAGCTAGGTCGATAAAAATCTGTAAATCATAGTTAAAATATAACAATCAAACAATTTTTTTTTTTATTAATTCACTATATATAACAGTAATCTATCACAAAAAAATAAAAATGATTAGTAATAAAATAGAATTATGTATCTGTTCACGCCAAAATGTCATTCTGGGTCAAGTCACATGTCACCTGCTGGGGGGTAGAGTGGGGATGACTTGAAGGTTGAAGGTGGTGTCAAGCGGTTGTGAGCTGAGCTGCAACAACAAGAAGTAAAAGGAACATTATTTGCAGAGGTATTAGACCAGGTAAGTGTATTCTTTCTCTATCTCCCCGGTGTGGCAATCTGTATTATACAGTCCACTTATTAGGGTAATTGGTATTTTGGTGTGTAGATATCATCCAATTGATTTGGTCCTCAGGGCTGGATTTTTGTCGAGTTAGCCGTTGCTTGTGCCAAGCGTTGTGAAGTTTATAGTGTCTCCCACTAGAGTGTTGGACATTCGACTTTTGCCTGTGTTATAGGTTAACCTCTGTGGATGTTTACAAATATTGTCTCAAATATTTGATACTCGCTTCCCTTTGTTTTTATTAATAATTCTCATTTTATTTGTGTTATCCTCTTAAAAAATGCTGATGACAATGGTTCAGAAGGAAAGGTAGGAGGTTTTGATGTCTCGGAGGGAAAAACTCTTCTCCAAATTACAGGTGTTATATGACATTGCGAAGACCCTTTCAAAATGAAAGATGATTGTGTTGATACAAAATCTAACTCAATTCCCTTTGACGAATTATATTTTTCATACAGGGAGTAGCTGGAAAATAGCCGAATGAGTTGTCAAGAACCCATAGTCAACCTCAGGATTCTTCTGCACCCAAGCCTAACCTAAAGCCAATGTGAGATTTACAGCTAAAATTGATTTACCCAAGTTTACTGGGTCACTGACACAGTGAAGTAGTTTTAAAGACTTGTATGTCAACACTTCACTTAATGATACAGACGAATTAAGGTAAGTGTATTCTTTCTCCATCTTCCTGATGTGGCAAGATTGTGTCAATTCATATTATACAGTCCACTTATAGGGGTAATTGGTATTTTGGCGTGTACATATCAGTCGTTGATGCAAGAAATAGAAGCTAAGCACAAAACAAGTAACAAACTCCTAGGCAGGTGTAAATTTTACATTAATTAATGTGGTAATTTCACTCTCCTCCAACCACTGGTCAGTTCAACTTAGCTTCAAACAACTCTTTTCTATGAGTGCTGGTTGACAGATGATTTTGTCCTCCTAAATCCACACACTTAGGGTTCTAAAATTTGTTCTGCATGCCAAAGCAAAGTTTAGAAGAGGCTGCATGCGACTGGTAGAAGGTATAATAGGCACAGTCCAGATGATCTCCTTTCTTGGACACACTATTTTGGCAGAGTTTCTCTTCAGTTCAGATTTGAATAATAAGTCCTGCATAGATTTCACTAACTTCAGACTACCATGTTTGAACATCCCCACAAATCAGCCATCATATTAAGGGGCCTTACAATTTTTTGTTTCTTTAACACTGTCATTAATGTATCTCATTCAGGGCTTCTAGTTTTTTAAGGTGGATACCACTTCTATTGTGCTAGAGTGGTTGGTGAACGATAGTTCTATGAAGTGATGGGTCCATCTCCCAAGCATTTCAGTTTTTCCCGTTAGTACTTCCCTGTTTTTACATTGCATGCTTAGATTTTTCGGTAAACTTCACATCTCATTGGAACTTTTTACTAGTTGCAGCTCTTTTCCCTAATTTGTATCATTTACAAATATATCAATATTTACAAAGTGTTATCAAAATAAATGTTCATCAAACTCAAATTCTTACAAGTTTCAAAAATAAATATAAATCCTCATCAAAATCCAATTCTTTTTTAACAAAAATAAATGTTCATTTGTATATTCTTAGTATAGATAAACATTCAATTTTATAAATAAATATTTAGAAGTATGACTTAGAAATGCTGCGCTATTGATCTTGTGTCACCACTTCATGGTATGTAACAATTAAGGTTTATGTTTACTTTGAACTGTTAGAAAAATTTACATTAAAAAAGCAAATAATGTAAAGATATTACAGAATACCAGTGAAAATTAAAGATGGATACTTACAGGAGAAGGAGCCGTTTCATTGCTTGAAATGGAAATAATGGAATTATTAAGTGGACTTTCTTCGACACTACTTTGTACAGTCAAACAATGGAACGGTTGATCCAAATCTAGCTCGTGTAGCTTTGATTCATCCGTAACATAATCAGGCCATCCACACCAAATCTGATGAGTCACAGGTATATCAGTAAGGGTGAATGCATCAGACTTCACCTGGGCAATGGTACGATCCCCAGGAAGTTTTAAGCTGTATTCTTTGTGATTTAGTTCATCGTATATTTTTAAATCATGAATAGTATTAGTTGCATCCCTGAAATATAAAAAGAAAAACAAAACTAAGTCAGTTAAAATGAAATATTTACTTGAATGAATAAAAAACTTTATTCTGGAACTTTCATATACTACCAAACTACAATATATCTAAACACAGGTTCCTTGAAAACAATTCCATAAATAGAAAAATTGCGCAATTTGTCATCATTTCCCTACTAAAAACAATTAGTTAAAATGATTTGGGGTTAAAGAAGAGGGTAAGACATCATTATCCTATATTTTATCTATTGTGCTCATTAAAAATCAAATTTTTTTTGTCTGATCATCTTTTATCAAAGTTAGTTTCCTCAAAGTAGTATTTGACAAACTTGCCAGGTTATCCATGATTTTTTTGGTACAAATCATAATCAGCTCAAAATTTCACACCATTAAAACAAAGCAGCTATCTATTTAGTTAAAAAAAAATTATCATCCATGTTGAACATATTGTCGGTTCATATTCTCTTAAAATAATTTTCAGAAATGTATTTTGCCATTCAGAACATTACGAGTTGGAAACACTTAGACTTTCACTCGATACATTTTTCAATGTTTGATCAGAACAGTTTTTTGGAAAAACAAACAACTATAATCATAATAGCAACAAATAAATAAATTTATCATTAACAATAAATAATATAAAATGTCTATCTTCAGTTAAAGAGATAACTATCTATTCAGGGGTGGCCAACCCGCGACCTGCCTTTAACATATTTCCGGCCTGCAAGATTCATCACACTTTTACAAAATATATTTATTTTATAATGGCCAAAGTACTGAAAACCAATGTATTAAAAAAGTACATCATCTGTGCATCCATATATTCAAAAATTAATTGTCGAAATTATGAGAAAAAAATTAACTTTGATTTTAAAATAATATTCTTGCGAATATATGAGAGATATTGCCTGTTTTATTTATGAGTTTACAGTTATGAGTTCACAGAATAATTAAATTATATTATTAAGATTAAGCGAGATTATAATATTATTTATAAAATTAAGATTTATTAATATTGATTAAATATTAATATTAAGCGTATCTTAGAACATCTAATATAACAGGTTGATGTTTCGCTCTTAAGTGACCTCAGTGACCATTCCTAGACACGCACAGTTGATAGCAGAGCAGAGCGACTCTCACTCTCAGTTTCAAGTGAAAATTTGCCTTTTGTTTTTTTTTTGTGTGCTGTGACTGCAGGATAATTATTTGAATATACTTGTACTTCAACAACATAATTAAAACAACAATAGCCGCCAGGTAATAACTCCTAATAAATTAAAAATGATTTTTAATTTAATAATTAAAAATAGATATATTTAATATCTCTCTAATTTTTAGTAAGGCTGCAAAGAAAAGAAGTAGTACAAATGCAAATGCAAAGAATAGTAGACAAAAATAGAAAGATAGCGAGGAATGGAAAGAAAAGTACTTCTTCATAGTTCAAAATACAAAATTATTGTGTTTAATTTGCCGAGAGGTCGTTGCTATATTTAAGGAATATAATGTTAAGAGGCATTACAAAACAGAAGGTAAACTATTTTAAGTTCCATAAAGAGGTGAAAAAATCAAAGCTCAAGTCGCAATATAAGGCTCAACTAAAAATGTTTGGTGCAGCATTACAACAACTTTCCAATATTGTTAAGGCAAGCTATTCTGTTTCATTTTTAATTGCAAAAAAAAATGAAAACATTTTCGGATGGTGAATTTGTGAAAAAACGTTTGGAAACTGTTGTGAAGGATATTTTGCCTGATAAAAGTAAACTGTTTTCAAACCTAACCCTATCTCGGTATAATAATTATCAACATTTAATTAAATTAGGAAATATCATACATCAAAAGTAGTGAATAGTAGAAGGATTAAGGAGGTACAAACAAGAGAACTGGGTACTGTGAAGAGAGCCATTTGTTAGAGGAAAGAAGTCCAGAGTACAGTTGTTATCAATCTCAAGACTTTTAGTGTAGGCTCAAGAGAGTACACTCAAAAATGAGGAGAGAAAAATGCAAGTTGTATTGAGTTAATGTTCTGAAAACATGATCAGACATAAATAAGTACAAAGTAAATAAACATATAGCGATCTATCAGTTATAGTTGAGTACTACAGGCATGATAACTGCCCACTATCCAAGCCAGTGAAAGTTCTTATATATATAAAATATTATCTCTAATATTTAATAGTGTACTTCCTGCAAACTTGGGGCAGTGGAGGTTGAAATGAGTCAATGGCAGTGCTCTATGTCTATTTTACTGACCTTTGAAGGGGGAGAAATATTTTCACAAATTAGGTTAAAAAATGTGGCAGCCTCACCACATGACTAGAGCACGTGGAGAGAGTGAAAACCTGCACTACAAAAAATCTAAGTATCACGAAACTCATACCAGCCTCGGAAAATTTGGCCAGTATCACAAGAAAACAACTCAGTGAGCCCCACAGGAATTTTGAAACATACTAACACTGCAGAAAACCAACACAGGAGGATCTTAACTGTGGAAACCCCCTCAGAATAGATCTTTAACATTTAAATAAGAAAGATAATCTATGAATGGTACAAAAAAACTTAAAAACTTTAAAGCACCAGGCTATAGCGGCTTACTTATGAAGCTGATAAATGGTTGAGCTTGGTAAAGGCAATGCAGGACCTTATACTTAAAATAGGGACTGAAGAGGTTATACAATCAATGTGGTGGAAGTAGTAAAAGTCATTAATATGCCTAATCTACAAAATTGGTGATAACTTGGTTTGCAGCAATTATATTTCTTTATTGCCTAGCTTGTATAGTGTGCTATCAAAAATACACTAAGAAAGACAGAAAAATGAACCATCAACATAACCATACAACATAGATGAACCCATCAACCACTTCATCACTGTCTTCATACAGTGTTGCCTCCATCACAATTAAACAATAATAATAATAATAATGGTTTTAATCATACACGTGAAGTATACAACAATAATCCTATTAACAATTTACAATGTACACCATTCATGGCGTACTTATGAAAACTTTAGCATAGAATTTAGGCACAAAATGAAGCTTACTTACGCACTTGCTTATGATTAAAAATCATGGATAGTTACGTAAACAAGCAAAACTTCCTATTAATGAGTTTCAAAGGTGACCTCTTGTAGGGGCTAGTTCAGAAGAGTACTTATATATGTTTCTTTTTTTATTTTCAGACAGATTTCAGAAACATGGTTAACACACAAGAATACTTAAATCTTCATTATTACTAAATAAAATGGAAGAACTGTTGACACCTCAAAATGTGATGGTATATTAATAGAAGGTAAGGTGGAAAAGTGTGTAGTAGTAAAATGGCTTGTCTTATTGAGAAAAAGCTCTGGTTCCAGGAAGATCACGCATATATTTGATCTTACCTCACTTTTGTCAAATATGTAAATAAAAAAGACTTTGTGTTCTTCATAAAAGGAATACATTACCACGCTTATTTTTTCCTATAGTAAAAAGGTAACAAGTGTTTACAGTACACAAATATAATGAAAAAACTCATTTTTTTTGTTCCCTCTCAGTCACTAAAGATTATAGAATTTTCCAGATTAGCGAGTGTGCACTGTATATATACATGTACACATCATACATATGACTGCTTAGTAAATACCGAAATACAACAAATGTTAATTATCTTACTAAACTATAAATGATAATTATGTATATTTATATTGTAACAAATAACACTTACGTTACTTCCATTAATGCATCGCCGCCGTGATTGTCACCACCACCACCAACTTCCCCTCTTTGGCTACTTAGCTTTAAAAACGTTACACTTGGTAAATTGAGCTCTCCCAAAGTAGTGTTGTCAGAAGTAGGTTCTTTTAGCCAACCAGATAAAATTTGTTGGCATGGAGGAATACCAGTATCTGAATATACTATGGTTTTAAGGCAACCTATAATAAGGATGTTATTACTTATAGGAAAGAAAATCTCACATTGCACTCAAAAGAAACTAAAAAGTATATCAAAATAAAAAAAATTATTCAGTCAAATGTGATCTTTCCCACTATTTATTTCCTTATACTGAATTTAATACTTACATATTCTTAAGTGTTGGAAAGCACCACTTAATGGTTAATAAATGATCCTGCATTTGTTTTTATAATACTATTATTATTTTTTGTAATGAAAGGACAGGCATCAAATGCACTTAAAAACAAAATTTTGTAAATATATCTATTTAAGCCGATCAATCATTCCCAACAAATTCATTCATTCATTTATTTATTTACTTTAGAGTTTTTAATTTCTTGGCCTAAAAGATTTGTTTGCATGTATAAGTAATTTTACTACTAAATTGTTATTAAAAGAAAAGGAAAAGGCTGTTGTATTATTTATTTAATTTTATGTACTAATAATTTCAATTTTGTATAAAGACGTTCTTATGAGAATGGTTAGTTTATGATTTGAAACCAAACCGGAGAGAGCGAAGGTAATCGATGGAGATAAGGAGACAATAGTTCTATTGAGTCAGTTGGTCCCTAATATTAATATTACCCACAACTTTAGCCAAACTACTATTTTTTATTTAATTTATTTAAATGGTTGCATGAGCCAAAAGACATTTTTATTTCGACCATGATCAATTTATCGAAATAATAATTATTTTGGGATTAATTATTTGTGAAGAACAATTTCTAAAAATGCTGAATCCTTCCTAAAGATATATCCGTTTATATATTTACCTGGCTTACCCACAAACACCACGCTGTTACACTCTAGTGGAATAATTAGAATATTTGAATGCCATCTCAAAAATAGGCTTAAGTATGAATATCTAAAGAAAAATGAGAAATATTGTAGTTTATTTATTTCGTGCTATCAAAAATGAAGTGATGCACTATTTTTGTCCAGGAGTTTATATAAATAATTATAAGAATACACCAATAAACACATATACAAGATATAATTATGTATATATTATTACGTTTTTTATCTTTGTTGATATTTTTTATTTATCTGAGGTTTTATAGAGGTTCTGTTACTATAAAAAAGAATTCTGGCAAAAGGAAAATTTTCCAGCCATGATCCACGGGTCGCCCATCGCTAATTTACGCCCGCCAATTTCGAGTTTATACCAAAGGCAACATCACAATCTCACAATGTCTAAATATCACAACATTATATATATATATATATATACTGTTGTTATATTATATATTGTGGAGTTTGTATATAATATTTAATCCAACTTATCAAGAAGGCAAAATAAAAACAAGTGAGAGTGTATGAAAAAAACAAAGGATAGTATAGTTGTGGTTGTATCAGGATAGACACACAAAATTACTCTCTAGTTTTTTTTAGCCAGTTATAATGAGTTGTTGTTGTGGTTCTGAGAAAACACACAGAGCATTATATTCACTCTAGTTTTTGGAATCAGCCTGATATATGTATCTGAATTCAGTGATGAAATAAAAAGCCCGTAATACATATTATTAGCTTGAGATTGTGAGTAAGAAAAACTTATAAATTTTGTTCGTTAGTGGTTATTAACCTGAAGCGGAACGGAAGAGAAATAGCATGAAGAGAAGAATTATAAATTTTATTAAAAAGAAGACCATTGAAAAAGAAAAGGAATCGAATTAATAGACAAGTATTTATAAAATTAATATAAGTTTATTTTTTATGTTTGTAAAATTAAATTCATCTTTTTGCCAGAATTATTTTTGTTAATAGAACCTAATAATAAATAAAATAAATTTAAAGTAAAAGAATAAAAAATAAAATTATCATATCTATTCAAAGAACGTAATTATAAAGAACATAATAATACACACACACCTAAACATATGTTAAGACATATATTAAAACTTACCAACTGTCATGTTCTCGGAAATTTCTATTTTAAATTCATTGTCACGAAAAATTACATGGATGCTAAGAATTTGTGCTTGATTTTGTGAATCACTTGAGGTGGATGGCATGTCGTTAAAATCAGAACTTATAGTGACGGGAACACCATTTGACGAAGAGGATTTAGTTGAATCCTCGTAGCGTACATTCAAAAGCCGATCTTGGTCTTTCATTTCCTGAGGCAAAGCAGCTTTCACTGCATTCTAAAACAAAATGTTTTAATTTATTTTATTAATAATAACCACCTGTATAAAAACATGAATATTGATTGAAACACTGATTTTATCTGAGCGCAACTAAAAAAACTAGTGACTAAGATAATAACAAAAGGCAAGCATAACTTATGTTCGATATATTGCTTGAATATAAACTTTAAACTCCTACATGTAAGATAAAACTATGATCACCGAATAAATAGGTTTGGTCAGCTGAACATTCTTCTCGCCCTATGATAATAAAAGATGCAGTAACTGCTTCACAATCGGTTATGAGGCTTTATCTTTTGAGGAATCCTTTGTTCACCACTGTGCAAGGTTTCAAATGAGACAAAGAACATGTAAAATGTGGATATGTTAAATGGTACCCTCTCTTGTTTACTGATAAGTCTAGGTTATGCCTACTGTCAGATACAAGAGCAGTTTGGATGGTTTCCGGTATAATGAGAGTGTGAAGAGGAAGTAAGAGAGAGCTCTTTGAGGTAGGTTTGACCTCATTTTTTTGGAATGCTATTTAAATGCAATGATTATTGAGATGTGAATCGGCAACCACTGTTCCTACTTCATTTAAAAAGTGTAGAAAATTTTTAAAAAAAATATTAATAAAGAAAAAGTTTATGGCTAGTAACTATCTACTAATGCCATCATGGCTAGTTTTTATAAGATTTGTCTATAGTATTTAATTAATGGAACTTATATATGCTTATAATGGGTCTTATTATGTTGAAAGCATTACATTCAACTAGACAACAATGAAGTCATTTTCAGATTTATTTTATAAAAAAAAAGTTATAAAATCAAATATTAAGAGACCACTAATGGTTAACAGTGTGGATTGTCTAGGCCTAGTGACATTGGAGGGTCCCACATTTGAACTCCTGTAAATGTGTTTTTTCATTGGATAATAATATATGTTTGTTTTTTTATCTTTCTATATATATGAGCTCAGTAAGCAAGTAAATGAAATTAGACAAAATGCTGCTATTTATTTGATGTTTAAAAATAAAATTTTGAGCGGTATGACCTTTGTGCTTGACATATCCTTAAGAAATAAAAATAAAATTTAATATCCACTGACTACGGTTTTCATTTCTTGTCTATATAGCTCTCAACATACCTCGATTATTCATCAATATAAAACTATAAACAATTATCAATATAAAACTATGCTAGATAGTTTAGGTATAATAATAATAAATTCATTTAATACACAAAACATATCTAACATAAAAAGATTTTTTTAGTAAACAAGAGTGATCTTTTGAAATGTATTTTTCTACTATAAATTTTAAACAAAAAATACTGTTACTTTGACCATTATTTAGTCTATTTTTAGTAAAATAAATAAATCATGCTTTTAAACTTGTGCATTTTCAATATTATAGATAAAGAATAATAGAAGTTACCATCAGAGTTTGACTATTTTAAATAGAGATTTATTTGTAGTTGAGTTAAATCCATTCTGCTTTAACAAATATAGAGATCATAGCCAATTGTAATGGGTTGGCCAAAAAGTCCGTTCGGTTTTTTAAGCGAAAATAAGACACAACTTTTAAACACAAAGCGATTTTTCAATCAATGATATAATTGCCGCTTTGTTCCAGAATCTTCTGCGATCTCATGCAGATTCATAATTCCATGCTCAAAGAATTTCCTGTCTTTACTGGTAAAAAAAATATCCAAGTGGATTTTTACATCTTGTTCAGAGTTGAAGGTCTGTCCATTCAATGAATTTTGAAGAGACCGAAACAGGTGGAAATATGAAGGTGCAAGGTCGGGCGAATATGGAGGGTGCGGCATCCCGTGCTTCCCCCATGAGCGTTTGCGCTCCACATTGTTATAGATGATCCACTTTTCGTCCCCTGTCCTGTCATCATTCTCTTCAAAAAAGGATCGTTTTCTTCACGTTTCCACAACGAATCCCAGATGGAAATCCTTTGGGTGAGGTTAGCCTCACTAAGTTGATGGAGAACCCAAACATCGAGCCTGCTCACGTAGCCAAGTTGATGCTGATGGTTTTCAACACTCAATTTAGATATTTTGAGGATAACTGCGATCTCCCTAGTTGTATAATGGGAATTGGTGTCGACTAATTCCTTCACTTTGTTGCTGTTAATCTCAGTTGGCCGGCCAGAGCGAGGTGCGTCTTGTACCGAAAAATTTCCTGGTTGAAATCTTGAAAACCATTTCCGGCACACACGTTCTGTAACAGCATCCTCTCTGTATACAGCGCATATCTTCCTGCAAATTTCCACTGCTTTCTTGCCTTTTTTAAAATAAGCATGAGGTGTCGATAATGTTCGTTTAGGTTTTTCATTTTCAGGATGATCCCAAACACACAAAATACAATCAGTCTCATCGGAATTTTGCGTCAAACTACGTTGAAGTGTCTAGTATCTGACGAGAGTGCACTCACAAGGGACGGACTGAAGTTACCTACATATTAGACTGCCTGAAGTTTCGTGACGACAAAAACCGAACGGACTTTTTGGCCAACCTGATAGTTGGCTGGTAGAGCCAGCATTGAAAATTAAATATTAAATGCATGGCACAACACTTCATAAAAAGTTAAGGCCAACTAAGGTTTTAGCTGGGTAGGTAGGAGGTAAGAGGTAACAGCCCAGTGTCAAACACATAGCTGCTCAGTGCCACTTACCCAATGACAGCCTCAGTTGACCTTTTCATGATATGGATCCCACAGATTTAGTACCTAATTCCCAATGCTTGCTCAGTCAAGCAACCAAAATTAGCTAACATCTTTCTATATTTCTTAGCACAACATTGTGGCAAATAATAATTCTCTGTTTAAGACAGTCAAATGCTGATGTGAACTTCTATGATTCTTGATTGCAAATGTACAAATTTAAACTTAACCAGATTCGCTACTACTTTCTTTATGTAGCTACTCATTTTTTCTCAAGAGGCTGGGTGAAGCCTGATATGACCTATCTCTTAAAAAAAAAATTCTTAGGGGAGCAGGGAATCGAACCCAGGTCTCCTTATTTAGAAGTCTGCGTGCTAACCACTAGATTACTAGGACTCTGTTGCTACACTTTTGTTAAATTGGTTACAATTTCTCCTTGTTTGTTTTCTGAAACCAGAATCCTAAACAATAGGCCTTTATTTTTAAACAGTAAGTAACTTTTAACTAAGAAATGGTCTTTTCTTTTTCTCGGTATAACACATTTCACTATGATACTCTACTTAACAGTGATGCTAATTTGTAATTGAAATAGTAACTTTATAAAGGCAATATTTTATTGAAATAGATGAAAGACTCTAGGTATTACATTGAATTTGTTTAAATATTTCAAAAAGTAATAAAAGTAGTGGGAGTATTCTCTAGATAATATTAGCTCACAAGCACTAAATTAGTGTTTGCCCTCAGGGCACAGTAACCCATAGATATTTGGCTGCACATTGCATATCGGGAATGGGAAGTAGGTATTAACATAATCATCTGTAACAGCCCTACTACATGCAACAAAAATTACTTACCAACAAGTCCCAATCACAATTTTCCAACCACATAATAGCTTCTTCTACATTTTCTATCCCTGTGACCTCCTAAAATACAAAATAATATCAATAAACAAATACCAAGTTTAAGGTATGAGTAATTGGGATTTATTTTTTTAACATTAATCCCTAAATGTTATTATATTTTAAAGAAACAACAATGAAAAAAAATATAGTAGATTTTATAGCAGAATTAATTGATAAGGCATTATAAACTAAATTCATACTAGACTCATTGATGAACTATACTTCTTCAAACATGGATAGAAAAAAATCAGTATTTCCAACTAAATGAATAATTGTTGTAGGAATAGAACAACAATTTGTATCAGGATATTGCTTCTGACATAAAAAAAAACCATATACGAATAGAGTAAAAGACATTCGCTGCTAATTGCAACTAAAAAAATATAGGAATTATTACAGGGGAGAAAAGAGCATGAAAAGTGGCTGAGATGTACTAAAATAGGAAATGAATAAAAAATAAATTAAAAAAATAATAATGGTGAATGATGAATAGATAGATTGGAGGGCTCTAAGGAACTGGGGTAAAGTCTAGATTTAAATATGGGGGAGAGTTGAAAAGACAAATGTATTAGATGTTTGAGATGGGAAATATAGGTCTGATGGGCAGGATCTAAAATTGTGAGATTTTATCTCAGATTTCAATATGAAGAGCTTGAAAGGTATGGAGGCGTTTTAGTCATGATAGTACTAAAAAGGAGGAAACTAAGAATGACTTTTGTAAGTATAGCCCGTCTAAGTCTTAACAAGATACATGTTATTAATCAGGACGTTGAGATCTCAAATTTTATACCTCATAATTATAAAAAAGTATTTATTAACCTGTTTAATACCACTGATCTATAAATAGATCAGCAACATTACAAATTTTTCTCACTCATGATTGAGCCGGAATATAAATTTGCTAGTTATTTTTTATCTCAAAAAAACCTTGAGAATTCATTAAAATAATTTTAATTCAAAGGTCATTTTTAAATCCTATAGCACAATATTATTGTGGTGTGTATTCTTATTTAACACAATGCAATGCTACAATTGCGAGTTATGGAGATATTAGTTTCATACATGTCAGTGCAATATTAAAAGGGAGCACCATGTAAAATTTTATGTCTCTTAAGTCGGGAATCCTATGAAGACATGAACAAACAGACATGTGAAAACATGTAGGGTACCTGGTTTTGAAAAATTAATGACCCTTAATATCATTAATATATATAATATTAATTCTTTCAATGCCTACCCATTTCGGCATTCCAGCTTTGGTCTATACATTATTGCCCAAGGTTGATTTTAGCCAAAGATACATATCCTTAATAAAACAAAAAGAATTTGGATGAAAAAAATATTAATTATATTAGAGCTACTAAGCAACCATCTTTGACAACATTACATCATATTAAATTAGATTTTTTAAACCTTGGTTTCCACTCCCAGTAGATTTAGAACAGTCAAAGAGGTTACATATCCACAGGTACTAAGATTATCTACACGACTTATCCGGTACTGGTCAACCTCACAAAGACATACCTTATCCGGCAATTGTCAAAGAATTTAGAGAAGGATCTAAAAACAATTGAGGAATTTTGAGCATTGGAGATTGTGCCAACTGTACACAAATGTGCCACAACACACTACAAAAGAATATTAAAGCTGACCATGTAGTCAAGATGCAGTATAATGCAATACCCAAGAGCTTGCTTATGGTCTAAGTGGTAGAGCTTATCCCCAACTAAGATGAATGCACGTGGTTGTAAAGGACGCAACTCCCTGATGAGTCCTAGAAATTAATCAAAATGTTATAGCAAACTGCTGAGTGACATCACATAGAATAGAGACAAGACTGAAATGAACTTACTGCTATTATCAAAGGAATAAGCAGCTGTAAAAACAAAACAGGAATGAAGTTGCAGGGTCTGTTACCAGTGATGTCGAACAATAATTAATGGATGTAAATTTATTTTGTTTAAACTAACATGAAAAAAAAAAAAAAAAAGACACTGTTAAAATAAATGGTAAAGGCATAAGCACCATAATATTTAGTTTCTAATGGCAAATGATGGTTTACTATAGCATAATCAGTTACAATAATATAATAATGTCAGATGGTAGTTGAATACTTCCTCAAAAAATGATTTAACAAAAAATTGGTTTAATAGCTAATTGAGAAGACCCTGAATACATGTAAATAAAATAAAAAGCTCAATTATAAAAAAACCGGCTTCAGTTATAGCTGATAGACTATTACGAGCATCTCCTAATCTCTGAAGGAATGTTGCAGTTTGGAAGAGAACTCAACAGATATCAGTGCTCTCATTGCTATAAGTAATGATAGCATTATGATAAAATGTTCGTAAAAACCAAACAATGATTCACGTAATCAAGTGATTGCCACACTGAAAGCCAACCAACTACTTTATCATAGAAAAACAGTTGGGGAAGATAACAGCATAAGAACCTTATACTAAATCATAATTTGTTAACTTATGAGAAATAATTGATGAATAAATGGTTATTAAGCTTGCCCTAACAATATGTCCATCTTCAAATGGTTAAATTTTAGATATCATTACATTTTATGAAACGCAAGCAACCTCAAAATGAATCCTAATTTTTTATTATAGTGGAAGTAAACTAAGAAAATTTTTCATCTCAGGCAAAACTGAGGTAACTAACCTTGTATATCACAATATATTAAACACGGAAATTTTGATTGGCCCTATCCTGAGATACACATTTTATATAATTTTGACAATACTATGTGTTTTAGAGGCATAATTTTATGCCTGCAATTTTAGCAATGCTGGAAACTAATCGGTTAAGAAAAGTAGAGGCCATAGAACTGAATATCATCTTCACTGAGCAGTAACGTCAACTGTGGAGTACTAACCAAAACTACCACAAAATAATTTATTTACTTTCCTAGTAGCATTTAATAACGTAATAATACATCATTTAACGCAGTCAAGAAAAAGATAAGGAGAAAAATGGCAAAAATGCTAATTGTAATATCCTACAACAAAAAGCTAGCCTACAAACAAACATCACCATCAACAGTAGCTGGTCATATAATTGTGTACATCAGTGATTTTAAGTTCATATAAACGTTATCACATAATTACACTCACATTGTGTTCAAACACACATGATTTTTTGGTAGAGAGTTGTGTATTTAAGAAAAACTATAAAACTTAATATAGCTTTAGTTGTAAATCTGTTCCGAAATGATAAATTTTACCAGTTGCAATACACTAAGTTTTACAATTAACAAAAAATTCCAAGTTTATTAAATTGAATTAACCTATAGCCTTGTGAATATCTAAAAATACTAGACCCACTACCATAAACTGAACAAATATAACCCTTTGACAGGAGACAAATGTTATGACAACCTAGACCACTATTTAATAGTAGACGTGATTGAAGAAATACATAAACAATAATGGGCTATATGTATGTCAACATTATTAAATGAAAGAACGAGGAAATAATAAAATTTACCTGAAAATTTGCAAGTATTTCTTCTCTGTTCGTGGATGCCATAATGCTATCTTTTTATTTACTAAATAATTTTTGTATTAATCAGTTCACAACTACGTAAAGGTTTTTACTTAATCCCGCAAACTGACGTTAACACTTACTTAAACTCAGCTAAACGTTTATACAATGTGCCTTAACCGTACCAACATGAGTTTACTAATTCAATGCCCGACCACCGATAAACGAAAGCAATTGTGACAACTTGTTTTTCCAAAACAAATTTTCATCAATTCACTTACTGGACAGAAAAAAAATTATAAATAAATACTTTATAATAAATATGACCAGTTATAGTGTATATAATATATGTTTTTAATTACAAAAAATCATTCTCTTAATTATAACATTTTAAAATTTATTGAAATCCATTATATTATACTCATTCTTTCCGTAGACTAAAGCAATATTTATGTTTCATTATTAAACATGATAAAATTATACCTCACTCAAATTATAGTTAGTTAAAGATCTGCTAAATTCCACTTTTATTTAGTACACTTCCGTTGGTCACCTCTATATAGTTCACCAGTCAAAGACCGTTCTGTCCCCGATTCATGTCTCGACCTTTCCACCACTTTTTTGGGGGGCTATTAACTGTAAATAAACCGTTCCAATAGTTTAGAAGGATAGCTAAATGTGAACCAATTGTTTACTAGATATAAAGGAAGCAAGGCCTTATTATTAATATTCATTTTGGAGCGGATCTATTATTATTGCTAAGTAAACATACATATAACATTACATTAATAAGCAGTTATAAGGCACATGAGGCTCACAAACATCACACTCTTGTTTCGGGGTTATGATATATAATATATATATGATAATATATGACAGTCCAGTCCAAGAGTCATTTCACTGAACCAGTCTTTCATCACTCATTCGCTTCAATGGACGGATCGTGAATTGACGTTCCTCCAAATTGAGCATGCGAAGAGGCATTTTTAATTCTAATTCGTAAGCGTAACAACCTATGGTCCAAAAATTTACTTAACTTCAAGGTGATTAGCATACGAACGACTAATGAATAGTCAATAAATAGTCTAGCAGCCATGAAACATTTATTAAACGTACGATCGTAAAGATACCGATATCCTTAATCGATAGCCCTAATAGGATACAACTAGAATCGTCAAGTTTTGCTGTCCAAAGCGTGTGAATTTCTCGTGAAATTTGGAATCAAAAGTGGTTGACTTTTGAGGTATCATTCAGCCGAAAGATAAACACAAATTATACAAAAGTTAGATAACACCCACTATGTTATGAGTCTTAGTAATCGGGTGCGTTTTCAAAACTGAAGCGCTTAAAAACAAATCAATTTTTTTAGTTCTATTCAACCGAACGGTAAACGGCTGCGATTTGTTCTAAAATATAAACTGTAAACTGTAAAATTACCTCTTTAAATAATGGTTAGTGTGAATATGGAACGAACAGGTTCCCCAGCCACAGCTAGGAGCGCCTAGTCAGATTGCAGCAAATGAAGTCAGTTTTTATTGGCCAAAATGAACTGCTTTTTCGTTGGCTGCCGCTTGGCTATATACTGCCCCGACTCTGTGTTGACCAGCATTCGGTCTCCGCCTCACCTCTACATTAGTACTCGCAGTTGCATTAATGTTTCGAAAACATCGTCTTTTCATTTAGCCACTGCACCTCTCCTTCCTAACCTTGCGAGCATTAGTCCGGCCCTGTTAGACTCCACACATTCCTACTAAAATTCTCTGGCTTCGTCTCACTATAACTGGCCAATCCTTCCTGTGAAGCTTTAGTCCGGTGCTATCAGACTCCACGCCTTCCTAGTAGAGTTCTCTGGCTTTTTCTCACCGTAACTGGTCCTTCCTTCCTTGCGAGGTTTAGTCCGGCGCTCTCAGACTGCACACCTTCAGGAATCCTAGTGAGACAAGAAAGGAAGGGATACTTTTGCCGAGAAGACTCCCGGTAATTCCACTAGCAACGTGTGTAGTCTGACAGGGTTGGACTAGAGCTTCTAATGAAGGAAGGCTAGTTTTAGCGAGTCGGATCAAGGGGATACCACTGGGAAGGTGTGGAATCGGTCAGTGCCATACGAAAGCTTAAAAGGAAGAAAGGCTAGTTTTAGCGAGAAGAAGCAAGGGAAGGTGTTAATCTTTATCAAGAAAGATCAAACCCAGCGATACGTGCCCTCGGGCTGCCGAAAGCAGCAATTCGACGAGTATCCCAGTGATACCAAGGACAGGAATCTAGCCAAGGAGGCCCTGGTCAGGGCGGCCAAGAGCCAGCTAACAACCGTTCATTGTAAAGCGGACCCAAACTCACAGACATCTGTTGAGACCTCTCACCACCTGTGTGTCATTCTCGGGTTGGGGATGTCAACATGCGCTACGCCGATGGCTCGTGCTTACGGCCCACTACTCACCCCAATACACCGAATGGCTCGCCTCCACTTTTGTATGGACCACGCCACCTGGACTGAGGGTTATTTGGCCTCTGTTCTGTTTTCAGACGAATTAAGTTATAGTCTATATGCAACAGTAGTTCGAGTCAGAGTATCAAGAAGACGAGATGAACGATACGCTCAGTGCAAAATTGGGTGAAGAGTGAATTTTGTAGGTAGATTGGTAATCGTTTTGGGTCCATTTTTAGAGGCGAGGACAGACCTCTATGTTGCCCGGAGACAGCCGCTTTATGCACATAAGTACATAAGTGTTTTGGTGTTCTTAGATTAGATGGCCAGCTCACAGCTCTCAATCACATAAAGCACGGGGTTAGCTTGGGACGTTTGTCCAACGATAACTGAACCTTACAGGTGAAATAAAGAGCTAAGAATAGGTAAATCTATGGGATCGGATTCTACAAGAAAGGATAGCAAACCTTATTCCTACTATCACTACAGTTATGCAAGTAGAATGATGTTGTTAAAGCAAGATGAGCCAACACTCACTACTAGAGACTAGGACCAGTGTGAGTTTTGTAATTAAAAAAACATAATTTTAGCATTTCAAGAGTTTTAAGAGACCCCTATCAACATCTGACACAGTACGATACTTTATAAAAAAGCATGGACTCTTGGCGCTTGTCAGTATTCTTCCAACCACTCTCTCAGCCTGTACTGCTATTTAGCAGTAATTTGGCTACAAGAGCAGTGGGGGGAATATTCCTGATCCGTTTTTTTTTGCTGAGGAGGTGGGGTTCCCATAGGTGAATTTGGAGGTGTTATATATATATATATATATACAAGTGTAGTGACCGCTAACTACATAAGATAAATCACCCTATACTCTATTGTTTATATATTGTAAACAAATGTAAATAACATGAACAAAATATATTGTAGACAAATGTAAATAACATGAACAAAATATTAATTATTGTAAATGTGTTAAGCAATAAAAAATGTGGGGTGCTAATGAGTTATATTAGCTGGGACAACAGGTCGCAGGTATGAGACCAGATGAGGGGCAGACCCCAGAGGCCCAAGAACCCTGCCACCCTCTCCCAGAGGACAAAGAAAGCGCACATCATTGGTTACACCAATCTCAATGATGGTTGGCTAAGGACAAGGCTGGCTGGGTATTTAAGCCTAGCGTCTAGCCCCTGTAAATCATTCTCTCCTGGCAACTACTCACTAGCTCGTGGCCATCCTGCTTGAAACTCTGAAAACCTGGCTGCTTCTTTATGAAAAACCTCTACATCTCTTCTCTCCTAACCTCGCTATGTTTTGACCCGGCGTCGTCAGGCCCCACACCTTCCTAGTGGGAATCTCTGCCTTCGTCTCACTAAAACTAGCACCTCCTTGGGAAAGACCTCTCCCTCGCGGACGACGGTTGCCGTGGCCCTTTGTCCTTCCTGCGGTAATCCAGTCTTCCTCTCTCCGGTTCACACTCGCCTTTGGGGTCCGGACGGTTTTCGCCTACCCTTAGATACCAAGTGGGAATTCGTGGTCATTCCAAGACCACATAAACTACCTATAACCTACCCTGTACCTCTTCTCCTGAACATAGTGCACTGTCGGGGCACATACCTATCAAAAAATGGAGTCAGATAGTAAAGCCGTCATGAAACGATTGTCCAGGTTATAAACTCAAACAACCCTCACTTGTCACAAGGGCTAGGGTAACCAGGCACCCCCCTCGTGACGACCCGACAACAAGTTATGGTTAGACTGAATCTAAGACGTAAAAAAGGGGGGGGTTATAGGTAGTAAGCATGAGACGACTGTTAGAACTTAACTGGTTTTATTATATTTCATCTAGTATATATACAGTTAGAGCAACAGGCTTAAACATTATCTAGTTCGTATTATTGTTTACCTGTTTAATCGTCTTATTGGCGGTTAACTTATATATATAAGTTAACGATCGTCAACGAAAAACGAGAAGAAAAAGGAAAGAGGTTGAATGTAGTTACTGAACGAGAGTTGTCACAAGACTGTTTTTATTTGAGCCTTTTAAAGCCTCTCTAAATACATTCGGGATGTTTACATCCCGATGACTTAAGGATTAGGCTGGCTGCCTACGACGTCCGAACCTTAACTCCCCCCTGCCAGTTTACGCATATCTCTTCGTAAACTCCAAGGTCCGCCGCACGCAGCACACAGCCTGTAATCCCTTACATCACGTTTACGGTCTAATATATTCATAGTCCACACAAAAAAACAGGACACAAAGAAAAGGGATAGTACAGAAATAAAACAAAAATAATAATTACAAAAAATAATACATTCGCCCTGGACCCGGTGGCTGCCAGGTAAAAAAAAAAATGGAACATCCACAATATAAATAATGAAAACAAAAACTCTCTCTGAGCAGCACATGTGAAGTATATGATTCCGGATCAGTTGCTCCGTATCGGATCGAGGGCACACCATCTTACGCACATTCAACACCCTCCCCCCTGTGTTGGGAGTTTCAACTGTTCAATATGAACGGTTCGCCTCTTCTTTGGGGTGGTCATACTCTCGATGGTCACGAGATTATGTTCCCGAATTATGATGACCTTAAAGGGCCCCTCATACCGAACAAGTTCCTTACTACGATTTGACACGACTTTTCTGTACACAACGGTCCCAATCGATATTGCTCCTATGCGATCCCGCACCTTCAAATTTGCCCGTGCCACGCGCTTGGATTTTTCGCGCATAATCTTATCGCGTACTTTGTACCACATCCTTCCGAGCTGTATGTGGGTGTTATGGAGCTGTGCCACCATTCCCTCATCCGCCACCGTCTCTGGCCAGTTCCTCGGTCTCACTCGTAATCCGAACAAAATTTCGAAGGGTGCTAACCCCGTCGTGGCATGTATCGAGTGGTTGTATGCCGCCACCGCCATTGGCATCGCTACGTTCGCCGACAGGCCTTTATCCACCTGGTACACGCGTAAGTGGTCGCTGAGGGTGCTGTGTAACCTTTCGATGGTTCCCCTGCTCTTGGGATGCCCGGGGGTATTAAAATGCCATGCCACATCCCGTTTTTGCATTTCGGCTCTCACAGTTGCATCGTCAAACTCCCGTCCCCCGTCCGACGAGATCCTCTCTGGTATGCCGTAGAATTGAAACCATGTGTTGAGGGCTTGTAATATGAAATCTGATGACTTGTCTCCCACCGCGTAGGCCATAGCCACTTTGCTAAATGGGTCGATGATAGTGGCCCACTTAAAACCCCGCCACGTGAAGGTGTCCACTTGAATCTCCGTCAGTGGTGCTTCTGCCGTGGGTGATTCCTCCTGGAGTCCCTGCGGGGGATGTCTATCATATTTCGTCTTCTGACAAACTTCGCATGCTCCGATTACCTCCTGAATAGTCCGCTGCATCCCCCACCAAAAATAGCGCCTTCGTAGTGCTTGTGCCGTCTCCTGCCCACCGCGGTGGTTGGTTTTTCCTTGGTGATACGCCAGTGTTACCTCGCGTTGCTGCTCCTTGTCCCGCAGGGTTTGGACCACGGAAAGACACCGAATGAACGAGCGATCCACCCCCAACAGCTCTTTCTGCCACAGCTTGTTAATTTTGTCCCACACAGTCGCGTTGCCCACGAATAAATGGTGTGTTTTGCCGGGTTTGGACACGTCCTTGAGAGCCTGACAAATTTGATCTCCTCGAACTCCCGGTGGTGACCAAATCGTCGCGATCTGACTCCTGCCGTACGTACTATGGAGTATTTTCAGAGCACCCGATGTTTGAGTTTTCCAAATGATCTGCCTCCGCTTATCATTGATAATTTCGTCCGTCGTCTCCATATCCCGTGGTCTCTCCCCTATAGACTCGTCTGATGGTGGGCCCACTTTCCTGTCACTATCTTCCCGCGTGCTGCTCCTGCCCGCTTCTCCAGGCGTCCATTCCTCAATGAACTGCCTCATACCGCTCGATGTTTCCCCTTCTTCTATGGCGTTCACCATAATAGCGCGCGACAGCCAATCTGCCACGACGTTGTCTTTGCCTGGCTTATATACAATATCAAGATTGTATTGGGCTAAGAATTCCTTCCACCTTGTTACCCTTGAGGAGGATTCTTTGAGTTTTCCGACCCATTGAAGAGGTCGGTGATCCGTATGTATTCGAAACCTTCTGCCAAATACATACGGACGGAAGTGCCCAATGGCCCACACTATCCCGAGGAGTTCTCGTTCCAGAGCGCTGTACCGCGCCTCCGTGTCCGTCAGGCGTCTGCTCGCGTAAGCCACCGGTCTTTCCCCGTCTTCGCCTTCCTGTGACAATACTGCCCCCAAGGCATAGTCGCTTGCGTCGGTGGTGATCGTGGATCCTTCTCAAAGTTAGGGAAAGCCAAAATCGGCGCCTCCTGCAAACGTGCCAAGCATTTGCGGATATTCTGCTCTATCAGCGGCGTGATCATTATCCGTGCTCCTTTCCGTAGTAAATTGTTAATGGGTACCATATATTCTGACATGTCCGGCACGAAACGGTGGTAGTAATTGAGCGTGCCCAGTAATCTCCGAATCCCTTTTACATCTTTTGGCACCTCCATTCTCTGGATCGCTTCTACTTTCGTCAAGTCTGGTTGAACCCCTTCCTGTGAGATTGTGTGCCCTAAAAAACTAATCTGCTCCTGCCCCAGTGACGATTTGTCTATTGACAGTTTCAACCCGAAATCCCTTAATCTCTCAAATACGTTCTGGAGGTGTTGAATATGTTCCGATTCCGTTCGGCTGAAGATCAGCAGGTCATCCATGTAAATTTGGCACATATTTTCGTCCATTACTCTCAGAAGTTCGTCCATGAGACGCTGAAAGGTTATTGGAGCATTTTTGAGACCGAACGGCATTCTCGTGAACTCAAAATGCCCTCTTTCAAACGAAAACGCCGTTTTATGTTGGTCATGCGCAGCTAGTTTGATCTGATGGTACCCTGCTTTTAGGTCCAATGTGCTAAAAATTTTTGCACCGTTTAGTCTGTCTAGGATGTCTTCGAACCGCGGGATCGGATATTTTTCGTCCAGGGTATTATCGTTAAGTTTCCGAAAATCCACCACGACTCGGTATTTTTCCTCACATTCTCCCGGTCGACTTTTCTTTTTCACTGCCCACAAAGGGCTATTATACGGAGACGTGCTATCTCTGATAATACCTTGGCGCTTGAGATCCTCGATCTCCTTTCTAATGTGATGTCTGAGCGCTTGCGGATACCGCCTCTCCTTCACATACGTCACCCGCTCTACTTTTAACGGGATCTCATGTAGCGTTTTCCCCGTTGCTCCTAGCTTGTCCCCTTCAGCGAAAAAAGTATCCCTAAACTCGCTCCTCAGACTCTCCCTCCAATCCTCCACTCTCTTAACCGCTCCTATTTGCTCCGTTTCGCCCCTTACGCCCCCCCCCCGGCTTCGATAGGTTCGCTTCCCTATTTTGATCCTCCAGTTCTCACCCTCGTTTTCGATGCGCGCGCCTACATTTCCCAGTAAATCACACCCCACTATTATCTGGTATTCCCGTGGCATGTCTCCCACGACGTGTACTTTTATGTCACCCATTACTTTCGCCCATTCTTCCTTTCCATTCGCCCCACGACCGCTTCTCCCATTACTTCGCAGGGTCCCCCAAGAGTAAGTAATTTACACTTACATACCTTGATCTGGTGTGCCCTCTCTCCTCCACGCAATCTCTCTAACGCACCACGAGATATTATTGTATTGGTGCTGCCAGTATCAATGAGGCACCTCTCCCCCTTCCTGAACTCGATAATTGGCAAACCACACATCCTTTCCCGCACTGTATTGCACCTTAGGATGCGGTCGCCTCTCTGCTGCCACTCTCCTCAGGCCTCCGTACGCCGCTCCCATCTGCGCGAGGGATTCTTCTGCCACTCTCGTCGTCTGCTCCCGCTGCGCTTCGACTCCTCTCCGTCTGTCTCCGACGTCCCTGATGACTCGTCGCGCGATGATCCAATTTCTCTTGGTGTCGCGCTCCGCCTCTCCCGGATTTCCTGGTTATTCACCTCCGTTGGTTCTGCTTTGTGAAATTCCCTTCTACGAAACAAGTATGGACATTGTCTTGCTATGTGTCCTTCTTCCCCACACTCAAAGCACTTAGTGCGAGGGCACTGAGCTACCAGATGGCCCGTCTTTCCACAACCATGACATTTCCTTTCTTCTTTCCGAGGTGCGTACCTAGGCCTCGTCACTCCCAATCTTCTCTCTCTTGTCGCTCCCCTGTCTCTACCGGCAAACGGCGTTTCCTGTCTCCTCCACACTGCTTTTGGGGTCCTGTTTCTCCTATATGGGATCTGGCTCCAATCGTTGTCATCTTCGTTCATTTTTACTCCTTCTTCCCTTGCGCTAGCATCTATCATCGCCTGGGCGCATTCGAGGAACGATCGCTCATTAGGGAACCCTTCCTTCCTTCCCGTCTCCTTCGCTAATTGTACCTTTAAGATTGTAGACAGGAATCCCATCCTGCCCTCCACTTCATCGGCGCTAGTTGTCTCCCTCATTTTCTCATTTATTTTATTGTAGCGGACAACCAGGACTGCAGCATACTGTCCACTATTCTGTCTCGGAGATTTCATTTCTCGAAACATTTGGAATATATCCTCCTCTGGGGTCCATCGTCCCCCCCCCATATGCTTTTTTCAGTCTCGTCTTTACTATCTCCCATGGGGTTTCCTCGTCCGCCTGTATCAGGTTCAGCACCTTCCTTTTCACCCTGCACACCAGGTCTGCCTTTATTGACTTAGCGTCACCTGGGTCGAGTAACCCTTCGTCCATCTTGGCTTGTATCCTCCCCATAATCCTATCTCCACCTTTGAGAAAATGATTTAACTCACCTATTTCCCCAGAAAATTTTTCGAGGTCTGAGATCATTTTCCTCATGTCCTGTGACGTCACTGCCCGCACCTTCATCCACGCCAGTGAGTTCGCATGGGCTTCAGCCATGGTTTCTTTAGGTAACTGTGGAACTTCAAACGCTGCCGGCCGCAATTCCACCATTACCTACTTTAATTAAATCACACGAAAGTGAATAAGAAGGAAAAAAAAAACAAAAACCAACTCGCACGTTAATGACTCGAACCCACTCCGCTCCCGGGTTTCGGCACCAGTTAACGATCGTCAACGAAAAACGAGAAGAAAAAGGAAAGAGGTTGAATGTAGTTACTGAACGAGAGTTGTCACAAGACTGTTTTTATTTGACCCTTTTAAAGCCTCTCTAAATACATTCGGGATGTTTACATCCCGATGACTTAAGGATTAGGCTGGCTGCCTACGACGTCCGAACCTTAACTTATATATATATATATATATATATATATATATATATATAATATGTCTGGTTTCGGCACCAGTTATTGTCTATCAGCTTTAGACGATTAGAAAAAAAAGAACGAGAGTAAAGGGAAATGATATATGAACAACGGCTAGGTTTAAACTGTTTTTATTCTTCTTCTAATGCTCTATATATATGTTTACAGCCTTTCTTTACATGGGGCTACGTAATATTAGGCCTAACATTGCCATACCACGAGCCTTAACTCCCCCCTACCAGTTTACGAACATTCCTCGTAAACCTAGGGCAAGCGACATAATGACATGTACATAGAAAAATAAAATTAAGAAACTGATTAGTACAAAAGTTGGCACACCAAGAGAGAAAGAAAAAAAAAACGTCCTCCAGATATATACAACACAAAAACAAATAAAAAATTTCTACTTCGGCTGATACCGATAAAAGATTTCTACCGGTTCTCAGGATCAGTGAGGCGCCTGCTAGCGTATGCTATCGGTTTCTCCCCTTCATCGCGGTCCTGTGAGAGTACCGCCTGGGGCGTAGGGGCAAGCGCATCGACCGCTGTACTCCTGCTATCCCTACGCCGTCCTTAAAGTCCGAAAAGGGTCTCGACTTATGAGGATCCCGTGGCTGATTGCATGGAGTGATTATATCCCAGAACTGCCTACTCCATAGCTACGTTCGGTTCTAGCCCTTCGGTTCCCCTTGATAGATTGGGCAATGGGCATTGGGATGCGTACTCACTGGCGTCGGTGGTGATCGTGAATTGTAGAGAAAATCTGGACAGGCTAATACCGGTTCCTCCTGCAGCTGCTTCATGCATCGCCGTAGATTGTGCTCCATTACTGGTGTGATCACTACATGCCGTCCTTTCCTCAGGAGGTTCTTGTAGAGGAGGCTGGATCGCCTCGACTTTACTGCAGTCTGGTTGCACTCCCGCGCTGGAGATTATATGACCTAAAACGTTTTCCTGCTCCTGTCTTAAGAGCGACTTTTTCAGAGACGCTTTCCGCAGACAGTTTCTTTAATCCATACGGTATTCTTGTGAACTCATAATGCCCCCGTTCGAATGTGAATGCGGTCTTATGTTGGTCCCGTAGATACATTCCGGATCTCCTGGTAACCCACCTTTAGGTCCAAAGTGCTAAATATCTTCGCCTCACCTAATCTATCTAGGATATCCTCAAAGCGGTTGATGGGGTATTTCTCGTCTACTGTATTTTCGTTCAACTTTCTGTAGTCGATGACCACTCGGTATTTCTCCTTGCCCCATGTCCCTTTCTTCTTTACTGCCCACAGGGGACTATTATATGGCAATGTGAAATTCACCACGATACCCTGTTAGTCAGCGTACTGCCCTTTTATCTGTTTCGATCGTCGTGTTTCCAGGAACATTTGAAAGATGTCCTCCTCCGGTGTCCAACGGCCGCCCCCTACGTATGCCTTCTTCGACCATTCCTTTACTACCATCCATGGGATGTCTTCATCGGCCTATTTATTAGGTATTGGGTTTTATACAATTCTTCTTACCCTGCACACACCAACTCTGCCTTAATCGACTTCACGTCGCCTGGATCAAGTTGACCTTCATTCACCTTTGCTTCCACTCTCTCAATGAGTCTGTCACCGCCTTTAAAAAAATGACTTAACTCACCGAAGTTCTCCTGAAAAAAGTCCGAGAGTGCCCTTCTCAGGTCTTGCGACGTCGCCACCCGCACTTTCATCCACGCAGGGAGTTTGCGTGAGCTTCCACCAACGTTTCGTTAGGCAACAGCTGAACTTTGAAGGCTGCCTCCCACAATTCCACTCGGTTATATAAAAAAAAACAATCAACAACAAAAAAAAACTGACCCACACGTCGTTTAATTGAACGTTCGTAGTCTCGGGTATCGGCACCAGTTATTGTCTATGGGCGTTAGACGATTACAAAAAAAAGAACGAGAGTAAAGGGAAATGCTGCATGAACAACGGCTAGGTTTAAACTGTCTTTATCCCGCTTCTAATCCTCTATATATGTTTACAGCCTTTATTTACATGGGGCTACGTAATATTAGGCCTAACATTCCCATACCTATATATACGTACTGTATGTATGGATATGTGTGTACTTAAATCAACTCTCTACAACCTTGTCTCTTCACATAATCATGTAATTGGTGATCTAAATACTAATTTTCTTAGCAATTTTTCGGACAAACGCTTTCTGGTCAATCTTACTACTGAATCATCTACCGTAACCTCAATTCATTGGCATTCTACTAGGTTATGGTGCCCCAGAATCCGTCGTCCAAGTGGAAGGGACACTCTCTTCCAAGGAGTGCTGGTCTAATGGAAAGAAGAAGGAAGTACCCACTAAGAAAGTTATGAAGGCCATCAGCGCCAAGACTAGATCTCAGGTAAGACTTTTTAAACGCCAATCAGATCCGACTACGTGAGCATCTGAGGTGGATCGCATGGTGGTGGTTGTGTGATTTATAAAAATGTAGGCGAGTGTTTTCAGATCCATGAAGAGAGTCTTCTAGTGTTGGCAGCGGTGAAATTGCAGCAACACGCTGCAAAACAACACGGGATGACTCAGTAGATTAAATATTTAATGAGGCGTCGGAACGCATTAAGAAGAAGGTTTATTCACACCCGGAAGATGAATTCCTCCTTAAAACCTTTCGCATCCTTGATCAGTGCATAATCCGTCTTGCCCAATCTAAATTCTTTCATTAGTGCTTATCTTCTACAACATACTGCCGCTCAAAATGGGACTTCCTCTACAAATTTTCTCTCATTAAACCAAACACCTCTCTTGTTTGTCATATCGATAACCGGCAGTTTTATCCCAACACCTTTCCTCCAGCCAAATTGACAACAGTAGTAATTTCCATCCATACAACTTCTTTATCTCTTACATTTCTCCTTCCGGTCTCATTTCCTCAACTATGAAATCAAGAACGAACTCGGTAGGCCCACACGACATTTCCGTGAAATGCCTAAAGCTCTGTCTTCCTACAATTCTTCCCCTATTGCTTCATATTTATAATTTTCTCTTTAAATTTTCACATTCCTGGAAAAAAGCAAATAGCTCTTCCATTAAATAAAGTATCTCCAATAAATTTACTGACCCCACCTCCCTTAAAAATGATCGTCCCATTTCAATTCTCTCTAACCTTTCCGAACCCCCTGAAAGACTATTTCAATCTCCAATTTCCTCATTTCTAGAAACATGTTTAAATCCCCTCCAATCAGTATTCCAGTCAAGATTTTCAACCAATCTGCTCTAAACAAAACACGCAAGACCTCCAATCCACCAATGACAACAACATATCTATCCTTATATTTAAATTATATTTTATATATATTACCTACGTCCTTTTCTTTCAGTGCCGTCAACTGGTCTAAATCATCACTTCGAATTGCTCCCAGGTATTAATGATTCGATCTCCATCCCAACCCCTATCGTTGCCTTCCGGTATAGCTCAGGGTTCATCAGTTTCGTAATTAATTTTTTGTGTCTACATCAAAGACCTTCATACATCTATCCTTTTTTGCTCATTCCACCTTTATAGCGATGACACCTAAATATTCCTATCCTTCCACCTCCTTATTGATTTAGGAAGATCATTCTGAACCTAATTGGAGCCTGGGGCAACATCTTTTCACGATCTTCAACTGAATGCGGATTATCATTAATCCACGACCCTCCTCAAAACTCTAAATAATATTCCCATCTTAGCCATCGATTCTCGGCCTATCCAAATCTAGGTTCTAGAAAGACATTTTTCAATTCACCCACCGATCTATTTCCACCTTGATCGGCTCAATCGGGCCCAAAATCTCCTACCATTACTTACGCCCCGCCCCAACTCTTAGTTGCCTCTCATGTGTGCCCCCTTTTTCACTACGGTTGTGTGGTGTATGGTGCTACTAAATCCTGTAATTTCCACCTGTATTTTCCCTTCCACAAATCTCCTTCCTTTGCCTGTTATTTTCTTATCCGTCCTACAAACCTTTGGAACTCTAATACCATCGATATTCGTTGTTCATAAATTCTCCTAATCTTAAATTCTAATTAAATAATAATAATCTATCATTATTATTCAGTTTATTTATTTTTCATTCATCCCAATAACCATCCACGTTCTTTTCACCCTTGCAATAATTCCTGTTTTATTATTTTTTTGTTTCATTCCTACTCTATTATGTTTAAGTTAAATCAGCTGCTATTGGTTATTTGCGGTAATCTAGTATTTATTAAGCTTATCATTAGCATTATTACAAATGTATAAGCTTATCAACTTTGTGTCATGTTATGTATTTTTTTCTTGTTTATGTCATCTACACATTCCTACTTAGTTCCTTCTTGTTATTCGTAAGATTTTTTTTTCATTTTCACTTTTTATATTGTAAATATTAACTGTATAAATAACAGAGTGGATGCTATGTAGTATGTTTGGCATGAATGTGATTATTTATCGCAATTACCCATTATGCTATTGAACAATATTTTTTCCATACAAAGAAATCTCTATTATATAAAATATTTATTCGCGTCTTATGTTTTATTATACTATCCCCATTGAAAACATAGAGAATTTGTCTTTAAATCAGCCGTCTAAAATACACAATAAGGTTTATCTAAGGGTATGAGTTTACGGATATTAGGCCTCAGTCGTATCCGTAAACTCGTTATTAGAGGTTCCGTCAGGATGTATATATATTTAAATTAATATCATACGTTATTTAAAGGTTGGGGAAGTAGATTTGAATTTGGTGGTTTGCAAAGATTCTCAATTGGTACTGTGACATGAGACGCATTAAACATTCGTCGACAAATAGACATCTTATAACCAATTATAACTTACTCCAAAACATGTATTTTGATAAAAAGCAATGGAAAATGAAATTGCAGATGTCCGTGAGATTCAAATATTTTTAAAGCAATTTTAAGCCTAATACCTTCTTTACCTAATCGACTTCAGGATAAATATAATGTTCAAATAGGTATAGCCTTTCTCCCAAATGAGTAAGAATTTTCCCGTCTCTGTAACTGAATGAACACTGTTATAGACCGGAGCCATAGACGGAACCGGATTAATAATGAAGCACGCCCCCAGGAAGCCTAGCAGTCCGATTTTTTCAGCTAGAGCGCAGCATTTCTTGGAGCCATTCTCCCCAAGTAATAATAAGCTATTTTAAAGCACTAATCTTACAAAACCTTCGAAAATACATATTAAAGAGGACAGGACAACGGGAACAAAGAGCTATGAAAACTACCAGGAACCCCAACGCTAGTTGCAGAACACTCCCGTGTCCCACATTCCCATGGAGAAGGCGTGGCCGAGTGTTCGGCTTTGTAATATTCTTTTCGACTAACTTGCCTTAACTCAGGCCCACCAAATACTCAAATTCGGAGTCTTGACAAGAAGATAATTTGACAACAAAATACAGATATTCTAGTGGCGGAGAAAAAAAATGGAGCCTTTATCGAAGGAAAGAACATTTTATAAAATAGACTACTTAAAAATTAAAGCGTTATGTAATACGACTGTGTTTATAATTGTTAGGAAAGAAAAAAAAAACATATTGACATAGCCCCGGATTCGAAACGGGAGGGACCTCCATCCTTTATGTCGGGCGATCTCATCCATTTTAATATCTTTAATTGATCTCGTATACCTCTGAAAATCAGACATAAGAGTAAAAGTTGATGCTTTTAACCTTGTGGGCTCCAGCCGGCACATATTAGCTAATGAATGTAAAACCAGCCTGATGTAAATAAAAAAAGCAGAAACGGATATCATTTATTACATTATTATTCAGGTATAATTACAAAATTATAACTGCATCAGATATTAACATCACATTAAGGTAACTTATTAATTAATAAAACAGTACTGTTAAAGACAAAAAATTAAAATTTTATATGACATCATTACAAATAACGTATAAGTCAAAATTGAAGAAATTTAAACGTATAGAGGAACAATAGTTTAATCAATATAACTACATAATGGTTAATTATAACAAACAGCCGTTTCTACACAATTATAACTACATAAATAATTACACTCACATATACTTAAAATTTGTTCTTAGGTTCATTCAATAAACGGCTAAAAACACCAATATCCATTTTAATGTTTTTGAAATACCACTATATATTTCATCACAGGTAGCTATTTATTTATATATATTTTTGGTTCGGTAAATATAAATATATATATTTACATAATATTCCGTAAAATTTAATTTATAAGAACTGCGATATTAATGTTAGACAAAGCATAATATAGCTATGTTTAATTTTATCTCCCAATAAATCATTTTTTTTAAAATAACACGTCTAAAATTATGAAATGTTTAAAAGTTTAAGTTCAGATCTTTACTTTATTCAACTTACCATTTTACAGATCGGTAATGGTAGTCTTATGGGCTTTTTCTTGCTACTATATTTAAATCAAAGCTATTTACAATTATTAAATTGAATACAATTAATTAATCACAGTCTTTCTTTATATTTACAATTATAGTATGCTATTAGTTTATTTAATATTTTTGTCATAACGCAAATCATTAATGAAACATCAGGTCATATTCATAAAAGTAAACGTAATCAAACAATAAAAAAATAAATATAATTTTCTAATTAAAGATATCACTCTCTTTTTATTATATTTTTCTTTGACCAAATAACATTTATCAATAACGTTCGTTTTCAAATCATAATAGCTATGTATGCATGTATAACGTTTACACTAACACGTAAAAGAGATTGGAAATATTTACAATGGTATAATATAAGTAATTTAAAAAAATAGCATAATAATATGGAATAAAGAAGATTATTGTTATTGCAACAGCTCAGTATTTTATTCAACCAGACGTTGGTCAGTTATAGTTGAAAGTTTTGCATACTCGATGCATATTCGGGTCGATAAGCTGATGACTTCGATCTTCCAGTTCTGTTAGAAAATTCAGAATAGCGATCCGCATCGCCTGGTTGTGGCATCAATAAAACCGGATGTAGATTAAGAGATTTTCTTGATCCTCCCAACGAGTGGCCATCACCCATAAAGCCTCCATTCACTTCACCTGTAAATAAAATGTATGTATTACCGATTGTCGATTCTCATGATCCACTGAC
This sequence comes from Acanthosoma haemorrhoidale, assembly GCA_930367205.1. NCBI lineage: Eukaryota > Metazoa > Arthropoda > Insecta > Hemiptera > Acanthosomatidae > Acanthosoma > Acanthosoma haemorrhoidale. The sequence continues at coordinate 102,653,171 of OV884009.1, read as the reverse complement.
TATCGATAAGTCGTAAAACAATCGATAGTTATAAGTGTGGGTCCTCCCCATGAAGTTCTTACTAACATTTTTATTAGAAAATAAGAAACAAAAACCATAAAAGTGAAAAAGATTTTTTAAATTTATAATAACATGGATTTTGATTACTAATAAATATTAAAACTGTATTTTAAATTATTTTCTAGTTAGTTTTTGCAATAAATTACAACTTAGTTTAAAATTTCAACTCAAAATCGGGAAAACGTCCTTAAGTAAATTTACGAGAGAGAGAGAGAGAGAGAGAGAGAGAGAGAGAGAGAGAGAGAGAGAGAGAGAGAGAGAGAGAGAGAGGGAGAGAGAGAGGGAAAGAGAGAGGGAGAGAGAGAGGGAAAGAGAGAGGGAGAGAGAGAGGGAGAGAGAGAGAGAGGGAGAGAGAGAGAGCAGTGCCCCCTTCAGGTACCGAGTTCCAAAAGTCTATGACAAAAACCCCGAATCTGGGCCTTATATAGGCAGGTGGGGATATACCCGCCGCGCCCTTAGTAGGCTTCAGCTGTGTCATGCACTAGTTTCTCTCTCTCTTATTATTAAAACATGGAAACATAGGTGAATATTTTCTGGGCCGAGAAGAGGGGAACTTCTATTTATTCGAGGTGAAGAAGTTGGTACCACATCCCCTTTAAAGGGAAGTCGGCCGTTTCCAACGTATATTATATGAAGAAAATCTCTAAGCTCTATTCAAACTAACGGTCCCAGTCAAGTCAGCCCCAATCAACATCGAAAGCATACAATTCGTTAGAAGGCTTCAGACTAGGAAGTCCCATGAAGTCACAGTACGTGGAGGATGAGTCATGGGCGATCCGTGGCGATCAAGTGGATTGTGATCGCAACCCTCTATTTTTATTTGTATGGTATGACAATTTCGCCTTAGAAGTGAAAGTTTAAAGAAAATGCGCATAATATCCATATGAAGACCACAGGCGAAACTCGTGTTTAAAAAAGCAAAACGCAATAAAATTATCATACCTTCTTTGGGGATTTAGATTGTTATTTAAAAAGGATTAATCTTATGTTCATCTATTTGAAGAAAATTTCGGCGGTGAAATAAAACCAATGAAGGACGTAGACTCAACACGGATTTTCCCATTGGTCTTCAAATGCTATGTAACCTGCCCAAACCACCTGACCGCTAGAGTGAATCGAAGTTATTTATATCTTCATGCCTGAAGCAGCTTGAAGACTATCAATTCAGACATTAACTAAAATTCTAGTCTATAGTGACACTAATCAGTTAAATTATCACTTTCACTAACACGATGGCAGTAGACGCTGACTCGTTGGACGATGGAATATCTACAAATTTGTAATATTTAATCACATTTGATGTGATGGAAGTGTCAGAAGATACTCCTTATGAATTTTAGCAGTTTGAGAGGTAGGCAAAGACACTTTGAGTTTAGCTGAAACCAGAGCTTCCGTTTTTTATCCTTAAAGCTAATTACTCAATAAAGAATATCTAATTAAATCCCTATAAGTATTAAGTAATATCTAAATATCCGTGTTCCATTATGTAGTACTGTTGATGCACCTTCAAGATATATGAAGAATGACTATGCAACAATTACTTTCCTAGGCTATCTAGCGGCCATGCAGTGTTGATTTGATTAGGTCAGTCAAGCAGTAGTATTTGGAGATATGCATATATATCCATTTATATTTGTGGAGAAGCAGTTTGTTACCTTTGTATAATGAGCCATTGGTAGTATATATGGGTTCTGGCTGAAGCTTGATGTGCCTGGTAGCTAGGATGAAAGCGAGAGTAGCCAAGATAAAGGCGTCAAGGCAGGCGATGGCCGCTAGGATGTAGGCCCATCGAATGGAGCAGTCGCCCAGGGCATACCGCCCGGCAGAGTCACCGCAAGTCCTCCGGATTTGCTCTCCATCCCAGGCCATGGGATACACGCCGACACTTCCGATCAGGGACACACCTGTACACCAACTCATTATTTCAATAAATTATATCATCCATGACATAAATCAATAATTGTAAACAGCGAATATATTTACTGAAAAAAAAAAAAAGCAATTTATATTATAGGCTATCGAACTTATATTCCTTTATTTTTCAAAATATCTTTGATCTGCGGTGGAGCCCCAATTATTGGTGTTGAGTGGTCCACAGATAATCTGGGGCGACGGATAATGAGATGAAGTTAAAAACGGGAAGGAAAAAACAACAACATTTTTTAACGCATGAATAAATAAAAATTTTCCTCCAATGGACCTTCGTTGGCAATTGTCGAGCGAGACAAGACGGAATGGATTTTATTTAATACGTATTATCACTATTTGATTCCATTTAATAAATCATTGAGATAAATAAATACATATGTATATTCTGTATTTTATTTTTTAACAGCTAACAACCAAGGATAGATCAATATTGCTGATAGTTTTAAACGATGCAAGCTCTAATCAATAGTTACAAAAATATTTGAAAATGAATTAGACAAACGTCACGGTAATATAAACAATAATGAAAGCTATTTTAAACACTTTTTTTCCAAATACTTCACCAAATTACTTTTATTATTGTTCTGAGCCTTAAGGGAAACGAATAGAACAGCTTCTGAGCGAATAGTTTCTAAACTGAGAACTGAGAAAAACATAACATTAATTAATTATTAAATTAATAAATTATTATTAATAATTAAAGACGGGGTAGCCCCCTTTTCACGTGTATTTTAGCTCTCACAGCTCCAGATATTGTACCTTAACCAAAATTGATCTAGCGTAATCCAAGGCATTATAAAATATTCATTCACGTACCACAAAAAAAAATATTGGTTGAGTTCATGACATTATTATTATTTCATGTTGCATTATTTTGAGATGCTAGTTAAAAAAAAAAAATGTTAATCTGGGCGTCAAGATCATTAATTTTATATCCAACTCAGTCACTAAAAAAAACATTTCTAAAAAGTAAATAAATGATGCACTCGATCATGTTTTATGGAGATAAATTATACATGCATGTCATCTCAATCAGTTCCGGGATTTCCAAAAAACAACTTCATCTGAACGGACTGCTATATTTTACTGCTTTATAATACAGAATAATTTGACCTGATACAGTTGTTTCAAAGTCTTCAGTGCAAAGGGCTCATTTTAAAAAAACATATCATTGTTCTAACACGATTTATTTACTCAAGTAGAGATTAAAAATTGTCCACTTTGAATCATAGTCTGAATATCGACAGTTATCTGTAACACCTAAGACACCTAGTGGCAATCATACATTTTTTTATTATAAAATATCATAAAGTACATATTAGCGTAATTTATTTTTTACTGCTGATTTTTTCATTGAAAATAAATTGTGATCGCCAGGAAGAAAGTATAAATTAGTATAAATAAATATGAGAGAGGACAAATTCAATTTATATCAGTGTATTGGTATGGTCCAAATTAATGTAGAACAGGCTTAAGGATGAAAATGGCAACAGGGCATCATCTGTAAGCTTATAAACGAAACTTCTCCAAATACCTCCTTTTATTTTTAATAAATGGCTACTTAAACGTTAAAAAAATATGTTTCGTTAAAAGAAAAGAAATTTTGGTAAGTTCTAACCAGATATTGACTGGAGGTTCTCAAGGAATATAGATAAGATCATCTTTTAAGCATCTTCTATTATGATTTCACAAAGTTTAGTACACAAAGGAAAATTGCGGTATATGCAGATGATTAAGCTCTCTATATCTTCTCCCACAATGAATACATCGTTAGCAACCACATCATCACTATAACAGAAAAATGTTTTAACCATTTCAATGGATGGAAAATCAAAACCAATGAAGGCAAAACGAAATTGATTCTACAAGAAGGCCTAAAGCATGCAAGACTGTTAAGACAATAGACCTACTATCAACATAGTAAGTAGTGTTACTGCTACCAATTTCACAGATAATAAAAGTAATAAAGTCGTAGTGGTTCGTTATTTCAGTTACTATCGACATTGTTAGTAGTGTTACTGCTACAAATTTCAAAGATAACTGAAGTTACAAACTTGTAGCGGTTCGTTATTTCAGTTACTATCGACATAGTTAGTAGTGTTACTGCTACACATTTCAAAGGTAATAGAAGTCATATAGTCGTATTTTTAAAAAACTGTTGAACCTTGAAACCTTTTGATAATCTTCACATTTTATGATTCAATAATGGGTATCAAACTAACCATCTCGACTTTCCTATTAATAGTATTTATCGCGTGTTCTTACTTTAATAGTCCATTAATAAAACATTACCAAAACTAATTTGAGCATTAATTACAAAAACCCATTAAAACTGTCATAATTGTGTTCACAGTTTTTTTTCCAACGCCACCCATTTACACACAGAGGGATTATATTTGGCATGGAGGTTTTACTTGATACCCTAAAGATGCTAAAAATAAAAGCAATCAAGTGAAAAATAAGGAACAGTAATTTATTAATCATTTAATTGTAGTTAAAAAATAAACATTTTTCTATAATATAGTTTTGGGTCGGTGGGTACCTTTGGTGGGGACTTTTTTTTTTGTTTAAATTGTGCAAAAATAAACAAAATAATAATGTTGTAATTAGCAGAACCGATGATTATAAGAAGTATGCAATTTAACAAAAATGGATCCCCGGTGACCTGACTCGACATTTTTACGCTTAGTCAGTGAAAAGCGAAAATAAATGCGCTGTAAAATTAGAATTGGCGATTACCACATAAATATACGCCACTTGGTGGTTAAATCGAGATCTAGTCATACTTTCCATAGAAAAACAACTAACAGATGATATAAATTCTGGCAATGTCATTCACTTTTCTAATATAAAAGCAAGAAAATTAGATACATAAACACGCTTATATTTTATCATTATATGTACAATATTTTTGAACAAAAGAATTACATTTATTTATTTATATTCTTTCATTGTTAATAACAACTTTGATTTTGATTGACTAAGGGTACACTAACTAAGCAAGGTGTTCGCAACACTTTAACAACAAACTTCAAAGAAATGGTAAGTTAGCTAGGTGGTAACTAATAAATATATGTATCAAATATTGGTGAAGACTGGTTAGTGGACAGTACATTAGACTGAAGGACGGGTTATGGAAATCATTAGTTAGCTTTCAGATGAAATGAAAGCAATCAAGTGATGGTCCTGACACCAAATCATGTTTACAGAAAATACCCATAGATATTAAACATTAACTGAACCATGACCTTAGGCTATATTAATCAACAAAATGAAAGACATGGTAAAACTAAAATTATGGCAAAAAGTAAAATTGTAGAAAACTGAGGATTTTTAGTTCTTGTCTGAGGTTGTTTCTTTGTGCTGTGAGTGTCGACACTCGCCTTGTTCTACCATTGTTCGCGGTTCCAGCATAGCCCCCACCGCTCCAGCTGCTATAAGTTCTTTACTCACTCATTATGGGATTGTGAGCAAAGCAGAAAATCTATGTTCACTATTCGTGTGAAATGTAACCCTGCACTCGTGCATCTAACGACAATTCACTTACTTGTTTTTTCTCTCACTGGCTTACGTTTGTTTGCTCACCTGTTGGCGGTAAACAGCGTTGGTACTGTCAGACGCTCTTTAAGAACAACGCAATACATTGAACAGGTTCGGGGGGGGGGATTCTACTAACTCGAAATCTCGTTAATTTTGAAACTCAACAGTAAGAAATGGTACACCATAGTGTAAGATATCCAATTAAAGACCTCCAGGTCCGGAATAATAAAATTTACTATGTGATGGAACTTAAGCTGATTATAATTACAAAAATTTATCAAAATTGTAGATAAAGTAGGAGTAAAACTCCATATAGAGACCAAACTAATAGCAGGCTATTTCTGTGGAATTCCGGATAGACCCCAGCAAATTTATTCAGGTAATTGTCCAGTTTTACTAAATTCAGGAATTTTTGTATATGTACCATATAAACATAATCAAGAACTCAAATTGAAATAGTTCAGTAAATAACCATATCATTCAATCCATAGATAATCACAATTTACACTAGATACAGATTCCAAATATATGGATTGTATTAGATAAATTGATATTTAAAACTTTGACCATTGAATAACGATTTCCCTTGCCAGCAAAACATATCAAACCAGTATATACTGTAACATAATCGTAATTAATGTGACTAATACTTTTGTGTATTGAGTAGGTTTTTATTATATTTTGTCCTCCTATATGAGTTTTATTTAAGTTTTGTATTTATATCATTATGTCACAGCCAATACAATAACATGGGAAGGATACCGGAACATGTAATAACAATTTAGTAACAAGCTAAATTGTAAATTAATTGTGAATAAAGTTTTCTTATCTCTCTACATCTCTGAGTCTAATAATACAATTCTAATTTTAGGCTTTGCTAATGTGGATTATAATGGTAGCAATATTCATAGAGTCTAAGTAAAAATTATATTAAGAAATGTTTTTAAAAATTAATTGGTGGATCAGTAACCAGGCGATGATTCCACACGCTGGTCCGGGAATTTCCATAGTACCGTATTAAAAACAGAAAAAGGCCATTGAAAAATGACACATGCGCTTTGGCCACCCCACTACTGAACTGGCTGAACTTCACATTTTCATACTCTTCTAAATGTATAAGTCTTTTTAAGACTTGTGTTTTCACCCGTGTGTCTGCCTAAATATCTGTTAACTATAATTACAAAGAGTCATTAGCTCATGTTGGCAACGTAAGTTATTTTGCACGGTTATTCCATTTCATGCCCTGATGATAGTTAGCTTAGGAAAGCCAATTTCCTCAAGTCACGGTTCAGAAGCTATTCAACAGTTCCCCTAGTTTTAAAGACACGTTAGAAACAGTAACGCAAAAATAATTTCATACTACCCTTATTTCAGATATTCAAATGAGTAAAGTTTTGAAATATTATAATCCTTAATCCATTTTCACTTCTTCAAAATTTTATTCGGGGATTGTCTTTTGTACAATATATCTTATATAGTGATATATGACGATGGCAATGGAAGTTATGTCTTATATTTTTCGAGATCTTCAAAGGTTTGAGTTAGAGCAAATTAAATAGGCGTTCTTATATTATTGACAATTTTATTGACAAAATACAACACAACAAAATAGTTCTGAAACTATTTATCCTCGTAAAGAAAAATCATTTAAGAATATGAAATTGTTTTTGTAGCTTAGAAGGAAGTATGATTTTTAAATCTAAAAATAACTTAAGACTATTTTCAAAGTTAACAGCTTTTTTCAATTTTAGAATTCTTTTAATGATTTAAAATACTCCTGGAAAATTACAGCTGGATTCATGGATGGTAGTAAATTCATAATAATATGGTATGAATTATGTTATTGTCCTAATCGTTACGTATAATTGAGGCAAGGAAATATTTTAGGTTTTGGGTGAAACATCTCTATATCATCATCGAAATATTTTTTAACATTTTTTAAAAGCATCATTCATTGAATTTTGAAAGACGGATACTCCCTCAGTATTGTTTTTTGTTGCTGGTTATTTATTTTGTTGAAATCAAATATTTTTGCATAGTTCGTTTTACTGAAAAAAGATTCTTTTTACTGCATAGTCCTATTAATTAATAATAATGCTCTGTGATGTATAATTAATTCCTTGTTCTAGGTAATTATTATTTATATTGAGCCAAAATCACGATTGTTTGGCAATCATAAATGGCCAGATACCAAATATTTGTAACCTAATATATCAATATTTTTATTAGAAAATTAAGAAATTTTCATACATGTCGGCCCTATTTTTATATTACGGAAAAAGCCTCGCTGCAAGCTACTGCCTGCTTTGATTTATTACGCAGTTAGTGTGCTTTAAAATGCATAACACTACCTTAGGGAGTTACATATTGATTACATTGCTATGATAACCCAGGATGTAAATAATGATATTCCGTCCGCTCATAATCTTCTTCTTGAGCCCCTTGGTACCTAACGGTGTGTGGTCGGACTCAGCACAAACTTCCTCTGCCTCTGTCCTCGGCCAATCAATTCCGTTTTATCGTATGATGTATTTCCTTTGCTCTGGATACTCCTTTATTTTGATCCAGAAAATGTATTATTGGGCTTCTTCTGGGTGGTTTCCCTTCAGACCTAGATTCCATTGCAGCGTTTGTGAACCTCCTCACTGGCATCCTATGGATGAGACCGAACCATTTAAGTAGGGTTTCCTTCTTTTAGTGGTTCCTGATTTACATCCTCCCACACTCTATCCTTACTCATTCTGTCCAATCTTTTTTTCCCAATCCACTCTTTGGAGAAAATTAATTTCGGCTATTTGTGGATAATTGCACTCTACATTCCTGCCTCTTTATCACAGGCCAAGAATCAGATCCGTAGGTTAAAACCGGTAGAAAGATTTGTTGTGGATGACCATTTTTATATTTGTTACAAACTCTCTTTGACCCTTTCCTCGTCTGTGGGGTTTTTAGATTAACACAAATTATTTTCAGTGAATACTCAGTTTGATTCATCTGAAAAATGACATGACTTATTCGTTTCAATTTCTCTCAGTCTCAAACGCACTCTTTTTTCAGTCAGTTTTGGAGGCGGGCGGCTCTCTGTGTTAAGGGCTCCATCCCTCTACAGTGTTGAGTCTACACACTTTCCTTGAATCTCTGTTTGCCGGACATGGAATATGTTTTTACGTCATTCTCTATGTCTTTTCGTGCTAAGATTTAAGGCTGCGATCCTTCATTCCATTCCTGACATCGATAACTGATGTTCGCCATCTCGTTCCAAAAAGGTCTCCAGGTACCGTCCAACTCTACCATCTTAAAGTAGAATATGCCCGAACTAACATAGAACCACCAGAGATTTGAATCCTTTACAATATACCACCCTAATAATTTGAAAAGTGTATTTGTTATGTGTGGACAGCGGTATATATGAGCTGGTGTAACAGGGAGACAGTATCAGCTCACTCCTGCATCCAGTCCGTCTTATGTAACAGCACAAGCCCACTTGCACAATGGCGTATTACCGTACTCAACTTACAGAACGACGGGTCAGCCGAGAATAGAGGAAATATGAACGATGCCTAAGAAGCATGGTACCGATAAAAGTAAATAAAATTCTTCAAAAATAAGAAATATAATAAAGATTACAGGTTGGCGAGTTTTACCAACACATTTTAGATTAAAGTTTTACATATTTCACGGTATAGGGAACGCTCAAAAGTCTCATGTAAACATACACATGCAATAATAATTGTTCTTAGTGTCGTTCTGCCTACTCCATTTTGCAGAAAAAAATCATCTTCACGCGAGGGTCATTTGAGCATAATTTGAAAATTCAACTTTTAATATTTTATATTTATGTAACGTCAATTAGTCAAATTATAAACCAGGCTGTACAAATTTACGTGGTAAAAGCGACCTCTCTAATTGATTAAATATACTCTTATTTATGCTTTAGTTTGGAACTGGTTCGCCTCGAGAATCATTTCAACTTGTGAAGTCTTCGCTTTCGTTTATATGGTCCAAACATACTTTGTGATTTTTAAGACAGGGCTAGCTAAAGAAATCATATCTCATTTTGTATACTAAATTGTTAGGAGAAGAAATTATTTTATTTTCCTTCATCCACATTCTCCTGGCTTCATTCAATATTGCAGATGAGTGATGTACTCAAAACATGCAGCAGCTAGCGTCTATAGCTCACCGAAAGAAATATATTTAACAAAATAACTCCTGATAATTTAGAATGGAATACAATTCATTTATATAAAAACAGAAAGTAATCTGAGAAGGCAAGTTAAATAAAAAAAATTACTATTATTATACCATTAATAATGACCGGAGATAATAAAAACAGATATTGCAGTATTGAAGGATTTCTTGACTGTATGTCAGCCGTTGCGGAACAAAAACTAGAAAATAATTTAATAAAGTTTATATTAGTGTATAAACATTTATTGGCAACAAAAGCATATATTGCCTTGTTAAAAAAAAAAAAAAATACGCTTGCAAATTTTTGAAAGAAATTATATTTCTAAAATAAAATAAATATTTTTTAATATAGATAACATTGTAAAGATGATTTTCATCGCCCACGCAGATTCGGCTATATCACGTGAAAAGCACAGCGTGATGGAACGCTTTGTAAAAACACCGCCCCGAAAGGGAAGGAGGATACTCCTAGTTTTTACCCGAGCGAAAATCAGCGGGTTCGTATCTCGTAGAAAATCGAAACAAAAAAAGAAGTCTCACTAACAAAGCGAATTCTTCACATTTCTTCTCTCAAGGGCAATTTGTTTTTTACGAAATCCATTTAAAAAATTCGGTAAAGTCGAAAAAAAAATGTTTTAAATAAACCTCAAACCATCAATGTCTTTTGAAATTAAAGCCTTGCTTTTTTTTTTTAACTCCAAAGGATTTGATGTAAATTTAAAAATATATTGATATGTTATAATAATTGGGATGTTTACATTTAGACCATATTTATATTTAGTCACTGGGATTGGTCTATAGAATATGGTCTGGTTATCTGAAATTTTATAAATTTTTTTAAAACCCTGTGGATTACGCTGAGTCTTATTTGTTTAAGATACACTTAGGAATATGTATTTTGTACATTATGTGCAAAACATATACAAAATGAAAAACAGTATTCCTATACTAATATTCTGTTAGAGTTTTTAGCTTTATTCAGTCAAAGCCAGAAACTAATAAAGAGTTTTAAGTTTGGTTCGTCCTATCGTTAAGGGTATATAAAATACGGGAACGCTACAATAAATATTCTACAAAATAAAATTGTTATCCAATTCCTTTAATATGCGTGCATTTAAGATACTATCGGAGACCCGTAAGAATCTTTCGATATCATCTCTTCCTTCATTTATTTCGCTCAATAAATTATTATTACTCAGAGGTAAAGGCGGAGAAAAATATTTTTATATTTATTTATTTTATAATAGATGTCCAGGTAAAAACAAAGCGAGGCTACTGTTCCTTTGATCAGTCATTAACAAACACAAGCAGTCAATAAACATTTGTGTGTACACCCAAACTAGTTGATAAATATTATAACTTTTTGATGCTGACTGTTGAAGAAAAATTTTAAATACAAAACAGCACCGGTGTAGTGAGTGGATGTCCTTGACACTTCTTTTCGCTGCATAAGCGTCCTCGCCATTCATTGCCAGTTCTAATCTTTATTTACCTTCTTCCATCCTAACATTCAATAATACTCTTAAAATATTTCTCATAAATCAAACTTTGTCAATCAAATTAGCTCTTGTTTTTAATCTTTACTTATACGACTTCCTTTTTTTCAATCATGAACTAAATTTTATTTTTATAAATACTTACATAAATAATATATATATATATATATATATATATATATATATATATATATATATATAAACGAAATGTGTTCCAGGTGAGATACGGAAAATCCGTGTGGCTTTCTCAAATATTTATTAAATAATTGGAAAAACTACTGAGGATTGTTTTACCAAAAATGCCACAACGGTCACTGAAAATCGCGTTAACAACAATTAGGGAAAACAATTAAATAGCTAAAATGTTTGTATTGTATTTCAAATATTATTTTTGGGTATCTTTGAAATTCCTCATTTTATTTAATTTATATACAATTTTTCTTTTTCCTTTTTGAAATCGATTCGTAAGCGTCGAAATCGGTTCCAAACAATTCACCAATAAACTTATCTTCTTCTTCATCGCAATGTAGCTTTAGTTACATTTACATAATAATTATCTTAATTACTTATTGCCTTATAAAAGGCAGATTGTAATTATTGCACAATAAAGGAAGTATACTACTACATAATAATTATTTAATTATAATAAAAAAACTTTAATAATTGTATACAGTTCTAGTATAGTATCTAAAATAATAACTTAAATCTAACGAGACAACAAGGATCATATCCTTAACGAGATATCATAAATAAATACATCAGTTTTAACTTCCATTCCTCTCCTTGTATCCGAGTTAGTACGCTTCTATCTCGACAAACGGCTGACCTGGAACCCACATACGAGGCTAAAAAGAACAAGAACTAAGCAGACGCTTTGGACAACTGTACAGACTACTTGAAAGGACATCCCATCTCTCAATAGAAAATAAATCACTAATCTACAAAGTTATACTTAAGCCAATCTGGACATACGGAATAGAGCTATGGGGGACAGCAAAAAAGTCGAACATAAAGCGTATCCAATCCTTTCAATCAAAAGAACAATAACAGAAGAGAACAATAGTAAATCCCCCTTATTACGTCAGCAACAAAACCCTTCATAACGATCTTAATATACCCTACATTCTCGAACTCATCCCTTCCAAGTTCATGAAATTCCATAGTAACCTATCCAACCACCCTAATCCCCTAGCACAGTTATTGCACTGCACCACTCGTCCCTATAAGCTTCCTCGGGGACTAAATCGGCAGTGGTCTCGTGACCTGCTATAAATGCACAACATTGGGAGTCCTGGCAATGGCCAGTTTCTCCAATCATGTCCTGAGCGTATGTGGCTCTCGCACTCTTGATCAGCCTCCGCTGGCTTGTATCCGGTGACGCGGCTGACGGAGGAGCGTGGGGGACTTCCCAAGACTCTGCTTCCTCTTTCACATGCGAGGGAGTTGACAACCATATGGATTTGGGAGGCCTCTGGGCTGTTTGTAAATATGGTATGAATGAGCGAGTGAATGAAAATAGTAAATATGGTATGAATGAAAAAAATTATCACAATTACTTATTGCCCAATGAGGCAGATTGTAATTTTATCATAATAAAGCTGATTATATGTAGTTTAATTTTTAACTAATAATTACTTTCAATATTCTCCAGCCTATTGTTCTATAATTCAGGGCTATTGGGAAAAAATAATATTCCGGATAAAAGTAATTTTTTGGTATTAGCAAGCCATCTTGGCGTGTAGGTGTTATTTATGTTCGAGTCTTTTAAAAGCTCTTAACAGAGATGTTTAAAAAATAAACAGATTTCGTGAGCGTCCCAATGATTAAAGTCACGAAATGATTAAAAATAAAACTATTTTTTTTTCGTCAATGGTGAACTAAATAGTATTTTGAAGTAAATATTGCGAAACCCATGGGTATTTTGGGGTGAATTACTTGGTCAATGACAGTCAAAGTCTTTTTCATGAATGAAATAAAGTCATGTTAAAAGAAACAAACAGTTGAAGTTGACGTAAGTCATATTCTGACTTTTGTTTTTTCTCCACTAACGATTTCAATTGTTTGCTTTCGAAATATTCTTTAAAATCCATTTCACGTTACCGTCTTTAATGTGTCTTTAACAATGGGGGGAAAATCAGAGCTTTAAATAGTTTCGTAGAGCGATTACGATGGAATGCCACAATAAAAATGTCTGGTCTTTCTTTGTTTATAATGCTCTTTTAACAAATACCATAGTTGGTGCGTTACCCTCTACAATATGCCCTTAACCATCAGGAAAATGAGAATATTACATAGCTTATCAGCTGAAACTCGAGCAAAGGTCTGAGAGAAACTGTTAAGTTCGTATGGGGGGTTATAGTTAGCTGTCAATTTGGACATGAGTGGATCTGTTTGAATATGTTTATGTTGATTTACGTTACGTTTTCATCACATTATTAACGGAGCATGTTTGATATACTCAGTATGGTTCCAGTAAGTCATGATAAAAAAAAAGGAAAGTATATGTTTAAAATAGCGCGAAAATTGTTAACAACAAGAATATAAATAAGTTTAACATTTCATAAATGTAACACTTTTATCTACCTCTTATTGATATTGATAATCATCACCATTTTCCCACTAATTCCAATGTCTTCCTTTATTTCTTTTTAGGATTTGATGGAGAAACGTCGTTCGTTAATTATTTTATTGAATATAAGCATACAATTATTTGTATTATGTAAATTTTTAATTATAAAACATTTTTATGGTCACAATCGTAAAACGCAAGGACGAACAAAATGTGATAACCGGTTGAAAAGTAGTGCCCCTCCTTTCGGGTTCAGCAATTGTCTTAGAGCTGGCTATCTGAGAAGAATTAAGATTCAGGATGAGCTTTAATGTTAATGACCTATTGTAAATAGATTCATTTGTAGAATCTATATTAAATTCTGTAATAATTTTGTAACAATGGTATTCACGATAATACGACGTCATTATGGGTCAATGTCACATGCCACCTGGTGGGGGGTAGATAGGGGATTACTAACCTAATCGAGGTCGGAGTCACCTGTGAGTAGCCATCTTGTCGGTGTAATTAAATCTCATTAATGATACATATCGGGAGCTTTATTCGCGAGGTATTGTATTCCCGTTGTATTACCTTGCTATTATAGAACTAAAGGTGGTGTGCTGAGGCACAACAACGAGAAGTAAGAGGAACATTATTGGCAGAGGTACTAGACCAGGTAAGCGAAATTCTTTCTCTATCTCCCCGGTGTGGCAGTCCAAATACCCAGGTATTGGGTATTTTGGCCTGTACAAGGGGATATGAAAAAATGGGCTTGCCTCTGAACTAGTACTTGCAGCTACACTAATGTTTTTAAACATTGCCTTATTATTTATGAAACCCTCTACACTTCTATATCCTTATTCCTGCTATCTCTAGACCGGTGTTGTCAGACCCCTCAGCTTCCTAGTGGGATTTTCTGGCTTCATCTTGCTAAAGGCTTCATCCAAGGAAGGGATGCAGCCACGGTCTCTGGGGCCCTGGACCCCCCCCCCATAGTAGCGCCTCCATGCAATCTAGTCTGCCTCTTTCCGATTCACAGTCGCCTTTGAGATCCGGACGGTTTTCGCCTACCCTTGGATACCGAATGCGAATTCGTGGTCATTCCAAGACCACATAAACTACCTATAATACCTACCCTATACCTCTTCTCCTGAACATAGTGCACTGATACCTACCAGATATGGATGGATTCAGATAGCTCAATAGTAAGACCCGTCACCAAGCAATCGTCCAGGTCATAGACTATTCAACTTTCTCTCCGCACCATGGATGGGACAACTAGACCTCCTCGTGACGACCCGACAGCTGTATCACTGAAAGATTGAGCAGGCAGGATTAGAGCTAAGGTCTCATTTAAAAATTGTTTAGTTCTCTTTTTTGGTATTGCTCTCATACATGATAAGAGTGGATCTGAATTAAAAAGTAATCCATCCAAAATGTATAAGTTACACGATTCTCTTGAAAATTATCTGGCGAAATTTGTCCGGCATAATCTAAAATATTTATTACAAGCCTGTGCAGCTTCTTCAGAAAGCTGTCCTGCGAGAAGGAGTGCACTTGTTATTACTGTCACACCATGTTTAAGAATTTTGTCAAAATTTGAAGTCATCGGGTTCCAATTTGGCCGTATCCATCGCATGCCCAGAAATCTATTTCAATTCTATGTCCAATTGATATAGCTTATTGTTATTATTATATATTAAAACATTAATTTTTCAGAAATTCTTGAAAAATTAACGACTGATCAAAACACATTGATTTGCATCTGAAAGCAATATCAACGCTCACTTCGTAAAAAAACTTCTTCGGGACTCATCGGGAAGTATAACAAATGCTTAATCGAATATTTAAATTTTCAATAAAAATTGGCAAAGAATAAACGGTATATTTCCTTTCGCCCTATCTCATATTTTAAATAAGGTGTTTCATGTTGATATATACCAGGCATTTTACAATCCATAATTATTAAATAACAGTAATAGTTATGAACACGGAAAATTAGTACTGAAATGTGCAATCAGAAACTCAATTTTTATATTAGAGAAAATCAAGCAAGTATGAACTGGTTTGGCTCACCCTGGATCACCTTGTTATACCATATCATGTTCCCCCCAGTAACGGCAACGTTTTTCCTATATCTACTGTGATTGGGAAAAGTTACTTTAGATCGGAGAAATATCCCTATGTGTGGCGTAGGAAGGAGAGAGGCATCCGCATGCCTACACAGAATACCTGCTGTCCGACCTCACTCTTCTTGTTTTCCTAACGGCGCTCACTTCCCAGTCCGTCGTCAGCTCTCGGCTACTCAGCGGCTATCTGTTCTTGAAGGTTCTCAGGAGCCTGTCGAGACAAAGAAGAAAGTGAAAGGTGTGAGGCGTCGCCGCCATCTGTGAACATTCTACCTACCACTCTGCCCATGGCGGGTTAGGAAATTGAGTGTGGAACCGCACAATCACTGTCGGGTGAAAGCTGAATAAAAACAATGGTGCTAGAGGAGATTTAGTTAACATAAAAAGCAAATAGTTGAGACAAGAAGAAAATTAATTATGTTCAAAATGAAATTTAAACTAGAAGAAAAGCACTTTCCTTTTCCTTGCGTAATAAGTCCAATATTATGTATTATAGCCAATATTATATAGAAAGGTGCTTTTAAAAAAAATAGATTGATTAGTAGATATAAAGAGAGACTTTATTTATACCGAAGTGGTGCTGTGCAGCTATATTAGATTGTTATAACACAATACACTAATCAAGTATCACACAAACAGGTTTTTTAATTGAAAAATGTTGTAAAAAAATCATATTACGTGAAAAACTTAATGATAATAATAATCTAGTTGGGATAAACGCGATGATGACTCCAAGATAATCAAGCGTTCTAGTTGAGAATAATGAATAGTGAATACTTATAATAAAAGTAAACTTTTTAAAATCTTTAAATAAAATCTGGACATACAGAACGATTTTTATTGAACAATTTAATTAACATAAAAATCAACCGGTTTTGTGATATTATGTTAAATGAATATTATTAGATACTATTTAGCCAATGAGACCTAAATAACTATTTTGTAGATATGCAGCGTACACAAAAAGTATTTCATAAATAAAAGATTTCCGATCTTAACTATTGTTTGTTTATGTTTACTTTCCAGATACCATACGATTTCTGAAATAATTTATTCCACTAGCTGAAAAGTCAATTTTAAATAATCAAAATGGATTAACAAATAAGTGAAGTATTTTTGTTCGAAAATAAAGATTAGATTTTTTACTATCGTTTTATAAGCTAAAACTTATCGCTTATAGCTTAGAAACTCACGCGCCATTCCGTCAGTATCTCTTGTTACTATATCTCTACTTTCGACCATCTTTATTTTGTTGAGTTTTGAAATTCTTTTGCTATTTCCGTCCTTAATATATTCTAAACCATGAATCAAAAATCATAATATTAAATCTTCAAGTGCACAGAACCTTAATAAGAGCGAATTTCCATGTTTGTCGAATTTAACGAATACGTTAGTTACTCACATCAATAAAAATCAGGGTTTTAGTTGATGGAAAGGTATAAATCCACCCCCTGAACTATTCATTAAGTTCAATTCTAGCCAGTATTGTAAATTATACATATATATTTATATATTTTTGTTCCCTTTAAAACAATACTATGAATTAATGATATGTACTTTCTGAGACGTCAAGTTTGGTTACTTCGGTGCTTGAAAAATAGTTATTTTTATTTACCATCAATAATTAGACCAACCAGTTATCAAAGTGATAATCTCCAAACAATGTTCCCATCGAAATGCAAAATAAAACTATGATATGTTTTGACTATTGACCGCAAGGAAATATATCCAATGATAATACCCTCTACACCTTTTCAGCAGGAGATTCCTTCCCACCTTGGCTCGAGTTAGATAACCTGGGCACCCCCACCCCACACATAAAGCATGAATTCAGAATTCATTGTGAAATCCATTCACAAAGTCTGTGGTATGTTGAAATGCCTATTTTGTTCAAACTTATTTTTTCTAACCGAGCCCCTATCCAACAGATTTTGCTCACTTTAATAAATGTCTTGTTACTCTTATAACAGTGTCTTATTTGTGTAAACCAATTTCACGGGTAGGTAAACCAGAAAAAGGAAAGCGAAGTGAAGTGGTTGCACTAGAAAGTTAGGTGACGTGGCAGGAAGGATGAGGGAAGTAAACGAGAAGAAAATCCTGGGACATTCTTTTTCTTCGGCTTTTAAATCCCTGCTATTTTGACACAGGTTTCACCATATGCCGTTACTTTCTTATGTATGACTCTTAGCAGGCAACCGAGAGGAGAATTGTACCACTTAGTAATTTTCGTTAGATCGCGCTTAGTTGCAATAGAAACACTTCTAGTTTTGTAATATTAGTGATTTTATGTATGTGAAAAAATAACAAGCTCAGCAAATGCCCCATATGCAAGGCCTGAATTATCGAAGTATATTTCTTCAAGAATGAATAATTTAAGATTAAATATGAAATTTGAGCCCTGTTCATTGCCGTATTCAACATTAAATGATTTAACCAAATTATATAATAAAACATTAACACTTCAACATGAATGGCTAATTTAAATATTACTATTTGTATACCTCTTAGCATGCTACCACTACGTATGTACCACGTAAGGCGCACAGTTTCCCCCAGTATGGGTACATTCATGTTACATTTATATTTGAATTTATTTCTACGTTAATTTTTAGTTTATTCTAAACCCTAAGAAAAGAAGAAAACTTTTAATCTTCAATAGTTTCAGTAATAGACTTTACGTCTTTGTTATATAAAATGCAACTACATTAAATGTCATTTCTTTAGCTTTATACGACTCATTTCCTTATTTGGATCAATAAAATTAATGATTTTTTTTTTTTTATTATTTGTTCCGGCATTTGTGCACCGCGGCCTCAGTGAGACCTATTGTGCGCCGTCCATGTCCCTGTCCTATATATGTGACAGGCCCACGGCCTTTGCAAATCTGAGGATACTGAATGGATCGATCAGTTCACATAGTTTGGGGTCTACAATGCGATCACTACCAAAGTGAAGGTATCGCCTTCTAGCTAGGTTGTTATCACAGTCACATATTACATGGCGTGCCGTTTCTCCCTCTTTCTTGCAGAATCTGCAGATTGGTGATCCAACTATCCCCAAATTAAAGAGGTGTTTGTTTAACCGACAGTGACCTGTATAGAGTCCTGTCACACTTTTGAGTGTCCACCTGTCCATTGATAGAAGTGCTGAGCTTCTTCTCTTACAGGGTCCATTAAGAAACAGTTTCGAGTGTTCCTGTTTCTTAGTTTCTCTCCAAGAGAGTCTTGCCCTGTCCTCTAAAGCTAATTTTATACGCCTTTTAGCGTAGCTGAGGCTGATACCACATATGGGTTCAGGTGCAAGAGGTGTCTGTTCTGAGCCCACCCTTGCAAGGCCATCTGCCTTCTCATTGCCTGTGATGCCTGTGTGTCCTGGCACCCAGTCGATTCTAACCTTATTGGCTAGCGAGAGTGTGTTTAGGTTGTTTTTACACTCCTCAGCCAAATAAGATCTGGTCGTATAGCTTCTCAGGGCGCCAATTGCTGCCTGGCTATCCGTGAAAATTGTGATCAGTCTGTTTCTTACACCCTCCCCAATTAAGGTTTGGGTACAGACATTGATCGCCATCACTTCGGCCTGAAAGACCGAGGTGTGTCTACCTAAAGGAATAGAAATCCCAGATTCTGGTTTATCTTTCCTCCATATGCCGGCCCCTGATCCGTTTTAAAAAAAATGCTATTAATGATTACTTTGAAAGAAGACTTCAAAATATCTAAAAGCTCAAACATTAAATTTCTTTGAATTTATTTCTACGTTAGTTTTTAATTTATTCTGATCCCTAAAAAAAAGAAGAGAACTTTTTATCTTGAATAGTTTTAGTAATAGTCTTTATGTCTTTGTTATATCAAATGCATAGTTTCCACAGTATGGGTACATTCGTACAGTCGTGCATGAATAGAACAGGAATATTAGTGACCTCCACCAAACGCAACATGTTTCACTAAACTTAGAATCTCACTATTAGCATTCTCCGTACTCTTTTTCGGGCACCCGGGCTGTATAGGGCAACTCCGGTCTCAATCAAGAAGAATGAGTGTTAGAACAGCAAGCAGGCTGTGGGGTGTCCCCTTGAGTGATGTGGCCTCAGTCGTATTAGTGTTAAGCCACTCTCCCCTAGTTCCCATTTTAAAATTTCAGTTAAGGATTGTGGGCGATTACACTGTGAAAAAGTTAAATCGAGAGTGATTTACAATGGCAGCCTGAAGATTTTAACCATTTCTAATTAAAGTCTGTAATTCCTCTGGTTTGATAATTCTTAGCCAAAGAAATAACATAGTGACAAGGCAGACAACTCCTGTGTATAGATTCTTTCTAACTGATCCATCCCTGTCAAGCCGCTAGTCTATTCAATCTACTAGTCTACTGTTTAGTTGGTCTCCAAGTGCCTTCGAACGACAATCTTTCTAAGCAGAGAGACGACGAGGTATTCAATTTTTTTTCAGGAATAATGGTGACCTCCACCAAACGCAACATGTTTCACTAAACTCAGAATCTCACTATTAGCCTTCTCCATACTCATTTTCGGGCACCCGGGCTGTACAGGGCAACTCCGGTCTCAATCAAGAAGAACAGCAAGCAAACTGTTCCAAGAAGGAAATTCCATTTTCCTTAAGTCTATTCAAATTTTCCACGGTTCCTATTCAACCTAACCTATTCAAATATACAAAAGTCTTTAAGTATTCAGTACGAATCCGATCGCATCTTTGTGAAGAACAATTCATTTTCCTTAATACGTATAAGTGCTATCGCGCATAGATGATTGTCATAATAATTATTGTTTGCTTTTTTTAGCAACAAGACAAATTTCAAAGAAACTTTTACAGCCAATCAGCTAAATATTCGACAAACGTTTGTAAAACGGTTCGTCAAAAGGATATGTTTATGGTAAGTTGTTAAATGTTTGACCCCTGCCATGTGAATGTAAGGTAAAATTAAAATAAGAATAGGGTAATAGATAGAGATGGTATATGTGGGACAGGGGCTGAATTTCTTGATCCGTCAATATAAGTAAATGCCCACAGTTCGCTTAACATAGCAGAGTAACCCATCTTTGAGAACATTTCAATCATCTATCTAAAAAAAACCCAAATAACACAGTATATCCAAGTGCGTAGCTCAATTTAACGGTCAGGTAAAGTAACACACGAAAATTTCTTTGTTGAATTCGTTTCATTGTGTTTTTAAAGTTAGTAAATTGATGAGAACGACCCGACAAGAGCTTTCCCATGCAAGATTTCTGAGAAATTATTTCACAGATCTTTAGGTGGGGGCTAATTTAGTGGGGTTAATAAACGTTCACAAGTACAGAAGATCGAATTTATCCAAGCTTTTAATTAATAAACAAATTAATAGTACTAGTAGATGATCAGTTAAAGTGACATTTCACTGTAGGCATAGTCAAAGGACAGGAAATGAGACCAGTGAGTACACTTAGCCCTGCTAGCTATCAACTGACAGACGGCTGCTTATTAGCTCTGACGAATTTATACGACTCATTTCTTTATTTGCATCAATAAAATTACCGACTATTTTGAAAGTATACATCAAAATATCTAAAAGCTCAAAACATTAAATTTCTTTCTACGTTAATTTTTAGTTAATCTAAACCCTAAGAAAAGAAGCGAACTTTTAATCTTGAATAGTTTCAATATGTAAATATTCAGCGTAATCCGTAGAGAGGAAATTTCAGATGGATTAGATTATTTTTAAGACCACACAGACAGATGGACGAATGACTTGTTTAAAAGTAAAGCTTCTTCCATTGGGCACAGCTTTCTTTTTTCTTTTCGCTAAGTACAGACTGTACACATTAAAGTGATGAAAGCAGTGTGGTGAAATCCTAAGGTAAGAAAAAATTGAGTTACTCATGTCTGTAGATGGGAACCTTGAAGTGCACACTTTCACCGGTTTTGTACTTCATTGGAAAAAACGAAGAAAACTCAAGTTGAAAGGCTGGATTTGAAAGAAATCTCCAGACTTTATTCGTTCATCATTTAATAACTTTTTTAATCACGCAAGCATATTTCAATACTGTTTCTGCACTTTGTAATTTATTATAATCGATCTACAAACGTTTGGGGCAGTAGAAATATTAAATAAAAAACGGTAATCCTACTACTGATCAATTGATCAAAACATATATATAAAAATTACTTGACATTCTAAATACTATTTGGTTAATTTACCTCAAAAACAAAAAAGGCCAAGTAACCCAGACATATTAACTGTTCAATAAGTGAAACATGTTTTTCCTCATTGAAATATACGCTCCATACGAAATTAAATCACCAGAAAAATAAAAATATATAACACTAAATCAATAACAAAACATATCACACACTTGAATATGTAGTTCATAAACAATTTCTCTCTCTCTCTCTCTCTCTCTCTCTCTCTCTCTCTCTCTCTCTCTCTCTCTCTCTCTCTCTCTCTCTCTCTCTCTCTCTCTCTCTCTCTCTCTCTCTCTCTCTCTCTCTCTCTCTCTCTCTCTCTCTCTCTCTCTCTCTCTCTCTCTCTCTCTCTCTCTCTCTCTCTCTCTCTCTCTCTCTCTCTCTCTCTCTCTCTCTCTCTCTCTCTCTCTCTCTCTCTCGCTCTCTCCCCTTTCTCCCGCGAGCGAGGTTGATAAATATGGTTGTAGTAGCGGTAGAGAATGGATATGGCAGGGGAAAGAGAACGGCAACGCTGCAGGCACCGTTAGAGAAACCTTTTCTTGCCAGGAATTTGTTTCCTGGCCCACTTCTACCCTCCGCTCCCATGGCCTTCTAGTAATCTACCTACGACTGATGAGCACTGTTCTCCAGGCCATTCTTATGTACATTGCAATGGAAAATGTAAGGATTGGATTTCATTTCCAGTTTCCAGGACATTTCGTAATAATATTACAGTAAATCACCACCACATTATAATTAACCAGGACGTCAATCTGAAATTTGATACCCAACTTAATATTTAGTTTTTAATAATATGTGATTAATAATTCATCCCCTTCGTTATTTGTTATAAATTTGCTTTTATTTGTAGCATCTTGTGGGGTATCATTTAAGACTGTCAAGCTAATTGCCATGTATGTAACTTGGGTTGCTAAAAACGGCGAATATACTTTTTGTTATGTATAATTAAAACTAATTGACTATTTAATATAATTGAAACCCTTATATCATGTAACCATTATTGTAACCTTGTTGTAACCTTTATATATATATATACTTCATGTTCTCGCTCCAAGCCATGTGTACGTTTTTCAATTATTTTATTACCCGTTTTTACCCATGATTTATCTAAACATATCAATTGGCGACGAGAAAAAACTGATTAAACTATCCAAGTTTCAAGTTCGCGACGTGTTACACGGACATTGCCGGTAGTTCGTATTCCTTGTATACGCGGTAAGTCGTAATTTTTACCGCGAGTGCTTTTCCGTAGTACTTTTTCGCTGTTTTATCGGTTTTCTGTTTTATTTATCGTTCGGATTAATTATCAAAATCATCAAGAATGGATGCACAACAATTTCAAGAATTCATGGGTGTGCTTACTTTCTAAGCTCTCAAACATCAAGTAAACAAGACCCCAAGTCAGACACGAACATCCTCGCGAATGTGAGTTTTGAGTGACACGTTTCACGAGTTTGTATTACCACCCTGTCACAAAATAAAAAACCTAGTTACGCATCATCTGCAAATGCAATTTTTCACGTCAACGCTGAACATCAATACGGCATTTCATATCTTGTAGGCCTTTTCGAAGTGAACCCCTACTCCGATAAATATATCGTCACCTTCCAAATCAATGGAAAACCCCAGCTCATGGAGGTCGATTCAGGAGCAAGATTTTCTCTCCTAAACGAGGATGATTTTAGGAAATTGAATTTGGGACTAGAAATCCAACCAACAAATACCATTTTTCGAGCGTACTCAGGCAACGAAATTCTTCCGAGAGGAAAAGTTGAGGTAACAGCCACATATAAAGGTAGAAATGCGTGTGGTGACCTGTATATTGTTCCGTCTGGCCATACAGCATTGCTTGGGCGTCAATGGATTAGAGATTTAATGATTGAATTGAGAGAATTTGATACCACCAAAAACCATAAGTCAAGTGTACTTGCGGTGGGCTGTGTCGCTGCGCCTGGCGAGATAGTAGCTGAGTTCCCAACTGTCTTTGCCGAGGAAGTTGGTTGCATTCCAGATTATGAAGTTAAGCTGTAGCTACGACAAGGGGCAAAACCTAGTTTCACAAGAGAGCGCCATTTACCTTATGCTCTACGAGAACGTGTTGAAAAAGAATTGGATTCCCTCGAAGCTGCTGGAATAATTTCACCGGTTACAACGAGTGATTGGGGATCACCATTAGTTGTTATCCCAAAAGCAGATGGCGGTGTACGCTTGTGCGTTGATTATAAATCAGGTGTCAATGAAAGATTAATTTCAGCTAACTTTCCTATACGAAAAATAGAAGATGTGTTACACAGTCTACGCAATTCAAGGTATTTTTGTAAAATTGATTTATATAAGGCGTACTTGCATGTAAAAGTCTGTCCAGATAGTGCGGTGATCCAAACCATAGCAACACACCGTGGCATGTATAGAATGAACCGCCTCAGTTTTGGCATCAAGTCTGCACCAGCCGAGTTCAATCGCATAATGTCTCAAGTTCTTCAGGGGTTGCCAAAATCAGAAGCATATTTTGACGACATAATATGCCATGGAGCAACTTTGGAAGAATGTACTCAAAATTTGCGCGCCTGCCTCAAACGTCTTGCTGACCACGACCTACATGTCAACCAAAGTAAGTGTTCTTTCTTTGAAGAAAAAATTGAGTACCTAGGTCATGTTGTGGAGCACAACCAGATTCGAAAATCCCCTGAAAAAGTTCGAGCTGTCAACAATATGCCACGCCCTAAAGATGCTGACGGAGTTCGTAGATTTCTGGGACTTCTTACATATTACTCACGATTCATTCCACAATTTTCAGCCTTGTCATTCCCCCTCCGCAGGTTGTTGCGGAATAATCAACGATTTTCATGGACGAGTGATTGTGAAGCCTCCTTTTTGAAATTAAAGGCAGAGCTTTGTAGTGACCGCGTTCTGATTCCATTTGACCCTACTTTACCAGTCATGCTTACATGCGATGCAAGCCCAGATGGCGTTGCAGCAGTTCTAAGCCACCCCGTAGATGATGCTGAAAGACCTATTGCCTATGCTTTCCGCTCACTCTCATCTTCAGAAGCTAATTATAGCCAGCTAGACAGGGAAGCTCTTGCTATTATTTTTGGTGTAAATCATTTTTATGATTATGTTTTTGGCAAACAGTTCACCCTAGTAACTGACAATCAACCACTATCAAGAATTTTTCAGCATAATAAACAATTGCCACGCATGACAAGCGCACGATTGTTGCGATACGCCTCATTTCTGTCAGGATTTCATTATAAAGTAAAATTCAAATCTGGCGAAGAAAATAAAAATGTTGATTGCCTTTCACGAGCTCCTCCTGCTCATGCTATCCATACATCAACTGACACCTTGATGGGAGAAGAAGTTCACCAAATTTTTTCTGAACAAATTGTTCATATCTCAAGCAATAAAGTTACATTTGAGACTATTCAAGAGGAAACCAAGAAGGATCCGGAACTCAAGAAAATCATTGAGTCACTAAAAAACGACTGCGTAAACTCAAAATTTACACTGCATGAAGATGTCATCTTCCGCCAAGATAGTATTGTCATCCCTACATCACTTCGAAGTCAAGTTATATCAGAACATCTAGGGATCATGAAAATTAAACAATTAGCCCGAAAATATGTTTACTGGCCTGGAATTGACATTCAGATTGAGCGATTTGTCAAGAGTTGTGAGCAGTGCGCCCTTACAAGATCGGCTCCACCAAAAGTACCAGTTCGCCCTTGGGATGAACCATCCGAGAATTGGGAACGAGTCCATATAGATTATGCTGGACCGTTCCAGGGCCATTATTTCCTTGTTTGCATGGATGCTAAGTCAAAATGGGCGGAAGTTGAACCTATCAAAGAAGCACCTACCACGTCCTCAACCATAAATCTTCTCAGAAAGATTTTTTCAACGCATGGATTCCCAAATCAGCTTGTTTCAGATAACGCTAGCATTTTCCAGAGCGAAGAGTTTCATCTTTTTTGCCGCACAAACAGAATTTTTCAAAAATTTATAGCCCCTGGCCATCCAGCAACTAATGGCCTTGCTGAACGCAATGTGCGGACACTTAAGGATAAGTTGCAGGCCTTGTCAAATGACGATACCCCTATACCAGAAAAAGTCACAAATATCCTATTTCATTACAGATAAACCTCCTTGCTAATGGCTCCTCACCTGCTGAGTTATATTTGAAAAGAAAACTCCGAATCCGCCTGGATGCCTTGTTACCAACCAAACCACACTCTTCTCAGTCAACGCGAGTTACCAGAAGATTTTTTCATGTGGGGGAGAGAATGCAAATCCGTGTCTTCAAAAATAACAAGCCAAAGTGGGAGTTTGGTGAGGTGACGCAAAGGTTGGGTCAACAACATTACCTTGTCCGCCTGGACGAATCAAGGAGAATTTTCAAGCGTCACATAAATCAACTGAGAAACACCCTTGTACAAGCAAAAAAGATAATGTTTCATTTGGCCCTTCTCAGTCTTATGAAATTCCTCGAGCTCCAAGTCCACCTCAGGAACCTCATGATCTTCCAGATTCATCTTCAACCGAGCCTTTTCTTCAGACTCCTCTATGTCCCATCAACAGACCTGTTCGTCAGAGAAGACTCCCAGAAAGGTTTCGAGATCCTAACATATCACTTCAGTATTGATGTCCCCTCACAAGATACATACTTTTTGATTCTTGGTACTATTTCAATGTTAATAATTCTTGAATAGTGGGGGAGACTGTTATGTATAATTAAAACTAATTGACTATTTAATATAATTGAAACCCTTATATCATGTAACCATTATTGTAACCTTGTTGTAACCTTTATATATAAGTTAATGTTTATTGAATTACAAGCTAAGAAAGGTTGGTAATAAGAACACGTAGAACGTTATAACAAGACTGCTTTATTTAGACCAAGATACCTCTATCTATAGGTATTACCTGTAAACATATACAGATAACATATGTTTGGGGATTAAGGCTGGGCACTAGCGGCGCCTGGACTTAACTCCCCCCCACCAGTTTACGAACACCCATTCGCAAACTTTAAAGTCCAACACTCGGACGTCTTAGTCCATTCAAATAATGCTCCGCTAATGTTACAAAGGAGCAAAGGCCAGCCCCGCCCGTACACAGCCTGTAATCCCTCACATCTAATCCTATAAAACGTAAAAACCAACTGTCACTTGTAAACAAAAAGCATAAAAGAAAACTTTGACTTTTAAAAAAAACAATACTTCTGTGGGAAAAATCACATAACTATAACTATTTACAATGTTCCTTGCGTGTATGCTGCGAGGACACTCCAGCTCATTCCTGATCTACAACCTCCCCCCCTGGTGGAAGCTTTAACTGTTCTATGTGGACATTTCGCCGCTTCTTAGGGGGTCGTATACTCTCAATTGTCACGACGTTGTGTTCCCTAATCACGACCACTTTAAATGGGCCCTCATATCGCACCAGCTCTTTGCTCCTATTTGACCCTAGTTTTTTATAGACGATAGTCCCGATTTTAAGTTCCCCCATTCGATCCCGGACTTTGAGGTTTTCCCGTTCCACTCGTCTCGCTTTGTCCCTCGTTATCCTTTCTCTGACTTTGTCGCAAATTTTCCTCAAACCGACAGTATTACTCGCCATTTTCTCCGCCATTCCCTTGTCTGCTACCGTCTCTGCCCCATTTCTCCGTCTTTCGCGCAGCCCAAAGAGGATCTCGAACGGGGAGAACCCCGTCGCGGTGTGGATCGAATGATTGTAAGCGGCCACCGCCTTCGGCATTGCCTCATTCGCCGGCAGACCCTTTTCCGCGTGATATACCCGCAGGTGGTCACTCAGGGTGCTGTGCAATCTTTCTATCCCTCCTCTACTCTTAGGGTGCCCTGGGGTATTAAGATGCCAAGAGACATCGAGAGTCTTCATTTCTTTTCGGATGTTGGCATTGTCAAATTCTCTGCCCCCATCCGACGAGATCCGGTCTGGTACTCCGTAAAACTGGAACCAGGTATTTAATGCCAGCATTACCGCGTCTGATGACCGATCTTGCACCGGGTGCGCCATGGCCACTTTGCTAAAGCTGTCGATTGTGGTAACCCACTTATACCCCCTCCAAGTGAAGGTATCCACTTGTAAGTCACTCAACGGTGTCTCGGCGGTGGGCGATTCTTCTTGTCGCCCCCGTGGCGGATGTCTGTCATACTTCGTAGTGAGACAAACTGCACATGCCCCTATCATTTCTTGTATGCTCTTTTTCATTCCCCACCAAAAGTACCTCCGCCGCAACGCTTGCAACGTTTCCTGAACTCCACGGTGGTTCGTTTTTCCTTGGTGATAGGCCAGCGTCACTTCCAGCTGCTGTTCTCTGTCTTTGAGTGTCTCCACCATCGACGTGCACCGAATAAATATCCTATCCACTCCAAGTTGTTCCGTTCGCCAGAGTCTACGAATTTTCTCCCAAATAGTGGCATTCCCTACAAATACATGATGGGTCTTTCCGGGTTCCGAGGCATCTTTCAATGCACGGCAAATTTGGTCGTTCCTAACCCCTGGTGGCGACCAAATCGTCGCGATTTTACTTCTCCCATAACTGTCATATGCGATATGCAGCCGCCCTGAGGTCTTGGATTTCCAAATGATCTGCCGTCTTTTGTCGTTCACGATCCCTTCTGTTACTTCCATTTCAACAGGTCTTTCGGCGGCGGAACCTTCCTCTTCAAGGGTTTCCTCACCTTCGCTATCTCCTCGCGTACCGAGGCTTCCATCCTCCCCGGGTGTCCATTCCCGGAGAAACTGTTGGATTTCCCCGGATGGTTCCCCTTCTTCCAATGCATTCACAGTAATGGCTCTGGACAGCCAGTCTGCCACTACGTTCTCTTTCCCGGGTTTATATATGATCTCCATATTGTACTGGGACAAAAACTCTTTCCACCTCGTGACCCGCGCCGAGGACTCCTTTAACTTTCCTACCCATTGTAGGGGTCTGTGGTCGGTTTGAACACGGAATTTTCTGCCAAAGACATATGGGCGGAAATGGTCTATAGCCCAGACGATACCTAGGAGCTCTCTCTCTAGAGCACTATACCGCGCTTCCGTTTCTGTGAGCCGTCGACTAGCGTACGCCACCGGGCGCTCCCCACCGTCTCTCTCCTGCGACAACACTGCCCCCAGTGCGTATTCGCTGGCATCAGTGGTGATTGTGAAGGGATGTTGGAAATCGGGAAATGCTAATATTGGTTCCTCTTGTAAGCTAGACATACATTTCCGGATGTTCTGCTCCATGATTGGGGTAATTACCACCCTCGCTCCCTTTCGCAGTAAATTATTAATAGGCACCAGGTATGCCGCCATGTCCGGCACAAATCTTCTGTAATAATTAAGCGTCCCCAGAAGTCGACGGATCCCCTTTACGTCTGTGGGCACCACCATCCTTCTAATCGCCTCGACCTTCGTAGAGTCTGGCTTAACCCCCTCCTGTGAGATGGTGTGGCCCAAAAAATTGATTTTTTTCTTCCCCAACAGAGACTTCTCCATGGACAAATTTAATCCGAATTCGCGGACTCTTTGAAATACACTTCTTAGGTGCTCAACGTGCTCTGCCTCCTTTCTGCTGAAAACTAACAGATCTTCCATGTAGACCTGGCATACCGCTTCGTCTATTCCCCTTAAAAATTCATCCATTAGGCGTTGAAAGGTAATCGGGGCGTTTTTCAGTCCAAATGGCATCCTGGTAAATTGATAATGCCCCCTCTCAAATGTAAAGGCCGTTTTGTCTTGGTCGTTCGCACTCATCTTGATCTGGTGATAGCCTGCCTTTAGATCTAGGGTACTAAATATTGTCGCCCCGTTCAATCTGTCTAATATGTCCTCGAATCGGGGAATAGGATACTTCTCGTCCGTCGTGTTCTCGTTTAACTTCCGATAATCGATAACTACCCTGTATTTCTCCGTCTCGTCCCCAGGTCTATTTTTCTTCCTCACTGCCCATAGAGGACTGTTATATGGCGAAGTGCTATCAATTATAATCCCTTGCCGTTTGAGACTCTCTAGCTCCTCTCTAATATGCCTACGTAGTGCCTGCGGATATCGTCTCTCTTTCACGTATGTGACGCGTTCTTTCTTTAACTGGATCTCGTGGACCGTCTTCCCAGTCGCTCCTAGCGTGTCTCCCTCTACGTAAAAAATATCCTCAAACTCCCTCTGTAGGCCTTCCCTCCACCCCTCTATTTTATTAACCGCCCCTATCCGCGCTCTTCCGTCCCATATAGTCCCTTGACATTTATATTCCACTTTCCCCAACTTAATGTTCCATTTTTCCCCGATATTCTCCACACGCGCACCTACCTTCCCCAACATGTCGCACCCAACTATCACCTGGTACTCCCGCGGCATGTTTCCTACGATATGTATCTTTAGATCTCCCCCTTTCTTCGCCCACCTATTTAGCCCTATGACTAACTCTCCCACTACCTCGCAAGGGCCTCCCAGGGTGATTAAACTACAATTACATACCTGAATCTGGAGTGCCCTCTCTCCGCCATACAGCCTCTCCAGCGCTCCGCGGGACATGATGGTGTTGGTGCTTCCCGTGTCCACCAGACACATCTCTCCTCCTTTGACCCTAATTATTGGCAACGCACACATCCTCTCCCGAATTGCATTACATCTCAGGATGCTGTCGCCTCTCTGCCGACACGCTCCTCAGGCTTCATCACGTTGCTCCCATCTACGTGACTCGACCTTCTGCCCTGTCTGTCTCCTGTTTCTGCTGCGCCTCGCTTCTTCTCCTTCAGTTCCCGAAGTCCCTGATGACTCATCTTCTGATGATCCACTCTCCTCATGTGTCATGCTCCGTCTCTCTCTTACTTCTTGAGTGTTTACCTCCATTGGTTCTGGTCGTTGGTATTCTCTCCTCCGGAAGATATACGGGCAATGCCTCGCGATGTGTCCTTCCTCGCCACACTCAAAACATTTTGTTCGAGGACACTGTGCCACTAAATGTCCTGCCTTCCTACATCCGTGGCATTTTCTTTCTTCCCTGGGCGGGGCATACCTCGGTCTCGTTCCTCTAAATCTTCTTTCTCCTGTCGTTCCCTTGTCTCTGCCAATAACGGACGTTTCTGGTCTCCTCCAGGTTGATTTCAGGGTCCGGGTTCTTTTGTATGCAACTCGGCTCCACTCATTGTCGACGTCTTGCACCCTCACTTCTTCCTCCTTGGCACTAGTGTCGATCATTGATTGTGCACACTCCGAGAACGAGCGCTCATCAGAGAATCCTTCCTTTCTTCCTGTCTCCTTGGCCAGTTGCACTTTTAGAATTGTGGATAAGAATCCCATTCTACCCTCCACCTCTTCTACGCTAATCGACTCTCTCATCTTCTCCGTTATCTTATTGAAACGGACTACTAACCCCGCAGCATATTGCCCGTTACTTTGTCTTGGGGACTTTGTCTCCCTAAACATTTGGAATATGTCCTCCTCGGGAGTCCATCGTCCTCCTCCGTACGCCTTCTTCATCTTAATTAATTCCCACGGGGTTTCTTCATCTGCCTGAATTTGATTCAGTATACTTCTCTTGACCCGACATATCAGGGCCGCCTTCAACGATTCCGCGTCTCTGGGATCTATTAAATTTTCTTCTGCTTTAGCTCCAATTAAAGCTGTGAGACGGTCTCCTCCTTTTAGGAAATGGTTCAGCTCACCCAGTTCCCCAGTGAATCTCTCCAGCTCCGCAACAGCCTTCCTCAGATCCTGGGTATTCATCGCTTTTACCCTCATCAGCGCGAGCGCCGTGGCATGAACTTCTGGCATAGTTCCCACTCTTCTAATATCTGCTCCCTCTACGAGATTCAAGACGGGCTGTCTCAAAACTCCTCCTTCAGTCATCTTCTCTCTTTCGCGTATAGAAGAAAAAAAAAATTACGCTCGCACTCGATAACTCTCTTTCTCCACGGTTCCCGGGTTTCGGCACCAGTTAATGTTTATTGAATTACAAGCTAAGAAAGGTTGGTAATAAGAACACGTAGAACGTTATAACAAGACTGCTTTATTTAGACCAAGATACCTCTATCTATAGGTATTACCTGTAAACATATACAGATACCATATGTTTGGGGATTAAGGCTGGGCACTAGCGGCGCCTGGACTTAACTTATATATATATATATATATATATATATATATATATATATAAGTTAATCGTCGGCGGTTAAGTGTGATAAAAATATAATAATGACAGAGGAAAAAACACCGACACACTGTGACTCCAGTAAAATACTACTTTATTCTCCTTAGTAATCCGACCTACATAGGATCATGGGTTGTTTACCTCCCATGATCGTATTAGTTTACAACATAACTTGCCTCTGGCTTTAACTCCCCCCTGCCAGTTCCTGACCATCCGTCGGGAACTGAAACTTAACACTTATGCTAATTATATACAGTTCTGACATAATAATTTCCTGCTCACCTAGAGCAGCACAACACTGTCTTATAATCATAAAAACAGAACATAACTTTATCCAATGTGGTACAAGGTTAAAACAGTAAAATAAAAAAAAATAAAAAAACATGTATCTGGCAAATGCCACCAAAAACCCAAAAGAGATGTGTGCAGGAGTGAGAAAATTAGAGTCAATTTCCTATTTGGATGGCTTCCCCACTGGAAGCTTTAACTGCTCGAGATGGACAGTTCTCCTCTTCGCGGGTTCATGAACACTCTGGATGGTCACCAAATTGTGTTCACGAATCGTGATCACCCGGAAGGGACCCTCATAACGGGACACCTCCTTACTCCTATTAGAACCGATCTTACGATATACCGTAGTGCCTATCGCAACGCACCCTTCTAGTGGTTTGACGCCCGCGTTCTCCCTCAACACCCTCCTGGATTTTTCCCCGGTAATTCTCGCGTACACCTTCCCCCATACTTTCCCCAGTTCCACGCGGTTGGTGGTGAGTTGTGCGGACGTCTCGTCTCCCACCACCGTTCTACTCGTGTCTCGGCGACGCCCACGAAGTCCGAAAAGGCTTTCAAAGGGTGAAAACCCGGTGGTCGTGTGGACAGAATGGTTATACGCAATGACCGCCCTAGGCATTGCCTCTGCCGGCTCCAACCCTTTGTCGGCATTGTAGACGCGGAGATGATCGCCCAAGGTACTGTGGAGACGCTCAATTCCTCCTCGGCTCTTTGGATGCCCTGGGGTATTGACGTGCCACATCACTTCCAGAGCCTTCATCTCTTTCCGCACGTCGGCGTTATCGAACTCCTTTCCACCATCCGACGCTATCCGATCTGGGACGCCGTAGAATTGGAACCAACGCCTCAGCGCGCCTAGCACTGCTTCCGATGACTTTTCCCGAATAGGGTATGCCATAGCCATTTTGCTAAAGAGGTCAACCACGGTGACCCACTTGTGTCCCCGCCAAGTGAAAGTATCAACTTGAAGGTTAGTAAGCGGTGTTTGCGCCGTGGGAGTCTCGACTTGTTGCCCGGTAGGTGGGTGCCTGCCATATTTGGTACGATGACAAACTTCGCACGCAGCTAGTGTTTCCTGGATTGTCTTTCGCATCCCCCACCAGAAATACTTCCGCCTCAACGCCTGAGCCGTCTCTTGTTCTCCCCTGTGGTTGGTTTTGCCCTGATGGTACGCTAGCGTGATCTCCTTCTGCGTTGGCTCATCCGGGATAGTCTCTACCATCATGGTACACCGTACAAATGTTCGGTCAACCCCAACCTGCTCCGCCCTCCAAAGGCGCTTAATTTTCTCCCATATGGTTGCGTTCCCGACATAAAGAAAATGGGTCTTCCCTGGTGTGGAAGCATCATTAAGGGCACGACTAATTTGGTCATTGTTCACCCCTGGAGCCGACCATATGGTCGTGGTGGTCGATCGTGGAGAACTATCAAGTGCTATTTTCATGGGGCCGAAGGTCTTCGTCTTCCAGACTATCTGGCGGCGCTTATCGTTTATAATTTATTCCCGCTCTTCCATGTCCGCAGGCCTGTCGTCCGTTGAGCTCCCTCCTCCTGCCGACGGTACCAAATCCGTAGACCCTGGTTCCTGTTGGTCTTCTTCTCTCTCCGGCGTCCATTCTCGCAAGAACTGCCTTCCGTCTCGGGAGGATTCCCCCTGCTCTTGTTCGAGTGCGTTGACCACCATCGCCCGGGACAGCCAGTCCGCCACGACGTTTTCCTTACCGGGCTTGTATATCACCTCCAAGTTGTATTGGCTGAGGAACTCCTTCCAACGCATGACCCTCGCCGACGACTCTTTTAATTTACCAACCCACTGTAACGGTTTGTGGTCGGTGTGCACCCGGAACCTTCTCCCGAACACGTAGGGCCGGAAATGGTCTATTGCCCAGACTATCCCTAATAATTCCCGCTCTAGCGCGCTATACCGACTTTCCGCCTCTGTGAGGCGCCTACTGGCGTACGCTACTGGACGGTCCCCTTTGCCCCCCGCCTGTGACAGAACTGCTCCCAAGGCATATTCACTGGCATCCGTCGTTATTGTGAATTGCTTTGTGAAATCCGGAAAAGCCAGTACAGGATGTTCTTGTAGTCGTGCCATGCACTTGCGCATGTTCGCCTCTATGTCGGGGGTGATGGCTACTTTTTTCCCCTTTTTGAGGAGGTTGTTAAGAGGTACTAGGTATGCTGCCATTTCTGGGACGAATCGCCTGTAGTAGTTCAGTGTTCCCATCAACCGCCGTATCCCTTTTACGTCCGACGGAACCGCCATCTTCTGGATTGCTGCTACCTTCCCGGCATCTGGTCGGACTCCTTCTTTGGATATCGTGTGCCCCAAAAAACTGATGACCTCCTGACCCAGATGGGACTTTTCCTCCGACAATTTCAGGCCGAATTGTCGCACTCGGTCAAAAACTGTCCTCAGGTGATCTACATGTTGGGCCTCGGTCGCGCTGAATACTAAGAGGTCGTCCATGTATATCTGGCAAACGGACTCATCTACTCCACGTAGCAACTCATCCATGAGCCTTTGGAATGTGATGGGTGCATTTTTCAATCCAAATGGCATCCTGGTGAACTCGTAGTGATCTCTCTCAAAATTGAAGGCTGTCTTATGTCGGTCCCTAGGATGCATCTGTATCTGGTGATACCCCGCTTTGAGATCCAGGGTGCTGAAGATCCTGGCCCCGCTCAGCCTGTCCAGAATGTCATCGAACCGTGGAATTGGGTACTTCTCGTCCACTGTATTCTCATTGAGCTTCCGGTAGTCTACTACCACTCTATACTTATCTGGGACCCCGCCTTCCACGCTCTTTTTCTTAACAGCCCATAAGGGGCTATTATATGGTGACGTGCTATCTTCGATGATCCCCTGTTTTATCAAGTTTTCCAGCTCCTCCCTAATATGGTGTCTCAGAGCCTGTGGGTATCTGCGCTCCTTCACGTAGCTTACTCGGTCCTACTTGAGCGGAATCTCATGTACTGTTTTTCCTGTGGCCCCCAATCTCTCCCCTTCCTTAAAGAAAATGTCTGTATATTCTCTCCTGAGCTCCACTCTCCAATCCTCCGCTCGCCTAATCGCCCCTACTCGCGCCCTACCGTCTCTCCCTACGTCCCTCCCTTGTCTCAGGCACCTATATGTTTTCTTACCTAAGTGAATGTCCCATTTCCCTTCCCTGTTCCTAATCCTTGCTCCAACTTTCCCCAACAGATCACACCATATGATCCCTCCGTATCCCCGGGGCATCTTTTCCACCACATGAACCCGTAATTTCTCCTCGCTACGATCCCATCTTTCCAACCCTATTATCGCTTCCCCTTCGACCCTGCAGGGGCCCCCCAGGGTGACCAAGCTACAAGAACATACCTGCATTTGAGGCATCCTCCCTCCTCCACACATGCTCTCTAGTGTCTCCCGACACATTATTGTGTTGGTACTCCCCGTATCCACTAAGCACTGCACTCCACTCGCGACTCTAATTATAGGCAGACCGCCATGTGTGCCTTTTACAATATTATTTATTAACGTGCGGTCGCCTCTCCGCTGCCACTCTTCTCAGATCTCGCGTTCTCCCCTCTCCTCCGTCGCCTGTCGTCGGCCGCTCCTCCGGGCACTGCCGCTTCCACAGCCCACTCCGCTTCCTGGCTCTTCCCTTTCGTTGTCCGTTTCGGAGATTTCCGAAGTTTCTGAAGCCTCTGACTGATGTCTCTCCCTCCTCCACACTCTCTGAGCATTGATTTCCATTGGCTCGGGACGGTTCACGTTTCTGCGTGGGCTCATATATGGACACTGTCTTGCTACGTGACCCTCCGTGCCACACTCAAAGCACCTAGTGCGTGGGCACTTAGCTACCAGGTGTCCTGTCTTCCCACACTCATAACACTTCCTGTCTTCCCTTCTCCTGGGGCGTCCCGCGTTTCCTCGGCTCCTTTCTCCCACTGCCGCCCTCTCTCTTCTACCATACTCTACCTCCTTCCTCCATGTGACCGGCGCGATTTTGGGCCTTTTATATACTACTTTCCTCCAGTCCATTTCTTCCTCGCCAACTGTAATTTCCTGCTCTCTGGCGCTGGTGTCCACCATTTCTTGAGCGCATTCTAGAAACGTGCGCTCTCTAGGTAACGCCTCCTTTCTTCCTGTTTCCTTCGCTAGCTGCACCTTCAGTATTGTAGACAAAAACGCCATCCTGCCCTCTACTTCTGCCGCGTTCAATGTCTCCCGCATCTTCTCCGTGATGCCATTGTATTGAGCCAGCAGTGTTCCGGCGAATTGCCCGTTTGTTTGTCGGTGCCTCTTCGTCTCCCGGAACATTTTAAAAATATCCTCTTCCGGGGTCCATCTTCCCCCGCCGAATGCTTTCTTCAGCCGCTCCTTCACTATGGTCCATGAGGTCTCCTCGTCAGCCTGGATCATATTCAGAATGCTCCGCTTAACTCTGCACACCAGAGCTGCTCTCAGTGAATCGGCATCTCCTTCAGTTATTAAATCCTCCGTCCGTTTTCCTTCTATCCGCATCATCAGCCGGTCACCCCCCTTAAGGAAATGATTCAGTTCCCCGGTCTCACCTGCGAATCTCTCCAGATCGGAAATGGACTTCCTCATATCCTGAGCCGTGATCGCCTGAATCTTCATCCCCGCTAATGTAGTCGCGTGAGCCGCTGCCATCGTCGTTTGAGGCAACTGAGGTATATCTGCAGCTCCACTTAGCACCGCGGGTCGTAACACTCCCTCTGGCATGTTATTAAAAACGTAAAAGAGAGGAGACGATTAAGAAAAAAAAATTAGAGAGAAAGAAAAAAAAAAACAATTACTTTCTACGCCGCCGTACGAGGTTCCCGTAATCTCCCGGGTTTCGGCACCAGTTAATCGTCGGCGGTTAAGTGTGATAAAAATATAATAATGACAGAGGAAAAAACACCGACACACTGTGACTCCAGTAAAATACTACTTTATTCTCCTTAGTAATCCGACCTACATAGGATCATGGGTTGTTTACCTCCCATGATCGTATTAGTTTACAACATAACTTGCCTCTGGCTTTAACTTGTATATTCCACGTAAGCCACAACACATATTATTATTGAGGATGAGAAGAACTTTAATTTGTTACACTGCTCAATGTGACCTTTTTTTATCGCCATTTGGTTTATTCATGACTGTCCATTATTTTTCACGGAGCTTTATTTGTAGCATCATCGGGCATTTAATGAAGCTACCATGCCACAAAAAAAGAAAAAAACAATTGTAGAAAAGATGGGAACACGATATTAATGACAGTTTCTTTACTTTTTATAGTTTTAAAAAACTAAACACAAACATACAACAAACCTATTAATCAGAAGATCGAGATATTTAATTTGAGACCCTACATAAAATTGTCGACAAATGTTGATTTTTTTCAAATAAACTATCGTTGAAAGTGTAATTAGTTAACAATTTATATCCATGAAAATAGAAATAGTCTTTATGTGCATGTTATATCAAATGCGACTACGTTAAAAGTCATTTATTTAGCTTGAACAGGATAGCAAGAAATTAGCACAGGGAGACAAACCGACCGACAAAGAGGCATAGGTAAAAACAAAAGGGTTCCATAGGGACATTAGGAAACCCTGGGTTTTGCAAAAACCCTAACCATGAAGATATCATTCATAGTCGAGTTCAAATCTACAGGCTTACGTATTTTCAAAGATTTATTTTGTCTTTCGTCCACCGATCTGAATGTACTACCTTAACAACATTAAGCTTAGCTTTGCCGTAGCAACCGATACAATTGATATAATTTTAAAAGTATATTCTACACTTTATAAGATTTAGTTAACATATGATAACGGGAAGTATGGAGTACTTGGCAAACTCAGTCCCTTATCCATCAACTGGACTTTTTAAGGTATCAAGTCTGAGACGAAGGAAGAGGCTCTACCGTACGTAATTTTGCATACATGTATGGGGCCATGTTTGTAAAATTTATTCCCTCAGTCTGAATTTTTTTAGGGTATATACCACAACACCTCAAAATATTCTGATTAGTATTCGGTTACAATTAAACACGGAGAAATATGGACAAATAAATGTGAATATTATTGCGCCCATTTCGCCATATTTTAAGATCTCACTAATCCCAGCTTAGAAACTATTCATGATGATAGAGTTTTGATCCTCCTCCCTCCCCCCCCCCCCCCGATTGCCAAAGGCACGTTTTCGCTTGAATTGGCCAAAAGAGCGAAACGATGACGTCACAAGCGTTGACTGTCGAGCAGTTCCAACGAAAAATGTCCGTTAATTTCCCTCAAAAGAGTAATCACTTGCCAGGAGTCACTGCCAGCCGATAGGTGGTAAGTTACAGCAAAAATCCAACTTTTGAGAGATAAAGACTGCCGCCTTAAGGTCTTAGCGAACCAGCAATAGAAATGGCCTCATAACTAATGGATTAGTTAATTTACAATCATTTAATAAGTATTGAATTATACCACGCAGAGTCCCGCAACGGCCTCTCCATGTTGTTGTTTTTTAATTTGTACCTATTTTATTTTCTTTATGTAAATTTTAAAACATGTAATTTAGTCACTTTTTTTTGGCAAGGCTACTGGTAACTAGTTCTTAACTGTATTGTCATGGTTATTCTGGTATTTTGGGGGAAACGGCGCATATGGGAAAAAGTAAGTAAGAGTTTTTACTCTTTGGACCAGATGCAGGCAATGTATTGTACGTTGAAACATATGTCCTCATATAAATAAAGTAAACATACTACTCTTTTCACCAATCACTTATAATATAAATATCACAATTTCTACATGATTTAATAATTTTCAGCTTATTAGATAATTGGAAAGGAAGTAACTACTAAACATCAAATAATATCAATATGACAAGTACGTAATTCCTGAGAGCGTTACCGATTACATTTCCGAAGTGAATTGAGAAAATAATAACGTGCTGACCATTACATTAGAAATAGATTACCAGTGTATATCTAAAATCCAGCCAGTCTGTCAGGCTCAGTAATGCACTGGCCTTTCAATACACATTCCTCAAGGCCAGTACAAAGAAACGGGGAATGTACGTGACCTTCTACTAGTTCCACGATATCTAAGTAATAGACTTTTATAACATATCCATGTAAAAATATAATATATTATATATATGCATTTATAGAAGTTTGGATTTTTCCAAGCTCCATTTTTTAAAAATTAATATCTGACAAATAATTGCATCAATTATAAACTAAATTGTGTTTAGTTTAATATTCATGAAGGAAATAAATGGCCTGGAAAGAGAAGGAGCAGCATCTAAAGATGATCCATTCACTGCTTAGAGATTTACCTGATTTTACTAAATGATTAAACTACCACAAAATGAACACTTTTTTCCATCCGCTCCAATTCCAATCCGTTTTTTTTTAGACCGAAAATTAGAATAGAAAAAAAAATTACTTCAGGACTAAGTCTCTAATGAATAAAAATAACGTTCAAATTACAAATTCACAACAGGCAAATAAAAAGAACTATTAGTTCATAAAAATGACAATGTAAATTAAAATGTAGACATCTGTAGAAAAGATTATTTATCTACATCAGTTAATAAAGTCATAGATGGATATAAAAAACAATAACGAAAATATGAATAAATCTGTACATTACATTAAATATACACAAATATACATATCACATTAAATTAATACAAAAAAAAAAGGTAACATACAAACAAAATATACAATTGTAAAAAACAAGGAAGGTAAAAGCCAAACATTTGTATACATAGTAAACAACGAAATAAAAATATAAATGCAAAAATAAAGCATAAGATAATTTTATGAATAAATCGTTCCCAAACTATTATGTGCCTGTCTGGATAGTGAGGAGGTGTGGAATAGGAAGGTTTTAAAGGTTCGTAAGGATGAAGCAAGAGGAAAATTAGGAGGTAGAAAATTCCAGAGGGTAGAGGAGCGAGCTTAGAAGAGGAACGATCAAAGGAAGGATTTATATTATATTTCACAAATATTGTATCTATAGGGCAATGAGGATTGATGGTTGGAAAAGAAATGAATCAAGGAAATATGGTGCACGGAAATTAGGGAAGAGACACCCTAGTCGGCGTTGAGGTGAAAATGTGGGAGGATACAAGGAGTTGACGTGTTAGCTGGGGTGCCCAATAGCCAGAGCGATGGAATGTATTAAGAGTACCAATTGACCGAGAGGAAATCTGTGAGATATGTTGGTTCCAGGAGAGGGTTTGGTCAATGGTTATCCCTAGGTTTTTAACGGAGGGGCAGAAAGTGATAAGAGTTGGAACAGAAAAATCGGTATAGGATCTGAGGAGGAAACTGGAACCTATAACAATCGCTTTTGATAATAATAATAACAACAATAATTTGATTTGCCAAGGCATTGATCCAATCTAAATCTCCCTGAATCATTAATGCAAACGCAGCAACTGAAATGGAGGAGGAAGGATTTATAGATTAGGGAGCCATCAGCGTAAAGGTGATAGGAACAATGATAAAAATATTTAGGGAGATCTTTGATGTAGCAACCAAAAAGAAGGGAGAAATGCTGATCCCAGGGCTACACCTGAAAAAAGAGTAAAATAAGCAGATAGGGGTTGATTAGGGACAATAACTATTTGTGAACGGTTGGAGATACATTATAGAAACCAGCTGATAGAGCTATTGGAGAACGTGAGGACCAGTAGCGTTAGTGCCTGGTCTCAGTAGCGGTTATAAGGTCTGTGGGAGAGACATTTAAAATAAAAATTATTGCTACTAAACGGGGGTTCGCAAGAACTGTACGATGAGGGAGGTGGTGAAATGGTTGAGGAGGCAGATATAAAATATGAGTTCAGTTCATCAGGCGAAACTGGGAATAGCTCTTAGGACGTAGCACCAGGGAATTCACAGAGGGGCAGTTTTCGAAGGTGTTGCCATTTGGGTTTGTTAGCAAACAAACAACAATGTTTCTTAGCAACATAACTACAATCAGCTAATCTTAGTATTTTCCACTTAGAGGCCTTAA
The DNA here is from genome assembly GCA_930367205.1 of Acanthosoma haemorrhoidale. NCBI lineage: Eukaryota > Metazoa > Arthropoda > Insecta > Hemiptera > Acanthosomatidae > Acanthosoma > Acanthosoma haemorrhoidale. The sequence goes on along the minus strand of OV884009.1, from coordinate 102,611,643 downwards.
AGATAAATTAGTAAATCAGCCCACGGGCATTGTCGACCAGAGAACAGCGTAGAGCTCGTTTTAGAATTTGCTCTGGAATACCAATTTGGACTGAAAAGGAATGGAACTACGTGCTCTTTTCAGATGAGTTTACCGAAGGTCTGCTACGTTAAGTGTTCTTGTCACTATGAGAGTTTGGTGTGGGGTGGGATTTCTTCGATGGCGAACACAGAGCTCTACGATGTTCTCTGGTTTCTTAAGGTTTAAATTCACTTCAGGAACAGTTCTGCACATATTAATACTCCTCGAGTTGTACGAAGAAGTTGAGAAGTCTCAGGGTAAGTTAAAACCCGATTCCTAAGCGGGTGTGGTACAATAAACCGGTCATCTCTTGGCTCTGCCACTCGCGGCCGACCTGATCCGTGTCAGCGATTCCACAAACCTGTCTCACAGTAACGTGTAATGGCTCCCCGAACAGTAGTTTCAGGTAAACCCAATGTACGGACTGGCTTGGACTGTCTTCCAATAAAGCAACAACACGGGTGCAACCGTAAAAACTATTTTTTAAATTTAAATTAAAAAACCTTTTGCTAAATTTATACACATCAATTACACAAGAAATCTAAATAGAAATTTATGTATAAATTTGTTGAATATTTATCAGGGGTTTCCTTCATATCTATAACCACTTATCACTGCAAACGTCGTATTATTAATTAAGAGAGGATTGGAAGCCGAAATAATTCTATTAAGAAGCAAATATTTGAATTTTTTAAGTGCGTCCCATTTTCTGTGTGGCAGTAATATATTATATACTATTATTATATTTTTCTGGATCTTATTCGTTGATTAGCCGTCTCGGGCAAAGAACATCCATTTAAAAGAAAATCGTACATTTCTGAAAAATCCTATTAAAAACCCTTCGAATGATATAAAATATACAATTAGTAATTATTGGCTCTCAAAGCTTTATTGTTTTTATTCAGTTTTTCTATTGCAGTGCTTAATTTCCCCAAACCAATGGAGAAGAATCAGAATTTTTAATCTTGTACAGCTTCAGAACGCTACCTTTTTTGAAACAGGTTCAAGCGAATTTGAAAAGAAGAAGAATGTGAATGAACAATATCCAAAGATGGTAGAGTGCCCTGGAGGTTTGAGTTTCTTAAATGATTGTAAAAAAACTGCTTAGAGTATTTTATTGAAATAATCTATTATACTTTCTGGACTATTTGGTCAATCCAAAATCACCACTTATTCAACAATTAAAAAAACACAAACTGGAACTGTGGGAGTCTAGATTAGTAGGGTTGGGGGGGGGGGGGTCGTAAATCATTCAAAAAAGGTGGAAACTTTTCTAATCACTTTATTTTAAGACAAATATGAATATACTGAGTTTTCCACCTCCACTGAGGTGGGCGCTGGTGGTTACGTCAAACAATTCGGTGAAAAAAGGGGTGTGTCATCAGTTTCTTCAAAAAAATTAAAAACTATTCATCCAATTAAAGAAACTGTTTATATCAAACTTTTAGAGCATTTAACTTCTGCGTAAAATCAGTACCAATACATAAAAATTACTTCAGTTATAAGGTTACTAGCTTCTCCCGAATTTGCCCTCATTTTTTTGCTGAGTTTTCTGAAGAAAAATAAGCCTGGATACAACAATTGTCGTTTGCAAATATGGGAATGAATGTACCTACAATATTTCTTCCCTCCTACGGTGATAGATTGGATGGAAAGCGGTTCTACTTGTGACCCCCCCCCCTCCTTTTAAATGGAGGGCCCACTAGGCTCAAGCCTACCAGTCACCCCACCAGACCGTTTTTCAGTAACTGCCAAGTTACGTTTCATGGCCACTGTTGTTCTGTTTTTCATTTCGCTACTAACGTGTCCCACAAAGTAGTGCTCTAATCAATACCAACAATGTCGAACCTTTGTCCAGTTTGTACAGAAACATTTGAAGAAAGCGAGACAATAGTTAAGAAAGAAACATTGATAGAATGCATAATAATAAAAGGCAGATTGTAATTTTAGCACAATAAAGGATAATTAAAAAATAAAATTTTTAAAAACTGTTCGACTGACAAATTTTTTGTCAAGTGCCAAAAGACTAACAAAAGAGAAAAATCCATTGATGCTGCAGCAAAAGCAAGTATTAGTGGATGTGGTTGGCTGACGTAACAAATATTCAATTTCCAAAAGGACTACTTTCTGGGAAGTGAGAATGCACAAGAAGATTTTCAGAAAAAAATAAATAAAAAAACCAATAGCAAAACGTGACCGTATAAGTCTTATTACAATCAAGGAATTCAAGAGAAATGTCCTTGAAAAAGCTGCGGGAAGAGAAGACAGGTAGTGAGTCTTCGCATCCGCCATGTCAGTGACTTGATTGCAGGTAACGGTAAGTATCACAATTCTTGTTTGAGATGGCTCCTGACCAATGCTGTAGAGCTTGGCACTTCAGGAAGACCTGAGGATGAAAACCTGTCTGCTAAATCTTAACTTGTTTTTAAGCAATTGGATAAAAATCAAGATGAATGTCAGTATTCCCTACGTGAATTATTTAAAGATTTCAAAGGACTTATTCCGTCTGAAAAAAACGTGAAGAGAAGATTCATGGAAAAATATGGCGATGACAGCAGGATACAATACACAACCCAATATATGTTTTCGTAATACTGGTTACGAAATTTAGGGCGTAGGCTGGTATGGATCTCGAAAAAATTATGAACAAGAATAGCACATTCGTTCGTTAAAGCTGCTGCAGATATAATAAGAGAAGGGAGAGATTTCCAACCAATGACTACAATACAAATAGATTGGTATCAATGCTGTCGGAATGAAGGATTTGTGGTTAATCAAGCAGCAGCTGCTGCTGATACAGGTCTTCTTACAGTCTAGCTGTACTAGATTATCTTTCTTCAAATAGTGTGCTTTTGAAACCAGAGTAAGATACAAAACACTGTTATATTGGGAAGAGAGGCGGTAAAGATAGTAATGAAATGGATTCAACAAGATGGTAACACTATGGATATTTACAAATACACATGGGAGAGACATGGTATAGACACTCATGTGCAAATCAGTCCCCCAACCACTAGGTCCAAATGCAGTCCCCCCAGGCCCAGAGCAAACACCCGACCCCTGGAAACCCACTGTCATGACAATAGTACTTCTGTATACACAACAAACACCTTACAGTTCAAGCAGTTTTAAATATACATGTACCATCAAAAACAACTCCTGTTTCTTCACGCTTCCATCAGTTGTGAAACATCTTCATTATTTAGGCAAGATAAATGCTATTGAAGGATGAGAAAATTTTAGACATTGTTCAGCTGCTTATGAACTCGGATGCCCAGGAAGGAGAAATTGCAGAATCAGGGTAGACATTATTAGTCGCTATATATGGTGGAAAAGAGTTATTGGAGCATGAGGTATAATTTTTTTGCCAAATCACTGATAAAAACCAATTTCAATTAGGCTTCTGTCTCCAACACACAGTTCAGGATATTACCATTCTTTGAGATCATGCCTACAAGTTCGAACATGGAATGGAATCTCGAATAACCCATTAGATTGGCGCAAACTTTGGGGTTACTTGCAGTGACCCAAAGAACAACTAGATCCTAAATCTCTTCTCAAAACAATATCATGGAAATGCACTAAAGGTGGCAAAGTACCTGTAGGAAAGCAAGGATTCGGTGTTCCGTTCTGTGCATTAACTGCAAAGGAACATCGTGCCCTAATTCTTCACCAACCATTCACGGTGAGACTAGCGTAGATGGACAGGACAACTGCAGAAGCAATTGGAAACACTGAGTGAGGATGAAGATGCCCCAGAAGAGGGTGACGCAGAGCAAACTGCAGTGATATGCAAGTTGCATGGATAGTACCCATGCAAATCCACCAAAACGTGCAAAACTAAAGTGATACTTCAATAAGTTACTCCACTTCCCTAATATTCTACGTATAATGATTTATGTGAGATATTCTATGTATTATGTGTAATGATCTAGGTATAATAGTCTCTTGAATTGTTTTCACCATGTTCTTCATAAATGATTTTCAGTTTCTTATTATGACATAATTGTATTATTACTAGATACTTTTAGTTATTATTATTATTTTGTTCAATTTAAATTCTATAAATATAGGTTCGTAAAAAAAATTACAATGCCAGACTATTCAATGTCCTGTATACCGTTATGTTTTTACTTTTCATGTATTAGTCATTGAACGCAGAATTGAAAGCTCCACAACATTTACGAGGAGGTATTTTTTCTTCAAACAGGTACTTTCCCCGAAAAACACAATGAAAGTGAAAATCGCACTCATTAACAAAAGTTGAAAAAATGGGATAAGTAACCTTATAACCGAAGTAATATTTATATGTTTGTAATATTTCACGCAGAATTTAATCCTCTAAAATTTCTATATGAATGTTTTCATTGATTAGATGATTCGGGTTTTATTTATTTAAAAAAACTGATGAAACACCCATTTCTCATTAAATGCTCTCATTAAGCGCTCACCTCGCCGGAGGGGGAAACTCGGGATATTCATTTTTCACCTAAAATAAAGTGATTAAAAACGTTTCCACCTTTGTTTGAGTTATTCCGAAATCAACTCCTTACCTACTGGCCTAGTCTGGCAAATTGTTCAAAATGTTCTGTGTAAACACTCTTCAGTGGTCACTAATGAATTCAAGACACGGAACCGACCGAAGTTTAATATCTTTCCCATTATTATTTATAGAAAATAATAGATAAATAGCCTACTCCGGGGTGTTAGTAAATATTACTTTAAAATTACAGATAGATCGGACAGGTTTTACGACTATTAGGAAGAACAGACATTTTCGTATATCGTTCTTTTCATTAATAATTTAATTATTCATTCTTAAATAACTTCCGAGCTAATAGTAGAATGAACTCATAAATAGTAGACAGGTTTTCACGGGGTAGTTATTGCGTCTAATCAATGTAATCCGATTTGTTGTCGAATAATTGACGTATAAATTTCAGATAAACTCGCCGTTAACGACGGATGTACTACCGATAAACATGCATTACAAACTAAAGCCCAGTAAACCTATAATTGTACAATGTTAACATGATTGTAAACCAGTCTTGAACTATGTTTTACAATGAGGCAGCTTCACCTTTTTTATTCGATTTTCAGGCAAACAATTTGTTTTTTTATAATTTGTGATTTTTCAAAATATCACAAATACAACAGCATTAAACATTTCTTACAAATACATACATCGGTGATTAGGTAATCAAAACATTGTTCACAATCCCGCCGAAAAGACATATTACAGGAGTTAAACGGAAAATTCAACAATTTGATTGGACAATTTAAATTGAGTGTCATTGATTTTAAATGATTTTCTGCATGGAGCTCAATTAAAACACGACTAACCGAGGGAGATATTCTCTTCTCCAGCACACTTAATTAAATTGGGTTGCAGGAAATAACACAAAAAATAACTATTTTTCGCGTTAGCCCAATCAAATTAGATTTTATTCGGTGCAATGATCTACAACCCTAGTTCAAATAGTAATAATAATGAAGAAACATTATCAACAACTACAAAAGTTCACAAAATATTTTAATACCACAATTTTGCTCATACTTGTCATTAATTTCAAGTGTATTTAAATAGGCAATTGAATTATTATTTATATGAATAATAATTATATAAATTACTTATATTACTTCTTTTTGTGGTCTTATGATTTGTTATATATATATATATATATATATATTTATATTACTATTATATGTATAATATATAATAATAATAAATATAATTTTACAACATATTTTCACTTCATCAACCGTGCATTATTTTTGTATTTAAAACATTGGAAAACAAAGCACTAGCTAAATGAAGAAAATCTCTGTTCTATGGTTTTAAGACAATGTACAGAGAAAAGCATTTTAAGTTTACCAGTTCATACAAAATTAAATGAACCTATAAATACCTTAAAGTGAATGTCTGGCAATAATTTCCTGTAAGTATACTGTGAGTATACTTTTGGAGGAATCAATTTGATATATATCTTAAACTTTTAAAATTGTATTCATTCGTGTAAAGATTTCTTCACTTGCAAAGGTAAAAGGATACAGAGAAAGGTCACAGTAAGTCAGCACCGCCATATAAACTATTAGCGAAGAATTCTCCAAATCTTTAAATTATTTGTGATCTTTTGACTAATGATATAATTGTATTGAACTAAAAGTTACAGAATCCTTTCTTAATTGTGAAGTTCTCTCCCTGTAAGTTTTCCAAGTCAAGGTGAGCCTTAGACTGTGGCATTTTTTTTTTTTTTTTAATTGACAATCAGATATAAAATAAAGTTATGACTCAGATTGCTACAACTGGAATCGGAATATAGACATGGCCGATTCCGTAATATACTCACCCCAGCTGCTCAAAAATCAATATTAAATGATTCAGTATGATAGCGCCTTAGAATAAACCTGAAAAGATTCCTTTCAAATAGTTGCGAGGCAATCATCATTCGTCTGCCTAACTGTCGGTACAGTAACGGCCGTAAAAATCATAAAATCCATCAGACATTTTCAAAGCATATTCAATAAATCACAATTCATATGTTTTATTTAATCAGAGAGCAATTGTAGATATGCGGAAAAAAAATGAATTGTGAAAAAGGTTATCGCGTGTATATTTACTAACCTGTTTTCTTTGACTTTTTGAAGTCACAGTTCAGAAGCTACAGAGCTTCATTGTTTTCTAATAATGTGTTTATAAGAACAAATACAAGGTAACGCTAAGAGAAATTAAAAGATATTACAAAAAAATTATGTTTCGAGAGCCAATTTGGTAACCTGATTTCTATTTAATTTTTTTATGCTTATGTACCAAAATGTTTCAACAAAGTACACAAAGTATTTTTGTTCCACAACAATTTAAGAAATTCACACGCCTGTACCTACACTACCCCTAGTATTTTCCTTCTCTTCTTTATTTCGTATATATTTAAAAAATATAATTTAACTCATCATTAAGGTAATTATATTTTATTCGGTAGGGAAACAAACATTTCTGTGCCAATGATCCAATGATCGGTTTAACTACGTTAAACTTGTGTACCGTACTTTAAACTAGTAAGAAAGAATATAACTTACCAGAGACGGTTTGAAGCCATGCTGAAGTTTTGAAAAGAGTGGTGGATGGCAAGAAAAGGAAGAAGGGTATCGCCAAAATGGTAGCAGCTGCCAACAGTATAGACAAGGCTGCGAGGGCGGAAGCCAACTTGAAGAAGAGACCAGGCACAGAGGATGGGTCCCCAAGCCATCCTAGGCACTCCTCCGTGGATCCGCCGTAGAAACACATCTTCCACAGGCCAAACCTTCCAGGATACTCCGAGTCCGAAGTGTCACCCATCCACTCCGGAGTGAGGAAGGCAACCACGACGATGATAGCATAGCATATGGTGAATATGCCCCAAAGGACACCTATCGCCTTCGAGTTGCGCACGTAGTTAGTCGCGTACATGTGAGAGGAGTCGACGTATTCAACCTTGGAGCCCATCCTAACATCTAAAGAATGTACGCATTAAGAGCTAAAGCCGGCTGGGCACTGACTGGCCAGGCAGAGTTCCCAGTCTTACCTCTTGCCCCCACCCGCCAATCCTCCCCTCCAGCAATGTAAAGACATTCCACAAAATCGAGACGGTATATTAACACAACCATAGCCGTATGCATTCATGCTTACAACTTAAATAATAAATTCAACTATTTTTTTTTAATTTCTAAAGATATAAATTAAATCAATTTTGTAATAAATCAAATAAACTGCTTTCTTAACGATTTTTTTTTAAACAACAGTCAATTCAAGTCCCAACTAAAAATACTAATATGTAAAGCTCATTAAAATGATAGAAATCCTACTCAGCCTAGCAAGAAATTATTTATTTTGTAAATTCGAAGTGATGTGTCCCTTCATTATTTGCCATTGGGTTTGTTTTATATTCGTTTCCTTGAGGTATCAAACGGAACTACCGTGCAAAATTGTATTTCTATGAAAAATAATTATATGTTTCTAAATTATCTATTTTGTAAAGGGAGGGAGTTCTTATCAATATAAATCTTCCTCTCTCCAGTTTGATCAGGAGACAGACAGACCAACAGAACTTTTTTTTTCTTATACTTTCTAAGAAAATAAAGATGAAGTTGTAATAGGTTTTTATGTAAATATTTTAGTGAAGTATTTTTGATAAAAATACAGAGTATCATTTTCACAATCTTATTAAATGATTTTCCAGAAAAATAGGCGAAGACCCAGGCCAGAAATCTCGATATTACTCCACTGTCTATAACCTAATTTAAAAAAACATTAAATTTTTATATTATTAAAAAACTTTTAAAAAACGGAACTCCACTTGAATTTTATAAAATACTCCTTAAAGATTGTCGCGAGCACCCCCGGGGGGGGGGCAGATCCACTCAGCCACTTATCTTTGACGTTTGCTGGCGGCCTAGTCGACGGGCAACTTAATTCGAATTTGTTTAATGATCTTTACTGTTTAAGATCTGAGAAAATGTGCCCCGACTGTGCACTATGTTCAGGAGAAGAGGTAAAGGCAAGGTTTTATAGGTAGTTTACGTGGTACGCTGGGGGAGACGCTACTACGTAGATTTTGTAGGGCCCCAGAGACCGTCGTCTGCATGGAAGGGATCCCTTCCAAGGATGTGCTAGTTTTAGCGAGACGAAGCTGGAAAATCCCACTAGGAAGATGTGGAGTCTGACAAAGCCGGATTAAAACATAGCAAGGTTAGGAAAGAGAGGTGCAGCGGTAGTTCAATAAGAAAGCCATGGTTCGAGTAGAGCAACAAGCGCCAGTGTAGGTAGGCATGTGTTTTCTGGTCCGAGAAGATAGTAACTTCTATTTATTCGTGGTGAAGTAGTAGGCATAACAAAGTTTAAACGTGGTGATATATCGTCCTCGTGTCCTTAAAACAAGAATACATGTCCTGCTAGGTAGGGAGGTGGGAATGGAATCCGCCTGCGCTCCCGGTTGGCCTCAAGGGTGCATGGGGTTTCGTCCTCATTCTAGTCCATAACATATACAGTCGCTGTGTTTAATAGTACTAAAACCCCAATACACATCAACAAATTTCTTCCCAAGCGCAATAAAAGCATCTATGTTGTTGACGACTCTCATCATTTCTTTATATTTAGAATTTAGTATTATTTTGTATTTCTGTTTTATTTATACATATGCGCGAATTGTTTACATGCTTGGAACTAGAGTTGTACTCCTGCGCTTAGGGAGAACCCCTTCTCTCTAGCCTCATATGAAGTGTGTCCACCCGAGACAGACATAATATGAGGCTAGACATCTCAGCTTAAGTGACTCCACTTGGTCTTCATTAGTCAGTCCATGCTAGGCAGTCCTAGAGAGAGCACCTAAGCATTGGATCTCCCCTTGATCTGTGGACCAAGTCAACATATCTCGGGACATCAACATTCGGATGGACCAATTCCTGTCTGAGTTAGGAAATAACGCAAGCTGCTTGGTAAGTATCTCCAGAGATAAACGAAGCAAGCCACTCGAAACGTATCTCCGGATGGAGACTAAGTTGAACACGCAAATCACGATGACATCTTTGGGATAGATATGCTATCTAATGTACAAATATTCATTTGAATTGCCCAATAAATAAGCATTAAACTATGAAGAATTCGTTTTATTTGGTAGTTGTAATTATTTTAGTTAGTTCTTAATATGTTAGTTTTAATATTAATTGTTCTCCCCGAGTGGCCACTTTTTCTTGTACTATTATTTATTCCATGTGTAAATATATTTCATTCTGGGTTAATGGCAAATAACGTATTCAATTTGTGAACCCGCTTATATACAGTCCACAATTTTAATCTTAACTATAATTTTAATTTGTTTTCCTTTTTGATCAATCTAGCCGCTGGTTTTCAACCACCTATAATCTTCTGCATAAACAACTATTGCAAAACCTAAATCAAGAAAATGATCGTATATAAATAGGCATCAATGACCCTTGTGGAAGACATCCCCCCAAAAAAAAAAAAATTAAACGATTAAACTACTGCGTATATTTTGTCAAAATACCTCATTTTATTTGTTAGCCCATCTCAGACACTGAAAGTCATATTTCCAACGTATAAAAAAAATTGTATGGCTAAAATATTGAGTTAAGAAAACTTGCTAAAGAAATGCTCAGAATACATCGACACCAGTTTTCTCTACTGATAACTTTTATAAATTTCTGTATTTATGAAAACATGTAAAAACATAATGTATATTATAATGGTTATATTTATAAATTTGTCTTAAGGGAAGTCCTCCATACAAATGCAGTTAACTTTACAAAAACAATTTTCCACATTACTAAGTATAAACTACACTGATTTATTGCATTTACTAGTTATTTAATAATAACAGATATGTGACATTAGTTTTACAAACATACGCGTATAAAATTAAAAAAACACACTGATTTATCCGGGATCATCGAAATAAGTAGACAAATGTAGTCCGGTTGAAACAGAATATTTATTAAAAATTCACACTGTAAACGAGGTACACTATGCTGTAATACTTACCACAAAGTAAAGCAAGATGACAAGTCTCCAGTTGGGTGAAAAACAAACAGTGCCAACCTAATCACTAAAGGTTATAAAAGTTGACCACACCTTTGAAGAAGAATCATAGTCATCGTCTTGACTTTGGTCACAGTCTTGAAAGTAGGTAGAGGTCGATGTCTCTCCCTCCTTGGTTGCTGTTGTGGCAGTCCCACACTACATTGTCTTTAAGGTCATGGTGCTTTCTCGGACAGTCGGGTTGTCTGAAGTTCATCGCCTCCTGATTCTGCTTGCTTTGACTAGCACGTTTATCCATATTTGGTGCATCCTCATGGGAAGATGGCTCATCCATTGAAACAAGCTGGCCAATAAGCGTTTCAGAATACTCTGTGAGCGCAATCCCTCCGTTCTAATCTCTACCTAGAAGGTTGTCGTCACCAGGTGGTACAATTTACAGTTAAGCAAGTATGTGCTTTGTCTTGTAGAATACTGTGGTTTCTGCTTTCCCTTTACAGGGGACTAGTTCATTTCAAAAAGCTCTGATGGGTCTGATGTTTCCCTAATATTAAGCTGTTGTAGTTAGTCTTCGGGGAGAAGTGAAAATTTTGCACCGGATCCTACTTACATTTATAAGGGCTTGCCATCCAATGAAACCATAATTTTTTTAACATTTCCCAAGAAAGAGTCAGTTCGTATAAGTCAACAATTCTAGAAGTGACATGTAAAATGGCATTGCACCCACAGGCAACTGGAAAATGATCTGAGTCACTGCAATCAGATTTACAATTTACCTGTTTGGTGTTAGCATATTTTGCCAATTATTTTATGCACATTTTACTGACATGTCTCTTCGCCAAACATGTAGGAAGGGTAGTTTTTTTAGGATCAGCGTGTCAGGTGTTTCTTCTTCTATGAGTGTTTTCCACATCGGAAATACTGATTCTCGATCCCCAACGAGTGGCAAAATTCCCAAGGGTGTAATAGTGAGCGGTAGCGCGAGCTAGAGCTTGGCTTTTCTAATCTAAACACCTGGATTGCGAGATTTTGCTGACATGACCAGTGTCGAAACTCTTTTCCAGTAGATCCAGAGAGGGGTTCCTATAAGTCAGTTCTTTGCACTGAATTCGGGACACTTCCAATCCAAGTGATTTTTCCAGAATTTTGTTAAAATTCGTAATGTTGGCCAGCAACAACGGTTCAGAAACCCAGACCTTTTTCGTGCATGGACATTCAACATGGAATTCACAGTCCGATAAATGACGTTCGAGTGTCAACACATATTCACCAATGATTCGTGCCTCACATCGCAAGCGGGAGAAATTGCTGTTGCAAAACAACCACGTTCATAACCGAGGTTAGTATTTTAACAAATTCTGCTAAAAGAGAGTTTATTCAAGAGTTTTTCAGGGTCCAGATATGCAGCTAAATTAATTGCAGTGAATAGGGTTTATTAAAGACACCAGTAACTGACCTTTCTGGTCTCCTTGTTCACATTTTTCATTACAGCATAGTTTACAAACCGATCAAGGTAAGACTTGAATTTCTCAGTCGAATTGAAATTTCCAAAAGGCACATCACTATGACTATTAGCACTAGAAGCAACTAGTCCCCCAGCTGCTGTTGGTTTGGTGATAGTGCCTGAGAAAACTCTTTAACTGCTCCTAATCCATGACTTCTTTCATACCACTATCGATCAACAAAAACTAACAATCATATTCCTCATAAATTTCTCCCAAGCCTTTAATACCAGAGACCACTCAATCCTTCTTTTCAAGTTAAGATCATTAACGTTCTCCAATAGCTCTATCCGCTGGTTTCTATAATGTATCTCTAAACGTTCACAAATAGTTATTATCCCTAATCAACCCCTATCTGCTTCTCTTACTCTTTCCTCAGGTGTAGCCCTGGGATCGAGCATTTCTCCCTTCTTTTTAGTTGCTACATCAATGATCTATATGATTCTATTCATCACTGTTCCCATCCCCTCTATGCCGACGACTCCTATATCTATTTATCCTTTCCCCCTCCGACTTATTTCCAGTGTTTGACAGGATTCAGGAAGACCTAGATTGGATCAGTGCCTGGGCAAACCTGAATAAACTAAGTTTAATCATGGTGGTAACTCAGGTGCTCCAGTTTCCTCCTCAGATCCTTTGCCATTTTTCCTGTTTTAACTCTTAATGACCATCCTATGACTTACAACTCCACTGTTAAAAACCTAGAGATACCCATTGATCTAACCCTCTCCTGGAACCAACATAACTCCCAAATTTCTCATCGGTCAATAGGCCCCTGTAAAATAATCCATCGCTCTCATCTAGTCACCCCAGTCAACAACTCCTTGCATCCTCCCTTATTTCCCTTCCCTTTGACAATGGCTGTGTGATGTATGGGGGTCTCGGAGATAAGTTGAAGCAAATCAATTACATCGTTAGATTTGTCTTTGGAACTCCACGGCCCTCCTCTGGAATTCTCTACCTCCTAATATCCACCATGTTTCATCCTTATGAACCTTCATAACCCTTTGTTGCGGCAACTTTGCCACTGCCAAACACTAGAAACCAACTTCTTCAAGGATCTGAAAACATCTGCCTATTTGTTTATGTAAATAAATCATTTACTCATCCTGTCCTTAAGTTATGCGTTTTAACAAAGCCCAAACCACTTATCTTGGACTTAATACTAGACAAGTGACTTACTCGGGAGGCCTCCACATCATGTCTTAAAAACAAGAAGAGAACAGGCGACTGAAATTATTTCTTCACTAATGGACAATTTTTCAAAAATACCATCGTGATACTCCAACCTAGTGATCCCTAAGGCGTAAAAATTAGGAAGAGGTGCCAAATCTTCCAATATTCAATCCCTGTAATCCACAATCCTCCCCCAAGATGGCCAATCCTAATCCAGGGCTTGACCACCCTAATTGACAGGCTTATGTTCTAAACTTTTATCACATCCATGGCAACCCAGGACAATGCCTAAAACTGAGGTGGGCTCACAACCTCCTCCAAACAAGGCATTTTGTTTGTAGCGAGGTCTGTGACAACTCAAAAAGGGTTTTAGAATAAATCTTTCGCTTACCCTTAAGCGAAACCTTTCGGTTACCCTTTTTTCTCCAAAGTGATGACATTAAAAACCTAGGTTCTAAGCACTGCTTAAAATACTTTTTATCAAATGTATATAAACAGCATATTTTTAATTACAAAAACTATAGTGCGGAAGGTTATGGCCAGATCCCTTCTTTTGAAAATATTTCATTTGAACTTTTTATTTTAATTTTAAGCAAAAAAGTTTACAACGAACCATGCATCCATGGTTTTATTAAACAAGAACTTACCCAGCACATTTCAAGGTGCTATTGAATATACCGTTAAAATTAGAAATCGTTTGAATCATTTTCCAAGCAATCTTAGAACATGCAGAAAGACAGACAAATGTTGGCTGGAGGGCCACCTGAGGATCCGGCTGGACTTCCAGGACCTGCGGGGTCCTGGAATACGGCAGGGTCTGGGTGCGCTCCAGAGAAAAGGATTAGGTCCTCACCCGGTACCTCTGCGCCTACGCCAAAGAGGCCTAGGGGTGTGGATGCTAGTATTGCATCCTACGCCATTGCTGCCGGAGGAAGCAGGGTGGCGATTATCCCTAGTGGATATCCGTCCACTCAGCTGACGAAGGAGAATTGCGAGGAAATGAAGGGCCAGCTGATGAAATTTGTCGATCAGCTGGAAGAAGAGAAAGGGACACAGGCTGAATTCAGCGGAATTTACCCACATGTGGGAGCCTGTGTCATAGTCTGCGACAACCAGGAGACCAAGGACTGGTTGTCGACTATAGCACCCAATTTTAAAATCAGTGGGGATCTGGAGCTCCGTGTAGGAGCTTCATAAAACCGTGAAGGTAGGAACCTTCATTACAGGAGAAATGCCTCTGGAAGGACATTTCATGAAGAGGATCAGAACCCAAAACTCTAGGGTACCTGATATTGGATTATGGAGACTCCTGGGCACCAAGGTGGAGAAGCATGGCTTCTTTGCGATCCTGTCTGCCCCAGAGACTAGTATGGAATACCTTGAGAAGCTGAAGCTCATGCTGAACTATGGGTTCACTAAGGTCGCTCTCAGGGTGTTGGATAAGAAGAAGCCGCCGAAAGTAGTACAGGAGAGGAAGGCGGCTGATAAGGTGGAGGAGGCAAGGAGCTATCCCGAGGTGGAGGAGTCGAAGGGGATCGCTACGACGAATTTGCCAACTCCAAAGGATGGCCCCAAGGCGAGGACTGTGGCGACTGCGGGGGGTGGCCCCATGGTGGGGGCTAGGGGGTGCGCTAGGTCTGGGCCCACTGTGATGGGGAGGCCTGGGTTTGGCGCTGTCTCCCGGCGTCCGCCTCGGGGTGGCCCTCCGGGGACCGGCAGGCACTGATCATGGTGGGATAGTGGGATAACCAATCTGCAGATTCTGCAAGAAAGAGGGAGAAACGGCACGTCATATAATATGTGACTGTGATAACTTAGCTAGAAGGCGATACTTTCATTTTGGTAGTGATCGCATTGTAGACCCCAAACTATGTGAACTGATCGATCCATTCAGTATCCTCAGATTTGCAAAGGCCGTGGGCCTGTCACATATTTAGGACAGAGACATGGACGGCGCACAATAGGTCTCAGTGAGGCCGCGGTGCAAAAATGCCAGAACAAATAAAAAAAAAAAAAAGACAAGACAATATGAATGAAACGAAAAATCGTATTTCTTCCAGCTGGGCAACTATTTTATTGTAAGATAATGAATATGCTTAAGATGATTTATTTTGCTGATTATGCTTCATTCATAACAATGTAAAAATGACATATGAAACTGAACTGTGGTTGGACAAGGTGATGATCAAACAGCGGTGCCCTTCATAACAAAAACACATTATTAGTTAAGTCAATGCAATTAAGATTCAGCAGCCTTTAAAAAAAAACTTAATATATATATTTTTTATAACACATTTATATAGTCCAACATAGGGTAAGAAGGGTGGGTTATTTGCAGGTTACCACCCTCTTCAAGCCATAGAGGAAAGTCCAAGATTAATAAGATTAGTTCACACAATCACCACCAATTTAGGTCATTGTGGTTTGCAGATACACAGGTGGTCTGAAAAGTTTCCGACCTCGACATGAAGATGATAATAAAATAAATAAAAGTTTTGTTAGGTCGGAAACTTTTCAGACCACCCTCGTACTAGGTTAACACTGTAGTCAGCATAGCCATTGGACCACATTATTACTTTTAATCTTTATCTATCTATCTATAAAAATAACCATTGAATTTTCAGAGAATCCTACCTGAGCAACACAGGTAAGACATATATAAAAATTAAACAGTAGACATGCAAGGATAGATACAAGAATGGGAGAAACATAGAAGAATGGAGTATAAAATACACCGAGGTAGAAGCACTAAAGGCTTTTTGGACTTTTTCTATTCACATAATAATGCCTCACAAAATGTCTACATTCAAAAATTATTAAAAATAGTTATGCATGCATCATATACTGACATTTTTCATTTGGAAATAAAAATATTTTTTCATATACTTAACCACAATTTAAAATCATTTACAATATTACAACAAAGAGTACATAATTGTAAAATAAAAATTCATCATTCCTTAAAATATATTTTTACAAGACATTTGTTTTGAATTTATATATATATATATATATATATATATATATATATATATATATATAAACCGTTAAATACATGATTAGAAGTAACAATAAATAAAAATTAAGAAAAAACATTAACTAAAATATATCCAATAAAAAAAACTAATAGGAATTATAAATTCATATAAGATATGTTTCGAGTTATACATTACTTCGGTTGATACAATTGCACTTAGCAGTATTTACAATTTAAATACAAAAATAAGTGACATTAGTGTTTTATTTAGAAATCCATTATTTCTGTTGAACAGTTGGGGCAGTTTTTAATAAACTTGAAATGCTTACAGCAAGCAGTATTTAAGTCAATTTCAGATCATATAATTTCTTAAATCCATTAATCAAATAAAGTTAATAAATAATCTGAATAAAAATAAAAATAATTCATAATGTTTTGACAGATGTTAGTTAATTTATTTAAATTACTGCTACCATATGAACATAAATTGTAAACCAAAATACATAGTTACTAGATCATGCTACATCCATCGTTGATGTAATTCTATTTTCTTATCAGTTCTCTCATTAAAAATTACAACTGATAGGAATTCATAAGTTATAGTTAAAATTAACGTTAAAACATTTAGGTTCTACACTAAACTATATGATAATAGATCCTCTTAATGCCAAATTTTTATAAAAAACAAAACAAATTAAAAGAGCTTCAATGATAGTATAACAAATATTTAAAACTGTTAAATTACATTATTATTTAAACTAATTAATATTAATAGAAAAAAAAGGATTTAAAAAATGAAACATGAAAATACCAAACCTCACTTTGACAAATTAAGATCATAAAATACAGTCATAAATATTGTAGGCTTCCTTGATAAAAGCCAGAAAGTCTAGGTATGAGAAGGAATTCCCTAACGGACACTTCTAAAAAGCGAAGATTTTTCCTCTTAAACAGAGTATTATTTAAAGGTGTGATTAGGTAGAAAACTAAATAACACATGGCATAGCAAACAAACTAAAAGTTAAGAAGGAGCTTCGGTGAACTTTAATATAGTGACTATCTGAGCTTGTAAATCCCTCTGAACACCTGACTGAAATCACTCTGAAGCAGACAACTCCCTAGTAGTATCCAGTTACTGGCATGTTACATTGTATTAACAGGTTGCACCCCACATGTCAAATATAACTATTTTGGTTTCTAGATTTTTTTAAATATTATATTTGCTATTGGAATACATACAATATTAATATGCAGATTGGTAAGATTAGTTAAAAGGTAGTGAGTGGACACTGGTCTCTTTACAGTCTCAACAGATAATGGAGAAAGAGTGATACTTGTTGGCCAAGGAGGCGTGTCACTGACAACCAATATTTGTATGGCTGAAGGCAATACCTACCAAGGAATGCAATTTGCTGGCAAAAGCATGAAACCACTGATACAAAGAAACCTGGTAAGCCATAATCTTTTAACTATATCAGAATAGTTATAGTGACCAAAAAAACAAAGGACTCCGTGGTATGCTATCGTGCTTAACCAGTTAAATATTGTTGATTCATAAAACCCAAGGTGTTCACTTTTGTTTTTTAATAAACATATTTATTGTAAGTTTAGGTATAAATAAATATTTAAATTAGATACATAACTTATACTTTTAAAAAATAAAAATCTTTAGGACTACTGTATTTAAATGAATTAACATAGTAAGGAGTCCATTGCAACATACATTTCTTTCACACACCATAGATAGGAAATACACCGTAATTGCTTTAAAAAAAGTGTTAATACACCATTAAAAGGTTAATTCAGTAAAACTCCCACATTGAACAAAAACTTAATACCAAGCTTTAAGTTTTCATCCTGTTCAATAAACAAAGGAAAAATAGTTAGGGAGCTTTAAAAAAAGTTTAATTCTAAGGCAGTTCATCTAAAGTTTCTATATCAAAACCAGAAAGACCCTGGATTTTCACAAGAGGAAACAAAACTTCATTTAAAATGTCATAGATCTAAAAAAATATTTATCCAATTATCGAGGTCTTGTAATAGAAGTACACCCAAAACAAAAGGAAAATAAATTGTATAAATGTAAAACAAATCTATTATTAAATCAAAATGAAAAAGTTCCAAATTTACTGAATACAAAGCACATTGAGCTTTACAATAAGTACATCGGTAACTACATTTACCACTGAGCTCATTTCAGAATTTGAAACAAAATTACATATAGGTTTTACCTTAATCTACAAAAGAGGAAAAATTTATGATAATATTAATTTAGTTTAATATATAAATATTAATTCAGTTGAATGTCTATATTAAAACAAAAGAATGAAAAAAAAATCATGGAGCTTTCTGCAGATCTAGGGATAACAATAACTCCTCTAAATCAATAGTAGGCACTGCTTCCTCAAGTTACATATCATGTCACTTTTATTGATGAACAGATTGATGTGAAACTTACAAAAACAATGTTTTTACAATGTCCCCCATTGGTAACTATGTTGAATTCAAAACTAGCTATAAAGAAAGCAACATGAACTATTTTTCTTGAGATAGTTGGATAGAATAAAGTCATTTAAGCCTAGTTACAAAATAAGTTCGATGAGTGAGTTTTAATGAAAAATTGTTCAGTTCATTTATTAATTTTCAATATCATAGCAATTTTATTAATACCGTGACTTAAAATATAAAATAAGCCTAGTTACAAAATATGTTCGATGAGTGAGTTTTAATGAAAAATTGTTCAGTTCATTTATTAATTTGCAATATCATAGCAATTTTATTAATACCGTGACTTAAAATATAAAATAATCTGTAGCTGCATGTTCGATGAGCGATTTTTAATGAAAAATTGTTTAGTTCATTTATTAATTTGCAATATAGCAATTTTATTAATACCGTGACTTAAAATATAAAATAATCTGTAGCTCCATGTTTGATGGGAGAGAAAATTTGCAGTGAGCTCCTTAACTACTAAGACATTTCCTATCCTAAGATAAAAGATAATGTAATAGAAGTTATTATGAATCAAGAGACATAAGTTTGTACATTATTACAAAATTTGTTATAAAATAAATGTAAAAAAATGTACATAACTTGTAATATTAATTGTACTAAAAATCATTTTCAAGTTTTATTCTTTTTACAGATGAAGATGAATTTGACACCAAAGATGAAGTATTCTTTCCCAATCCTCTAGGTGTGTAATCTATTAAAAATATGATAGTTACTAATAATTCCATAATAAAAGGCTTTTACAAAAAATAAAGTTTTAGAATAGTTAAGTAAAACATAAAGAAATGAATAAATAGGCAAAGAAGTTTCCATTTAAAAATTACAATTCGCTAAATGTCACTTTTTAAAAGTATTTTTAATCTTCATATTTAGTCATCAATTTACTGAATACTTAGTACCAGAAATAAGTTATATGATTACAAAATGTTCTTGAAATATAAAATAATTTATGCTTATTACACAAATTTCTTAGTTTTGTTTTTATCACTTCAATCGTATTTAAATTAAACTAGGATTTATAGTTACCCATGGATATAATACAGTAAATTCAGGAATTAACCTAAACATCCAAGAAAAAAGCTAAAACTTGTGATGAATTGTTTACTACTCTTGATGAGGTAAGTGGTGAGTTTCCCCTTCCCTACCTTATCTCATGTTGTATATGACATGAGGAGTGAAATGAATAGAATTTCCACTTTCAGTAAAAATTTCTCCCAGCACCTTCAAAATTAACATAACTATGATGATCTCAATAACTCATCAGCTAGTACTTATGTATTACTGATGAGGAGGAGGTAACAATGTGTATATATCTTGAGTATTCTAAAATAATTGATTTAAGGGATGAGGATATGTGATTAACAACGCAAAGGCCTTATTGAGCAGAGGAATGTTGTACACAGAAACCAAACTGGCGAGTAGAAAAAAGGATGTTGGAACAATTGGAAGTAGATATTTTAATAGTTTTTCAAAGATTTTTGAGAGGACAGGGAGTAGGCTAATTGGATGGTAAGGTGAGGTGTCATTGGGTGGTTTACCAGGTTTAGCGAATAGGACAGTATTAGAATCCTTCTAGAGGAGAAGAGTGCGTGTTGTTCAGATAATGCAATCATAAATGTAGGTTAGGCTTTTAGAGATTATAGCTTTAGAATGGAGTTGTTAGAGAATTTGAGGAGTAAGGAGATGACATCCTGGAGATTCTCGATGAGGTAAATTTTTCAGAAGGTATATGACCTCAGAGGGGTTAACATCTTTCGGTGGAGTGAGGAAATCTTCGACAGATGTGCCATGAGTATGGTTTTGATGACTAAGGAAAGATGCTTAAGCAAATTCTTCTGACCATTCCTCATCTGAAGCTGCCAAGGACCCATCATCAAGAAACTGCATGATACTTTAGAATCTTCTTAGTTACATTCCACAGGGAATTACCCCCTGTAAATAGAGAGGAGAGAGGTGGGAATCAAAGGAATCAGATCAGAAGGATGATAAATGACGCTTTACCAATCTGCAATGACTTACGAGTAAACGACCATTTATAGTACTAGACTTATCGAACTGATCACGCAGATGAAAGAGCATGTGCGGGTACCACTGTCATTGTTCATAACACAATTTCCTATCACATAGTTCCCCTTTGATAGCACATGATTTCTTTCAGCCCACTGCAGTGTCAATCAGCACCTTCACTTTCCCCCTCACCCTAGCATTGAAAATAACTTATATACAATAATGTATACATTTATGTAATAATACATATATGTGTGTATATATACTATATAGTAAAGTATGTATATATAAGTTAAGTAAAGTATATAAGTGTGTAAAGGAAACAAAGTCAGTCTTTTTTTTGCTAGCTTATTGACTTATAGTATGTATGAGCTTATTTACTATAGTATGTGTTTTACTTTCACCTCCTCTCTCTTTTTGCGATTCTGTTCGTTCTAATCATAACTTACACACACACACACACGCTATACTTCAGTATACACACACACACACACAATAATGTATACATTTATGTAATAATACGTGTGTGTGGGTGCGCGCGCATGCGTAATAGTATATATATGTGTGTACATGTATATATACGCATATGTATGTACACACATATATGTATTATTGCATAAATGTATTCATTATTGTATACATATACTTTACTTCCGTGTAAATATATACATATATTTACATTCGAAAATACAACATAGATGTGGTAACTGGCCGTCTACTTTATCAAGATTGACGTGAAAACAATGATCTAAACTGTACAATAACACTAAGAAGGATAATGAAAGATCTAATGATACTTGAATGAGTTTTTTTCAGCAAAATATGCCTTAATACTTAGGGGGCCAAGGTATCTATCATCAGCAGTATCCAACAATTGGACTCAACACTCAAGTGCTGGACTCACATCCAATGCCCCAACACCCTACTGCATTTTTGAGGCAGCAATTTCGACCAATATGTAAGGGCAAATAATAAATAAGCCCAATAAAAGTTTGATATAAGCCTTCAAAAATCCAAATCAAAGTAATATAGCCTTCGATCAAACAACCAAAACCATAACCCTTGCTGTAACTATAAATGACTGACAACAGGTTAATAGGAACACATGCGAGTCAAATTTGTTTAGGTTAATAGCTTAGACATTCTTAGAAAAATTGTTATCCTGTTATTTGAGATCACCATATATCTCACATTTTATAATATTTCTCAACACTATTTGAATTTAATGATAATAAATATGCTATTACTTGCCTTGCAACCACCTCACTTGTGTAGCTGGCCCGAAACCTAGCTGATTTCTGGCAGCTATTCTAAATATGATAGCAGGCTTTGTGGAAGTATCAATTCTTGCCTCTTCAAGAGCTGAATTAGGAATAACAGCTTGTGTCTTTGGTCCCAAATAAACCCGAACGAAGCCCAACTATAAGAATAAAAACACAATTATGCTTTTTGAAAATGTTTATATTTATCATTGTTTTTTTACCTTTATAACAATAGCTTATAAAAATAAAGATGACGACAAGACACTAAGATACTAACCGATGATGGTGAGGTATTTCTAACTGCTAAACAAACAGAATAGGCTGTAATAGCTCCACCTTCACTCAAAGGTGGAGCCCAACTGATATGAGCTCCTTCAGGTGATTTTGATATTTTTATGGATGAAGGTGCAGCAGGTAACCCAGGCGTTCTCACATTTGACAAAACCTATATAAAAATATATATATGTAAAATAAACTTAAATGACTGGAAACTATTAAAATTGCCACAATTAAATAAAAAAAAAATTGGAAAACCAACAGGAAAATTACAAGATGGTGATCAAAATAAATGTATATTAATTTGAAAAAAATTATCATTTTTATGCATGTTATGCACCACTGACATTTTGTCATTACTTGGCAGCTACCTCTTTCTTTAACTGTATTCTCTAAATATTTACTTAAGCAACTAGTCAGAGGTTGAGTGAACCTTGCCTACAAGAAAAAATCTTTAAAGGAGCCAGGAAGGAATTAAACCCCTCACATCCACAATTTAAAGTCAGCAAACCAACCATTAGTTAAGGTGACAGCCTTTTTTTCATAATCAGAGATGTTAAAAATTATAGATGATCATTGAATTATAAAATTGCTAAAGAATGCTTAAATCAAAAATAATCTCTACCCTTGCCTTTTCCCTAGTCTGATCTAGCTAATCTAAAGATTCCAGTAATCCAAACTTTTTTTTTATATGAACCAGTGCCGGTAGTGGAAGGGTATTATTATAATTAAATAATAAATCTTCCGTCATTGCACAATATAGAGCTACTATATTACGACAATACTACGCTGCTATACTAAACTATATTGTAAATAGAGATGATTTATTATTTAATTTTTGTTTTGTTTTTAAATTGGTAGGAACATGATAGATGGTGAATGAAGTGCAAATAAAACAAAAAAACATATATTCGTTAGATGCCCAGGTCATCCAGTCCAGGTAAGTGAATAGTCGTGAAGGTAACATCATGAACAGGTTTTTCCTTCGTATCTATATACCACAGGTAATGAAATGAACCTGATCACTATTCAGGCTAAAAAGACACATTACAAGAAAGAACTGCTTTTACATGAACTATTTTCACACAATGAAGACATATTTCAACATCAAAAGCCGTGAATCTACAGGAAGTGGTAATTTTCCTGGACGCAACTAGGGAGTCAGTCCAACCAAAACTCACAAACACTTCTTTCAATAACTTATTCGGCAAGGAAAGTGTTTCTGGACAAGCTTCTATCAAGAATTCTAAAAAGGAAAGGATTTTTCCCTTCATTAAAGAAGTCCTGCAATTGTGAGCAATGAAAATGAGTCCACTCGATAAAGAAATCTGAAGAATAAAGAAACAAGAAACTACCCAGTACTGTTATAGTGAAATATGAAGAAATTATAAAGGAAATTTCAAATGGTTGTAGAATGATGTACATTAATGCAGATTCTTTTACTTTGGGAGCTCCAAAAGGAAGCTTTTAAAAAAAGTGTTCTAAATAAAATACATATAACATTACACTATGTGTATGATGCACATATTTGTTTTAATGTTTGTATAAGCATTTGCACATACATTTTGTATTACAATAATAATTATGTATATTCCTTCGTAATTTTCCTCAACCTCTATAATCAGAATTATTCAATAATTCGGAACACCCTCTAGCAACAATTAGCAAGATTGCACTGTATTTATACTATGGTTGTTTTGTTTGGTGCATGACAGTCGCTGCTGGAATCTCAAGGCCTAATTGAGGCAGCTTATGGGTTAACTCCTTGGATTTATTCTCAGTGTCACATATAGAAATGCTACAACACCAAATTAAAATGTTTACACCTTTCAACCAGTCTAGAATACTTTCTCTGATCCCTCGTTTACATTATAATCAAATCCTGCAACACAAGATCCTGCCTTCCTTACTTTTGCCTAATTTCACAAAGTTTTACAAATGAGACAGCCTCTTTTTACCACTCATTCTTAAATCACGATAGAAACCTATAGACCTCGACATTCATGACCTTCAAAATTTAATACTCGCCTCTATTCCCTAAATTCAGATCTGGAGTCTTGTAGTTCCTTCTCTCTCTTAATCACTTAATAAACAACATCTCAACTTTTTAAGCATTAATTTATCAGAATTACTAATATCATCGCCCCATATTACATCATAAATTTAATTATATATTTTATTTCCATCAAAAAAAGAGAATTAAAAGAAATGATGATTAAAAGTAGAAAGTCACAATAAATAAGATGTGCTTATGAAAAAACGAGTAATTTTTACAAGGTTAAACAAAAATATGGGGGGATGTTTTTCATCAATTAGTTTATGCTTCATATACCTCATTTTTATCTCCACCAAGTGGTTTCGCAGGCTTCAAATCAGGTTTTGGTTCTTTACTTATAAGTTTGTTCAAGTCATCTTCAGTGCTCAAAGTACTTCTAGAAGATGGAAGAGGAGAATTCTTTTCAGAATGCAACTGATCTTCTACTTCTTTCGGCGGTAGTTGAGGAAACATGTTGCTTGTGAGTGCTGCAGTAGCTAATGTAGTAAGTCCATCAACAGTTGAAAGAGCTGCTTCCGAATTATTACCCTGAGCATTCTGGAACAAATAATAATTAAAAACATTTTAAAAAAGTGTTTTATTATGATGTGGCAGATTCAAGAAGTTGTATTGACTCTGTTTCACCATCGGCTCCAGTTTATTTGTCACGTTAAATGCCACGTCACCCATATTTGGGTGGGTGGCAGCAAAAGTTGTAATCAGACCGCATCATTTGTATTCAGGTGATGATATTTGAATAATTAAAAAAGATTTTATACCTAATACAAAAAAGGTATTTGGAAAGATATTCCACAGAATATATTAAGATTATTAAATTGTTATAGAAGTAATATAAAAGAAAAGATAATTTTTGAATTTCACATAGACTGCAAATGTTCATAGCAGTCAACGTGTTAAAGAACAAAATGTTAATTACCTTATCCTTATCTGGAGCAGTTGTGTTATCATCAGTTCTAGAACAGTATGGTGGATCATCAATTCTTGAGTACACTGAATCTTCACTTTTAGGGTAACTAGCTTCTTCACTTCTAGAGTACCCTAAATCATTTTTAGAAAAACTGCTTTCCCCTTCATCAGGAATTGAGGCAGTATCCATCAGTAAAGAATTTGCCAAAATGTCAGCAGAATCTGCAGCAGGTGAACCAACCATATCAGACAACTGATCACCAGTATGAGTGATACCTAATACAAAAATGTAAAACAAAAATATTTAAAACTGGCTATCCATATAAACACATTGATTGTCTAGTTCTAGTGGCTAGCATGTACCATTGAATAAATAAGTAAGTTTTGTGTCCGCACAGTTTTTAATTATTATAATTGGATGAAATTTCTTTGATGGGGTAGGTCATTATTTTTACCCACTAGAATAGAATGCAGTCTTCCTAATGTCTTGGAAAAAAAGCCTTGGTTCAGCAAAAAAAAATAATCTTAACCCTACATTACTTTATCTTTCCTAATCTCTCCAAACTTCTTGAAAAATTAGACAAATCTCAAATTTCCTATAAGATTTCAAACTTCTTGATCATTTTACATTTGGTTTCTATCCCAGGTACTCTACACAATCTTCAA
The DNA here is from genome assembly GCA_930367205.1 of Acanthosoma haemorrhoidale. Taxonomy (NCBI): domain Eukaryota; kingdom Metazoa; phylum Arthropoda; class Insecta; order Hemiptera; family Acanthosomatidae; genus Acanthosoma; species Acanthosoma haemorrhoidale. The sequence goes on along the minus strand of OV884009.1, from coordinate 102,585,716 downwards.
TAATGACACTCATTCCATTATTTTTCAGCAAAAACTAAAAGTCCTGATTCTCCTAAATGTCTTCTAAGCTTTTAATACCATAAAAAAACAAACTCAATCCTAATTTCCAAATTAAAATCATTAATCTTTACCAATGGCTCTCTCTATCCTCTGGTGTCATTTATTTATTTCCAACCATACACAAGTAGTTGTTATCTCTAATCAAACCCTCCTCTGCCTCATAGCCCTGGGGTAGATTATTCATCATCTTATTAGTTTCAATAATAACAAACCTCCTATATCCATTTATCAACATTATATTGATAACTAACTATCTATTAATCATAAACTATTCATTAGATTTGTATTCAGGATTTCTCAATCATCCCATGTCTCTTCCTTACTTAAAACCGAATTATGGTGGCTCTTCCCCTCCTTCTGTAGACAATACTTCCTTGGAACGTTTGTTTTCCAGACCATCGTATACATATATTTATGTACAATGGCCAACAGTTCAAATCCCTAATATATTCCTAAAACACAAGATCTCTCTCTCTTATCTCTCCTGATCTTTGTACTTCCTCCTAAACTGCTTCATTCGGCTGTTTCTTTCTTGTTTGCTCTATCACTCAATTACTTAAATTCTTTCCCTCTTGCTATCCGTCTTGTTCCATTTTTTAAAACCTTAAAAATCCTCCTATGTAAGCACCTCTTCACGATGTGATATATATTTTTTTTATTGCCAGAATTAATTTGTCTTTATTTTTGCTTTATAATTATTCATAGGGGACTTGGTCCCAGAATAAATTTTTTCTTTCTTCTTATCAATAACATAAAGATGTCAGGTCAGATTACACAATGGGAGACTTGCCCCTAAGGGGTCATTTTTGTCATTTGACATTTGTGTGTTTGATCTGCTAATTGTGATAGTTAATGAGACTTAATTATTTTAAATATATTTCTCATGAATGACACAGCTGTAACCCATCAAAAATAAATATTTCTGCCCGAAGAGATAAATACTTATTTAATCAGATAAACATACACAAGCAAAATAATAGCAAATGAAGATAATAGTAAAACTTGAAAGTATTAGTCAACTATAAAAAAAAAAGATTTCAAAATATAACTTTTGTTTTTTATCAATTTACTTTAAAATATTAATACTTCTGGCGTATTGAAGAAGAAATAATGGAAGAAACATTTGCCTTTAAACATGCATTGTAGTATTGCATACAAAAATGTGGCTTTATAACATAACCTACACAAGTAAAAAAATGCATCTCTTTCAATAATGAGAAGCATTATCAACTCAACAATCAATGTTTACAAAATAAAGCACGAGGAAACTATACAAACCAGGAATGTATTGTTCCATGAGGGAATAGGGTTTGATTATATAGCAAACAATCAACGAAAATATTATGAGTTGTCTGCTCAGTTCCCACTGTGTACGAGTTTGCAGTCACAGCGAGATATTAGCCAAAGTTGATTCAAATTGGGAAATTCTTCCCAGCTTAATTGGTAGACTTGATATTGGGGAGGTCCCATATTCAAGTCCTGATCCTGCCATTATATTTATCATTGGCTGTTACTTATTAATAATTGCTTCCTTTAGTAGATTCAGTGCTCTGGCACAACCGTTCATTAATAATATATTAATTATTGAATAATAATTAATTCAAAACTAGTATAAACAGTAGTTATATCAACATCAAGGACAAGGCCACACGCATAAGTCAACAGCTGGCTAAATTTAATTATTTAAATGACCAGTTTACAGTTTCAATACAGCTAAAGTGGATTTCATAAGATGTCTTAAAAATATTTCTGGTAAAGTGAGTACTCAAGAATAAATTCAATATTTTCTGTGTGGCAAATGGGAGGTTCTAAAGTTTTATAAATACACGTAACAAAGAGAAAATATTTAAATAATAATACATAACATTGAGTGTCTTGGGCTATACATTATCAACCCTATACTTATTTGTATCATGTAAACAATGCAAAATAGAAGAAGTTGGGCAAAGAAGTCCGAGCACAAGGAGGACAGCAAGACAGGTCTTTGAACACAAAAAGGAATATTGTAACTTATGGGACTTCCATACAGTGCTTACTATTTACTATTAATAATGAATGAAATCACACTCTGAAAACAATTGAGAAAACACCATGAAGTACTGGTCACAAAAAAACGTCGCCTTCGTCACACCCCACACAGCACAAGTATGCATCCCATGACAATTAATATAATACAATAATTTAACAAAAGAGATTAATTGTTAATTTTTTTTTATTTAACAGTAGATTCTGAAACACATCATGGGCTACTTTGTATGGATTACTTCTTCTATTCTACTAACTCCATTGCATTCATTCAGCATCAGCAAATTGTATTTGCCTTTTCCACAATGGTATCCATACTTCAGTGCGGGCGAGGCAGCTTGATAGTTTAAAGGAACAGTAGTGACAACCTATTTCTTGAAAGGTTTACATTCATTAATGGGAGGAGCTAGATCAAGTGAAATACCAGCACACAGTTGCTACATATGGCACTCCCAGGTCGTCAGGTAGTAGTAGTTTTGGGATGATCCCCACCCCACCCCGAGGAGACTGTCATACCAGCAGTTGAAAATCTCTTGACACATAGCAGTGAGCCAGAATGCAACCACAAGCACCATTGTGTCACAGATAAGATACTACACTAGATACTACATAACCCCACAATTTGTTTACGTATGTAGTGGCCTGGGTAGTAAAGGGAGAGGAAGTGACATATCTAAGCTAAACAATACAACATATCTACAATTAACCATATAACTTCCAATGCTCCATTCATACCTGGGAGTACGTACCACTCTGAAAACCCGTACCCTGTTATCCTCCCCCATCTCAGATCCTGTTCCCTAACACTCTGAGCACAGCACAGTATCGCTCTTGGAATTAATAAACCTTGGCAGCTAGACGATGAAGAATGATCTGCATATCCCTGTAAGGTATTTGAAGTCTTGTAATTGTTTTTTAAATACCTATAGTATGGATGGTTTCAGGTGCAATGTGACCTACTTACTTACACAAGGTGACTGCACCCATTATGAACAGTGGTCCAGTATAGGATCTGCACTGTTTATCAATAAGCCCTCCCAAATAAACTATTCTGGGGAAATTAGCTACAGCAGACATAATATCAACTTAATTGTGGGCAATCTAAGCTACTGTTCCTGACCAAGTCAACACTTCTTTAATCTGTGCTATCCTGATGCAAGAGAGTGAAGAAGCCTACTGGATTTACTTACACAACTTGGGAGAGTGTAAAAGCGAACAGCTGACTGAAGTTATACACCATAGGTTACAACACGATCCCTATAGAAAAGTTTTACACCCCATAAAATAATAAATAATCCTCCACTTCATAAGGTCAATTAGGGTGGCATAGAGTATAATCAGAGTAAAACAAAAGTCGTGATACTCAATTTACAACCACCCTCAACAAATTTGCTGGCAAAATCATCCTCTCTTCCAACCATGACGTGTTGCTTCCCGAGCACTGCAAGAACACCGTTGCCCTTTAACTTTTAAAACCTTAGCGCTTCAAATGAAAATTCAAAGTGAATTTTGATGAATGAGAGAAGCCCTCTCTCATGTCATGTTCTCCCTCCATCGCTTATTTTGTCCTAGTTTTTCTCAACCAAATAATGCCTGCTAAATCCCAGACCACCTACATTATACAGGTGACCCATACTAGGCCCCTAACATCACTTCAAGACAAGAAACTAACACACGATTTAAACTACTTTTTCACCACATGGACCAATGTCCAATTGATTACCCCCATGGACTAACCATTGAAAACAGAGATTAATCCATACAACAATAAACCCATTACCAGAATTCCCATTACTGCCTTTCTGGTCATTCCAATCCTAATGTGAATGCTGTTATATTATCCTATCTCATCCCAGATTAATGATGCCTAAAGAAGAGGTACACTCAAGATCTCCTTCAAATCAACTAACATTGTGTTAAATAGTGAGCTCATTAAGGTTAAGGGACAAGTGAAGTTTTTTGGCTAACAAGCATTTTCAACCCCCAGAGGTAACAAGACTAAAAATGCAAGTCCTAAGCCACCGGTCATAATACCTACTTGTATTGTATATATTTCAATAAATAAAGAAATGACAGACAATGTAGGCCAATCGGGCTAATTATCAGTTGCTCGCAATTCCTAATAATTCTTATCTAAGCTTATTATCACACTTGGATCATCTGATCTATCCCATATTTTAATGAAAATTATTGCAAAACACACATATGTATATATATCCCAGATACATTATACATAATATGTATATATAATGTTTAATAAAATCCCGCGTCAATCACATTAAACAAATATGTGTTAAGTGAGGTGTAACTATGGATCAATACCACTGTTATACGAATGGTGTAAAATCTATTTTAAGGGAATTTGCTTATTGCTTAAAAAATGAAATTAGTTTCAATGGCCATAAAAACAAAAAACAATGATCAATAAACAACAAATGACTTAAGTAAAAATATGCCATTATAAACAAAAGGTTATATACACATACAAGTAGAGCCGGGTTCTGCAGTCATTTTGGGTTCTATTTCTGAATCACATCTACTAGAATCAATATCATTTAAGTCTCTGGAATCTTCTTTTAATTGTTGCAATTCTTTTGCCAATTCCATTACATCAGATGTTTCAGAAACTTCCTTGTTTAAATAACTACTGTTATCTTCAGAATCCTTTTTCCTAGTATTTAAGTCAGCTGGAGAATCAATTAATCCTGCTTCAGCAGCCAAAGCTGTCAAAGCTGCATCAGAAGCAGGTCCGACAGTTGAACCTGAAAAGAATTAGATCTAGAAACCCATAAATAATTGTGGTAAACAAATAAAATCATTGTGGCTAATTAAGATTCATTGTTCCACTTTAAGACGTACATAATAGAACTTGGAACGTTTGATGGTACCAAAGTGAATCAGATTGTTAATTCTCTTAGATAAGGTTTAATCTGCTGAAATGGATATATAGGGGAATGGATTTTGATTTCACACAAATAAATCTCTCGAGGCATAATTAAGTAGACACCTGGGAAGCGACAAGAAATGTCTCCATATCCATATACATTCACAAGTCAGACGATTGCAACACAAATATTGCATGGGGGAAGATTCCAGAAACGCTAATTAGTACCACTGATCTGGTACTAAGTCTCTTGGGCACTGGAGTTTCGCACAACATACCTAACATTAGATTTAACAAACAATAAAAATCAAGAGATCCCTACTGAATTATTATAATGTGTAGATCCTGAATTAGTCGAAGCTAGGCATGAACTATCTATTGAAATGTGTATTGAGAAACAGCTATATTCCCCACTGAAAAAAAACAGTTAGTTATAAGCCCACATCACAAAAAAGGGGACATAAAGCCAGCCGTATCAAACATTATGCACTACAAGCTTTTTTCTATTCGTAACAAGAGATGAATGAATTTCAATGAAGCTTTAAGAGGTAATAATTTAATATGAACCAAATTTTCAGCCACAGAATAAAAAGAAAAAGGAAATAACAATTCAAAATATAAATATAAACAGATACAAACTCATAAAGACCTATGATAGCATTGATAAACCAGAACTGTAAACAGCCCTGCAAAGTTAGTAACATTGAGTCAAATGACAACGCAAGAGATGAAATAAACAGTAAACGTTAGAAAGAAATGTTAGAATAGTATGCTAATGAAAAGATGACGCTCTTGCCTGCCTCCTATTGGTCCTTGCTCTAGAAAAGGCTGTAACAAATAGATCATATTAAACCCGCACATATCCTTGGATATGCAAATAATACAGACATAATTAAAAAAAACCCCTATCAAACTTTTGAAACCAGCCTGAACCCAAGTTCAGTGGTCAATGCAAATAAAATCATGTACATCATTACATGGCAAGAAGCAGAACAAAGTAAAAATATGTGTTGATTGGTTTTCAATAGTTGAAAAGTGCGAATAAATTCATACATTGCCAAGTGAAGCCCCATGCTGCCAAATTAATATTACCAGATATGTGACAGCTAAAATAAGGAGGAAGATGGATTTAAACATAAATTCCCCAGAGCTACGAGGGTGGTCTGAAAAGTTTCCGACCTCAACATGAAGATAGCAGCAGTCGTAAATAAAAGCTAGTAAATTTCGTTGTTCTCATCTGTTGACAGTTACTCACCAAAGTTTCAGCCATTTTGGACGCGCAGTTGTTGTGTAACAGTCATTTGAGTGAGTCAATGCGAGTGTTTTTATGAAAATGGACTAAATCGAGTATCGAGCTGTCATTAAATATTTGTTTTTGAAAGGCAATACGCCTACCCAAATCAAAGATGAGTTGGATTCTGTGTATGGGGGGACTCGGCACCATCATTTACCACAGTGAAATTTTGGGTAGTTGAATTTAAAAGAGGTCGTAAGAGCTTGGGAGACGATGAACGTTTGGGACGTCCAAAAACTGTAACTACCGACGAAAACATCGCCAAAGTTCACCAATTCGTGCTAGACGACCGCCGAATTAAAGTGAGAGAGATAGCAGAGGTTATGAACATGTCATAAGAACGTGTTTGTCACATAATAAATCAACATTTAGAGATGAGAAAGCTGTCCGCGCGTTGGGTGCCGCTTTTGCTCACATTAGACCAAAAATGTGTTCGAATGAACATTTCCAACCCTCTGTTGGTGCAGTTTAGGCGCAATAAATCCGAGTTTTGGCGCCGATTAATTACTGTGGATGAAACTTAGATACACCATTATACGCCCGAAATAAAAATACAGTCCAAACAGTGGACTGCAAAGGGGGAACCGGCTACAAAAACGGTTTTTTCGGCTGGGAAAGTGATGGCGACTGTTTTTTGGGATAGTCATGGAGTTATTTTAATTGATTATCTTCAAAAACGAAAAACCATTACAGGAGCATACTACGCATCATTACTTGACAAGTTGAAGGCAGAACTTGCGGAAAAACGGCCACATTTGCAGAAAAAGAAAATCCTGTTTCACCAAGACAACACACCGTCTCACACCTCAGTGGTTGCCATGGCGAAAATCCATGAATTACGGTTTAAACCGCTTGACCATCCGCCTTACTCACCAGATCTAGCCCCAAGCGACTTCTTTTTGTTCCCTCATCTAAAAATTGCACTCGGAGGACAGAGATTTTCATCAAATGAAGAGGCAATCACCTTCGTGAATGATTATTTTGCAGAGAAAAACGCCGAGTGCTATTTGGACGGGTTACAGAGATGGGAGCACCGCTGGGAGAGGTGTGTAGAGTTACAAGGAGACTATGTTGAAAAATAAAAAAAAAATTTCTGAAAAAAACGTCTTGTATCTTTGTTAGGTCGGAAACTTTTCAGACCACCCTTGTATCTTCTTCACAGATATACAAACTTATTCTGTAAAATACTTTGTTTGGTTCCCCTAGTCTTGGGTTATGGTGCCTTCATAAAAAAAAAACATACTGGTGTCCCTCTGATTGTCACATATAAGCAGCATATTACAAATACTACGACCGCAATACAGTGAAATTGAGGCTACAAATTGATTTAGGAATTGACCAAATAAATTTTTGACGTTCATTTTGTCTGAAAGAAAAACAACACCAGCAGAAATATTTTTTTGAATTTAGAGTTGTGCCTCCAGGTTTTTTTCAACAACAAATATACGAAATACTGAAATCATCAAGATGTTCACGATCTTGTATTATAATAGTAGGTACATGTAATAAGATTTTGGCAGGGTATTGAATTAATTTAAAAAAAATAAAATAATAACTTACTGTTGATGGCTGTAGTAGATTGTGGCTTTGAAGGTAGTAATACTACTCTATTATTATTTGTTACTGATCCAGAAAGGTTTGAACTGGTAGAAGAGTCTCCAGCTCCACTCCAAAGTGTTGAGCTGTTAGACACTAATGTCATGGTTTTTTCTCCCATCTGTACTCTTAAATTTTTGAGCCCCTGTCAAGGAAATGAAGAACATATGTTAAAATAATATTAAATACAACAATATTTAATATTGAGATAAACACTCCACAGATTTTATATCAGTACATTACTAATTGGCTTAACTTAGATCTTATTCTTAAGGCGCAGAAATTGGGCGGATAATTTGGATAAATAACCATGCTTCTAGAATAGAAAAAAAAAAATATTCTAGGGCTAATATGAATAACCCTACGAATAGCATTACTGTTCAGATGACAAATTCACATCTGGCAAATAAAATAAACTATAACAACATAATAATAAAAAAACAAAAAAAACAGTAATAATGTAAAATAAAGTGTAAACCTCTGAATAATGGTAATAATAATAATAAAATAAAAAATTTGTAACTTTTTTGTAAATAAAGCCCATAAGATCCATCTATAAGGGGAAAACAACAATATGCAGAAGTCTGTACACTAAGACATAATATAAAAAATAATAAAATTAACACAAAAGAAAACAAGAGAACTAGATAGAAACTGGCAGCCAACATTTATCTACATATAGTAAACAATCAAATAAAAGTCAGGAAATATAAAATAATGAATGCATGAATCGTTCCTAGACTAACGAGCATCTCTTTGGATGGTGAGAAAGTGTTGCAATAGAAAAGCTTTTAAGCAGGGATGAAGCATAGTGGATATTAGGAGGTAGAGAAATCCAGAGGGTAGTAGTAGCAAGGAAGGACTGATCATATGCTGCAGTATTTTGGGCAGGAGTATAAAGGTCAGAGAAACAGGATCTTGAGTTCCATGAGTGGACTGAGGTTTTGAACAGTAAAATATTGGTTTATATATGAAGGGTAACGCAGTAATGGATGGTTAGAAAAAGGAATGAACTGAGGAAATATTGTCCACCGAAGGAGGGGAACAGCCACTCTAACTCAGCATAGATATGAGAGACATGGGAATGCCGCGGAGTCCTAAAGACAAATCTAATGAAGCAATTGATGATTTGCTTCCACTTATCTCCAAGAGACCCCCATACACCACAAAGTGTCAAAGTGAAGGAAAATGAGAGAGGATGCAAAGAGTTGTTGACATCTGGGTGACTAGATGACGAAAGCGATGGATTATTTTATGGGTACCAATTGACCGACAATAATTTGGGAGTTATGTAGGTTCCAGGAGAGGGTTAGATCAATGGGTATCTCTAGGTTTTAAACAGTGGAGCTGTAAGTAATAGGATGGCCATTAAGAGTTAACCTTAGTTTATTCAGGTTTGCACAGGCACTTATCCAATCTAGGCCTCCCTGAATCCTGGCGAACACTGGAAATAAGTCGAAGGGGGGGAAAGATAAATAGATTTAGGAGTCGTCAGCGTAGAGGGGATGGGAACAATGATGAATAGATTAATAGAGATCATTGATGTAACAACTAAAAGGAAGGGGTAAATGCTCGATCCCAGGGCTACACCTGAGGAAAGAGTGAGGGAGGCAGATAGGGGTTGATTAGGGATAACTATTTGTGAATGATTGGAAAGAAATGATCAAAACCATTGAATAGAGGTATCAGAGAAGGTTAATGAATTTAACTTGAAAAGAAGGATTGTGTGGCTATGGTATGGTATCAAATGCTTTGGAGAAATCTAAGAGAATTAGGACTGTTAATTTTTCTTGACCAATAGCAGCATAAATGTCACTGATGATTTAGCTAGGGCCGATTGTGTGGAGTAACCGGGACGGAAACCAGATTAGAAAGAGTACAGAAGTTGGGACTGTTTAAGGAAATCGGAGATTTGGGATCGAACTAGTTCAAGAGGTAAGAAAGGATGGAAATTGGCCGATAGTCATTTGGTGATGTACGGTTAGGATTTTTTCAATGAAGGGTTGGACAACAGCTTTTTTCCAAGTTGGGAAAACTGAGTTTTGAAGGGAAACATTTTAAATATGGAGAAGAACAGGCAGGAGGACTGGAAAGCATAATTTTACTAGCTTCACAGGGATTCCGCCAGGACCAGTAGCGTTAGTTAATGCTCTCATTACGGAGCTTATAAGGTCTGTGGGAGAGATATATTTAAAATAAAAATCATTAGCATTAAATGAAGGCTCGCAAGAACAATAACATGAGGGAGATAGTGAAATGATTGAGGTGGATACACACAAAATATGAGTTTGTTTAGAGGGCTTCCAGAAAATACTTGGACTTCGCCTGGGTCAAGTTGCGGAGTACTCTGAACACCTGAAGTGTCTTCAGGCAGCCTCACGCTTTATTTGTAAGTCCCAAATTTTTCTGTCCTGCTTTTGGTACCCCCCCCCCCAACCTAAAGTAGCAACCTACAGCAGGTCCCTGCTCAAAGCAACTCGCATTTTCAAGTTCTTATCAGTTTTGAAACATATTTTATAAATACTTGGAGGTGGTTCCCACTGAATGAGATATTGGTGGGTCAGTCGGCTGTGTCCTACTTTTTAAAGTAATCAGGTCAACTTCTTCATGGCGGTAGCTGTCCCATATTTTCACTACCTTTAGATCTATTTAGCATTGCTCAGTAGGATTTCATGCCACATATGTTGTCATTAATTTGCTATTATTATTTTTAGTGATTCTTCTAATAAGAAATAATGTAGTGCAGATGTAATTCCACTGAGTGCTCTAGGCTAATCCTGCATTCCCAGTGGAATTTGTATTTGTGAATTGAGTTTGAGATCATAAAGGTATATGCTGTTGAATAGTCTTATTTTGGTTCATCTGTGAAGATGAATTAACTGTCAGGTAGTTGATTTTAAAGTTAATTTATTAATTTCTTCTAAAATTTTGATGTGGGCATGTAATGTTTTTTTGAAGTTTTGTTAGTTCCAATGAAACTATTGGATGGTGATATGTCCATGGAGGAGTGTGATGATTTGGTACTTCATATAGAATTAAGATCAAAGACTATGATTGAAATTTGTTCAGCTAAAGGTCAAGTCCCATTTGGTTTCTGGTAATATTTTCTTCAGAAGCTGTTTCAGGTACAATCTAGAAGTATAGCTCATGAATAGCAGAGGGGATAACCCAGATTCAAGACGGGGCTTTTAAGACAGAAGATTCATGTTGAGATTCAGATTTCTGCATGATCAAGAAACATATATGAAGCACTTTTAGTCTAGTTTGGAGCAAACTAACGACTGATAAACTTTAAGTACGTAGTCTAATCAGAGCCCTAAGTATTTTATACCATTTGCAGCTCCTTCATAGATTTTTCTTTCAGGCTGAAAATGAGGATGTTACACAAGAACCTCAAAACCATCAAAATATATATAATTTGCTTATGCATTGTCCAATTTCAGTCTGGATTTTTGTGACCAGTCATTAATTATACCTACCATTCTTTTGTATTTTGTATTTTATGTCTTGGATGTCTTTTGAACATTAATCACAGCAGTGTCATTAACAAAAAGCATTGGTTTGATGCCTCTTGAGAGGTTGGTACCCAGTTCATTAATTGTTAAGCCAAACAGTTTTGTACTAAGGCCACACACAGCCCTGTAGTATTCCATTTGATTGTTATACATTTCAAGATTGTTGGTTTCCCATCCGGACTAAGAAAAATGTATAGCTGAAGAATTATTTGATAAAAAAGAGTAGAAAGCTTCTCATTCCTATGGTTATACAGCTTGTGGATAGCTTTGTTTTTATTCATATTGTTCAAATCTGTAGGAACACCCTTTTAGATGGCTCTTCAAATGGAAATTTTAAGTGCATACTGACTGACAAGTCCTCTTCACCCTGAATCACTCATCCTGTCCTTCAGTTTTATTTTTTAACTAACCTTGTTCTGCTAAATGCCAGACCACCAATCTAGGACTTATATTAGACTAGCAACTCTTAAGGGACCCCACCCCTCAAAGCACATCTCAATAAGAATTAACTAACCGATGATTAAAACTACTTCTTCCCTTCATGAGCAATCATAATAGAAAACAAGAGAATAATCTACAAAATGATACTCCAACCTACTTGATCTTAACGATACTAGTCTGTGGGAACGACAAGGCCTTCAGTATTCTTTGCATCCAGAATCCTCCTGAATGATCCCATCAATAACAATACCCTTCATGGTGCTTTCAACACCCTTTTCATTTAAGATAACAGTACTTCCATTCACGCTTCTATGGCCCTCCTAATCCACATGTGTTAATTTTCTATACTCACATCTCATCCCTGGCAACCTGGAGCGACCATTAAGTCTGAGGTGGCCTCGTGTGACTTCCTCCAAACCAACCTTATTAAAATTAATGAGTTAAATAGTTTATAGTGAGGTCTGTGGTGACTAAGGGACAAGTGAACTAGTTTTGGCTAACGAGCCTTTTTCCCAAAAAAGTAACAAAATGGTATAAACTGAAGTATTAATCACTGCTGTAAAAATACTGTATTGATGGTATATATATATGTGTGTGTGTAAAGAAAGTATACTTTCTTTATTATGAATTTGCCGGGCTGCTTCTACTGATCACCATTAGATAGAGCTATCAGCAAGATTCTTAAACGTGAGAGGATAGAGAAAGGTTATATTAAGTAACTAAAGATGTAATTAGAGTGTGAATAGAGAAGTGATAATTATTAACTTTAATTGTCGTTTCTTTGTTTATGGAACTATGGTATAATGGAACTTGTTAAATTTGACAGTTTAAGTTGAAGGGACCACAGAAAATTTTTGTTTCTTTCAACTCCTACCCTAGAGAAATGTTAATATTGATGTCAATAAAAGGTCCATTGAGTCCGCTGATATCTTGTTCCACTCACTCAAAATCACTTAATTGAAACACTTAAATGTAACTTACTGTTAATGTCAACAAATTTAAACTGAAGAGACAAATTACAAATGAATTAGGAGAGTTTAGTTGAAATCATTTCTAACATATAATGAGTCAGCTAAGGCTGTTTAGTTTTTGAAGACTACGCACAAGTTTTTAAGAATTTGTTCGACCAAATTTTCTAATGAAATCTCTGCCTTTAACATAAAGGGGGTGGTTGACCTATACTATAACCCAACACCTACCTCTAGTGTCGTTACAATTAAGCCTGTTAATGTTTACAAAGCTTTTGTTCTCCTTATTAAATGAACTGGGATACAATTATGTAGGATATATTTGTAGTTTTCTTAGAGAATAACATATATTATTGGATTTCACTTTGATTTAACCAGATAAAAAATTGATTTTTTACATTGCGTTGAATAGGAAAGGCTAGGGACCAACAGAAAAGTTCGAATTAACAATGCTAGAACTATTCGAGTTTGACTGTATTATTTCTAAAAAATATATGTAAGTTGCCACTTCCAATCAGTACAATATTACTGTTACAGGTCAATACAATGCCTTAAGTAATAAGTACAAATTAAATAATTCTCACCTGGGCATTGGCCTGTTGAAGAATATGAGATGCTGGTCCTAAAGATGTCTTTCCAGTAATTGTTAGAGTTTTTGAGCCTCCAGAACCAGGCACAGTAATAGTAATAGGTTTTGAAATTGTTGAATTTGTTGAATTAGGATTCATCATCAACATTCTAACAGGACCATTTCCTAAAATAAAATTTTGACGATAAATTTGTGTAGCCTAATTAAATAATAATATCAATAGAATAAAGTTAATATAATCAGACAACCGAAAAATCAATAAAACTTATTTACCTTTTTCAGAAGAGCTTTGTGCTGTTGTTACAGTTGAGACGGGCCTAATCGTAGATCCGGTTGTCATAACAATGAACTGCTGTCCAGTAGGCATTCTTATACCAGGTTTGTTAATAATGATTGTTTGCTGTTTGGACCCAGCTGTTGAGCCTTTGTTTACAGTAACCATATTGGAAGGGACAGTTTTCATTGTAGTGAGCACCTTGGTATTACCAACTAAATTACAATTAATAATAAAATTAATAACAAAACTGAAACAAAAATCTTTTATGTAAATTTAATATTTTCAATTAAAATTAATTGAAATTCACAGTATTAACACAAGTAACACAATAAGTAGGGCTCAGCGATTTCAACTAAAGCAAAACAGACAAGGCTACTGATCTGTGCATCAACTTTAATAAGTTGATCAAATTGAAAACATGGCACTAAATTATTTAAATAGGAAATTCTAAATGTAGCCAGGTAAAAGTAAAAAAAAAAACATTTTTGTGGACTAGTGGAGAATGCAAACCAGGATGTAAATGAAACTGAAAAGTGAACAAACGAAACATTATGGTAAATGAAACACTGCGAATGCGAACAGAGAATGTTTAAACTGAGATTCATTTATGCCAAACATAACAATGTTGACTTAAGTGGGCGAACAGTAGACAAAGATCCTTAATTTATCTACGACAGTTCTAAGTGAATTGATCTTCTAATTCCATTTGTCTATGACCGACACATCTCTATATTAAACGTCTTTAAAAAAATCTGTGCTTAAATGGTAATTTGGCAGTTACTTGCTTATCATATTATCAATTTTTGATAGATAACAATGATTTATATAAGTTCTTTCTTATAAATCATATACAATATTAAATTAAGCTAAAAAAACAAACTAATGACCAGCAGCTTGCTTCCCCCCTCTTCTTGTTTTTTTTAATAGTTAAAACTTTTTTTTTTGCATCAATTAAGAACTAGTTTTTTTTTGATGATTTTTTTTTAAACATATAAGAACGAAATAAAGGAAGTAAACAGTAAAAAAAACAATAGTGAGAGATACTCGCTAGGATATTTGTGGATTTCTTAAATACTTATTAAATGATAGTGAAAAACTACTTACTACAAAAAAAAAAAACCTCATTTTATTTGATAAACTATAAACAACAACCCCATCCAACAGAATAGAAAAAATTAAATACCTAAAATATTACTGAAAAATCCTATTTAAATTGGCCTTAACATTGAAAAGATCATTTCTTATGTATGCTCCTAAATCAACATCTCTGATTTTCTATTTCCATTGCTGTCTTTAATATGTCCTCAACCACGGGGAAAAAATCAGAACATTACATCTAAAACAGCTACCAAGCAGTTACTTGAGAAAGATTAAGAAGACAGAGAGAAGTGTGTGTATTAACAGATATGGGGGTAAATTTTCTTATTTTCAATTATTTCTTATTCTTCCTGTAACTGCATCTTAACCAGAACATACGTAGTGCAGCCCGGGCTGGTGTTTAACATTCCTTTGAAATATCAGAACATTTTAACCCAAAGAAAGACAGGTAGACAGACTTAAAAATGGGAGAAATATAAAATTAACTTAATGAAATCAAAAAAGTTAAAATATATTTTAAAAATACCTGGATTGGCAGAAGCACTAACAAGCTTAACAATTGTTGCACCTTGGGGGATTCCTGCCTTTACAGTCGGAGTACTATTAGTACCACTTTTGCCCTGGATAAGACTTACTTTTGGCATCTAAAATCAAAACATATTTTCTATATTTAAATTGAAGACTATTAGATCTCATGATTTCTTTAATTTAAGCATAATAATCGTACAGTTACTGTCATTCCTTGGCTTGTTTTTAGCAAGGTAACTATTTGTGGTGGCCCTTGAGAAACTGGTTTTTGTACTAAAATTTGAGACTTCTGAGACGATTTCAAAACAGTTGCAGCAGGCGTGGTACTACTTTTAACTGGCTGGCCTTGATTTGCAGTACTCGTCATCACTAAGGAAAAGATTAACCAGATTAATTAATAATCACACAAATATATCTTAGTTGTATAAAACCTGTCATGTGATGTAGTGATCAGTGTAACGGCTTCATGATAAAGAATGTTCTGGGTTTGATTTCCTTACCAGACATTGATTTTCTGTCACCTGAAGCTCTATAAATTAGAACTGGATTTCTAATAGCTTACCCTTACCCACCTTAATAAGAATCACTATATATTTTTTTTTAAGGAAAACAAAAAAAAAGTAATATTGCGGACATACTTATATAAGTGCATAGAAAAGAGAAGTATTAATGAATAAAATAGGTTAAAGTAGACTTAATGATGTTAAGTAAAAATTATATACAAGTTTGAAATTGCACATTTCTTTTTATTTAACTCAAAAGTGTAATTTCAGCTGCATTTTTAAACCAATATAATGTTTTGTAACACCACTACATTTTGAAGCACTGATTGTTATAGAAATACAATAAAATATCTCAGCCAAACTATATTTCTCTGCCTTAACTTAAGCAAGGCAAACATACCATAGACCATATAGTAAATTAATTAAGCACCAACACCCAAGGACTGACAAACACGAATAATATCAGTTGTAGGCTAAAATTTTATTTTAATTATATGAGAAAGGATACCTAATATCTCACAGTGAGGTTACCAAATATACTGTTCATATGAAAAAAATAAATAAAGCTAACTTTAAGGGGACCTAGATGTTAAAAATTTAACTGTCAAGCAGTTTGGATATAAAAGTATGACAACTGCAGTTAAGAAACTAAAAAAATTTAAAAAAGAGATGATCAAACAAACCGAACAAAAAAATTTCAATTAATTACTGGAATTTAAATTATGCTTTTAATCAAATTGGAAAGAACAACTGTCTCTTGTTCACGAGCACACTGTTCAAATCAAGAACAAAAATATTGAACCTAAATAAAGCTACAAACAGAAAGAGGGGGGTATATGGTTGGAGGCTGGTTGTAAGGTATTCTTGCTGAGGAAAACATGTTTATCTGTGAAACTGAGGACAGACAAGACAAGAGAATGAGTTTATTTTGATATTTCTGTAACCCTTAACAAATCAAAAACACTAAGCATAACTGAAACGGTATAAAATCTGGTTCTTTACAAGTAATATACTTCATACATATCATACACCCTTGTAAATGATCATATGATGATATTAAAATGGAGACTCAAAGAGACAGACAGAACTGTTGAAAATTGAATCGACCAGTAACTGTCAGATTTTCGCTATAAACCTCAGTACTTCTGGTAACAGGCCAGTGAAAATGAGTGGATAACAGAACCATAAAAATCTAGAAATAAGCATGAAATTCGACGAGACAACATTGTACCAAATAAATGTGAATCTTGGTAAGGAAGATTACAAAACAAAAATATCTAAAACTTGTAATAACAACTTCACAGAACAAAACCAGTCAAAAAAAGAAAAGAAATGCAGATCTTATCATAATTATTCCATGACAAATTGAAAATCAATAACTGAAATTAGCTGTTTCAATCTGATAATATAACATATTCCAAAACAGAAATTGAAATTAACTACCTTATAACAAACAGAATATACATTATAAATAAATGTAATGTAAAATATTATTATAGAAACACCTAATCGAACTATAACAAAATAAATGATTATATATTGTATTTTTATTAAGACAATAGAACAATGATCCTACCAGGTATAACTGTTGGAGCATTGACAGAAGCTGCTACTGCAGGTGTTTGCTCAGCAGCCTGAAGACTTCCTAAAATGAATAAGATAAATAACATGATGTTAAAAAAATTGTGGGTGTGATTTATAAATAAAACTAAGGCATCAAGACACAAATAACTTTATACTAGAAAAACACTTTACAAAATAGGATTACCTAAACTGTTGTGAACAATTAATAAAATCAAAGAATTGACCAATGTTAATCTTATTTTTCCTGTTTGATATGATTTGATCCCTGTTTTTTTTCTTCCTCAATACATGATTATAAACAGGTCTTATTATTGAAAAAATCAAACCCCATGATCATATATAATATAAAAATGGATGCATCAGAAGAATCTCAGAAGCAAGAAATGCAATGGGCCATTTACGGTTTTTTTAAAAAAAACATCCTTTCATTACAAAATAATACAACATTTTCAACATGTTTCTATTGTTTTAAATGAAAAAATTCTAATATTTCAACAAATCTTAAAAATGAACGAAGTATTATAGTAAATGCTCATCATTAATAAGAATCATTTTTTAGAAAAGGTACCTTTCTCTACTTATAAAAGATATAAAGGACTTTCTGTTGGGCATATGTCATCTATTGTTAATGACTGTCATGTAGTTTCAACCCAACCATTTATAATTCAGATACACAGTATATTTTTTTTAGCATCATTTTCTTTATATTTCGGCCACTCATGATTCTTAACTTCTATCCTGCCAATTGTTAGCAAACATTATTGACTTATAATTACATATTTATTTATGATCATGTTGTTAATTCATTTTTATCCAACGTATATATTTTATAAATACAATAGTATTACAAGCTAATTATTTTACATTATTTTTTTTTATAAATAAATTTCTTTTGTACTTTTACGCTGGTCTTAAGGGACAATGCCCCAGAATAGAGAATTTGTTTCCATATCATAAATAAAACATGGAGATTTCAGGCCATTGACTCTGTCCAAACAATCTACTTCAATTAATCCTTTTCCTCCCATCTCCTTTAAACTCTAATTTGTCCTGGGATAACCTTTTCTTCTCTTTCCCTTAAGTTCCTAATCTATAACTCTTTGGGCCACCTCTCTGCTGACATCCTTTTGGATTCCCCACACCATGTCAGTTTGTTTTTCCTGTACGGTTTATTATTGTCTCAGAGAAACTTATTCTGTTCTGGATAACCTCATTTATAATCCTATCTAGTCGAGTTAATCAGAAGCATCTCCTCCAAGATTTTATCTCGGCTGCTTGTATGTTTGGATACAGGAGTCAAATTTTTGCTGGCTTATTGAGAGGGTGTCCTTATACAGGATTGAATACTGGTGACCAGATTCCACTCGTTTTTTTCTTTGGTCTCAAAATACCTTTGCTCACCAAATATGACCCCTAGGTACTTTGTTTTTCTGGTAGTTTAGTTTGAAGCCCATCATATCTTATACACCCTACATCAGTGCTGAGGTTTCTTTCGAATGGTGTTTGCTGCAAGGAAATGTAAAGAATAATGATCATCCGCCAAGTGAACACCTTTAGTCCAACATTTCAAATACTAATTTCTCACAGCTTTCAGAAGATACATTTTGAGGAGTGTGGGAGGCATGAAGCATATATTATTAAGTCTCTTTGATGCACGGAAAGGCTCCAACAGGTTGAGTCCCCCATTTCACCATATACTCATCACTATTATATATGTGCCTGAATAAGAGATTTGATGATTTCTGCAATCCCTGAGTAATAAATCCTGTACAGCACAATAGTAATAATATCAATACTACTGCAAAACTGTTCCTAATTCTGGTAGTACCTATTGGTGCAAATTGTCTTTTTTATGCTCTCTTGCAACGAGAAATGTTGCCTATAATATCGCCTGTTTGGTAATATTGTTTTCAGCAGGAATTCTTGCAACTTGCTTATTCACCCTTCTTATCCATGAAATACACTTTAGTTTTGAGTAAGTGTATGGGTGATCACTGCCAAATTAGAAACCCCCTAGGCTCTCTGATGTATTCTACTTTATGTGAATCTTCCTGTTAGATTACATTTTTTTTACACAAGAAAAGTATGTAAACGCTTCTTTTTTTCCATCTTATATATAATAAATGAACTGTGAAATTTAGAATATACATAATATCCTTCTCTAAAACTTTATTAATTCATTTCTTATTGTGTCGTTTCGTACCATCATTAGTCCATTATCAAGGAGCATCTACACAACCAGAAAAAAAACCTTGGTCAAGATCAAACTAAGTAACAATTTTAGTAGTATATTTTTTGTTTTTTTAAACAATAATTCACTCAATGCAAAGCATATTTTTACTACTTACATGTTGTGTTGTTCCAAATTTTAAAAATAAGAAACAAATTGTTTTAATGGTTTTAGTTTTTTTTTGTTTTTTTTTTGCAAAATGTCAGAATTTCTAAAATCTGATAACAGATTCATTTGAGCAAAAATAAAATTGAATGTTACTTTTTATTTAACTGTTAATTTTTTTTAAATTTCCAGATATTTTTTCAATAAATGAAAAGTTTGTATTTTGGATTTATCCTTAAGGGTATTAGGCTTCAGATGAACGGGGGTGCTAATTTTCAAAAAAGTGACTATATAAAATTAAAAAAAAAAAAGCTCTTGGATTTCACAGGAGATTAGTGGCCTGGCATCTTTTCAGACGTTTTCCATGTGAAAAAAAAGAAGACAAAGACGAAATAAAAAAATTAAAGAATTATATAGTCAGTGAATTTCTTTTTTTTGGCAAATTTTATAATTCGTCTCTAAAAAACTAGAGCCCTCGAGCGTCGAAATCGATCAAGACAGTTTTGTAACCTCCTCTTAGTCGTATTGCAGCTTTATATGTATAAAGTATACTTCGCCAATCTTTAAAGGAGCTTCTGCACTTCCTGTCTGGGTCAGATTAAGCAGCTTTTTATTTTACACACAATACTCAAGAAGTGTTTAATGTGTTCGCAAATGATATTTATCAAGGAATGTTGCCCTAATTTTACATTCAATTCTCTGGCATCATATTAAACCTTGTTTTTAAATAGGGCATGCACACCTCATGAAAATCAACTTTTATCAGATGAAGTACATGATAATTTTCATTATTACCTAAACGATAACAAACTCCACCAAATAAGAAGGATCTCCAAAATTATTGATGTCCATTGTTATTACTCTTTTTGACACGTCTTTATATAAATTGATCTTTTTTACATGGTTCTTTCTTTCTAATCATAACCAAGAGACCAGCAATTACTCATTGATCCCTGTTCACTCCACTCTGGAGAAGTAGGTGTACACCCATTTACTCTTGTCCTTTGCCTTAGACCTTGTAGGAAAGGACCATGGAACTTTGATTTAGTTGTGACACTTCTTTTCATGAGCTCAAACAAGGGTTATATATTATAAAAATATGACAAAATAAAAAAATATATTAAAAACAAAAATCAAATGAAAAAAAATGTTCTTCACATTATGAAAAAGATGAAAAAACTGGATATTTATTTACCTCCTCCAGCTATAGATTTCCCTACTGGTCTAAGAACTGGTCTTATGACAGGCCTAATCACTGGCCTAACCAAAGGTCGTGAAGTACGAGTATTATTGACAGTTGTCAAAGAGGTTTTGAATGGAGTTGCTACTTTAGTCACCTGGACTTTAGGTGGAGTAGATGGAGCTGAATAAGGTGCAGGCGGTACATCATACCTGAAACAATTTTAATTTATAAAAATTTCAAACAACTAAATGATTACAAACAAGCTTTCAAGTAATTAGAAGGTGGCATTAATAATGCATAAGTTAGAAGTCACAAAATTATCAGTTGTCTGGATAGCTAACCTAAAATGTTTACAAGTTCGGTGTTAGAGATTACAAATCTAGGCTATGATTATATATACTAACAAAATATCAGTCTGGCATAACCAAACTGAATGTGGTAAAAATTTATAAGAAAAAAATATATAGTATTTGAAAATTTATTAACACTGTTTACCTCAATAAAAAAATATGACAAATCATAGAAGTAAAAAGGTATTGTACTTTTGTTTTTTCTTCCATTGTAGTATGGTGAACAAAGATTTTTGCAGAGAGGAAAGTGTTAGTATACCAGCTACATACAGCTGTGGAGTACATGACATTAGAGGAACTCAAAAGAATCTCATGGGCGCTTGGTTAGCCAGCTAAATACTAGAGATGTATCCTCTGTAGCCTCTCCAAATCTTCCAGATTTCAGGAAGAAGAGATACTTATGACAAAGACCATGTTGAATTAAGGCAATATTTAGCATACATGTAGATTCATAATTATATTGTATAAATATCCATTATATGTATAAATATCAGTTACAGAGTAGTTCTAATCCTATTTGTGCCCAAATAACTTGCAAGTCCCACAAACAAATCGCTCTTGAATTTCCTGCCCTGATTGGTGGTTAATTTTGCTGGCACCCTAAATCTTGATATCTATCTCAGGTAAAATGCTTCGGCGATGACCTCTGCTGTCATTTCCATCCCTTGTATTGCATCCGGCCAACGTGTAAAATGGTTGATCATCGTTACCAAGTATCGCTTGCCCTAGCACAGAATATTTCTGAGACCAACTTGTGCGAGAATCGTATTCCAGGATGACTCAGGCGATGTAGATTGAAGATTTCCTGACAAAGAGTTGTTGGTATGTAAACTTGAATTTGCCCCTGAGAAGTCTCGCAGAGGTTAGATTCAGTTGATCCAGGAAGATTCAATAGCTTCAACCTAAGGATGGATTGCTTCTTTAAAGATTAAACTTAAGAGGGTCTTCCCTCTGAAAAGCTGCCAATCTATTCAAGCCGTTCTTCTCTACAAGTTGTATATTTAAGGAAAACTGTGATATGAAATTTAACTATCTTATTCTTATTGGAGATACAGATATTGGTTTCTGGAGCATAGCTAATACAGGAGGGTTGTGATCTGTTAGCATCATAAAGCTCCTCCCTACGATTACCAGCCTAAAATGTTGCACTGCAGAATAAATTGCAAACAGTTCCCGGTCGTAGGTCAAATAAGTTGCTAGTACTACTGATAACTCCCCTTGGAGTAAAATTCTAATGGTATCCAGTGATCTTTGTTGTAGCATGCAGGGGTTTGATGCATCGCAAGCCAATAGCATCTCCGCCTTTGCTTGGGGGTGTGGCAATAGAGCTGCATCCTTTAAACTCTTATTACACCATTTAAAATCCCAAATGCTCCCCTGGACCACTTAATCTCACTCCTGTTTTTATTCTTCGAGCCATGAAAATAAAGGTTGAGGAGACATCTGTATCGGCGCAGCCTTATAGGAATGCATGGATGCTAAAAATTAATCATTTCTAAGAATGGCCTGAGAGCTCTGACAGACATCCTTAGGCTTTGGGTAGTGTGCAATAGCTTGGATCTTTAGTGCTTATGGTTTCATCCCCTCAGCAGTGATATGGTATCCCAAAAAATCTATCTCACTCAGCCTAAACTGGCACTTCTCGGGATTAAGAGCTAATCCATTTTCATTTAGCTTCCTAAACACTTTTCGAAGATGTTCAACATGTTCCTTGTGGCTTGAAGAAGTAATCAAAACATCATCCAAAAGAACAAAGCAGAAGTTTAAATCTTGGAATATATTGACCATAAGACTTTGAAATGTTTGGGCAGCATTACCCAGCGCAAAACACATTCAAGGAAATTTTAATAACCCAAAAGGGGTTATAATTGCAGCCTTGGGTAAATTTTCTTCACGGATCGGAATGTGATAATACACCTTTACCAGATCGAGATGTGAAAAATGAGTTTTTCCACGAGGTTATTCCAGAAATCCATAGTTTGAAACGTGAAACACCATACCGGTCCGGCACTGTCTGTATATTCAGCTGGTGAAAGTCTCCACAAGGTTGAACTTTCCCATCATCTTATCTACCACATGTAACGTACTCGACCACTGGCTTTTTGATGAACGACAAATTCCCATTTCTACCTGTGTCAAAAATCTTCTTTAACCTTCTGGTACATGTCCCTGCAACCTTCTTACCCTCATGGTGATTGGGCAACCAGTGGTTTCATTGGAATGGACAATATCAGGCTTCACGGGTGGGTCACTTCATGTTTGAGGGCCTTGTAATATCTGGATATTCATGCAGTAATTTGGCATAGGGATGTCCTTCTGGAAACACTGAAATCGGTACTCCTATAATCTCCTTGACGACCTTTATTGTAGAAGCCCCATATTTCAGAGGTTGTTCTAAAAGGTTCATCAGTTGTTAACCCTTAAGATGCTCTTAACAAATTATAGAGGTACATGAAGTCTGCTCTGATTATAGGTTTGAGAACACCAGGAATCACAAAATACCACCTTAAGTTGCATCAGAGTCCCACATCTAGCTTAAAAATTTGTTTGCCGTAATCTTGATCTTAGTTCTCCTTGCCACATATAACATAAACTCTTCCAATGCAGGCTTTGTCCCTCTCCTTCAGAGGAATGACTCTGAAATAGCTGCTCCTGTATTTACCAGAAGGGACAATTATGTCCACTTATCTTTAACTAAAAGGCAGCATTGGCCATTAATGGTACCAGTATAACCCACTTCTGGCCCATCCAGTAGTTTCCCAACTTTGAATGCTGCTTCTCCAATACACAAGGATGTACATTTGGTGCCCATCTCCTTGAATTTATAATGACACAAGCATAACCAATCAGGACTTATCGATTACTTTACTTCTTTGTCTTCTGTACTGTTGGGGATGGACCTTGTCAGCACTCCTGACACCCACGAGACGATATAGCAGTAATCTGCAATGTGAGATGTTCCATCTTTGCCTCCAACCAATCTGTAACGTTTTATCACCACAGTGCTGGAGGAGCAACGGAACAAAACGAACTCATTTCACGGATCTTGTCAGGAACATAAGCTAGCTTCTCAAGTTCTTGATCCCCTGTATCCATCAGGATAGCTTGGGTATTTTCTGGGAGTGAACAAAGACATATTGCCTTTACCATATCGGTTGCAACAGTACCTTCTGCCAACTGATGACCTTTAATCTCTTAACTATTTTCCCTCCAATAACATCTGAACACACATAGTTTTTAAGAAGGTTTTTTAAAAGATGTTCACTAGTTTCCACCCTATCAGCAGATTGCTATGATATAAGTTCATGAGGAACTAGTCTATTGCTCTTTTTTACCTACTTCAAGTTGTGTCAATGGTCATGTACCCGTGGTCTTTAGACACCCCACACTCCCTGGTAAGTATGCAAGTACTTGTGTACTGGTTACATTCTACAGTTTGCTGTAGAACCAAATCAATATCCATTGATGGTTGCCCTGAGCTCTTCTCCCTTTCCAAGACAGTATGCTATGACAAATGATAAATAAAGCAGACGAAGAAGTGTGCTGTTTGGAGTTTAAATTAAAATTTTAAATTATATAACTTACTTTTGAACTTGCAGTAAATAACATTCTGCAGATGGGACTGCAGGCCAACATACTTCTAATGCAGTAGTGGCAGCTTTCACAAGTTGTACTCTCCCCATTGGGCTTGGGCGATCTACCTCTAAATACCATAAGTCCTTGCAGCAGACCTAAAAGGGGGGGGAAAAAAAATTGATAACATTTCATTTACACATATGCAAAAATTTGTATACTCTAAGCGCTCCCAATGATTGAGGTCCTCATCACAGTTAACTAGTAATCAAGAGTTCTAGTAGGGGAAAATAATGCTAACCTCACACCTTTATTTTTCAGTTTTTAATACCGGATTCATTATTTTATTAAGTTCAAGTAGAGTATTTTTTGTATTACTATTCGCAAATGGTTTAATTTATTCATTTTTTATTTTGTTTGAAAACCAGAAATCTTTTGTTTGTTATGGTGATTAATCATTTATTTCTATATCAATGGTCTATAATTAAAAATTTCTATCTGCAAAAATTATAAAAATTGGGTTACTTAACCTTAAAGGAGCTAGGACATTAAACCCATTTCTCAAAAATCATTAATTAGGTTATGAATAAGACAATGCACTTAATGAACAATATTCTAAAAGGAGAAAAATCTGAGGAAAAAATTGGTGAGATTGACTTGAAAAGAAGTAAGTTTTAAACGAATCACACGAAGGGTTGGAGGTAAACAGTTAAATGTGAGAGGGCAATTTGCTGCTACAGGTGCTAACATAGCAATAGAGCACAGCAAGAGCTATATGGACCAATCAAAATAAAAGAAAATATAAAACAATGTCTCTTTCCAAGGTTTCAAAGCAACTGCAAAGGACATGGATCTAAATATAAATTAACACATAACATCATTTATTCAGACCACTGGAACAGAAAACACAAATGATGAAATTTAAATGCAAATAGAAAATCACACCTTTTGCCCCACAGAGGTTTTTATTTATTTGGGAGCATATGCAATACAAAAGCAATAATGTAGAAAAAGACATTAGCCAAGGTATGTGGCTTGTTGTCCCATAAAGAAGTGAAACGTGGTTACATACTAAGGATAGTGAATGAATAAAGCTTGCCAGGGACTCATGTCCTTTCTGAACTGCAGCGCCTAACCAGTGCACCAGACAAATCTCTGTGCAAGGCAGCACTAAAAGGACATGGATAATCGTTAAGATAAAATAATGTAAAGATCAAGAACTTCAATGCTTTGATAACATAAAGGAGACTAACAATAATATTGAGATGAAATAGCAGGTTCACATAGAAGCTTTTATTACGAAAACATTTAATCATAATTCCGTGGTAAAAAATAGGATAATCATTTATAAAATACTTAAATTATACAGTAAACAAAATACAAAAAAGAACTTAAGTGGGAACCAGTGTCTTTATGTCTATGAGAAGTACAAGTGGCTTATTATTCAACTAAATTTCAGGAAAATCAAAGAAAATAACAATAAAATCGAGACGATTGGCAGGTTTCCATAACAGCTTTTTTAGTAGGCTTAATGTATGTAGTCACAGTAAGCCTATTATCCTGTTGACTTTTCCAACAGTCCACAATATCTTAAGGATTAATATCATAATAGGTGGATAATTAATCTGAAGGTCAGTGATCCAAGTATGGTAGAGAGGGATTCTAAGGCATCGTGGACAATAAATAAACTACATCAAAAGTTACTAAGTGTTTCTATAAAATAAATTTTAAAAAATTTTCTGGAAGATGTGGTAACATTTATCTATAAACTGTTCGATCGTAATGGCATTGATAAGAAGATATGATTAGTCAAATTGGTTGTTATTATGGAGTGATTTAAAATTGAATATAAAGCAGAAAATATTGGTTCAATTGTATACAAATATTTTTTGTGATCCTATACTAGTGACTAGTGTTTATGAGAAGACTAAATACAGTGACATTTGCTTATAACGAATGATCTTCAACAGACCTAGTTAGTCAGATGGTTATAAACAAACTTCTTGTATCAGATTTTATAAAAAAAAATGTAATAGTAATGTAAGTAAATAAAAAAAAAACGGTTAGAATAAAAACAAAAGGCAACTATTAACACTAAATTTATTTCATCAACGAAAAAATTGTTACATGTGATGTCCTTTATAAAAAGGTTTCTTAATATGCCTTTCAATTCACTTTCTAAATGTTCAATGATTTTTATAAAAAATAACTGGCACTGTTTAATCAACATTTTTAACATAATCAGGAGCTTGTTAGAAAGGTTTAAAAGACAAAACTAGGTAGTAGAGCTAAACTGGGATAATATAAATTTGCATGGGGGCTAGTAATCCAGGTAGAGGGTTCCATAAATACATCATAAAGAAAATCGAGTTCAAGTTTGCACAAGATCATTAGTCATGTCATCACCTTTACTTAAAAAATAAAAAAAGGGAGAAGAAATCTCAGAAAATCGTAAGTGGATAAAAGAATTTTTTGTTTTAAAATGAGATCACTATTTCTGGATTATCAATATAAGCAAACAAAATTACTGAACATGATAAAAGAAACCAACCCAACACATAGCTCAAAATCCACTGTATTCTTTTTTTTATCACACCACAATCCATTTAAAACAGGTCATTAATTTTATGACAGCTAATTAAAGTGACATCCAAATTAATTTTAATTAGTAGAGCTTTGAAAAAAAACTAAGAAACACTAGAAGAATTCTCAGAAATAAAATTACATTTTCAACTAGAGCCAAGCTAAGTAAATCAAAATATCCTTTTGTCCAATTTTATAATATCGAACAACATAATCACTTTATAGTAGGGTCAGTGAGGAGACGAAATGTGTGTCAAGCACACATTGATGGCTACCTCCCTCCAGGGGTAGATTGACTTAATTAACTTGCAACTTAACTGGCCATGAATATGTTAATAACTATCAACATTACAGGAAAACAACAGGCTTGAAATTCTCTTGAAACTCACAATGCATTCAAATATAATTAAAAATACAATTTTTAATCAATATAGACTCCCACACGATGAATGAATTAATTAATTAATGATTACAACCACAACAGTCTACATAGCTTACATACTGCTACCTGATTATTCCAAGCCTTGCGATATCCGTCACGCCCTGACCAAATATAAATTCTTCCATTCACACCAACTGCACAATGACCTGCTCTTGCTCTGGGCATATTTTCTTCAGAAGAATCCATTGAAAGATCTTCCCAAACCATTGTTTCTAAAATAATATTTTAAATGAGAATAAGAACAAATGGTAGATCAACATTCTTCTTCTGTAAAAAAGAAGAGGTTCTTTTTTTATAAAGGAAAAAAAAGAAGAAAGTTGACTACTGATGTATGACTACTAAGTTATTAACAATCAATGACAATTTATTTTTTAATTATACTCAATTGAAATCACTCTGGAATTATATTTTTTATATGAAAATTAATTGTGAGCATATGAGTGCACTATTTGAAAAAAGCTTTAGAGAGACAACTAGGGATACTCGAGCATTAGAATCTTGAGCTCTGATTCAACCATGAGTGAAGTTTAATAAATTTACTTACTATCAATGACAAAATTAATATAGATCACACTTTGTTAGAGCATTAACCAAACTATAAAATTACCTAAATTTAAACAGGCAAGCTGATTAGTGCATTTCCATTCCTTTTCATGTGTTGCAACTTTTACATCATCTAGAACCATAGGCACCCAACCTCCAAATACGTACATTTTCTCACCAACAACTGTTGCTGTGTGCAAAGATCTAGGTAAAGGTTGTGGGCCACCTACCACAGGTTCGCTCCATGTCATAGTACCTTAAATAAAATTGCACCTTAAATTATTTGCAAAATCAATAAAATTGCAATCATAGATAAAATTAATTCGTACAACTTAATTTGATTTTTTTTTCACAGCCTTTTACAGAATACGATAAGAGATGTGAAGGAATTAAATTAATACTAAGGTTCTAATAAAATAATTGAACTACTGAAGAAAAATAACTGAAGTATTCAGAATGGTAAAAAGATGATATTTGAATGCTTAAAAAATTTCACAACTGAAAACAAAAATAAAGTGTATTTATTTTCAATTTTTGAGTCAGTTTGTGATTTTCTGCTTGCACCCAACATATTTTAAATAATTAATAATATATTATACACCTGGAGGGTTGCCTGGTTAAATAATATACACTAAGGCATACATCTGTATATAGTAAAATGGTTTATTAATAGACAAAATAAATTTTCATTAACAAATAATTAAGTGTAAATACATACAATGCAATCACTTCAGTTAGATTATGCCATGCATGACTTACACCATAATACTTCAGAACTTAGATTACCCCAACTTCAATGCAGACAAGATATAGTGCGTACCAGCGAGTGAAATATAAAATGTACAACAACCATTAAAAAGGACCTGCAAGGATTATTTCACTAAAATAATGATTTAGTTCAAATATTTTAAAATAAATTGGATAGAGTGCCAATTAATGAACATATAGTTATGATCCAAGCAGACAAGAGATCAATTAGAGTGATTTAACAATTTAATACTTCAACTAGTAATGAAATCGTGTTTGTCATGATTAGAGATGAATTCATAAGTGACAAATTTATTCAAGGACCATTTCATAAACAAACTTACCATGATATCTTTAACTTGACTTATGAAATATTATTATATGTTGCATTTATCATTATGTTTGCAAAGATTTATTCAAAATTCATGCAGTAGCATGATTTTACTTTAAAATTATAAAAATAAAAAAGGAATATTTGAAATTACATATTGACAAATATTATTAATACTAAAGGTTATAATGCTAATATTAATGTGTGACTTAACTTCTGCTTGAAAAGTATATAAAATAAAAGAATAAATTATAATTATATTTGTTGTTTTCAAATATATGATAAATGCACCCACTTCATTTTTTTATATTTTTTTTTTAAATATAAATCCTTCCCTTGGTCAACATATTGTAGTGAATTTAATAGTTATGTTATTAATAATTAAACAGTTTTATTGATATAGATTAATTTTTCTTTTTATACTCTTTTACTAATTACTGCTAGTCGGGTTGTAACCTGCCTGGTGAACTCGTTGATAAGGGAAGTCTTTCATACACCTCATTTCCTTCCTGTTCTGGCTTTTCCTCAACAACTGCCTGATACACTTCAAGAATGGAATATGAAGGGATCTCAACCCTTAATGCATCCAACTCTCAGCCATCCCTGCCGGTGATTCCATCTTCTTAATACGTCCAAGTACTCCTTCCTTGCCTGCCACTCTTACAAGACTATACTATGCCTATGCTGTATTAATGTTGCGGACACCTTATTTCTCTACTCCCCACTTCCGCAAAGTTCTTATCGTCATCTGTTCCTACTGGTCTGAATTCTTACCTCCGTTATCTCTATCTTCCCACATGGATTTAACCCTCAATAGCACATTTAATCTTTATGTTTAATTCTATTTTATATATCTAAATAACTTTAACATTTCAAATAACACTACAATATACGGTGAGAGGCATGAAGAATCAGCAACAAGTTTATTTCAAATGTGAGAATGACAGAAAGTTATATAATAGAAAAGATATCCATTAATCAAAAACACACACATATAATGCACAGCTAAATTTTAATTTCATATCATTATTTCATAAAATAAACAATTTATAAAAAAGTCAAATTTGTACCTATATCAAGGATCCATAAGTCTCCAAGTCGACAGCCAGACATCCCGCCATATATAATCAGTTTAGAATTACCACTTGAATCAGTATGAGCAACTGCGGTGTGAGATTCTCTAGGGGGTGGTGAAGTTCCATAAATATTTGGCTTCTCCCAAACTGTTGAGTTATTAGAACGTAGTTCCAATATAAATAAGTCATTAAGATACCTTAACACTGAAACAGAGCTATAAGAAACAGCAACTTAATATTTTGATATTTGTGCTAATATTTCAAGAATTTAAAAGATAAAATACAACTAAGATCAGAACAGTTCTGATAATTAATTTGAATTAAAACATAAAAACTCCATTCAGAATGGCATCTATTTACTATTTATTATGCTAATGCTACATTTATTATCATGTTTGTGATTCCTTTGAAATCGCGTCTAACGGTAGTTAGAACAATCGATTATCCTTCTTTTGATGTAATGTTGATGGGAATAACCCTCAAGTATGAATGATATAAATACTGTTGTGATATTTGACTTTGAAAAATTAGCGGGCATAAAAGAGCAGCAAATGACCAGTGAAAAGAGTGGGGGAGATGAGAGAAATGAGGGAGAGTAAGGAGTTCTGTTCTGATAGAAGGATGATGGTTAGCGTTATTCATTTAGTGAAAGCATGAGGCAAAGTATTGAAATTTGAAGAAAAATGAACTATTTTTATTTAATAGCGAATTGGAACGTGGAAGAACATTATTAGGAAGAATAATTGAATAGATAGAAGTGGATATTACTGACAGCATGGCAAACCAAGTTAAAGTGAAAAAAACAAGAAGAAGAATATATACGAACTGGTAAATCTGGCCATTCTAGAGTTAAATGTTAAGGTAAATTATAAAATTGAAGTTATTGCAGTGTATTTAAATAAAATGAGTGAATTTTGTAAAATCTGATTTTCCTTTAGCCAGAGTTTTCTTTTTATATTAACAAGAACCTTATAAACCTCAGATTAAATTTGAAAATAAATCAAATTAGATAAAAACATAATAATACATTGTGTTCTTCTCCTAAATCCGGACACTAATAGTACTGTAGGTAGATACATAAGAATTCACAATTTTGCCGAAGCTCTGATACACGTACGTTAAAGTTGGCACATCGATGTAATAGGGGGACTATGAGGGATGATTTCAAGGAGGCATGCTTGTCCAGGATGGATAAGAGGTTAGATATGATGAGATCGACCGTTAAGATGGAATTAAACGAGAAAACAATGTCCCAATTAATGGAGTTCAGATCTGATGGAAGGGATTTTAAGTTATAAGTGTGTCTAAGTTGCTATACCTGATATAACTGGGAATAAATAGAGGGGGAAACAGGTTTCAAGATGATGATAAATAACGAAGAGAGAAGATTAAAAGATAAGTCAATAATATATACAAGCAAGGTGTAACGTCACAGAGTGTAAATAATGAATACAAGAAGATCAAGGAAGTGGCAAAGGTGGGTGGGGTGAGAAATCTTTTGTCCTTAAGAGTTCAAATCACTGGCCAGGGTAGCATGGTCAAAAGAAGGAACAGAACTAAGTCTCAAATAAAGCATTTATTACCGCGATATTTTTTTTTTTTTCATTATTCAGGTCTTGTCCACACTGTGCTAACAGTGGCCACATGTAACTACCTAACTAAACGGGCAGTTTTAACAAATATTTTAACTCACATGTGCTAAGTAAGTCAGTTTTGCCAATATTGCAGAATTTTTTTGTGATAGATGAATGGATCATGGATCAAATACTAGCCATTCATGTTAGTAATTTAATTTTTGTAAATATTAATAATTGAAATTTATATTTTTATACCTTTTTATATTTATTTTAATTTTGCTAATAAATTCAGTGTTTTAATTAATTATACATATCTTTCAGGTTTAAAATTCATCATTTTGTTTTTCAAATCTTCAAACCAAGATGTGGTAAAGTAGTTGTACAAGTAAGGGGTTTATGTGACTCCAAACTTAAAAATAGATTATCGGTAAAAATAGGTTAATTGAAATATTTTTTGTACTAACTTTTGAGGATTAGCTTTAGCATCATCATTATCACTTGCAAGTCCTCCAAACAAAAAAACTTTATTGCCAATTAAAGTAAAGCTATGTCCAAGTCTTGGACATGGAGGCGAGTGACTTTGTGGAGGCCTAGGTCGTAGACGTTTCCATTCCCATCTACTAGCCTAGAAAAAAAAACAAAAACAGAAATTAATTTCATTGATAATAAAGTCTTATTTTTGATTTCATAAAAATTGAGTATAATTAATAATTAGGAAAAACTCATTAATGTGATGAAGACACAATTGTTATATAAAATATTAAATGTGTGCATAATACTCTCCAGCTTACACTTTTCTGCAGTTTTAAAGTGAATTGGATTTTTAAAGTGGATTCTTACTTGTTCTGTTAATTCAAATAAATTTGTACTATTATTTGTCTGTCATTTATTCAGAATGGAGTAGCTGCTCTCTTGTTACAGTACAATATAAAAAAAGTTTTTAAATCACAAAAGTTTTGATTCTAATTTGAAATTATTGAGGTACTTTGTTTTCTGAAATTTTATATTTCCTGCATTGGATTATTCTAACCTGCCCAAAAATTAATAGTACACTGTGTTTATTTTATAAACACACTTATACTGTTACCAACAGTATTCCATTTTTTTATTAATTTGTTGAATTCCAACTGAAATGAGCATTTATTATGAATTATCTGACATATTAAAAACTGATATAATCAAAGTTGTTTATGTCAATTATAAATGAAATAATTGGTACTTGCTCCTTATAATATTTGTTGCCTTCTCTCATTTGTTACCCACAGACTCTTAGTTAGTTCCTTAATTTTCCTTACTTCAATTACGACAGTGCTTGTGGTCTCAAAGCCCGGGTTGAATGATTAATGAACTACTTTTTGTTATGGGATAAGGACCCAAGGGATGTTGCCATTTCTCAATTCTACACTGACAAGGTGACAATGGTTGAAGGGGTTGAACGATTTTATTGAAGCTTTTTTTTTAGTGATAATAGGTCAAAAAATATCTGATATATGTTCAAGCTTTTGGCTAATGCACAGAAACAAATATGATAATGTGTAACCTAGGAGGGGGGAACAAAATATGTTGAGTTTAAAACTCTATATTTTTAATATCGTTTCTATCTTTGATTGGCATGTAAAATAAAATCATCATACATCATCTCATTTCTTTTTTTTACATATAGCATGAAAAGAATAAGATGTATTGTATTAAATAACCATACTTAGCTTATAGAAATAAATAAGCAAAGCTTACCGAAATATTAGATAAACCAGGAAAGTAACAGTAAGTAAGAAAACAAAAATTTATAGGACAAAAACAAGCTCATATTCGTTTTTATCTCCCTTGAAATTTTAAGTATTCATAAGAATTTTTGGGGCTTACAAAAAAGTTTTTTTTACTAGATTCCCCAGCAATTTTTTTATCAATGTCTTTTATTCCGCTTAAACCTCCATAACTTGTCTCAATTCTGTCTAAATTCAACTTCTCGCAAAGCATAATTTCTTCTCTTGCAGTATAAGTCATCGGCCAGTAAGTTTGATGTCTTTGAAAAAGAAAAGAAAATACAGATAAAACCAACAGAAATACCTACAACATTTTATTTCAAATCCCCATATTTAGTTTATTTAATGAGACTCTTGTTATCATTATGTGTAATTAATAGGCCTCTTGATTCCTTTCAGTAAAGTTTGGTGTTGATCGGTGAAGTCATTCAGGGATTAGTGGTATCAGAATAAAAATAAATAAATAATAATAGTAATATTTTTGAACAGTTTGCAATCCAATGTGTTGATTGGGACTGATCTACAAGAAATCAGATTTTCTGCTGATAATCCTGGTAACAGATAGTTAGTTGTACGGAGGGCACCAAAGTCGACACATATTCTATTTAAACAATGGTTATTAGTTGATATATAATGATTCACAGATAGATATATTTTTTGAAATATGAATTTAAAAGCAACAGTACAATAGAAAGTTTGTGTACTCGACTACATACTAACTTTCAATATGGCAAGAATAATGCATGCCTGTAAATCACAATAGATCAGTCTGTACCATTCAGCATTTGTTGCGACACCATAGCGTGACTTTGACACAAGCGAGTGGTTTTCATTTGCAACAAGGGTGGTGGATATTGCCTGAGTGTGGGGGAGTGGTGTGTTGAAGGCTCCCCCCTCTGCTGTAAATGTGAGAGGTCCACTCGGCCCCGACATACATCCTGCCTAGCAACGAAGTTGTCTTAGAAGTAGAAGAGAAGCAGGTGTACATAATCCCGGCAAGATCTGCACTGCTCAAAAATTTTCCACCCAGCTTCATGCGCACATCACCCTTATTATCACCTCAAAGGTGAATGTTTGAATCTGGACTCAATATGCATAACCTTAGAAATAGTTATAACAATTATTAATATTTTTCTTCATTATATCTATTTTTCAACATTAAGTCTACTAATTCTTAATAGTTTTGTTATCATAATTAGTTCATGAAAATCTTTTCTTCTTACTTGTTCATCAAGTTATTTTATGTTGAATGAAGAGATTAAAATTTAATTAAATTGAATAATTGTCACACCACATAAACATTGATTAATACCCCATTGAAACCAGTATATTTACAGATGTGTGGTGAATTAAGACTTTATTTTTAAAAGCCCTCACTGCTGTTTCAGAATAAATTGAAAATTTTACTACATTTATAGTGAGGACATCCCCACCTTTGGTAAATCACTGACAGTGTCCAAACATTAAATGTTAAGTATTGGAAAAACATTGAATGTAGGTTATAAATAATTAAATAAACAAAACTAACCTGTAACTCATACAATTCATTGGAATAGTTTCCATATTCCACCATACCTCCAAATACTAAAATTCTAGTATTGTCAACAACAAAGCCATATGCTGCACACCCTGGAGGTATATCACCTTTGAGGGCTGGAATAAACCATTTATTTGTGGCTGAAACAAATAAAATTTTCTTTCAAAAAAACAATTACAGAGATATTTAAACCTAGAAAATTGATTAGTTATAAATCAATTTGTGTGAAGATAATAACAATTTTTTGTATATGATGTATGGATGGGAGACTTGGTATGTCTTAATTTGAACCTGGATTACAGAATGTAAAATAAGTTTTTTCATTTACATGTTATATGATATATTCCATTTAAGTTTAACTCAACAATTATAACAGTTATGTAAGGCGGGGAAGACTGTCACCTCTCAATTTTCTTTTTAGAAAATCAAACAAACTGGTAATCTATTCAGCTAAAGCATTATCCTCTGTAGCAGATCAAGCCAGTTTCCTACGCAAACTTTTATCGGCACATGAAAATCCTTTGAACTATACACTAGTTCATTGGTGAAGTACATTTGGCATTATGACTTGCGATATGACCATCATTGATTGTACAATTAAATAAGCTTACAAGAAAATAAAACGGTGCTGATGGCATGAGTAAATTTTATATTGCAAAAGTTAAGAAAACATTGGCACATTCAAATAACCTCTAATATGAAGTGTAGTCCTTATATCTAGCTATAGATACAAAATAATTACATACTAATATAACTCTGTTCAACCATGAGAAACTAAATAATCTTATTATAAAATTAAAATATGGAAAACATTTTACTTTAAAACCATATATGATAAACCACATAAAATAGACAAAGAATTGTTTGCACTATAACATTATATATTTCTAATACCATTTAGTTAGGATTTTACTATATTACTATTGCATATTAAAACCAATATTAGTTTAGGATCAATAAATAGCAATATAGGTTCCTCATACCTTACACTAATGTTACTAATTTGCTGATTATCATGTTACGCTATAAAATTTTAGTATGGAATATACAATATTTAATTGTTATGAGACCAAGTCTCTTTAGCCTATAAAATTCTAAATGCACATTATAAAAAACAAAAAAAACTTAATACCACAATAGTCGATGTTTAACAAATCGTTACTTATATATTTCAAACAGCAAGGAAATTGGTATGACACATTCATCAATGATTATTTAAATTATATATTCATATTTAGTATTATTTTAAGCATCACAACTCAAATTATTGCCAATATAAATATTGTAAATTACATCTACCAACAGAGATAATAAATGTGAATAAGTTATAGCAGTGACGTTAAGTATTAGAAAAGCATCAAAGAACAATAATAAACACAACTGACAGATGCAAAAAACATTGTTTATCACCACCATAAAAAATGCAACTATTATCTATGGTTATGATTTTTGCAACAAATAAAAATCGAAAATTACTTCAATGAACCGCAAAAACATACTGAATGAGTTGAAATTATGGAGAAAAAGTGCATAATGCCTAAAATAAATGTTAGAAATAATGGCCACAAACAATCTCAACAAATAAAACATCAATATCAAGTTAACATTCCTGGAGAGGAAATAAAAAATTATTATCTAGAATTTTTCCAATGTTAATTACTAAACATAACAAATAAAAAATTGAAATCGAGAAAATAAAAATCACTGACAGCACTATCAAGAATGAAAACGCACGCCATTGCTTCAAAACACAATTGTACTAACCTGTGTTATATACATGTAATTCATCGACAATTCCTTCATTGCCACCACCAAATACAACCATAAGCTCTTTAATTGAAACTGCTCTGTGTCCATGTCTTGGTCTTGGCTGAGGGCCGGTAGAATCCGCAACTTTTTTCCACCTAAGTATGGGTGCCGCCATACTTAATGAATCAAACCATCCATATGAACAGAAGCTATTGCGAACTGAGGTTACAGAGCATCCCGCCAAAGACAGCAGTTTCGAGAACCTTCTAAACCACAGAGGAAAAAATTAATAAAGTTATGCAAAACCTATCTTGTATTGTATTATTTTGTTATTAAACAATCAAATAAAACATTTAATGCATGTTAAATTTATAAATTTGAGCTATATCTTAAAATATTTACATTGTATACATACATATATATATAATAATTATCTATACAATGTAATAAACTAATACATATATTTATTAATAACCAATAAAAATTATAGATTAAATAAAAAGATATAAATCAAATGAAAATATAAATTTACGGCTCATCTCACGAACAGGAATGTAACGACCGAAGGTTGTCGCCACAGTTGGTAGGTAGCGCTGAGGTGCTTTCTTAATACTATAGAAAGAGTGGGATACTAGCATCATAGCCTGATGGCGAAGGTGAGCTTTATCATCTAGTGTTGTATAAGAACGATGAACTTTTAACCACAATAAAAATTTTATTATATTTATGCACTCCTCCAAATGCATGTAAATGCAGATAAAGAAAAAATCTGTAATCCAATTATTTTATTATTTTTGTACATTGCATTATTTTGTTTTGAGGTTTTGAAAAAAAAAAAAAAATAATAATAAATATAGCCTGATACAAGGAATAATGCTACTCTTTTACATCTATTATTTTTGTAACTTATACAGAATTTAACAGCCGTTAAAAAAATAAAACTACAAATTTTTTTTAATATGAACACGAGTGGAAAAAACCTTTTTCAATGCTTGTCATATCATCAACGAAATAAATTCATAGGGCCAATGATTTTTAATATCGATATTTTAGAAATTGTATTTTAATTGTACTGAAGTTGGCCTTGACATATTTATAATTATATTTGACATATTTATAAATTGTATGCTTTTATTTATCAATGAACCAGTCAAAATCAATAATATAACTTCTATATCAATATATAGCAATTGCATAAAAATCCTACAAATCGTCAATGTTGGAAGGGATCCATTCCTTACATTTAAGTATTTTAATTTTGCTTCAATTGCAGCTCCAGCCTTCTGTCGCGGCCACGATCATTAGTATCCCCCCGAGTGTCTCTATCCGCTTCATTTTTAGTAGATCAGCTCCTTAAATCAACTACTTTTAGATATCTGCTACAAAATACACTGACAGGCAAAAAATTCCACCCACCTGATTTTTTTCATGTTTTCATCTCAAAGTATTTCTGCTTTGGATTGGTCAATTTTTTTTATGAATAAATATGTATTTTTTTTTTTTTTCAATTAGAAATGTCAATATAGAGGATAGTAACCCATAATCCTTAATTCAATTAAAGGACTCTCGTTCCCAATGCTTACTTTCCATGGAATTAAAAATGTTTATTCAGTGCCATTTACGTTCTGGTGCAGCAAATTTCTTAGTTTTCGGCTTCGATATTTTAATTTTCTCAATTTTAAGTTTAAAAATGCCTCTTCGTGCTGTTGCACGTGGTGTGGCACTTATTGATAATGGACGTTCCATTAGATATGCAGCTAATGCCATCGGAGCTCCCTATGAAACTCTACGAGAATCCGTCAGGCGTTTTCGAGAAACTGGGTCTTACC
The DNA here is from genome assembly GCA_930367205.1 of Acanthosoma haemorrhoidale. Taxonomy (NCBI): domain Eukaryota; kingdom Metazoa; phylum Arthropoda; class Insecta; order Hemiptera; family Acanthosomatidae; genus Acanthosoma; species Acanthosoma haemorrhoidale. Next base: position 102,546,736 of record OV884009.1, on the reverse strand, counting down.
ATAGAAGGGCCGGTTCTGGACGGCCTAGGGCAACAGAACCACAGGATGACCGGTTTCTTACTTTAAGAATTTTACGAAACCGGCACCTTACCGTTGTTCAAGCGATTCATCAGCTCCAAGAAGTTCGAGGTGTGCAAATTTTTGAACGTACTGCTCGGAGAAGATTAAATGAGTATGGACTAATGGCTTTTCGCCCAGTAAGTGGACCAAAAGTGAGCAGAACTCACAGAGTTACACGGCTGCCTTTTGCTCGAGAACACAGTCATTGGACTATGGACGAATGGTGTGCTGTACTTTTTACAGATGAATCTAGATTTGCTCAACGATCTCCAGACGGGCATGAAAAGGTGTGGAGAAGAAGAAATGAAAGGTATACAGCCTGTAATTTCACCCAGAGCCAACCTTTTCAACAAGGTTCCTTAATTCTGTGGGCTGGGATTTCATTGGAGTGCCACACAGAATTGGTTGTTGTTCGTGGATGGTCTTTGATGGCCACTCGCTATGTAGATGAGAGTTTGGAACCTCATGTGTTGCCTATTTTCATCGAAATCAGCAATCATTCATTTCTAATGCACGATAATGCACGTCCACATGTCGCTCACATAGTACAGACGTTTCTTCATCAGCACAACATTGAGGTCTTAGCCTAGCCAGCACGTTCTCCAGATTTGAACCCTGTCGAGCATTTATGGGATAACCTTGGAAGACGAATGTTTCATGTTTTTTTTCATGCGCGTTCAGCACTTCCTGATACCCTGCATGACCTTGAAAGGGCTCTTCGGGAAGAATGGGCTAACCTCCAGCAAAGGGACATTTCCCGACTGGTGGAAAGTATGCCGAGGCGTCTTCAAGAAGTAATAAAGGCAAGAGGAGGAAATATGCGCTATTAAATGATCCTGTCATTAATTTATTTTAGGATAAAAATGGTTATTTTTCAATTTTTTTTTCTTAGCAGTTCACATTTTGATTAAATTTTTAAATAAAGACTCATTTAATAAACGTTAAAAACCTTATTAAAGGTAAAAAAGATTTTTAAATTCAATAAATAATAAGTGTTATATACAATTACCATGTATTATATACAAAATACAATTTTTACCCAGTAGAACCTCAGCGCTACTAGCCATAAGATGTCAATTAAAACTGGGCCTTGGCTAAAGCCCAGTAGCATCAGATAATTGTTTCTATCTAAGTATAGGTGGTACCATAGATAATGAATCAAGTCATTCCTACGAAGAGAAGCTATTGAGAACTAGCTAATCCGCTGGTCAACATTTTGTGGTACAAGATAATGTTTGCTAAGAATCAGCCAAGGATTACGTTTATTTACTGTGAGGTGAGAATCTTTAAAAGTTCCATCAATTTTAGTTAAGTATTTTTCACTGTTTATTATTGCTACCAAACTAGTTTAATTTTACTAACCCTTCTTTATTTTACATAATATACAATACGAACTTAGTTTTGCATTAACACAAGTGGGTATTAAACGGGGATAACCTAGGACGCTGGAAGAATAATAGAGAGGACAACCTAAGGGGGGGGATTAGGGCCGGGGAGGGGATAGACTAGAAGTCTGGTCACGCCCCTCCAGGATCAGTTCAAATGTGTTGGAATGTTCTATCTGTTGCTTAATTGTTTAAATTGTTACTTATGAGTTTATCACAATTTCTGCTTCACCATTTGAAAGTATTATAAGATTACAGAATTGAGGATTCAAAAACTGCAGGTCTGATTAAATAACATATTGTTACAAATATGCCTCAAAGGCATCTTTGGCTCTCAACTCCAAAATCCACTTATTCCATAACTATATTTCCATCCTATTCTATTTTCTTCTTAACAGGCATCTCATCCACTAGAAGCAAACAAATTAAGGTTTAACTTTCACTATTTTTATCTTTGAAGGTATCAAATGCTTCAGTGTAAAACCCAGTAGATACATTGATTCCTATACCACCTAGCCATCATTCGAGGATGGGCTAGAGTTGAGTTGAATGAGTGTTTTAAGTACTTGTAAACAAAAAGGGTTAATATGTTTACTATTAATAAATAATTATATTATAAATATTATGTCTGTATGCCGGAGGCAAAGCGGAATGTCTTTTCAGAATCTCGATTGCATTACCACCTTACTCAAATGGTTTTGCTCTATTGAAAGTTACAACTGACTGTTCAATTTTATTAAACGGGTAGTACAAACAAGCCAACGCCTAAAATGCAGTGGATAGTACAATAGCAACATACACCCAGGTTGTGGGTTCAATCAAAACCCGTAGAAGTGTCTTCCTTCGGAAGGGAAGTACAAGCGGTAGCACTGTATGATGTACGATGTCATCAAACGTTAAAGAATCCTTTCAAGGTAGGTGTAGGGTGTAGATCGGTATAATTTTAAGGGTCACAGCCTGCTATCGGTGAAGAGCTGAACCGATATAAAATAAGTATTATATAAAAATAGTATAATATAAATTTTACAAAAAATACGTCGATTTTTTTACTTATACCTAACAAAATATGCTTCAAGTGCCAGGAGTTTGGGCACACCCGAAACCACTGTGGACGAAAATCAAGATGTGTGAGGTGCGGAGGACCTCAAGAAGTAGCCTAGTGCCCGGGAACAGCTGCCACTCTGCTGAAGTGCTGCAACAGTGGAGAGCCTCACCCAGCCTCATACCGAGGCTGCCAGAAGGGGAAGGAGGTCCTGACCCAACCAATCGCAAATGAAATTTTTCAGGAGAGCAGTTTCTTGCTATATCTTGTACTTCCTGCTATGTATTCCTATCATTACATCTAGCTTGTTTTTGAATATTTATTAATACAATTTTGTGCAGCTATGCAGTTGGGGTCAGTTTTCCTGAGTCCCCGAACATCAATGACTTCTAGCACAGCAGACATTATGGTGGTGACAATTATGTTGATGTCCTCCTGGACATCTAAACCAAGAATAAGAAATGTCTTATTCTTGGGCCACCCCTTGGAGCGAAGGAATGGAATTCCTTTCCATTTGCTTGGAGTAGCTGCAAAATGTTAGCTTGATCTTCCTCGAGCTCTGGGTAAATAGTGACGGCCTTCTTCGTCTTCCTGGGGGTGAATTCTGTGATTTCTGCTCCTCTGAGCCGGTGTGCTAAGGCTGTAGTTGTCTCTCCGGAGACAACTACTGGTGGTGGCTTCTTTGTCACCGGTGGCTGTAGTTGAGGGCTTTCAGGTAACTTGGTAGCGAGCAACTCCAATACTCCCTACCGGAGTATGGGGCTTTTAAGCCGGTATCTTGGCATTGGCTGGATTTTTTGGGTCAACGAAGCCTTTTTCCATCACCGTCTCCATTTTTCTTCAATTAAGGTTTTTAAAATTTTCTTTCTTCAAAAGCTGGGTCTTCCTAGATGTTAATCCCACAAAGTCTCAGCTCCAACTCATGGGAGGCCATGTGGGCCACCCTTTTGTTAAGATCAGAGACAGGAGAGGGTAACTTCTTTTTAGTATTTGTTAGTGGCCGCTACAACTAGTAATAAATTTTACAATAATACAACATATTAAACATATATATATATATATATATATATATATATATATATATATATATATATATATATATACAAATTAAACATGTTAATATAATAGAAATTATTTAAACTAATAAAATACTATTCCAAAAATAATTAATATTAAATGAATAGACATTTTTCATTTACAGTTTTTGACGTTTGAAGATCCTGGCTTATCATATCTTCCTCTTACTATATGCTGCTCATCTAGGAATCACAGTCCTTCTCATGAGATGATCCAGTTTGTGCTACACTTACTGTAGTTTGAATCACACTATCGAAATCGTCAAAAGAATCTCCAGATAGAACCTCTGAAACATTCACGCAAGAAGTGCCACTGCAGTGTTTGTATATTAAGGAGCAATGCAGGTCTGCTTTTCTGCTTTTTGGTAGCAACAAGCTCCACCGCAACTTTTTTAGCAATCGCAGAAAACAGAAAATATCAGTGACTGAGGTATAGTGTCTTTAGTCATCATAATTGTAATTAGACCGGGAGAGCTTTGTTACCATCCCCATTTAAGTGGATTTGTATTGTGACCCGGCCAACTTTGAATCTGTTGGTTTCATTGAAGCGCATGAAACTTGCATTTTCTGGAGGTGGCAGTCTCGCAATATTAATTAAGTTTTCAAGGCAGATTTTTTGAACACCAGGTATCTCAATTCGTGCAGTGATTCGTTTGTTTCATTTCATCTCCATACAATTCAAGGATACAATATTTTCCAGCTTAAGTGAGTTATGGATTCTAGTGATGCTTGAGGGTTTCCGAATTTTGTAGCTGAGTCCTTTAAATTTGGCTGCTATTTCAGAAAAAGAAAGGGTCACAACCAGTAAATGCATGAATGAAAACTACATGTGCAGGTTCGTACTTGAATGATTTGGTTGAGTACCATGTACCTGCTTTATTGGCTCTACTGGTTTGTGGAAGAATACTAAATCAGTTGTATCCTCTTTTTTCCAATTCTCGTGTCAGCATCAAAATTAAACGGATCTCATCGTTCTCATTATTTTTTCAGAGAAGTAGAAGATGCAAGCGATGCGTCCTTATATTTACGTTTAAACGTTATATTTTGAAGGTCTTGAACATTAATTCTAGAAATCCCTTTTTTTCAAACTTCCTAAGATAAGTGATAGGTTACCTCTGGAACTCCAATCACTTCACTAGTGACTGACTTTATCAAACTACTTTCAGGAAAGTGGGGATGCTGAGTAAGCCAAGCAAGCGGTCTCGACGACAAAATTAGTGCCGTTTTTGAAATCTTGTTGACTAAAATGGTCTCTACTCACTCGTGCTGGAAGAGTGAGTAACCAGAGGGAAGTGTATCTGCTTCTGGTCTGGGTGTAGGTTTCACGTATGTCACTAGCCAACCAACCAACTGTTTTTGAAGTTTGCGGTAGTGAGTGGAGAGAGCAATCCTTCATATGCTTGCTTAATCCCACTAAACCACTGCTTGACACTAATTCCTTGAAAATAAACTCAGCTTACTCAGCTCGTTGTTGTTGGATAATGATTTGCTAGAAATTTGTATAAATTAAACGCATGTTCCAGAGCACCCACAGAAGATCATTGTAAGCGTTTGTAATAAATAACGAAAATTAAATAAATAAATACCATTGGATTTGGCAGCAATGTTAACGGGTCTTCGTTGGATATTCCCGAGGAGGTGGATCCCTTTCACACATAACATTTTTTTCCGGATTCCGGGAGGGTATCTATCATCCAATCCACCACCACTAATAATCCACGTTACTAACAATAGATCCTACAGGGAATGTACATGCATTGTATTTAGTTTTTAAGGTGTCATCAGAAGCGCTAGACAAGCTTTAAATTTATTTAAATGATTACTATAGTAACATTCTCATTGTTTACTCTTTGGACAATTTTGTTATACTTCTTTGCTTAGAAGTTGTAGATATTTGGGATTATCAGTTTGACACTTGTCGTTTTTTGAGAGTGATTTAGGTAATTTGATAGAAGTAAGTGGTGGGTTTTATTCTAATTTTTGCAGTGATACAAAATAAATCAAATAAAGTATACATAATTGGCATAAATTAATATCATACTACGTTTATGTTATATTAAATTTTATGGTTACCTATAATCTCAACTCTTGTACAATGCTGTTGATTAGATGTATCTAATCATGAATATATAAACTTTAGATATTTCTTGCTTAAAAGGTTATCAGTATATATGTTGGCTATGGTTATGTTTTGAACAACAGCTTGTGTAAAAAAAAAACTGATAACAAAAAATAACTCATCTTTTTTCCTTTAATAATTGTTTTGTTAATTTAAATTGCTATGTTATTTTTAGTAAAGCATTTGTTTTATAAAAATAATGAAAAACTTAAAAACACTGTAATTATTTAATTGCAATGATAAAAATGTTATGTATGACAAATATGTTATTTTAATTGATTATTTACTTGTGTATCTGTGCATTTTCCATGTTTTTTGTTTAACTCGACAAAACTCTGTATTTAGCCTGTTATTATATAATATTATTATGACCATACATGACTGCCTGGTAAAAAATGGAGATAGCTGAGATGATATAGAGTATGATAATACAGTCAAGAATTTCCATCCTGGGATTTTTTCTTCAAGAACAGAATATTTAATTGCTATTATGTACTCAATACCCCTGCAGTTCTGCTCTGTGGATTAAAAATAAATTAGTGCCCCTTGTAGCATTACGAGAAGCATGTACTAACTGAACTCATCTTCACGGGAGAGTGTCTCGGAACAAGTTTTATATTAGTTTATATTATTAATGCAGCATCCAACAATTAATTAATCAAACGTTAAAATTAAGCTCTAAGTACTGCTTTAAATATTGTGTATTATTTGCATTTCATTAAAGATATATAAAAAAGCAAGGAAAAATGTACTTTTACAGCTATCTACTTAAATTTGAGTTATACTTTTATTTGACATTATTAATTCTTATTTTCGAATATGTAATCGTTGATTTTTTTTATTAGAACCTGATCTTATAATGGACAGTTTTGGTGATAACTTTGATGAGAATGAAGTTGATCCAGCAGCTGAGTTTCTTGCTCGTGAACAAACTGAATTAGCTGGCCTAGAAGATGAGCTGAAACCAGTGGTTGCACCTCCTGTTAATGGTAATTTTTATTATCAAGAGCCAATATTTTCACTTTAACTAAGAATAAATGTTTAATAATGTGATGAAGTGAATACAAATTAGTTAACTAACTTTTAAGTAGCATTTTTTTTAGAATGTATGTTCACATTGTAAATTGGTGAAGGAAAACACCTTATATGAAATTGGAAATTGTTAGTAATAACTGTTTGACATAACTGATATTTGCATGGTTTAATAATATTAAATTCAACCTAGAAATGATACATAAATGATTGCTTGCAGTTTTGCTTATTTTCCATTAAAAATGTGTATCCTGTTTCATAGATTGCAGTGCAAGCTCGGCTTATTTGAAGTAGCCAGTAAAAGGTTTTTTTACAGTGGGTTTTTTTTTTCACTTCCCTGCTCAATTAACCCCACCCAGCTTTTGGGTGGGAAGCCCTGCTTAGATTATTGTATTTGTTATCCCAATTGTTGACTATTAACAGCCATTTTAAGGGTTCTCATTTCAAACCTTACATTAGAACAGTATTTAACAAATTAGAACTTTATTTTTGTTATGCCAGGGAAACTTATGTGTCTATCCCTCTAATGAAGTATCTATATAATTAAACACAGAATGTTATTTGTTTGTACTTATATTTAATATCAGTAATTCTTATTTTAAAATAAGTAAACATGGATTTTACCAATAAAGCCCATAAGATACTTGGAGTATGTTGCACCTATCGTTGTGTTTAGGAATTTAAACAATCAAATTTGCATATGTGCAGATTTTCCAACTTGGTTAAATGAGAGATTAGAATTTTATGAATATCCACTCCCAGTAATTGAAGAGCTTTTTACAAAAGTTATTGGGGCTGAGGTATTTTCAAGATTGGATATCTCAGAAGCTTACCTTTCATTGCCAGCAGATGTAGAGACAATAAATTTAATAGTAATCAACACCCCATTCTTACTTAATAGTTTCCAGTGGCTTGCTTTTGGAATAAATTCAGGCCCAATGATTTATCAAGATAAAATGGAAATCAGTGTTGATTTTCTGATGGATGACATCATCATATCAGAAAATAAAGAACAGCACTTCCAAAGTCTTCAATTAGTGCTTGAGGCACTCCAAACTGCAGGTCTATGACTAAACAAATTAAAGTGTAAATTTTTAAAGACTAGAGTTGAATACGTAGGTTACTTTATTGAGAAATCAGGCCTTCACCCGCCCCCAAATAAAATAAAAGCTATACAAGAAATGCCTGAACTAACCAATATAAAATAATTAGAAGCTTTTAAAGGTATGTTTAATTCTACAGAAAATTTATTAAACACTTCATATATGTGTACCATTAAATCAACTGAGGAAAAAAGACACACCTTTTGTATGGGGCCAATCCTGCCCCGAAGCTTTTAGATAATTAACAACAGCTTTGATAGAAGACAGTATTCTTGCACATTATGACCCAAAATTGCCTTTGGTTTTGGAAGTGGATGTCAGTTCCAAGGAAGTAGAAATAAGTCTTCTATGCCAATTCCTGGATGGAACGGAATGATCAGCTATTTACAGTTATAAAACGCTAAATTCTGCTGAACAAAAATAGAGAGAGAGGGAGTCACCAGTATCTATGGAAGTTTAAAAGGGGAATGAACGGTTTGTTTGACGAAATTACGTTCTGTTCATTTATATTTTATTTTGTCAAATAAAAAGTATTTCAAGTGGTGATACAGTCTTAATTTCTGAACTACCTAAATACATAAAAATCTCTAATGAAAATGAAGTTGATCCAGCAGCTGAGTTTCTTACTCTTCTTAGTTACTTGCTCTTTCTCCCTTAGTTTCCATTTGTTTTCTCTATTGTCTCATATTAAAGTTTTAGGCATTCTCATTATAGCCATCATTAATAACAAATTACAATCATATTTTCATTTTGTTGGTTTGGTTGAGGTAACTTATTTATGTATCCTGTGAGTTCATTCTTAGCCGTGAGTATATAAATGAGTTATAGTATTTGTTGGAAGATTCGCTTGAATTGATAAAAAAGAGATGTTATGTTTTCATCAAGTTTTTTTTTGTACAATGTTTCCACATAACCATGTATGTCTGCATCAGGTCCTGATAATTGGAAAAGAATGTAGGTGTTAAAGATGAATATCTGATCCATTGTTGTGGACTTTTCTCACATGAATCCTTTTTGGTAAAGGACAATCTCATGTCCTGCAAAAAGGAGGAATCTGTCAGATAAAGTGTTTGACAATAATTTTGTACACAGGGGAGGAGAGCTATTCCACAATAGTTTACACACATTATCTTATCACCTATCTTATGAACTGGGCAGATGATAGTTTTCTTCCAGGCAGATTGCATAGTTCTCTTAGACTAAATAGTGAGGAGGATGTTTTGTGGGGGTCTTGATTAGTTCACTTTCTATGTGCTTTCAATGTCCGAGTTCCTTTGTGGAAATAGTTTGCCTCTGATGATCAGGTCCTTATATGCTGCAAAGTTTATAGAGGTGTTGACCATTATTATTGCAGCTGATGGTGTGTGTCCTGCTGCCCGTCACACTCTATACTGACAGGTCCAGGGCCCAATTTACTCTCAGGTTCCTCTACTAGAACATTTATCATCTGTTCACCGACCCAGCCCTTTGTAAGGACTGGTTACCACAACCTTTGACTGGGTTACTCAGCTTAAAGAGGCCATCTTTACACCTGAATAGGTGTATGTATAGTTTTTTAAATAATAATAAAAACTATTTGAATAAAAATACAATACGGCCTAGAAGGGCTGTAGATAATTATGAAAAAAGATCAGATTCATACCATATTTATAATATATGTTCATACAATCATCAATTGGAGAAAACATTAGCTACAACGTTAGCAAAGCAACAGCACCAAAACTTTTAGAATAGAGGTGAAACATATCTTTTAAAATTTGTTAGCTTAAAGTTGTGTCTACATTTTCTTATCCTCCTTTATTTGTTGAAAAACACTTATTAACATAAACAATATGTGTAAACTAACCTATCACTTGTAGTTTATCTTTAGTTTAGATATAAAGCAGTTGTAACATTAAGAGGAGGTTGTAACATCTGCTTCAGGTGCCTGTAATTAAGAACTACCAATAATTGTTATGATTCACATTAGTAGCATTCAAATTTTTATTGTTATTTCCTCCTCCTCCCCCAGTTGATTTTAGTAAGCTCTATCAATTGGGATTGTTATTATACCTGAGACTTTCCAAGACTCCATTTCCTGTGATTAGTGATATCTTACTGATAACGTAATGATATTAACTCTAAAGAGCAGGGTATCTATTCTCACCAACAGGTATCGCTATCACCATTGGTCGGAACAAACTTCAGTGAATCTTCCATATCTTTCTGGGAGTTTAGTGTTAGCCGTGAATTAATAACTTCATGGGAGAATTGGTTGGGGTATCCTTTTAGACTGATGAAAGAGAGATATTATATTTTCATAAAATTTATTAATGGAAAATGTTTTAACCTATTATGCATGTTTGTATTGGGTGTTGATAACTAGAAACGTAATGGGGATTAAAAAAAAAAGAAAAAAAAAGTGTGGCTATAATTATTATCAAGTGGTAGAAGTATAAATAGAAAAAGAGACAGGTATAAGTGCACTGTACTATTATAAATAGCTAATGAAATTATGTAAGTATGTAACAGTTGATTAGTTTGAATTTTAAGATATATATATTTATGAGTTCAAATAAGGGGGGTGAAATAGAGTAAATTTCTAATGAAAAAAGATATTTGCATATACATATAGTTAGTTATTAAGATGTGAGAGGTTTAAAACATGCTAAGAGACTGAGGGTGCAGACACATGTTCGGCACACTCAGTCCATATTTCTCATTTATTATTTAATTGAAAATATTATTTTGCTAATTTTTTTTATTTGTGTATTCTACATTATACTATTTATTAGGTACTGATCCTAGTTTGAGTGATATTTCTGGAAGTGCTGAAATTATTAATGGACTTGTACAACAAGACCGATTTGATCTTCCTCATGTAAATGGTGAGCTTTAATTAGTTGATATTAAAATAAAGGTTAACTTTAATTGGTCATTGTTTAACTTTTCTAACCCCAGTAGGGTTATGAGGGCTAAGAAGAAGTGATTTTATCTATTGATGTAGAATACGTTTTATGGTAGAGGCATTGGCAGAAAAACCCTCATGAAAAATCTTCTCACGGGGAGTGTTTGTTGAAAGGGGAACACATGACTTAAAATGTAGTTGTAACTAGAAACTGAACAGAACATTCATATTTTTCAACAATGCAACTCATTACATATGTAGGTAATTAATAAGACACTCATTAAGTTCACAATACTGTTTATTATATATCACAAATGCGGTCTGATAACATGGCTTGTTATCTCGACTGCTACTGCGAGGTTACAATTTACAAAGAGGTTCTGTATCTTAGAGACTGGCTAGATTCAAACAATAATTGATACCTCAAGTCCCTACATTACTCCCTATCCAGTTAACACGTTAATATTTATGAAACACAATTGTGAATTACATTAATAGGAACTATAGCATTCATAGCATCTTACAAAAATATACCTGAAAATTCAAGAAACAAAATAGAAAAATATTGACTCGAAACAAAATTATTATTAAATACGAATAGCTTCAAAGAATAATAAACAGAATATAGAAAATACAAAAACAATAAAATATAATATATATATACAAAATCCATTCAAACAATTATTTCTTCTAAATATCTTGCAGGAAACCGCAGTTCTACCACTCCTAGTAGAGGTTGGTACAGTTTCAAGTTGCTTCTGTTGTTCCTCCTGGTGTGTAGACTGTGTCTCAATAATGGAAAATCATCTGGAGACTGGGCTAAAGGTACATTCGAAGAGTCCTGTTGGTTCATATCTTCATCGGCAAGAAAATAAGCTGGTTTTAGCCGGTCAATAGAAACCGCAATGTCCTTGCCATGGATTTCCAATCGAAAATATTTTTCTAAACAGGTGATGACACGGAAAGGTTCTTCGTATGCTGGTTCTAGGGGTTTCTTGATCTGATCAGTGTGCATAAAAACATGTGAGCACTTGTTTAAGTCCTTGTAGATAAAAACGCTCCTAGAAGACTTGTGATTTACAGGAACAGGCTTCAGCTGACGCATTTCCTCTTGAAGTTCTCCGACCCAATCTTGTGAATCTGAAAATGTCCGTGATCCATTTGCAAAAAATTCTCCAGGTAATGTGATGGTTTTTCCATGGAGCATTTGAGATAGGGAAGAATTAGAATCAGGGTGAATGGCTGCTCGTAAGCCTAACAGCACAGTTGGCAAAGTTTCCGTCCAACTCCGGGAATTATGTGCCTTCAATGCTGTTTTCAATGTACGGTGGAGTCGCTCAATCTTGCCGTTGCATTGAGGGTGATAAGGCGTAGAGCGGTAAAGTTTGACGCCACATAACGCACTAAAGTGTTTAAACAATCCCGAGTCAAACTGACGACCCTGATCACTCATTATGCGTCTGGGAACACCAAATCGCGCAACCCAGTGACTATAAACAGCCTTAGCAACTGTTTCAGCAGTGATTTTGTTGATTGGTATAACTATCAGTCATGATTAAAGCGTAAACGTTTCCTTCAGAAGGGGGGAGGGGACCAACTAGGTCTATATGAATCTCAGCTAAACGTTCATCGGGCACTTTATATTGTCCTATCGGAGATTTCACATGACGGTGGATCTTACTACGCTGGCATGGTATACACGCTTTAGTTCAATCCTGGATGTTCTTTTTAACATTGAGCCAAACATATTTACACGATACCTGCTTGACGGTCGCCTTAATACCAGGGTGAGCTCTATCATGAATAAGATAAAAGACTTGTTGCCGGAATGCCTTGGGGATGAATGGCCGGATGGCGTCCGTACTGACATCACACCAAAGATGATTTCCTCTAGGAAGCTGGTAACTTTTTAATTTTAATGCAGAATCAGATGTCATAAGATCCTGAAGTTCGCTGTCAGTCTTCTGTTCTTCGGCTATCTTGTCAAAGTCTAACACGTCTAGAGCCTTAATCCACGACAAAGTGTCCGCAACAATATTTTGCTTTCCACTAATATGGCGGATGTCTGTGGTAAATTCAGATATGTACTGCAATTTTCTTTGTTGGTGAGAGGAAGCTTTGTCATTTCTCTGCTTGAAAGCAAAAATAAGAGGTTTATGATCTGTAAAAATCACAAAATGACGCCCTTCTAACAGATGTTCAAAATGCTTGACTGATAAATACATGCTCAACAACTCTCTGCTCTCTGTCATATGCACTGTAAGACTTTTGAGCATCACTTAGTTTTTTAGAGTAAAAAGCTAGAGGTCTCCACCCATTAGGTTCAAGTTGCTGGACCACACCACCCACGGCAACATCGCTGGCATCAATGACAAGTGCCAAGGGATAGTCTGTGCAAGGATAAGTGAGCATAGTTGCATTAGCGAGATCAACTTTGCATTGCTCGAATTTGGCAACTGCTTCCTGAGTCCATGTGATTTTTCTATTGTCCTTCTTCCTTGCTCCTCTAAGATAGTCATGCAAAATGGCTCTAGTTTCTGCAGCCTTGTGTAAATAACCTATGTAAAAATTTAGCATTCCCAAAAACTGGTGAAGCTGCTGAACAGTATGGGGAAGCTTGTAGTTTACGATGACACTGACCTTCTCTGGAAGAGGTATTGATCCACCTGGAGTGATTCTATACCCCAAAAATTCCAATTCTTGCACTCCAAACATAGATTTGGCTACACTTATACGCAAGCTATATTTGTCCAAGCGGTTGAAAACAATCTCCAAATGACGCTTGTGTTCTTCTTCAGTTGACGAAGTAATTAGGCCATCATCTGAAAAAATAAATACAAAATCGAGACCAGTAAAAACTTGATGGATAAAACGTTGGAAACTGCTGGGTGCGTTTCGTAACCCTGGAGCCATGACATTAAATTTGAAGAGCCCAAATGGAGTGATAATGGCTGTTTTTGATTTATGCTCCTCAGCTATGATAATAGGCCTTAAAAAGATCAATTTTAGAAAAAATTATTTTTCCATGTAACTTACTCTGGAAGTCATCTATCCGAGGAATTGGATAGCGGTCCGGAACTGTAAGGTCATTAAGCTTGCAGAAATCACCACAGGGCCGTAATGAACCATCCTTTGTAACTAGATGTAGAGGAGAAGCCCATTCGGATTTCGATGGTCGTATTACTCCATGATTTAACATGAATTGAAACTCTTCCTTTACTAACTGTAATTTTCTAGAGTCGAGTCTTCTAGCTTTTGAATAAATAGGCTTCCCGGTAGTATGAATGTAGTGTTTTATGTTGTGCTTGCATTCACTAGGTATTAAATTGGGTTTGGTCAGATTCGGAAACTTGGCTAGTAAGTCAGCATATCTTTGAGAATTTAACTATAGTGCTAATGATGTCACCATTTGAAATCGTTGAAATCTCACCACGAATCTGTACACCTGTGACATTATCAACAAGCTTCTTATTTTTTAAATCTATTAAAAGATTAAAATGGGCCAAAAAATCTGCACCAATTATTCCTCTGTTAACTTTAGCCGCAATAAAAGGCCACTGAAACTGACGGTGCAAACCCAAATCAATATTTAAAGTTTGTACACCATATGTTGGTATCATGGATCCATTGGCTGCAAACAAAACAAAATCTTTACTAGGGCAGTCACACTTTGATCTTTTCGGAATTATGGACACATCTGCCCCACTATCGACAAGAAACTTTAGTCTGGTTTTTATATCCTGGACAAATAAACGAAAAGTGTGACCGCCTGAATTGTTAGCAACAGCCGAGGCCACATCTACTGTTGCTTGTGGGAGTTTTCCGACAGCTGCTGCCAAGAACAAGGTTGTTTACACTTCTCTGGTCTGCATTTTGTTCCAAATCTATGGTGGAAATAACTAAATTTTCCTTTGGGGCTAAAACTACGCCTCGAATGGAAAGAATCTATGGATGGAGCTGCGAGACCTATTTCTGGAATTCAACGAAGAAATTTGGATTTCTAGACTAGCAAATTTTTTCATCAGTTCATTGAGAATTGAGTCCTGACTAACAGAATAGGCACTTGACTGAGGGCTAACCTCAGCTATTTTGTCTGCCATAGCTGCCACCTTATCTAAGGTCTCATTGCTAATGATTACAATATTTTTTATTGAATCTGGAAGTTTTTCCAACCACACCGTTCTCAGAATTTTGTCTCTCATATCACCACCAGCCAAAGCCTGCATTTTACGGAGCAACTGACTAAGCTTGAGATCACCTAACTCTAAACCTGTCAACAGCCTCCTAATTTGCTGGTTATCGCTCTCCTTAAACAGCTGAAGAAGACGCTCCTTAGCTAGAGTATATTTATTAGTCTCAGTACCTTTAATAATGTCCCATATATTTTCCATGTATTTAGCTTCCAGCTGAGAAACAAGAACTTCGGGTCTTCTTTGATAATACCCACAAGATTGAATTGGGCTTCTATTTGTTAAAACCATAATTCAGGTTTATCGGCCCTGAAAGGAGGAATTTTAATTGAAACTTTAGTTACCTCAGGTTGGTCCTCAAGTTTATCTTCAGATTTTTCTCCTTCCGGCGGCGTCATGCTGGGAATCACTTGAAGCACTTAGTTCGATCACGTTGAGGTCACCAATTGTAGGTAATTAATAAGACACTCATTAAGTTCACAATACTGTTTATTATAATCACGCATGCGGTCTGATAACATGGCTGCTACTGCGAGGTTACAATTTACAAAGAGGTTCTGTATCTTAGAGACTGACTTGACTTGATTCAAACAATAATTGATACCTCAAGTCCCTACACATAGTTTCATGGAAACATATGACGCATATTCTTAACAGCCAGGAGTCCCTTTTCTTTGCAGCTACCATCCAGTATCATATCTTGATGTTCTTGTCAAATATTTATAATAAAATATAGCAAGATACTTCAAGGCTACCTAGGATTTTTTCATCCCAATAATTTCACTATTAAAATTATAAAAACAGCTTTATTTTATTTCCACCACTGATAATTTATTTTTCTTCTTTATTGAAAAAGCGCTTTAGACAGCTCTAAGATAACAAATTTTCAGTTATCTCCAATTGATTATGTGGGATATTTAAATCATCTAAAACAATAGTATATTTTTTTATCTTTTAACAAGGTCTGCTAAATCCACAAGAGATCCGATCTATTTATTATTGTGTTAGATGTAATAACAAAAGCTGAAGCTGACAGGGGTGCAACATTGTTTTACAAATCCACTCAGCTTCTAGCATAATATGGTAACAATATAATGATTATAGGCAGGTCATTGAAAAACAGTTCTGCAGGTCAGTGAAGACTTAAATACATACAATTTTATTTTTAACCTTTAGCTTCTTGTATCTTATATCTGTGCAAGATCAATGAGACCTATTTAAGTTCACTTAATTGTTCATAAATTGTGTATTCAAATGTTTATTATCAAGAGCTGTCACTGTGTTAAGTCTTACTTAAAGGTTGAGTATAACTAGGTTATCACAGAAACATTCTGGATCAAAACTGACCAAGTCCTCAAAGATACACGTCTGTCCCTTGGGTGGATCTCTTCTTACCATTTATTTTTTTATTGTGTTTACTCCATATTTTTTTATTTAATATATTATTTACCTTTCTCAATTTCTCTTCCCTATATAGATAATTTTTTACTTAGCAACTAAGTATGAAATTAAAAATATCTTTTGGGATGATGATCTCCTAAGAATTATCTAAATAAATTTAAATCTAAGTAATAAATTTAAACCTAAGTAATTGGTCTAATTAGGAAATGTAAAATAAACAACTAGAGACTAAAACAATAATAATAGAGTATCATTACTAAAAAAGAAAAGAAAAATTTGCTATAAATAAATTATTTTGGTACAGGTTAATTGTAAAATTTAATAATATTAATGTTAATTTATGTATAAATATATATATATATATATATATATATATATATATATATATATATATATATATATATATATTTCGATTTTATACACATATATATTGAGGTGTTCAACTCCTCATCTTGCAATATTATATTAAATGAAAATATTAAAATAATACATAGAAAATATACACAAAGGAATGTGGATTTTCCTACAGTCAAAAAGACAACCTTTTTATGCTCTTCCTGGCTCGAATCCTGCTGCCTAGTTCCAAAACCTTATGGAAAAAAAAAGGTTTTTTGAAGGAAGCGGAAAGTACAGTAAAAGCATAATAAAATGATTTGCCACAAGTAAGCGTCAATTGTTTCTACCAGCAGAGCAGGTGGTGGGATTTTTTTACAATAAGAATCACCCAGAAACAAAGAAACAGAGACTTCAATGTAGGAGCATCCCAAGCTTGTGATTCAGCGAGCTGGGGCTGTCTACTTGTGGCTGGTGGCTAGTGGACAAGAAGTCTCTTGCATCAGAGTCTCAGTTCGATGATGAATTAACTTACCCTTGATTAATCTTTTGTCTTCAATCAACATTCCAGCAGCCTTATTGCCTTATTGATTGGGTCGAAAAAATGTACTTGATCCCTGAGGAGTGTAAATATTGTCTTAATATTTTAGGAAGGAAAAATTGAAAAGCTTTTATGATGCCTTTACTATTGTTTGAAAATTCAATTAAGTTTTTTTTTTTTATCCTAGATGTTAGAAGTGTTAGCCCTATACCAGTGAAACAGCCACCTAGAGAAGAACCAGAAAAAATTAAAAAATGGAGAGAAGAACAAAAATTGTTGCTAGAAGAGAAAGGTAACTGACTATCATGATTTTAATTAAATTAAACAAATCCTAATCTTTCATTGTAAACTTCACAGCTTCTCAATAGTTAATCTATTCTTATTATCTGTTTATCCAGCAAGGATTCATTCGTATAAAAAAAAAACTTTAGGTATAACATATGCTATGTAAAAGAGTTTACTGCGTTTATTTACAAATTGCCACTATATTATTCTTTACATAAAGACTTGACATTAAAGCTAGACATTGAAAAAATATATAAATTAGTGTTATGAAGGCGATGTACATACAGGGCTGAAAGTAATTCTTCAACGATCAATGGTTGCCCTAATACTCATTATTATCATAATCAATAAATATATTTGTTATTAATACATTTTTATTTTTGACAATATTTAGTTCTAATTACTACAAGACTTTTCAAATGGCTATTCAGACTCCATCAATCAATTTTTGGAACTTTACATTTTGTATTTGCTATTTGATGTTAAGAGTTTATTGATTTGAAGTGATTTATACTTGACTAATTTTATCCTGCAAATTTTTGTAGGTATATAAACCTTTCAGTAGTTATATATTATTTTTTCTTAGATAGAGTAAATAGAGATAAGCTATATTAATAATATTCATAAACTTTGTCTTATCAAAGTTATTATTTTTAGAAAGAGTTAAAACATTTTTTTATTGAAATAAATCTACCCTATTGGGGAATTAGTAATTGTGATCAATGATTCCTTCCATCACATATATTATTATGTATACTAAATAATAACTATATTGTTAATTAGACAAAAATGAAGATCTTAAGAAAGAAGAGTGGCGAGTGGTAGCTAAAAAAGAATTGGAGGAATGGTACAAACATCATGAAGAGTTAATTGCCAAAACAAAATCAGCAAATAGGTAATCTATCTCATTTTTATGTTTAAAAATACCTTATTCTGTCTGTTGCTCATTATTTATGAAATATTTAATATTATTGGTAGATTATCTCAATTTATTGAATTATTTATACAAAATTAGTATTTTAATGAAGAAAGTGAAATAAAATATTTATGAAAATTACACCCGATAGATGGAAGTTTCAATTGGTTTACTTTTCAAAAATAAAATTATTAGTACATAATAACTAAATTTATCAGGAACAAAAATGGTACAATGCTGTCAGATCCAAAAAAGATAAAAGAGAAGTAACCAGGTACTTAAAGGAACTGCTGGAAACCAAAGATGCAGCAGCTAAAAAATAGATAAGCCCATCTATAACATTGAAAAAAATTGATGGAAAAGAAGACAACTTTCTGTTTGAACAGGAAATAGAAGAAGCCATGATAGGAAAAACAGCTGGCATTACCTTCAAAATGTTTAAACAAACCAGCAATCATGAACTCAACATGCTGCAGCACCTGCTGAATTTAGCTTGGAAAGAAAAGTGAATCCCGGAGGACTGAGAAATCCTAGTGATGCTTTAGATCTAATATTTTTGATTCGATAGATAGTCGAGAAAGTAATTATAAACAGAAGATAACTTTATGTACTTTTTTAAATATTAACTGAGGCCATTCCTGGAATAAAGAAACAAAACATCGAGAAACCATTAAGACAGAAAAGAGGCAGTCAAAGGTGGACTTATCACAGCTATTTTAAGTCTTCACAGAAAATCCAAGAAAATAGTTCATACCTGTGATTACAAATCTAGTGAGTATATTAAAACTATAGGGAGTCTTCTTGGATGCAGCCTTAGCCCACTTATCTTCAATTAGGTTTTAGATGTGGCCCTGGAGAAAACCAAGTGTAGAAAGAAGAACTACTATTTTGGGATCAGCAAGAACATTAGAAACTTAAAACATTAATATAACTTCTGTGAAATTAACAGCCAACTCGCTCTTTAGCACTAGACTAATGGACGATTAACTCCAGAGTTCAGAAATTTGCTTTATCCCACTGATGGTCTGCTGAAATTACTTGTCTTAGACTGTGATTCTACTCTGGTGGAAGAATTATACAGCCCCTTCCACAGGGGCTCTGTTTATTTACTAAACTTAAAATAGATAATTATGTTCACGCCAGTATGTCATTCTAAGTCAAGGTCACATGCCACTTGGGGGATAGAGTGGGGATATGACTAATCTTAGTAGTCTTAGTCACCTGTTGGTAGCTATCTTGCCGGAGTATAATTATTCCCCATTAATAATATATATCGAGAGCCTTAGTCATGAGATATTGTATTACCTTGTTGGTATAGCACTTGAAGGTGGTGTCAAGCAGTAGTGTGTTAAGCGGCAACAACGAGAATTCACGAGGAACAGAACTGGCAGAGGTACTAGACCAGGTGAGTGTATTCTTTCTCTATCTCCCCGGTGTGGCAAGATTGTGACAATCCTTATTATACAGTCCATTTATTGCAGTATTGGATATTTTTGGCGTGTACAATTACATTCAATTAATAGTTGTTAAGCCACCAGGCATACACTGGTAAACATAAGAGCGTATCGATCAATGATTTCTTTTTATGTATCACTTATTAAAGTGTTGGCTAATCAAAGACAATGTTTATTCTGACATGTGTTTGGGATACCTATTCATTAGTTTCCCACCACCAACCAAACCAGTAGGATTTAAGTGATAATAAAATGTCGCATAAATCAATCCTTGTTCCTTGTTGTATTAATCATGTCCCTTTGATGGTTCGGTAAATAGCAGCAAGCTGTTGGACAAGGAAATCGTAACAGAAGTTAGGGCTTTCGAAATTGAAAGCTTAATTCACCACGTTATATATAGCATATGAACATAGTAACATTGCATAAGAGGATTCTTGATTAGAGACCTTAGCACCTGATACAAGATAATAAATGGTGGTGAGCCGTTAAGAGTGCCAATGTGCCAAAGAGTGAGAGTGGCGATGAGCTGATGAGTGAGACCTGAAGAAGATCAAGAAATTTGGACCTGGCCGAAAGCTGTCCTAGTCTTAATAGGCAATTAATACTGGAGTTAGGGTCAGCTACATAAGCCAGTTAGGCCTTAAGTTGATCGTATACAGTTGGGTAATACATATTACCCAAACAAAATAGTTACCTTATAAAATTATGTCATTGGGCAACAACAGAAATGTTTCGCCCTTTAGTTGTATGTTCAAAGAAATATTGTATAAAACAATGTAGTTTTATCTGCTCTTTCGTTTTTAAGTGGTTAAGTTACTGTTTCATTAATTTATCTATTACCGCATCTAGAAAGGATTTCTACCTCGCACAACTTTTTTCATTATTGTAAGATATATATTTCATAAGAACCAATTTTATTGTAGAGTTAGTTATTATTTGCTCTTTACCTTTTCTTCCTAAAAGAACTAATATTGTTGTAAAGAATAATATTTCCAATTTTACTCTAATAATTAATTTCACAAGTGGAAGAAAAGGTCTCATTGAATATATAAATATTTTTGAATATTTCTTTTTCTTTTCTCCCCAATATTCATGGCCACAGGGAGGCAGCAAAGTAAGTATCTCTTCCTTATTAATATTCATTTCTGTGTATTCGATAATTTTAGTCTGGTTATTTTATAAGGTCATATAACAGTTCATATCTTGTCATATTTTTACTGAAATTTTTTATTTATAAAGATTTGCAATATTCTTATCATGATAAATAATATTGTTATCAGACAAAATTATTATTTGGTTTAACAAATAATAAAATTACTTTATGCAACATAATAATTATATGTCCTACTTATTTTCTTTCTAAGTTGATCCTACTAACTTTCGTGGGGGGAGGGGGGCTTCTCCTCGATTAATTACGAAATTATTAATTATTCTGGGAATAATACTTCGAGAAAAGATAGTGTTAGACCACAAGAGAGTTTTGAAGAATATTTCAATTTGATTTATGGTTGTTTATTATCAAAAATATTAATTTTTAATGTCATTCATTTGTTTAATGGATTAATTTAGAACTATCAATTATTTATTTCAATTTCATACTGATTTATCCTTACAATGGAGTCTTTTACTTTAGCGTTGGTTGCAATGTACAATAGATTGTTAAATTTTTTTTTCTTGAAATAATTTTCTTTATTTTATCTTACATGAATTTTAATTTATGCAGTTTCCAGACACCAGATCACCTCTAAAAACTAAAATTAACAAATAAACCTAAAATGCACATTAATTACTCATTCGTGTATGGGAAAATGAGTATAATTATTAAGATATGGCATTACAGGCAGACAAAATAAGAACATAATATATAATACCCATTAGAGGGATACACCATTATTCATTTTAAAAAGAAGAAAATATGATTACAAAAATTATCTAATCAATTGATACTTTATTATGTGTGATAAATATTGAATTGAGGTGTTATACATAAGGAACAAATGTTTTTTGAACAAGTAATTATTCACTGTAAAATCTAAGAATAAGCAGAAGGCTATACAGTATGACATTAAATAAAAACTAATAGATTAATACAAAAAAGTGACATACAAGCTGGCATCCAACATCTATCTATTTTTCTATATATAGTAAACAATTAAAAAAAAATAAAAGTCAGGAGATATAATATAATGAATGAATAAATCATTCCAAGACTAACGAGCATCTCTTTGGATTGATGGTGAGGAAGAGTTGGAATAGGAGAGCTTTTTTGAAGGTTCGTAAGGATGAGGCATGGTGGAGATTATGAGGTAGAGAATTCCATAGGGTAGAAGAGCAAGCAAGGAAGGACCGATCGTATACTCAGTTTTGTGGGCAGGAGGGAGTGTAAAGGTCAGAGAGACAGGATCTTGAGTTCCAGGAATGGACTGAAGATTTGAACTGTAAAATATTGTATACATGAGTGGGTGATGCGAATTGATGGTTTTTAAAAGATATTGTCCATGAAAGGAGGGGAAGTGAGAGAGCCACAGAGTCCCAAAGACAAATTTGATGAAGAAATTCAGGATTTGCTTCAACTTGCCCACTGGGAGACCCCCATACACCACACAGCCATAGTCACAGTGGGGGGAAATCAGGAAGGGTACAAGGAGTTATACGTGTAGGTTGGAGGAGCAGATGGCGAGAGCGATGGAATAGTTTCAGGGTACCTATTGACCGAATGGAAATTTGGGAGATATGTTGGTTCCAAGAGAGAGTTTGGTCAATGGTTATTCCTAAGTTTTTGGCAGTGGAGCGGAAAGTGATGTGTGGAGTAACGGATACCAGATTGGAAAGGGTCGAGAACTTAGGACTGTTCAAGGAAATCGGAGATTTGGGATCGAAATAGTTTTTTAAAAGGTTTAGTTGGGAGAGGTTAGAAAGGGAGGAGATTAAGCGATAGTTGTTTGGTGATGTAGGATTTTTTTTTTTTTAAAGGTTGGACTAAAGCTTTTTTCCAAGAAATTGGTAAGACTGAGAGATAAAGGAAAAATTGTAATTATGGAGAAGAGCAGGCAAGATGACTGTAAGGTATTTTTACTAAAGGTAAACAGTAAAAAGGGATTTGTTTAAAGGATGTTCAAAGAGATTCAGTGATGTGTGGTCAAATTGGAAGAAACTGACTCTACACAATAAATATATTCTCTCTTCCTCGGGTATTACCCCAGGTTTCCCAGTCATCAGAGGTATATAGGGGAGGGGGGCAAATTGGTAAAAAAAACTGACCCAACAGGGATTTCAGCAACAGAGGTATGAAGAGGAAGGAAGAAAATACTGTTCAGTAAACATAATCATTTTTAGCATCTTCAGATTTTTTTTATCATTTACTTAAAAATGCAAATACGAAGGCAAATGAGGAAGTCAGTTGTGAGACTTAGAAAGGGACAGAAGAAGAGGAGTGACAGCAGTCAGAGAAGGAAGAACTTAGGCAGGAGGAACTGCTTGATTTTCCCAGTTTCCCAGAGTCTTGCTAAACTCTAAGCTAGATTTAGTGAGATCCATCTACCAAAGGTACGTGCTGCTTATGACCAGCCTCTGATGTCTCTCTCTCTCTCTCTCTCTCTACCTCCAATATATATTAGATACTAAACTATCTTTCAGCGTAATTATTTCTATAACAATAGTGTAAAAAAATAATAATAGGGCCTTAAAATTGTGGTGGAAGAAACTGCTGGAGTATTAACCCACTCAGTGACAAACAAGAGTATCCACCTACACCACTTGAATGTATCAGTAACAAACATAAATCCTGCCAATAGTGAAGAATAAATGATCCGTTCTGGTTATATCTGAGTATAATCATTAATTTTGTTTTATTTATCTATAAGTATTCACCCTGTGACAAGTAATTAAGTCTTGATTATATTAAATACAGTACTGCAAAGAAAGGATAATTATCTTTGTCATTAAAATTTATATATATTTTTTTTTAATTTAGAAATGCTGAAAAACAATTTGTGGCTGATACTGGAGCAATAGAGCCTGGTACAGAGTGGGAACGCATAGCTAAATTATGTGATTTTAATCCCAAGGCAAGCCGAACTAGTAAAGATGTTTCTCGAATGCGCTCTATTATTCTTCAGCTCAAACAATCTCCCTTAAATAGCATCAAACAACAATAGTAAAAAATGTTTGATTTATTCAATACTCATTGTTTAATAATATCAAATATGTGAACATTCTTATATTATGATGAATGATGTAATTAACTTTATCATTTGCTATTTCTTATGTATTTTATAAACTAATTATATTTTCTAATAAGTATGCAGTCTTCTATGTTTAAAAAATATGGCACACCTACAAGAGAAGTGATATTTAACAGTTTTTTGTAACTAAGTCTGTTACACAGTGAAAATAAGGAACTCAGCTTGTGTAGTATCTAAAATTGTTACATTTAGTTAGTACATCTATGAAACAAAAGGAAATTTGAAAAATTTTGCGTTGTGTTTTGGTGGTGGGGTGCCATATATAAAAAAATAATCATGGCATGTATTTTGCTTAAATTATTTGTATTAGTTCATAGGTAATTTCGAAAATTGTATAGTTTATGACTATTTAATTTTTTTCTCGATACACCAAGACTGTTATATTAATAATAAACTCTGTAATATGATTTTGAAGAAGAATTTTTAAGTGATTAAGAAATTTAATGAGCTCATATATTTGAATATTTCTGATTAATATTAATATTTTAATTGTGCATTCCTTAATAACAAATACTATAATAAACTCTCTTATTTATCAATGTATAAACTAATTTATATTTCTTCATTAAAGACATTTAAAAATCATACCTAGTTTAATTTAAGTTTATATTAAATAATAATTAAGTATTTTACTAATATGTATCATTGATTTTGAATTGATCACCCACAGTATTCAGTTCCATCTTAAGTTGGTAAAAGCCAGCTTTTTTTTTAAATCATGCATACATTGTATCTCTATTTGATTTGAAATTAATTAGATACTTTTTTCATAGCCATGAACAAATTTAAATGATTGTTTAGACTTTAGATTTTACCAATTTTTACTTCTATATTTGTTTATTTTTTTCCATTTTACTTTACAAAATGTGCCTCTTCGATTTTCACTTCAGGAAGTTGCTGTAAGTTCAGTGGTTTTATTACAATTTAATTTTTATAATAGTCATCCTTTGATGAAAATACTATTCATTATTTATTTATTACATTATGTTGCCCCCATTGCCTTTCAACATGTATACATCTGAAATCGGCGAAATGAATTCTACCCATAGTGTATAATTGAAATAATTTTATTTACATTTATTAAATTAACTATCCTTCCCTAACTAGCTTTTCTGATGCCACGAGAGAAGTTCTGGTGGTGATATGCAGCATCACTTGAATGGAAGTGCCTCCAGTTATGTCATTCTTACTATGGAATAACAATAGCATTTAAAAACATGTATTATTATAGAGTACTCACCGCAAAAGCAGATCTGTTGTGCATATGACTTCAAGAGAGATATTTAACTAATAAGCATTTGTTAGCATTAAATAATTACAATGTAGTGAGGAGGACTGAAACAGATTCACCTCCCAAGGGCTTGGCAATTATTTCCAGGCAAAATATTTATTTTGATCAAATAAAAGTTCGTATAAATCTAGAAGCCATTGCAGTTAAGGTATATCTACTGGATCAAATGGCAATCTGCAGCATTTATTTTCCACCTAATTTAGACTTCAGTGCCAATGATTTGTGCAACATATCATTATAAGAAATAATTTACCTAACTAAGCCATTCTTATTACAGGGGACCTAAACTGGCATCCCCCTTCAAGAGATCAGGGTATTCTAACTAAAGAGTCAAAGCAATAGTAATATTTATAAATTTATTGAAATAATCCCTACCATCCCATTATCATACGTAGCTCAAACACTCACCTCTCTCCAGCTACTAGAGCATATTCTCAATTGATCACAGTTTTTGGAATATCATAGCGGTCAGAATGAAATGGACGATCATGAATGAACTTTTTGGCAGTGACCATTGCCTGCCCAGTGTTTATAAATGTTCATAATTTATCCAAGGGGTCTAATAGATGGAAATTGACTGAAGCGAATTGGGAACTATTTCAAAATATTATCCCTGAAAATCTTCCTATCTGTGGCCCTCATAGTAAGTTAAATCATTTCAATAAATAACACTACAGGTAGCAAATAAGAGCATTCCTAAAGTAAAGCGGAATATTTCACACTAAAGTACCTAGGTGAAATCTACAATTTTATATAGCAATCAAAACTAAGAAGCAGGTTTTAGTAGTTATAGCAGAACAGAAAACCCAGCTATAATTACCTTCAATTTCAATATTAACAACTGTATTCAGAAGCAAATAAAGTAATTAAAAAACAAAAAAAACTTTGTGATTGGAGTACATAAAAAAATTGTGCAATTTAGAAAAACTTCCCAAGAATTTGTTAAAAAAATAGAACATTAAAATGCATAAATCATTATAAGAAATGAGATTGTTGAAAATAAATTAAGGGAGTAATTTCAAATCATAAGCAGCTCCGAAATTTACAGCTGCAAGTTTCTGCAAGAATACAAAACTTTAACTGAAAAAGAACCAATAGGAATAGAGATAAATAAAAAAAATGGATATGAGAATCATGAGATGTTCCTAGAATGGGAAATGGATAATGCCTTAAACATGTGTAAAATTAAGTCATCTTCAGGACTGAACAAAGTAATGATATGTATGATGGTCTCTTATCCAATTGAAAGGCTTATGACCACATTAATCAACCTGGATGATATGGGATCCCAGTTCTCTACTTTGGGAAATATATTGTTCTTTATTAAAATACTCATTGGAAATGGAATTTCCATACAAAATCTTCTTTTGCTCCGATGCCGTTTGGAACTCGGCATAAATAAGCATTGACCACTTCCATTTTCCTTAATCTCACTTATGCCGAGGAATCCTGTCGAGTTTTGGATATTGCCATTTCCTCTACTATTTCAACTTTTTAGTTCCAGGCCCATTCCGATGTTCGTTTTCATTGAGACTGTATTTGTTCTGAGGACTGTTGAACTTTTCTGAATCAGTTTACTAGATTACATATGATTGGTCCAGTAAAAGCGCTGGGACCCGTTACCTCAGGACAACTGGCCCTCTGAGTCCCCAGACGAAAGGGAGGATTTTAGATACGGTATGGATAGCTTTGGTGTAGTTAGGATCATGGTATTTCAACTTCATATAAGGTTCAGAATTCATCTTTAACCAACTGAAACTTTGTTGTGTGAATCATTAACTAAATTTTGAAATATATATAAACGAAACGAAGGGTGTAGAAGTACAATAGCGAGAGATGGTCTTGATATTTATTCAAGCATTTTATTTGTTGTATGTTGGTAACATAAAGTGTCAAGTTGATTGGTTTTGGCTATAGAGCCTTTGCCCCCCTTAGAAACAATATATTTAAAAAAAACTGAAGCCATAAGTACTGCTTTAAATACGTTGTTTTGATAGCATGTAAGCATTTTAATAAAGATTTATTTTCATTTTCAAAAAAAAAAAAAAATTTTGTATTTATGTTTTCACTGCAGTCTGTCCATTTGTCTCTAACCATGGGGGAAAAATCGCGGAATGTTCAATATTAAACAGCTTCTGAACTATGACATGAAGAAAGTTAGAAGTTAGTGAAATAGGTCCAACTTTTTTCACACTTACTGTTATTCCATTTATCATTCAACAAATAATCAACATAATTTTAGGTGGTTTTTAATATCCTATAAAATTCCAAATAGATATAATTATTTTCGTGACCACTATTGGGGAACGAACAAACAGCTGAAAAATACAGGTAATTGCCTCGTAGTTGCTTAAATGTAGAATTGCAATTCTATTGCTTTGATCACAGCACAGGGGCTGGCCAATATTATGGTGTAATTGGCTATGCAAAGGGAGGAAGAGGGAATGTGTCGAGTTCTTACTCATCAAATAGATATCACACTGTATCTAGGTTTAATATTTAATATTGTATGTATGTAATACTGTAAATAGGCTAACAAACCCTTGGAAAATATAAACCTAATGGCTACATGGAACCCCTTGTAAAATTTTGTCTCTGACTCCAAGGTTTGTGAAAGGGTAGCTAAATATAGTAGATATTGACTGGAATATACTAGAGGATAAGCACCCGGCCGGAGATCGGGAGGTCTCTGTCCTGTCATTATCCTATTTTGTTGAAGACATTCGAACAATAGAATCAGCGAAATTTCCTTGGGCTGCGATTTAGCACTTAGTGAATCTGTTGATCTAGCATTACCTCAAATGGCTGGGTCATCCAGGACCCTCTCAAGTTCAAGATTTCTACTGCCCCTCCATGATTAATCCTTCTATCTTGAGGAAGGCCCCCTCGGGAAATCCTATCTCCGCATCTTTGTATGCCTCTTGACCAACACAGTTCACTTGAAGGTGGTGGATAATCTATTGGCCCAGACGTTTTATTGACATTCTTAAAAGGTTTGTCACCTGCTGTGGCGTCCCCTCCTGTTTGTATGATTGTTGCTCAAATTTCAGTACCACCCGCTCCATGCTGCAAAAAGAACTTAGATCTCTTTTGACCTGGCACTTTGATTCAAAGCTGATTCAAGATTTTGTATTTTCCAACAACTATTTTGTTTTTGTTTTCTTTTTTTATCATTATGCTATGGTTAATTTTATTTGCCAGATGTGAATTTGTCACCTTAACATTAATGTTATTCTTAGGAAAGTTAGTCCCAGAATACAATTTTTTTTCTAGTCTAAATAATGTTAATAAAGCTAATACATTAAACAAATTCTTCTTGGAAGTTTTTATAGAGTACTAATATACTTAACTAAAATACTATATACATTATAAACAAGTAGATAAAAGCATAATAATAATAGACAAATACTTCATATAAAGATTTCATTAACATTAGTGGAATAATTGATAAGCATTTGATATATGTGGAAAAGAGTTGTATACACAACATATAAACATTAGAATAATCAGACCTTACCTAAGCTTTCCTTGACCTCATTTCTGGAACTTGCTGGTTGTCCTCCCTGGGTGGGGTACTCAGTCCCATCATGTTACTTCTGTACTCGTTTGATATACCTACTCATCCTTGAACCTCCCTCTATAAATTTGCTTACCACCTATTTTAGGACTTGTACTAGACAAGCGACTCACATGGGGTCCTGACTTCATGTTCAAATGATAAGAAACTACTTCCCTCATGCACAATCGTTATAAAATTATAAGAGACTGATTAAGACGATACTCTAACGTACCTGGTCTTACGGAATAGAAGTATGGGGAAGTGCCGACCCCTTCAATATTCTTTGCATTCAGTCCTTGCAATCCAGAATCCTCCCCAAGATAGTCAGTTGCTGGTCCTTTCTATATCAATAATTTTACCCTTCACAGTGATGTCAACATCACATTCATTCAAAATCTAGCTACCTGTTACTACCAGAACTTGTATTCTCTCCTCCCTGTCCATCCTAATCTGTATGCTAATGCTCTTTCCTACCATTTCATCCCCAGTAACTCAGAGTGACACCTATGGCAGAGGTGGCTTGTGACCAATGAAGTAGCCTTTTACCCCAAATAGACTAACAAGAGGTTAAAAATTAAAATCCTTAGCACTGCTTAAAGTTGTAAGTAATCAATAGAGATATAACATTTCAATAAAGATATATATATAATATAACAAAACCTGTATATAATTTAGCAATGCTACAGGAAATACAAAAATAATTTGTAAATAGATTCGCCTGAGGATCTATAATTATATAGAATTATCTGTAAATTTGAAGGGGCTATGGAGAAAAAAACATATATATATTACTATATTTAAAAAAAATACTTTAAGAATTGACTTGAGCTTCAAGTGGTAGGATTGTTGATGTTAGGGGAGGGTAAAAAGCTGGTGGAACATTGCAAGCCCACATTGAGAAGACACTGAGACTGCATGAGCTCTTATTACCTCTATCGCTAAACACTCCTCATGCAAAATCGCCCTTTGAGGTTTGCTGGACCAGGTTCAATGCATGGTGGTAGTGGAATTAGCCAATTACTAATTTGCAAAATCCACCCCCTCTCAATTTGCCTGAAAATTGAATTTACACTGATGACCAAATCAGTTGGGTGCAAAAGTTATTCAACTGTTTTTTCCAGATAGGCCATGTTTATTCAGGTTTGGGAGGATGTATTTATGCTACTGCCTGAGGATACGGTAGGCTTTTTTTAGATTGTAATATAAATTTGATGCAAAATCATTATGTCTTCAAATGGGTACTATAAAAGTTATGTTCATGTTTTTTAAATCACAAAGCTCAGTGATAGAGGAGCCTACATGAATAGTAAGTTTAGCAACTTTATCATTTACATAAAAAAGTTAGGTAAATATTTTTCATTAAATAAATTGTTTACATAATTGCAATTTGCTAATGAATAAATCAGAACACATTTTCTAAGGGCTGAAAAAATTTATTCTAACCATTGGGGTGGTTGGAGTCCTTAATGCGTGACATTCGCAATAGGAGGAGTTGTGGAAGCAGATAAAGTTGTTTGTTAAAGATAAAGGTGAGGTGTAGATACATATATACCTCACTAACTTTATCTCCTTCCATTTCCATTCCACTTCCAGATGTAAGAGAAATAAAAGTAGCAGGAATCATCACTAGGTCACACTGAATGGAGTACATACCATCACAGGTACATTATTATAAAGAACTAATGAATAAGAAGTTTAAACCTTGAATATTAATAAAGCCAATCAAAACCAGCGGATGGAAAGTCTTACTTACATGCCAAAAATCTATTGAAGCTACTATTGTGAAATGATAATGAGGGCTTGTCATGATTTAAGCTATAGAAAGCTTGCCTAGCACTTATTGTTTCACCAAAGACTTAAGAATTCTCCCACTGCACGATTACAGGCTGTTATCCTGATGCCATCACTTTCTAATTACAAAAAGCTTTGTATTATGTAAATAGATCAGAGTTAATTAAACAATATTGGATACCTACAGAAACTATAATATGTAGCTTAGCTGCAGTAAATACAAGAAACACTAAATGCAATTTCAGTTGTTATAGATTTGTTGCAGATTCTAAACAGTAAATATATAAATGTAAATAAAGGAGTTTTGACTTACAAAAATAATTACAGGTCTTGAGCCCGATCACCTTCTAATTACAAAAAGCCTTGTATTATGTAAATACATTCGAATTAATGTAACAGTATTGTGTACCGGCAGAAACTGTATAAAACAGTTAAGCTATAGTAAATTCAAGAATCACTAAGTGCGACTTTATTGATTATAGATTCATTGCAGATTCTTAACAATGTAAATATGTAAACATAAATAAAGGAGATTTGACGTACAAAAATAATTACAGGTATTGTACCTGCTTGTACACATTTTTTAAAAATTGTAGTATAGACCCATAAATGAACAATAGATAGCTATAGCTATGGTCTTGTAACACAGTGCACGCAGCAGCAGCAGAGTCTATTTTTAATTTCTTTGAATAGGTTGTTCACCCAGGAAGAGAGAGAAAAATAATAAAATCAATAAGTTGCAGGTAATCTGCTTATTCCTTTCATAGCTAAAAGCATAAGCATGAAATTACATCTCAAAATAAACATCATCACTGCATATGTGTGTGTTAACATCGGTCTGAAGTAATGATATACTTCAAAAATATGGTTACAGATGATCTATTACGAGGTGAGTAACTGTGATTCCTTGATGATGGTTGGTATGGCTGGAGGTAGTCCATGGTTTCACACTTTGCTTTATATTCTTTTGCTGATTTGGTCGGATCTCACTCCACATTGATTGCTATCCTCTAGCTACTCTTTTCCTTCTATAGGTGGGCGAGTTTCAAAGCAGTTACCACTGCTGTGACTCGGCCTAGGAGAGACAGTGCCTCTTTGTCAGTATATTAACATGAGTTGTTTTCAGTTTAGTAACAAAAGATGGTAGATAACCTTTCCGCAAGTGGAACTGTTGCATGTTATAATTATATAATGTTATTATGTATAAGTTATTATCTACTTAGGGTATTTTTATTTTATAATGTGTGAATCTAGGTATATGTATATTTTACTCAGATCAGTGCAAACCTGGATAAATTTAGTGAGGTTCAAAGAAGCGAAAACCCAGGCAATTACCACCCGTAATAATAGTTACTTTTTTTGTTTTGGTTTCTTTAAGGTGGATCCACCTATTTTTGACTATTTACTAAATGCAGTTAAACAATCTTTTATTTTATTTTATAATTATTATTAACTTTCCTACATAGGCTTACACTTTATTTTACATTGTCAGTCTTTTTTTTATTATGATGTAATAGTTATTTTTATTTCCCAGATGTGAATTTTTTCATCTGATTGTTAATGTTATTCATATGTGACTTTGTCCTGGAATACAATATTTTTTCTAGTCTGTATTTCTCTGCACAGGGTAACTAGTAGCATGGACTGATACTGCCAAAGAACCTGCTTAATTTTAAATAAATGTTTGTTCATAGGGGATATATTTCAGGGTAATAAAGATATTATTACGAATTTCACCGGGAATATTCACCTAGAGCCAAGGGTTCTGAGTGAGATTATTTAATGTTGCTGATTTTTCGAACTATGGTGGCAGTTCCCAAGTGTTGCTTGCTGAATCCTGTCAAGTGTTTTTTTTTTAAAGCTCTAGCTAGCATTTAGACATACTCATCATGTCCTCCGGGATCAAACTATTGCTAAAAATGGTGATGGAGAAAATCACACAACTCTCCAATCTATAGATTTGCCTTAGTTATTAAGTTAAATCCTGGCATTTTCACTTCTGCTACTAGGTTTATTAAATTGTCATCCGCAGGCACTTCTATCGTGATAATTTTCCTCTTTTATATCAATAAATGTCTGATCTAATATTTAAACAGTTTATTGCAGATTTAAACTAGTGTTAAAACTGAGATAGATCAGCAAATTTTAAGAAGGCTGAAAAGGCCACATCCTTCTATCTTTCTTCGTAGATACTATCTCAGAACTGAGAACATAGGATGTCATTTTCTTGAAATGTCTCAAGTTCAGTTTTTTTACATTTGAGAATTCCAAAGGAGAAAGCAATAACTAACTTCTGTAAACAATCTACTGGACCTCAAAGCTCTGAATTGGAATGCTATTTACCCCTGCTCTACAATTGACTCTATATTGGAGATCCTTACTGCCTACCTCCTCAATGTCCATGCATCCCTAAAAACCTCTAGTTTTGTCACAGACCCACAAAACGGTAGCATATTATCGTTCTTTCCTTGCTCGCTCCACTACACTCTGGATAATTCTCCAGCTCATAATATTCATCCTTACAAACCTTCAAAAACCTCTCCACCACCCAGGCAGACACTTGCTAGTTTGGGAATGTTGTATTCATTTTATATATTTATTTTTATCTCTGTCTACTATGAATACAGACGTTTGGCTGGCAATTTCCTTGGTTTTAACTCTTGAAATTTTACTTAGTCTGTTACATTTTTGTTTGTATAAATTTAATGTCATGTTGTATTGAACTGACTTCTCCATATTGTTTTTATGTGAATTCATCTATGACATTTTTTGTTTTTCTTACAGATATGTTTACCTTGTAATTTTTTTTCTTCTCTTTATATGATGTAATAGTTTATTTATTTGTCATCTGAGCATTGTTATAGTATTCATTGGTTTGATTGTCTAGGGCTTTGTCCCAATGTAAATTTTTTTTTCTATTCCATTCAATTCAATTTTCCTGAATTCTTTGGACCTACCAACTTCAAAAAAGTACCCCATCCCTGGGTTTAAAGCTAATTTAAACTCTTCTGGAAGAATTCCTTCTATATAAAGCTGATATAATTAAATTATATTTATTGAAATGATTACATGTAATCAATACACAAAGTAATTTAAGCGTTGGTCAAGAATTCAGTTTTTAATGTCTTGTTACTCTCTGTGAAAAAGGCTCACTAGGCAAAACCATTTAACTTTATTACACAGAGCTAACTATAAACAATATGCTAGTAGGTTTGAAGGACGTCACAAAGCCACCTCTGCCATAGGGCTCACTCTGGTTACTGGGGATGAGATGGTAGTAAAGAGCATTTGCATATAGATAAGGATGGACAGGGAGCAAGTTCTGGTAGTGGTTGGTGGCTAGATTTTACATGAATGTTATGTTGAGATCAGCTTGGAGGGTATAGTTATTGATATATAAGGGACCAGTGACTATCTTGCGAGGATTCTGGATTGCAAGGACTGAATGCAAAGAATATTGGAGGGCTAGGCATTCCTCCAGATTTCTATTCTGTAGGACGATAGGTTGGAGTATCATTGTCTAAATAATTTGATAGTGATTGTCAATGAGGTGGTTTTTATCATCTGTTAGTTTCTGATCGTTTGGAGATGACATTGGGAACCCTATATGAGTCGCTTGTCTCATCTGGGATTTAGCAGGAATGGGTTGGTTGAAAATTAAAACTGGAGGACAGGATGAGTGATGGAGGGTCAAGGTAACAAGAGAGAACTTGTCAGCACTTACTTTGAATTTCTATTTTGAGAGCCATGCTTCTAAAAGGGTAAGGTGTTTCTGCAAAGCTTGGGAAGCGAAGATGGTGTCATGATTGAAAGAGAGGATGGATGTGTCATCAGCAAATTCATAGAGGGAGGTGGATGGACGAATAGGCATTTCAAAGCCTTAGTAAAGTAAAGGACTGTAGTAACAGTATAGGACTGAGTACTCCGCCCTGGGGGACACCAGCAAGTTGCAGAAATGAAGCAGATGTGGAAGAGGCGAAGGGGATACACTGAAATATCTTCCAGTTAGGTATGAGAGGATGATGAGGTAGGTAATACGTTGGAGGAAGGTTGTCTTTGAGCTTACCCCTGAAAAACATCAAGAACTACACTAGAGCAATAATCTTTTTTCTCAAATGAGGAAATGGAATCAACACTGCGATGGCATTGTTGGATAGGAAAGAGCGAAATCCAAACTACTTCTGAGGATGAAGCAGTAAGTCGTTGAGCATACTGGTTATGTTTGTGCAACAGGGGTAGGTAATTGAAATGATACACATTCTTGGGTTTTGGATTCTTTCAATTATACTATAGTTAGTTTTGCAAGTGGAGCTCCATACTGGCGAAGCATAGGTTATGAGTGATCAGATGACTGTTTTGTAGAGAATAAGTTGGAAGGAACATTCAGACCAGAGGTTATGAAATAGTCAACTATGTCAGGGGGTTTTGAATGGGGTACAGGCCAGTAGGTAGGTTTAGAAGGAGAGCGGACTTTTTAGCAAAGAGAAGTAAGGACACACCTGAAGTTCCAGGTTCTACAGCCAAACGCTGGACGTTTGGCTCATTCCTGCAATAAAAATGGACCATGAGAGTATGAGTAATAGCTTTATTGGGAGGGCAGTTCACAGAGGAAATGGTGATAGAGCCATGAGTAGAAGAATGAAGGGTATGGTACACCTTTGCAAGCATTCGAGGGAGGGATTGGGATAGTTCGAAATGCTGGACCGAATGAAGATAGCAGAACCACTACCTCTATTGGTGCTTCTGTCTGGATCGTCAATTCGGTATCTATTACAATATTAAGATAATAATTCATATCTATTCCAGATTTAGTATTAAGAGTCAACTTTAAACAGTTTGTTTATTTAAATGAAAAAGGTCTTAAAAATAAAAGGCACTTAAGAGTTAAATAAATCTTCTATCCAGTCCTCACCTTGAGAAAAATGGTGATTTTATTATTTTTATGGATCTCCAATGCTCTATAGGTTTACCATCCCGTCCATTAGATGATTAGCTACAAAACATTTGCTGGCCTTATTGTTCTACTCTTTATGTACTCTGTTTGTTTAATTTTGTTGTGTGAGCATGTAAATACCCTTGACTAATTTATAAGTAGCTTTGCCAGGAAGAACATCTATCTCTACAGAAACTAATTACACAATATATATAGAGTTATAGATAAAAAATAAATAAAATAATGTACAAATGGTCATTCATGGCTGTAATCCACTAGATTTCTTCAGATTTATACATTTTTTTTTAGTGAGAAAAACTTCTTAGTACTTTTTGTAGGATAAATAATAGTTAAAAAAAAAAATAATCATCTATTTATTTCAATTTCTGTGAGTACAAAGAATAGTTTACACAAAAATTCACAAAATGGACATACAGACAATTACAATTAGAAATGATAAGTTCACATGGATATCTTGATCATTCATTAAACTATCAAGCATACTGAAATTTCAGCGGCATCAAAGAAGAAATATCTAACAAAATTAGTATCAGCCTCTTCAGATAATTTGAAAAATTACACAGTAAAAAAAAAATAAAAAATAAATAAATTATACTAATGTCTTAAGTAAATATAACAGCTTAACCTAATGGTATCTATGATATAAGAAGAGATAATTTAGGTATAAAAATATTAGTTAAACACTACATCTAGTACCTTCATTTGCATAATTAATACTACTCTACCACACTACACTGAACATAAAAGAAGTCTAGGTATATTAAACAATAAATTAACATCCTCCAGATATATATATATACACTTATGAACATTTAATTAATATCCTCTTAATATGTATAAATATTAAATAACACAAATTGATTTCTAAAATATACACTGTGTCAAAAAATCTTCATACACTTAATTATCTCAATATATATATATTTTAATCTTTAATAGTGTGAGGGATTTTACATACTTGCTTAACCATTTTTTCACCGAGTCAAATAGCCTAATGTAATTCAAGTTTAAAATATTTAATTACAAAGTGTATGGAGACTTTTTAAACCCATTACATAGATAGCACAACACTATGAAGAACTTCTTATTTTCGGCGAAGTTTATTGCCGAAGAAACAATTTCTTGCTTGCTTATGAAGCCAATATTCTTCAAATTTTGTTTCAGGAGGAAAGTGCATTTTTAGGTCAGATAATTTGACAACTGAACAACAGTGATTTTTCAAGTATTCGTCTTTAATTCCTTGGATTTTACAGCAAAATTTTAAATAAGCAGATTCCCAGGCATTAAGAGGTTCAGAGTCTTTAGTTAAGTAGGAAGAAACCCCATCAAAGTAAAAAAGAGGGACATACTTTTCACCTTTTCTTGAAATATATGAAATGTCGGACTCATCATTAATGCGCAGGAATCCACATGGTGAATTTGGTGAAGAAAGATGGGAGTTAAGAAGCTTTCTATAACAGAACTGGAGAAAATTGTAAAAATTTTCTACATCTTCCAATTCAATTATTAAGTCTTTTAAATCAAATAAATCTCTTCCGAACTTTTGCTCACAATGTTCTTTATTAATGCTTGTTAAAAGATCGGCTTCATTTTGAGTGAGATAAAAACTTCTGATATTTGTGCACGAATATATATCTGAATGCAAGATGTTGAAATGCTTATTAAGGATGGTAGTTTCTATCATCCGGACAGAACAAAAGCTTTGCTTTCCACGTTGGATAAACGGTAAGTATTCATCACCTATCCTTGTCCAACCAAACTTTCCCTGAATACTTGACCAATCTATTGGTAATTTGGAACTACTGGTGGATGAATTTTTAAAGAGAGCAGTCGCTGATTCATCACTATTTTGAGTCGGTGAAGATGACCCTTCTCCCTTAATTCTTTGATAGATTGGGTAGGGAAAAGTTGCCATTCGTGTTGTCATCATTTTGCCAGAACGCAGATTTCTTCTCTGAAATCAAATAAGAAACCTTTTATTATACATGGCATAAACAAATTAAAGTATAATATTGTCAGTAGAACACAAAGATTTTCCAACTCAGCTTTTTTATGAAATTACATTACTTTTGGTTGAAAATCAGTATTTTTCTGTATCAATGGTTTGTTGGATAGTTTATCTCAGTGTTTGTTGTGGTACTAGTGGATAATGACACTATTTCAATTTTACATATTTACAATTTACTAGAGAGTTATAAAATTAAAATAACTAATACAAATACAAATATAGCTATTTAGTGTTGTTGGGTGATGGGTTGTCATTGCTTCTTCCTTCCTTGGCTGAGCCAGTAATTCGATGACGATCGGAGTTGATCCGCAATGCCAAAACAAAGTCGATGCTGATCGCATTAGAGGTCATTTTATCACTTGCTTAGACGTAAACAACCTTAATTCCTTATTATACATTTCAATACAACAAAATATTACAATCTTGTTTTTTTCTTTTAACAAATAAAATAAAATTAATCGTTATAATTACGTGAGTGAAAAAAAATAGTTGGGACCCAACATACCGCCCACCAAATTTGCATAGAAAATTTCTATGGAGGTAACAATGGAGCTAGGCGTGAAACGGAACGGGTATACTCATTTGTAGAGGTTTTCACCTTTACTACCCTGACAATCCCGTCTTGTCCAGGAAAAACTTCTTAAATGCGCCCTACAGGCCAACTGAGGGGAGGTACATTAGGGTCAATAAGAAGCACAAGTGTGCCAATATTTACATTTGCCAATTCAGTAGTCCATTTACTACGTTGTTGTAGGCAATGTTAGTAGTCCCGTCGCCATTGTTTCCAAATATTGCCTATGCAGCGATGAATGAGATTCTATCTCGAGATTGGATGGCGCGATGGCTCGATTGATTCTGGTTCTGGCAGAGCAACTAGAGGGGCACCAATCAGGAAGTGACCCGCCGTCAAGACATCTAAGTCTTCTGGTGATGATGACATAGGATGCATGGGTCGAGAATTCAAAATCGCTTCTATGCGATTTGCGATGGTGGAGAGTTCTTCAAATGTAAGGGGTTGGCAATCCATTACTCTCCTAAGGTGGTACTTAAACGACTTCACACCAGCCTCCCACAAACCACCGAAATGAGGTGCGAATGGAGGGATAAAACTCCATTTCATTTCTCGATTGACGAAGTAGTTTTCGATGTCCTTTTTCAGGGAGTAGGTATTCCACCAGGAGTATAGCTCTTTTAAATGTCGTGACGCTCCTACAAAATTTGTTCCATTATCGGAGAACATTCTGCTGGGTAGTCCTCTTCGAGCTATAAATCTGTCTAAACAGGCTAAGAAAGCTACTGTTGTCAATTGCGACACGATCTCAATGTGCAACGCCTTTGTGCTCATGCACACAAATAAAAGCAGGCATACGCTTTGCCGAGGGCAGCCTTACGGCGAGAGGATTCACGGATTGAGAATGGACCAGCGAAATCAATCCCGACATTCATAAAGGGTCGGCCTTGCTCGAATCTTGACATTGGCAAATTTCCCATGTAAGGTGTGTAAGGTCTTACTTTTAGGCGATGGCATTTCAGACATCGGTGAATTCGAGTGCGTATCAGACGTCTTGCTGAAATAATCCAATAATGATGACGTAGTATTGAATGGAGGAGCTGATGTCCAGCATGTAAATAAACAATATGGTAGTGGTCGACAAGTAGTTCCACAAAATGTGATTTAGAGGGTAACAACATGGGATGTTTAGCATCATAATTTATAGGGGCATTACTGAGGCGACCGCCCACCCTGTACATGAGCCCGCCCACTCCACGAGAATCAATGAAAACGGATAATGATTTTAGCGATGTTATAAGAGAAGGTTTGGAGCTTATGAGTAGCTTGATGAAGTTCCTCTAAGCTTAATTGACCTTTTTTCTTGATTGAATGAGGGCGAGAATTTACGATAAAGCGTTGGACATATGCAAGTACCCTAATTAATTTGGAATAGGATGAGAATTTTTCAATAACTTCAAATAAAGACGATGCATTGGTTGTGGTAGCCAAGATAGTACAAACTGGTTTTGTCTCAGGTAAGTCTGAAAAATTCGATGATTTTGTTGGCTTAGTTAATGGCCATTCCAACAATGGTTTCTTCATCCAGTCAGGTCCCTTCCTCCAAACTGAATGATTGACCAAGTCTGACGGAGAAGTTTCCCGAGACGCAATGTCGGCGGCATTATCTTCTGAACGAATGTGATGCCAATTAGGGAGAAAAGATTTATCTAAAATTTTCACTATTCGATTGGCCACGAATGTTTTCAGTTGATGAACAGGTGTATTTAACGACAATAAAACGGTGGAAGAATCAGACAACAAGAAAATAGAGGTTGGTTTTAATCGCTGTATAATGAGTTGAACAGATCGCAAAAGGTTGACAAGAAGTAGAGCAGCGTATAGTTCGAGCCTTGGAATTGAATGGGTTTTTAATGGAGCTTTTAGCGATTATCAGATGGGTGTCTACCCTTTCCAATTGATCCTGAGAACGAAGATAGAGAACTGCCGCATAACCTAAAGAAGATGCGTCAGCGAATCCCACAACAGACATGTCTGCTGGGGAGCGTGGTTTAAGACCACGGGGAATCTTAATAGCTTCTAATTGTGCCAGATCTTTAAAAAGTATTTCCCAGGACTTGGAAATAGCAGGTGGAATTGGGTCATCCCAATCGAGTTTCTCTGACCATAATAGTTGAAGAATCGCTTTTGCTTTGAAGATGACTGGGGCGCAATATCCTAAAGGATCATAAATCCTGGCAATAGTTGAAAGGATGCCTCGTTTAGTTAAAACCAAATCTCTTGAGTGTATTCGATAGGTAAAATTATCCTGTTGAGGATCCCACTGCATTCCGAGTATTTTCACCACGTTATCTTCCAAACTAGATAAGGAAATCATGGGTTTCGGCTCATTCACCAAAACTGGTTTTAAGAGCTCCATTGCATTGCTGCACCACTTTTTCAATTGAAAACCTCCTCGACTCATCAAGGCTACGAGTTCTCTTTGAAGTGTCTGTGCCTCTTCCAACGTATTTCCCTCTTCCTCTTCCAACGTATCAGCACCAGTCAATAAATCTTCAACATACATTTCCTCTAACAATGCTCGAGACGCATTAGGAAACTTGTTTCCATCATCTGCTACGAGTTGTTGTATTACTCGAATTGCTAAAAAGGGAGAACATGAAAGTCCGAACGGTAAACAGTTAAATTCGAATTCGGCTAGGTGATCGAAACTTTCAGCTCTAAAAAATAAATGAAGATAGGAACGATCCTCTGGGGCAATCAAAATCTGCAAATACATTTGACAGATATCGGCTGTCATAACTATTTGCGGTGATCGAAATTTCAACAATACATCTGTGATCTCAGGTTGCAGTTTGAGACCACAAAGTAGGTAGTCATTGAGGGATCCATTAACGGTAGTAGCCGAACCATCAAAAACTATACGCAATTTGGTACTTGTGCTCTTTTTTAATACACAGTGGTGTGGAACAAAATATTTCCCCGTTTGAGAACTGGACGATAAATAACATTTTTTGAAATATTCTTCGAAAACCTTTCCATATTACAATTTTAGGGATGGTTCTCGTTCAAATTTTGTTTCCAAGTTTTTAAAACGTTAAACGGACTATGTATCTACCGGAGGGTGTTCGAGAGTGCGTCCTTTTAAAATGATCCTCACTTTTTATGTCAAGTGGATTGATTCTCGGAACATCATTTATTTCCTCGACTTCCCAAAAACGAGTCATCACCTGAGTTCAGATGAAGGTGTAGAATTAGCGAGCAAGGTAGTGCTGCAGAGAAATGGATTTGCCGTTGTAATGGGTCCTAATAAAATCCAACCAAGTGTGGTTTTTATGGCATTGGGAAATCCATGAGCTGATTTTACTACCTCTCCTTCCAAGATTTCCCCAAATAGATCAGCACCAACAAGAAATTCTATGGGCCCTGGCTGATTGAACATTGGATCTGCAAGATCTAAATGTTGATAATGTTGGACTACCGTATCCATGATGATTTCGCAGGGCATCTCGTTGCTAATACAGTCAATCACAATTGCGTATGTGTGATGCGCTGGCGATTCTACTTTATTGGAAGAAATACTGCAATAAACTTGGTGCTTACAACCAGAAATAGGATGGCTCCCGAAACCAACCAAATTATGATCATTTGGAATAAGTTGCAAACGTAATCGCTTTGCACATTGTGAGGTGATAAAGGAGCGTTGAGACCCACTATCAATTAGAGCTCGCACCAACTGGAAACAACCAAAGGAGTCTTTAATCTTAAATAGAGCCGTACCCAGAAGAACATTTATTTGTCCTGTCGAAGCCGACGACAACATGGATGTTTGTACGGCTGGGGGGTTGGGACTATTGGTTGTTATTTGTGAAGACTCTGAGTGTGAGGGTATATTGTGAGATTTCCTTGTAGAGTTTTCAGACGAATGAGTTCGCAGTGATGAGTGTACACTAGAAACGGAATGACCTTGATTACGATTTGATATGGAGTGGGTGTCAGAACTTTTCGGAAAATGTAAAAGAGAATGGTGCCGTAAATGACACTGCTTGCAACAATGGGTAGAGGGGCATTTCGAAGCTGAATGACCTGAAGCAAAACAGTTGAGGCAACGGTTTAACAATTTGATTTTTTCAAATCTTTGTCTGGGAGCGAGTGATCGAAACTTAGGACAATCATAAATTCTATGATTCTCCATACAGACGGGGCATTTAAATTGTTCGGTGACTGCTCCGGAAGACATCAACACCTTTTTTGCCTGGTGAGTATATTTATAGTCAGTGTTAGCTGGAGTGGCTTTTTGATTTGACGTCATAGTATTTGCTTGAAGCTGAATGATTAATTGGTAGATAAAATCCGAAAATTCCTTCCAAGTCGGAGTTTCGGATCTGGAACCAAATTCGTTTTCGAAACGCTCTCGAGTTTTGGCATCTAACAGCCTGACGGCAAACGTGTACAATATAAAGCCTGTGGGATCAGCTAAGTTCAATCTATTAAAGGCTGCAGCGCTTTCAAGAATTACTGACGAAAAGTGATCAAGAGTTGCGAGGGAACATTTTTGAAGTGGTGGAAAACTAAATATTGTTGTGATATTTAGTACTGTGTTTTTTATTGGTGTTTAAAAAAAAAAATACGAATAGACTGAATGGCCAATGCCATTAAAGAATATCCAGAAGGCAGCGGAGGGCGTATAAAAGGCGGAGTTTGGGACGCTCTCGCTCTCTCTCTTTTTCCATCCGAGCCAGCAGCACAGGAGGCACAGCAGGAACACTGGCGCGGGAACCTACGGATATGATGAGGCCGGCTCCCACGTAAGAACACACGCTAAGCATAGAGCGGGGACGATGAAGAGGGCGGAAGCCACATCCAAAAATACACAGCGAAACTGGCCAGTATAATGTTGATAATTTGTATAATTTTGATATTGGTATGAATACCAGTATATTGTTAATAATTTGTATAGTTTTGATTCTGGTATGAATACCGGTGTAATATTGATGATCTGCGTAATTTTGATTTTGTATAATTATTGGTATTATGTTCATGGATTAATATAAATTTCAATTTGGTTTTTCATTATTGGTATAACTTATAGAGGAAATATTGTCATCATCAGTATAGCATAATATCATAAATGGGTAATAATGAGTTGTTAAATTGGGTTGAGTATTGAATTGTTAATGAAATGTGTTTTAATAAAATTATTCCTGTTACCAGAATTGTCCTAATAAATTAACAGAACCCTGGAATGTAATAAAAAATTTTAATATAAAAAAAAAATATAAACTTAAAATATAAAATTTATTTAAATATAAAAAATCGTAACAATATATTCATCAGATGGTGGGTGGCTTGTAATCGTTGGCTGTCATACCTTTTAGTTAAAGCTGCCCAAGCTTGATCGTAGCCGTCAAGAGTGACATTAATAGCCGTGATAATTTGAGCCGCTCCACCTTTTAGGGAGGACTTCAAATAATGGAATTTTTGAGTGGGATTCAAATCCGTATTATCATGAATCATGGAAGAAAAAGTATCCTTAAACGAAGGCCAATCTGAAATATTGCCTGAAAAAGTAGGAATATTAATTGTGGGAAGGCGTAATTGCGAATATTCTTCGCCTCTTTCAACCAATGATCTATTTCCAGTGGATTCCGATTCCTTAGGGGCAATAGAAAAACCCAATGCTATCGCTTTGTAATAGCTGGCCCGGACTTCTTTATAAACCAGTTCGTATTCTGTTAAGGGCCTCTTCAACTTTTTTACTACCTTTCTCATGTTCAAATAACACGCTGAAAACTTCTCATAAGCACTGTCTAGTCGAGAAATGCGAGCAGCAAAGATTTTTTGTTTGGTTGAGTCAGTTCTTATTGATAACCCAACGGTCTTAGTTTCATTAATATCGTCAGCTAAGTCCTTGAATTCATCGCTAAGAGCATCCATTTGCTCTTCCGAATCATCCTGGTTAACTTTA
Source organism: Acanthosoma haemorrhoidale (assembly GCA_930367205.1). Lineage (NCBI taxonomy): Eukaryota > Metazoa > Arthropoda > Insecta > Hemiptera > Acanthosomatidae > Acanthosoma > Acanthosoma haemorrhoidale. Next base: position 102,502,586 of record OV884009.1, on the reverse strand, counting down.
GGAGGCATGTTGATGGCAGAATTTAGCAATAAACAAATAAAATACCAATTAAATTAACAAATCTTGTGAGTGGGAAGATGATTATATAAAAGGATCAAGACGGAATGTTGTAAATACAATTACTTTTTTCTGAATCACAATATCCGAACAAGGAGGACCAAAAGATGTGGAAGAAGGGGCTAGTAAAATTATTAACTTCTGTCCCTTGCAAATTACCGGCTGTGAAATTCAGCAAAAAAGTTCAAGAATGGGTGCCTGCATTTACCAGAAAAACAACAAAAACAAAAGGAAAATAAAAAAAAACTATTGGTTATCTAGAGAGAGAGAGAGAGAGAGAGAGAGAGAGAGAGAGAGAGAGAGAGAGAGAGAGAGAGAGAGAGAGAGAGAGAGAGAGAGAGAGAGAGAGAGAGAGAAAAAAACAAGATTGTGTACACAAAATATAATCGAGGAAAGATGATACAAAAAAACTAAAATTGTAAAATGGCAATACATATGTAATGATCGTATATATAAACAAAAAAAAGTAATGTTAGTAACTGGGTTAGTAATCTAAAAATAAAATGAAAAAAATTATAGATAACAAAAATATAAATGTCTTTACGCTTTAATATATATAAAAATGAATTAAATCCTATTTACTAAATTTAATAGTGTCAATCACCAAAAGTCAATAGCCTTCTATTCTTGCAAGTAAAAGGATGGTGTGAGCTGAATCCGGAGATAACTGATGTGTGTAATAGCAAAATAATCTCCCAAAGTGGAGAAGAAAAATTCTTCTCGATGTTCACTATCCAAACAATTGGTAGCGTGGGTGGGGTGGTGGATATCCGGTGTAAATTCAGCGATGAAGAAGTAGTGTGAATGTGGGGTCATCATCAATCAAAAATTTCCAAGGGTCCTTCTTCGTTCGCAACTTTCGGGGAACTGAGCCAGTAATCCGATGACGATCGGAGTTGATCCGCAATGCCAAAACAAAGTCAAAGTCGATGCTGATCGCATTAGAGGTCACTTTATCACTTGCTTAGACGTAAACAACCTTAATTCCTAATTATACATTTCAATACAACAAAATATTACAATCTTGTTTTTGTCTTTGAACAAATAAAATAAAATTAATCGTTACAATTACGTGAGTGAAAAAAAATAATAAAAAAAAATAGTTGGGACCCAACAATGGTTGTTCGGATATTTATACTTTGCTTAATTTATGTAGTTTATAAAATAAATGTTTATATTAATTATTGATATTATTGTTATTATAACTATTAATAATTAATATGACGACAATAAAACGTTCATACTTTCATAGGCATGAACCACGGATCGTTATTACGGTTTCAACGCTCGCTAATTCCGAGTTTATTTCAAAAACACCATTAAAATTCATAACATTAAAATATCACAACAATATTTTTAACCAGTTTATTGATCTCCGCTAACATTCTTCACCCTTTTAAAAATTGCGTCTTCTAATAATTTTGTTGATACAAAATCTTCTCGTCTCATTTCATTTACAATAAAGTTATTACCTTTCCGACACTTTTTGATAATATTGTAATAATCTTGGGGGACAAACAGTAATTTTTTTTTTTTTTAATGTCATTTCTACCACTCCAAAATCTCTATCATTTGGTAAAAATGAATGTCCTGTGATTTCCACATTATTTTCAAAAGTTTGGACAATTTTTAGCCACGTTAAAGCTACTTTAATGTTTCTATTTTGCCCTGCACACATGTCACCACTGTAAGCTATAATGTGTCTTTCACTTCTTAAACTTTTAACATGTTTTAGGATGCATGAAGCTATTTATTGAGCACCTCTTGATGCAATAGTTTCATCCCAAACGTACATGTGAACATTAACGTTCTGAAAATTGTGAATACCCAATTTTAGAGCGTACATATTGCGTTTATAATATGCTCCCGAAGTAGTCAACTTTGGATAAAGTAATGCTTTTTGCAAGTCAAACAAAAAAGCGAAATAATAATCTGAATTACGTGATACTTGTTCCTGATCTTGTTTTAGTGACTTTCTAGCTGATTCTGCTAGACTTTATTTAAGTACATTAAGGACATTGTGTTCTTCTGTAAGCTTATTCTTCTCTTCATCATCATTCGATGCTTTAATTTTGATGTTTAATAAGTCGCATTTTTGACATGTATCTTTGCGTGGTTGGTGGAAATGTAAATTAAAATCTTTTTCTGTAAGTCCACTCATTGATGGCTTTTATTTTATTTTCCTTGTAATGAAGCTAGTATAAATAAAACATTTTCCTAAGAGTTAGATCAGGATGTAGATATCTTCTACTAGGATTATGAGATCTGGTATAATGGGATTCAAATTTAGAAAAACTTTTAATATGGTTTTGGACGTGCTTTTTCTCTTCCTCAGAAATTTTTCTTGATGATCCAATCATACACACGCCCACGTAAAACATTTCCCACATTTGCAGAGTTCAATACACGTAAGCGTCCTTCACTTACTTTAAAGGTATCCCAAAATTTTTTTTTTACAGACGGAACTTTTCCGTTTTTAGAATTTAACAAATACCTAAAACTCCAATTTCTTGACGAACCTTTTCCGGTTTTTTTATGTCTTTGTTTCACAGTTTTGTGCTGGATAGCTTCGTAAAGCAATACATGTTGTTTATTAAAATCTCCCAAATAACAAAACTTCTCAAAAATATTCTTCCTTTCTTCTTCTTCGCAATTTTTTATGCAAGCTTTTCGACAACGGCAATCTTTGTTTTGAAAACTTTTGAAGGGACAATATTTCCGGTTTTAGTACAATATCTTTTTCCTGAATTCCATTTAATCTTTCGCACTTTTTGGATGTATGTTTCATCAATCTTTTCTCCATTGTTATTTGTATCTTCATCCCCTGAAGACGAATATTGTTCTATAATTCACTTTCTTTTTAGATTTTCTTTGAAATCATTAGTTACTAATTCTTCTTCACTATCTGAAATAACTGGTCTTCTCGTTTTGTTCTTCGTTCTTTGTTGTGGTTTAATAATAATTTCTAAAATTTAATATTAAATTTTATATTTAATTTGCTTAACTGCATTAATTAAACGTACTGATTATTCAACTAATGCAATTGTCCCAAAATTGAGGTTAGCTTGTTAAATACTAATTGATTAAAATTACCATCATCACGGCCTTCGGACATTATCAATAATTAATATCTTAATTTAAGTATAACTGGACTTAGGCCACTTTCAAAGTAAACGGCTCACTTATTGAACTAACTCTGAAAACTTATGCTTCCAGAATTATCGTATTTTTTCTACTCGGAATATGAGTAACCTCAAATGCTTTATTGATAAATGACTTGAAATTGTACATGAAACCACTGGCAACCAGAAATAATTGACAAATGGACTTATCACACATATCACAGGCATCCACATTTCCGCTCGTATTGCATTGGAACTGTTCTCAAGCACCCCACTGGACTGTTAAGCACGCATATTCTTCTACCAATTGAGCACGGATTGCTAAATGGTACAGCAAGGGTTTAAATGTGTGATGTATCACACTTGACTCTTTAGTAATTTCCATATGTTAGAATTGAACAAATTATTATTTTTGGAAAAAAAAAAATTAGATTTTTTTGGTTAAAGTAAGGAAACATGGCATGCATAAGTCTTTTAACGATGTTAAATTTATTATTTACATCTTAATTAGACCTATTTTTTTAATTGATCTGGACTACTGGATAGGGAAATTCTTAATTTAAAATAACATTATTTACTTGCCTCCTCTGCTTGTGAAGATTATATTATTTCATTATATATCTGTTTTATGGCCATTTATTTATCTCGATTATGCTATTAATTTCAAACTGTATTAACTTTCAGAAAATGTTTTTGAAGCTTGATTGCAAATGGCGTCTTTCCAGCAGGAATGAGGGAGGATTGGTGGCATATAGAGATATTTTTACTTTAGGGTGGAGATGAATAAAAAGGATAGTATAGGGGGTGCAGTTTGAAGTTCCATTTTTTCTCAAATATTTTTCAAAAAAGTTCTATTCATTTTTTTTCATAGTCAGTAGTTAGGCAGATAGAGGAGCCCCCCCCCTTGCAAGTTGAATTTGCCAAGGTGAGCGTGTTTCACCTGTGAAACTTCAGATTTATTACATTTTGAACATTGTGATATTCTTCATACAACTGTTATCTCCACTAAGCATATGGGGTGACATCAAAGCTTTTCTAACTTGTGGATCTGTAGACCAGGTAGAAATGAGACTCTTTCCAGGTTGAAATATTATTTGCAAATATTGGGATATTTTATTAGAAAATGTTCTTTATGGATGCGAGATGGATATCTGAATGGGGTTTCAATCGATTCAGTCAAGCAAAAAGTTAAGAGAAACTTGCCTAAACACATTTTAGATGTTTTAAAATTGAGCTGCATAAATGTCACTATGAAAATGAAGAATAGCTGTGGTAACAAGTCGGTATGAAGAGATTGCTGGGTGCTCACGGACGCTGTAAAAACAGACTTGTGTGTATCACTGTAGTATTAAATAGTACATGTGAGGAAGAATTTGTCTTAGTATTGGATTGATGGGGTTTATTTCAGTGTAAAACCCTCAGGTGATTATTTGGGGTATGTCGGGCACTCACTAGGGGGCTCAGTTTATACTTGATTATCCCTAAAGTGGTGAGGAGACGCCCGCCGCGGGCTAGGGTCGCTAAAACCTCTTAGCCCTCGTCCGGCGAGCACCCAGAAAGAGATAGGCGGGTGGACCTTGGGTGGGTCTTTCACCCTGGCCCCCGGCCTAGTCGGTAGGGCAGCCTAATTCGCTTTGATCTGACTCCATAAGATCTTTAGAAGGTGTGTGTGCCCCGACAGAGCAGTGTTCACGAGAAGAGGTACAGGGTAGGTTTATAGGTAGTTTATGTGGTCTTGGAATGACCACGAATTCACACTCAGTATCTAAGGGTAGGCGAAAACAGTCCGGATCCCAAAGGCGAGTGTGAACCGGAGAGAGGCAGACTGGATTGCAATGGGAGACACTGCTGGTAAAATTTGCAGGGCCACAGCAACCGTCGTCCGCGAGGGAGAGGTATCTCCCAAGGAGGTGCTAGTTTTAGCGAGACGAAGGCAGAGAATCTCACTAGGAAGGTGTGAGGTCTGACAAAGCCGGGCTAAAACATAGCGAGTTGAGGAGAGAAAGAGATGCAGAGGTAGTTGAATGAGAAGTCCATGGTTTTGAGTAGAGCCGCAGGCGCCAGTGCAGAGAGAGAGAGAAATGTTCAAGGTCCCGGTTCTTTCTTGTCTGAGCTCCGACTCAGGGGCTCAGGCTTATATAGGAGGCCAGCCAGTAGGGTAGGGATAACTCCCCACCTACGACTGTATCCCCACTACTTATCCCCCCACTCTCCGACTGGCGTCATAAGCTTAATTTATTAAACATATGGAAAAAATGATAGATATGACATGATCTGGTTGAGAAGAGAGTGACTTATAATTATTTATAATCAAGAGGTGGCCACAATAGGGTATATACTGATGTGGGGCAGAGAGAGAGCGCAGGGGGGACAGACCAGAACTTGTGGGCTCCTCGCAGGAGGCAGATCCCAGTCTCAAATGTCTAGTGGTGGTTATATATAGTGTTTTTCTATGACACAAGGTCTGATCAGAAGATGTGAATAAAAATGATCTAAATCATGTACTGTATACTCTAAGGTACATCTTAGGTACTGTATACACAATAATTATAAAGTTTTTATTTAATATTGGATCCTAAGTTGTGAATATGTTGAAATGAAATGGAAAAAAAACTTTGTTCTACAGTATTGTATTGTAAGAATATGTTAGATTTAAATAAGGATTTGAAAGAAGAAGAAATGACCTGGGAAGGTGGAAGAATCAAAGTTTATGACCATCAGTTAGATATAAGGATTCATTGACCAGAACAAAGAAAAAGGGCTAGAGGAGAGGCAAGAGTAAGCAGTCACCAGTAGAAGGGAGGAAAGGATTCAGTTTTGAGTTTGGAAGAGAGGATGGGTCATGAATTTAATGATGAGGACTGAAGTCAATTATTTCAAACATTTATGTATGATACAGGTATATGTAAGTTGTAACTGTTTTGATGTATTGATACAAATTAATTATAAAATTATCAATTAGTTTTGACAATTAAACCATAAGTTATTGTATTCAGAAATGAAATATATTGTTTTTAGATTATCATATGTTCGTTTTTGGTTAATATTTACAAAGAAAAATGTAACAGCATTTTAACAAACAATAAATTTATGAAAATTCTCTTACGACTATTATTATACTTTTTAAAATTGCTATATCCTCCACATAAAATTTACTGTCTTAAATTTCAGCCCACTTTGTTAGGTATTCATGAATTTGCTAAATGAAGGTGTGGTCAGAACACATGCAGTTAAGTACTTAGAGTTTACTAATGGAATTTGACACAATTACTACGTCAACCATCGGCGAGGTCATACATTAAAGGAGAGCTGAGATGATTGCGTTCAGTTCAGCTGAATAAAAACTGCAGAAGTGATGGAGCTGACTTTTGAGCTTTGAGTGACAAAGGCAGGAGTCATTGAGGTCTCTGATTTAGATCTGTCTCTGTGTATATTAAATGTTCTGGTATGATCTGAATTCATTGTTGAAGCCTCTCTTTACTTTGTGATGGTGCTGTATGTATAACACTGCTGATATTGTATTCATTAATATTGAATCCATTAGATTAGTATTCTAATAAATTCATCAATATTTAATAGAAAAGAGATAACCCCCTGTAACCTTTTCACTATCCCAGCACATGTTTATTATCACTATGGAATTAATTATATTTATAATAGCATTAAAATTAATTAGTCAAAAAGAATGAATTTTTAATTTAATTATTCCTGATGGATTATACTGTTTGCTATGTAGTGAGCAACATGTTCATAATTTAAATAACAACACGCCAACAAGCAACACCAATTCCATTTGGGGAAGATGTTGAAATATTTCGCTGGAGATGGAATCGTAACCTGGAGGACTAAGAGATTGCATTTTCACTTTGGCAGGTGTTTGATTTCATTCAGGACCTCTAGGGGTATGAACATCATTGGTGGAGTAGAATGTTGTTACGTCTAGTGTTGTTATAAAAGCTGGTCATATTGTTAGTTTTTAAGATGTTGATGAGGAAAAACTATTGCAGAAACGTTACCAGGAAAGTCTTATTTGGTTACCTGTAATGTAACCAGTGTCTGGAGACTCGAAATCGCTAAGAGACCAGAAAGTACTTCAACAATGTAGAAATTGACTTCCACAGGCTACCATCCTCAGTAGAAATGGATGATAAGTAATTTCCATATGTATGTTGTTTGAATTTAATTTAAGCTCATGTTTTAAGTGAATGATTCCTAAAAATATTTCCAGTCTACCGATCCTGGTGGAAACTGCACTTCCATTTCCATACCAAGGGATCTTCATTTAAGGCTAGAACAGCTAGTAATTCTGTACTGTGAGTAGGAGAGTGAATCCAATCAAATTTAGTTATGATGGTATGATACATGGGATTAATCCCTATTCAAATAAAGGAAACCAGTAGGATCGGTTGCTTCGTATGAGAATGGGCCAGTAGGGGAGGTGAATTTCAGAAAGGTTTAAATTTCGAATCATTGAATTTTACTTCGTCTTTTAAAATTAAAATCTTCTCTAGCCAGAAAAGTTGGTATGGTAAAGTGAAAAAGTCAGTAAAAACATCATGTGATGGACAAGCTTCAGGGGAAAATGAACTGCTGAGAAAGCAATAGCCTTACGTCAGTATAGCTGAACATGGCAGGTTTGTAAGTGAGTGAAATAATGTTAAATTGGTTGACGGTATTATGACCCCTTAGTGGCCTCTTGTCAGTTCTATGTATAGTGTAGTTTTATTTGAAAATGTGGGACCTACTTATTAGATGAGTTTCACTGTTAAGAACTATACTTATTTTTTTGTATAAATATATGCCCAATTCATGTTTTGCCATAGTAGTCCATTAGTGTTCTACAATAGTACAGTGACAGAACCTGCAGTAATGTATCATTGGGCATATAGAAAACACAGTCTGTGTGACTTCATATATTAGTGCCATTACCGCCAGTGGCTGGAATAAGTATTATAATTCTGTAAGTAGATCAATCACACAAGGAAGCATACCTGCAATATTTGGTTGATAGTGATAGCTATTGTAGTGTGGTTGATGAGAAACCTATTTTAGAAATCAAGATTTTATTTCAAAAGAAACTTATTGAATTTAAAACTTTTTCAAGAAAGTATTTTTTCAAAATGTTATTTTAAAATTGTCAAGGAAAAAGTTGTAATAAAAAGTCTAAAACAAAGAAAATATAAATTGAAACCATATAACTATTAACCCTCCGAGTATTGTGGGGCCCTTTTAGGATCCACACAAATCTTGTTTTTATAATCATTTTGCAAAAAGTCTACCATCTCTTGTGTCGTTCCGTGACTTTAATCCCAAACTATCGGGAAAGTTTAGAATAGGAAATGGGATCATAAGGGTGCATTCTCAACTTTATATAGAATTTTTGTAGCTCGTAAATGTGACTGGGGTGCTGGTCCTTCCATGACCCCTGTGGTATTTGGAGGGTGCCCTATTTTTAGAAATCAATTTTACCAGAAATGAACATTCCAGTACAATAACCACTACCAAGCAAGAACTGCCAATCGTAATTCTCATCTTTCTGGAGAATTTCATCTCCTTGATTTGTGGGACTTATAGTTTGTTCTCCTACAAGAAGAGGCCAGCCAGAGCCATTGCTTATCAACAATACAATGAACCTGAAGAGAAACCCCTGGAGGTAATGGAATATGATTCTGACATCTTGGGGATAAAAGAAGAACCGAAAAGATCAAGAAATCTCTATTGGCGAGGAAGAAGAAAACAAATTTGATTTCAAAGAATCTAATCTTTTCCAGTCTAAAGATGCAACATAACATTTTGGTTCAAAGATCCATTTGTTTGAAGAAGATTAGAATAGTTCAATGAGAAAACAAATATATTTCATTAAAATATTTACAATTAAAGGTGGAAAAATGTGTCCCCATATCTTATGAAGAATTAAGGAATATTTTACTTTATGTTAATTGAAAACATGTAGTTCCAATAATATTTACGAGTGATGTGATATAATGTTAAAAGGAAGGGAGGCAGCCTGACCTGGATTTTGGGGTCAGAGAGGTAGCTACTAACCTTAGGTGGTCATCTTCACATTCCTCCCTTCATGCATTAATATCTTTAGGTTATAATTATACAATTTAATTGAAATCTATATGTAAAATTTGGAAATGTTAACACCGAATTTCCTTCATATTTTTCATTTTTCCTTTTATAAATATAATTAAGGCGGGTAGATGGCTAAAGAAGAGGAACTACATGTTTCCCTCTTTTACGTAACTTGACCCAAACTGAAAGGTGGTAGACACTTTCTTGTTGAATGCAGACACCACTTGGCCAAGTGTGAATGGGAAGAGGACTGACCTGGAGCCTGGCATGCTCCACTAGACTTCTGTTTATCATTGGAAACCACAGTAAGTTTTAATTAATAATGTGTGACTCAACTTACATTGCTGTGTAATTGTTGGACACAACATTTTTGCTCAATGTTGCCATGCAATCAAATAGTTATTACTTGTTAAATTCAAATTGGTAAATGTGCATATTTCATGAATTAACTAATGACATTTTATCGTGATTAATATTTAACACTTTTGTTGTGCACTTATATTATTTTAACTTGTCAATGGTATGTTTCCTTTTATATATAAATACCATTTTTCTAATGGTATTAGAATTGACACTGCCGTTGCCAATTGACATTAATACCATGCCATATTTAGAGCCAACTAAAACATTCTATTTAACTCTATACAGAGCCACAAAAATTCTATTTACTTTAATTATAGAAACAAAGCAAGATACTATGGAACATGTCTATTATTCCTGGTATATACCAACTATGTAAGACAAAAACCATTTAAATACAAAATGAAATATCACCCTTTCAACTGTGTGTGACTGTTCTAATACCATCCATGTGGAATAATAAAAACTAATTAATCAAAATTATCTCTATCAACAGTACAAGATCATTGTATCTTAAATCTGTAAACTTTAAACATGATTCTGTTACAAATTGAAATAAATAATCTATCGGTATCATAGGTATGAACAATGTAAATGTAAATCCATTCATATATCATTGAGGTAAGAACATAAAACTCAGGGCATCAATATCACTACTCCCCATCAAAGAAGAAACCTTGGTTAGAAAAATGGTATTTATATATAAAAGGAAACATACCATTGACAAGTTAAAATAATATAAGTGCACAACAAAAGTGTTAAATATTAATCACGATAAAATGTCATTAGTTAATTCATGAAATATGCACATTTACCAATTTGAATTTAACAAGTAATAACTATTTGATTGCATGGCAACATTGAGCAAAAATGTTGTGTCCAACAATTACACAGCAATGTAAGTTGAGTAGTATAGGTAAAAGAATGATTCCATCTTTGTTATAGAAATAAATTGAAAACATAATTCATCAATGTAACTTCAATTATTAAATGGTAAGTACTCTCCATTAATTAGTGATAGTATGAATAGATAATGCGTTCATATACCATGAAGTGACATGTCTCATCAATTAATTTAAACAATTCAGTATACCTGAGACATCCTCCTGAATTCTAGTATAACTTAGGCGGGATATCTGTGTTCACTAAGACAGTACAAACGTTACAGATACGAACAACACTATAAGAATACAGGATGAAACCAATTACTCAAGATGTTTCAACCAAGACCAAAGAGCATACTTATGTCTGGCTTGTGATAGGTGAGTTGACTGACAGCTAGTGAGCTCCCTCACTAATAAAGGGGCGTAGCCAGGGGGATGGAGTGGGGGTTACACCCACACCAAAATAAAATAAGAAATATATATAAGACTTGTGGACTAAAGTGACTTAAAATACAATGAATTTATTATAAATATTATTGAGTGTGAATACCAATTGAATTATTGTTCTTAGCCGAAACAAATCCTGGTCACGCCATTGCATCTGAGGGCTTCTCATGTGGTGTAGTGGTTACGCAACAGGTACTGGCTTCAAATCCCTCAGTGAGCTGAATGAGCCTACTATCTGACTTTATTATTTCCTTAAGCTACGAGCCAAAGCAATGTTCGTCCAACTATGGTCCTGGATATTTAAAACTTTTTAACTTTTCAATCTTCTAGCCACCCGACCTCACCAATTGGTCTCCACGTTCTCGTATCCCAACCTTTGTCTTCCTCCCATCAATTGTCATTCTAAAATTTAATAATTTATCCTTCACTACTCCCAGATTATATTAGATGCGGTGGTAATTACTGCCGAGCTCAACCAGGTCTTCAGAAAATGCTACGTTGGCCAATAGGGTAGACTGCAGTTTTCTATGGCCAAGGTTGAATGGCCTTATCTTCACTATTGAGAAATCACACTGATTTAAATAACAGGCTAAAGCTGTTATAAAACCTTGTTTTATACCTTTCGTTCTGCAGAATATTAATTTTATAGGAACTTTTACTTGTTCTTACTACCCATTTAATGCCCACGTACAAGTTCATAGTGCTTTTCTTGAGACCATTTTAGACTCCCTGTTACGTAAAAACCTTCTTAATGTCTAACTTCTGTGCCAAATCAAAAGCTTTTGCGAGATCTACAAAAAACACATTCATTACCTTTTTCTATTAATGCTACCATTACATGTCTTATTGTAAAAATCAGGTTCTCTGTGCTTCGATCTGAGCGAAAACCATATTGCTCTTTCCCCAGTTTTTGTTACATCAGTATTCTTATCCTCGCCTGTGTCTTAGAATGCAATTCATTGGGCACGCTTGTCTCTAAAATGTTTTTTTTTATTGATATAAATGGCCAGCGATAATGATAGAATCCTATTTTTTTTCACATTTCTAATGCATCTAAGCTTATTGAAGAGACGGGACATATTTTAACATACATTTCACAACGTACGGAGTGATTTCGTCAATCCATACCGATCAGACTAAATCCCATCCAGAGGTTGGCTGCCGCTGCAGACACCTGTCTTTAGGCTACTCCAATTCGTTTTAACTAATTAAATCCTCCTCATCAATGTTAGTATTCTCGCTGGTCTCTTCTGGCTAAGTACTGGCATCATATTTACAGTATGTCCCCTTTTGAGTATGTTTCCTTCTTTGTCTTTAATATGTGTTGTTGTGACAACCTCTTAATTACGAATAATTAGACGTTCCCCTCTTCTTGGCCCAGAAAATATCTATCTATGTTTCCATAGTTTAATAAAGACCTTAACGCGTCAAGTAAGAGGGAGAGGGGGAAGCTAGTGGGGGAAACAGCCGGAGGTGAGGGAACACCCCCCACCACGGCTGGCCTGCCTATATAACCGGGCCGTCTTGGGGCAGTTTTCAGAACGTCCAGAAACGGAACTTGGAACACTTTGTCACACCCACGGGTTGTCAGACTCCACACCTTTTTAGTGGGAATCTCTGCCTTCGTCTCGCTAAAACTAGCACCTCCATGGGAGAGACCTCTCCCTCGCTGACGACGGTTTCCGTGGGAGACGCTACTAGGTAAAGTTTGTAAGGCCACGGCATCCAGTCTGCTTCTCTCCAGCTCACATTCTCCTTTGGGATCCGGACGGTTTTCGCCTACCCTTAGATACCGAGTGTGAATTCGTGGTCATTCCAAGACCACATAAACTACCTATAAACCTACCCTGTCCCTCTTCTCCTGAACATAGTGCACTATCGGGGCACACCTTCTAAGATCCTATGGAGTCAGATCAAACCGAATTAAGCTGCCCGCCGACTAGGCCGCCGGAAGAGGTGAAAGACAACAGGTCCACCCGTTTTATCTGTTTCTAGGCGCTCGCCGGACGGCGGCTAGAGGTTGTAGCAACCCTAGCCCACGGCGGGCGTCTCCTCCCCACCTTGGGGATCCTCACATCTGATAACTCCCGACATGTGCAAAAGTCTCTCTACCCTTTCTCATTGTTTTCAAGACGTTTAGGAACGGCCTGGGTTGTCTTTTGCATGTTCCACTATTTCTTTACCAAATACCTTTTATGACAACGTTTTTATATCATCCAATAATTGTCTAAACCTCTTGCTTCGTCGCTTATATTTATAAGAAGGTATGGTGAAAAAACTTCCATATCAATATCATTACAATAAATTTATCTACAATATTACAGTAAATTTTGTAATCTGAAATTGATTTGGAAGCTACGTAATTTTTCACATCGCCATGAGGTCTTTTTCTTTGTTGAGCCCTTGCATCCCATTCCACAGGGCTATTTGTCTGCTTGGCGAATTATAGATTCGTATGCCTTTTAGGATTATTCTATCATCACTTTCTAGCAGGTACTCCGTTTCTGGGAATATTAACCAGTTAGAAATTTGTATTCATTTCTCACGTTTTCCTCCTTAAGTTCACATTAATTTATGTCTATTCAATAGGCCATGGTTTGGTATTATGTCCTCTCATTCGTTATTGTTTTGCCCTCATCCGTGCTTCCCTGGCGCTAAATTAGCAGGCGTAGATTAGTCCAGACTTCTGCGGCTCATCCTACCTCCTTTCTCCAGGCTGCTCCTACCAGACCTCGACAGCCGCTCTTACCTCCAGTTGTTAGTCTGTAAGCTGCCCGATCCATAAATCAACTGCTGCAGCCTCAAGCCTATTGCTCCAACTTCCAGTTTTCACCCTAACACATCCAAGATTTAACAATGTACATCGATAAAAACATACTCCTATCTGATTCCCAGGAAGGACTGTGAACAAACAGAAGTGGAGTGGGACCGGTAGCATACTTGTCCCAGGATCCTGGTAATTGCTCCTAGAGTATGCAGATAGAAGAATATTGCTATTTATATGACAAAAGTAAGACCTAAGGAAAGAATTTAAATTTCTAATAGATCCCAAGCCGTTACATAAAACCATGAAATGGACATGATGAGGATCTCGTTAACCATGGATAGATGATTAAATCACATTTTCACACCCCCGAAAGAGAAAAACAGGAAAGACTGGCTCCAGGCAAATATCCAGTGGACGCTTTTACGATTTAGTTGAATAAAATCAGTCAAAACCTTCAGTTTGTAAGGTTATTCCAGTAAAACCATAACTGAAAAAAATTAAACTCTGTTTTAATTCTTTTGTTTCTGGGACACACTCAAATCTTAGCTCAGAAGCTATTTAATATTTTAGGTATTTAAAAGTCGAATAGAAACATTCCGAAAGAGATAATAAAAAAACAAAAACAGTTTGCCTATTTCATAAGGTACCTGTAATTGTAGAATTGAAACCATAAAAAATGACACAGTGAGTATTTACTATATTCTCTTAATTTTTTCAAATAGTCAGTAGCAAAAAAAAAAAAACTTCAAAGACTTATATAAAAATTAAGTTTTGAAATATGTACGTATACGTATGAAATATGCTTTTCCAATGATTTTAGTATCTATTTTTGATTAGGTTAATATTTTAGTTTCTTTTAAAGCGATATTTTATAATAATGCATTTTTGCTAGAAAATGGTCAGTAATTCTTTTCATGATTATTTCATTAAATTCAAGAAAGTCACATAGCTATCCGATATACAGGCTAGTGAAATTGTTCTATAGAGTAAAAAAATAACTGGTCCTGACTTCTCAGGTTTACAATAAACTGTAAAAAAAAAAAAGATATTCCATAACAATGGATGATACTGATAAAGCTCCTTTATTAAATAAATTATTCAAATTGAAGCAGGAGGTTCTAAGCCGGCGCGTTACCTGCGAGGCCACTTGAGCTCGCAGATGATATACATATATATATGACTACGGGACAACGAGCGTCGATAATTCTCAGTGACGCCAGGTATCCATGGCGACCGCCCACGTCAATAAGACGAGGAAGCTGCCCTCTTTACAGTCACTAGGCAATCCTGCTTTCTTTCATGGCTATGAAAAAGTACTTAAATCACAATATGTCGGGCAGTACTCCTAGAACCCCAGTTGGAGAGGAGTATTTTTGATTTTCATGTATGCTGTATGTCAGTGTTTTCATACCTATATGCTACTACGTCTCCCTAAAAAAAAATTGTTTGCACCTCCCTATCTTAATATACATAATAATGTATACACGTTTATTAACTTTATAAATGTATTACAAAAAATACTGAAAACTACAATTAACAGAATAATAACAAGGTTTTGCTATAACAATACGAACATGCATATTTATATTTATAATAAATTACTAATTAAACTTCATCTAACGCAACAAAATTGAATGCGAGCGTTGTTGTTTATTGGCATAAAGTTTATCAAATCTTGGTGGCAATGTGGAGAATGCCACTCGTAATTCGAGTATTTCGACTATTAAACGGGATCGATATTTGGTTTTCATTGCACCTAGTGGCGAAAAGCTCTTTTCGCATAAATAAGACGTTACAAACAGTAGTAGCACTTTCATTGCTTTGCAGTTCAAAGATTAATATTTTCTACTAAGATTACTTGAAATATGGTTTCATTTTGTCATCTCATATTCGGTATCTTCATTGTCGATAAGTGGATTCTGTATCCAAAAAGCCTTAGAGAAATCAAGGTCTTCGAAATAATTTGAAAAATGAACCGCTAAACCACCCAAGTGTTCAATAAAAAGGTTTTTTCTTGCTTCAAAATTGGCTGTGGCTCAGAAATCTTTTGAAATTAAAAACATATATACACATATATTTTGGTAAATTCACTTCACCTTTTTAATGAAAGCTTTTACTTTGTCTTTTTGAACAAGGGGATGCATTAGTGATCCCTCTATTGATTTGTTTAAACCACTCAATTTTTCAGAAAAAAATCAACCAAATAGGCAAGTTTAACAATAAAATTATCGTTCGTCCACAAATGTGCTTCTTGATGGTGGGTGGTTTTCTTCGAGAAAGGTTGCTAGTTCTTTGATCTCAAACACTCTTTAAATCACTTTTGCACGAGACAGGCAGCGAACTTTACAATAATACAGAAGTGAGGTTTTATTAGCTCCCATATCAACACAGCTTTGCAAACAGCCTAGCTCTCAAAAAGATGTAGCTAGTACATTTTATTACTTTTGTAAAAATGTTGTTCAGTTCCTCGCTGATATTTGTTGACACTAAAGCTGCTCTGTGAAGCATACATGTACATGTAGTTAAAGAGATTCGTAGATAATATGGGGGAATATAATGTTTGGAATAAAGAAAAACACAAATTTTTAACGCATTTACAAATATAATTAATATTTGAGTTAATAATATAATCAATATTTAAGTAATATTTGAGTTGAGGTGAGACACAGATGACACAGTTGGAGTGACACAGAACTAGGAAAGAGCAAGGTTTATGTATGATAGTAGATGGTGGCTACTTCTGGACAGAATTCACTGGAATCAGATCGAATGTTTTGCTGACAAAAAAATATGTCACCTATGAAAAGCGACATCATGTTCAAAATACTGTGGTTGGCTTCGGTGGCTACCCAAATGAATACAATAAAAGAAACACCAAAAGCGTTCGTCGTTCCAGACTACAATCTTGTGCAGTCGCTCTCTTTGATTATACAATGTTTTCCCAAATGCCTAAGAAGAAATTGTTTTCGAATAAGAACAATAAACCACGCTTCATCTCATTGCTTCAGAATGAATTTCAGCAAGCACAAACAGTCACCAAGCAGGCTTCAGAAGATGTAGATGTGTTTATTATAAAAACTGCCATTTGTCTCCTGAACACGATTGTGTTGTTATTGGAGAAGATATTGACCTTTTAGTCTTCGTGACAGATTTAGCACCAGACAATGTGTTCTTTTGCAAATGTGGAAGGAGTAACATGTCAGATGTTTTCTACTCCAAAATATTTTTCAAAAATAAAACGATATTGGGGAAAACATTCTTTTTCTTACAGCTAAAAGGTATTGCGATACCACCTCCGCTCTGTTCGGGCAGGGGAAAAAAAATTAAGTTAAAAAACCTACCACACTTAAGAGCGATTCTTTACACAATGAAGGTGCCATTTTCAAAGAACCAGCTGCAGAAAAATAAGAAGTTTTGCAAATGGGCCATTATTATTGCGCATGATACCATCGCTCTCCATATTAACACCGGTTACTAAAGTTCATAAACCTTTTACCTGCTGCCTCCTCCTTCATTAATTAGGGGCCCAGTTGATTGGGACCACTTCCACCGGCTTCTTACAGATTCCGTAGACCTCAAAGTGTCCCTAAAACACCCCAAGACCTAGATGATGCAGTGCATTATTTTACTACTCTGCTCCACAGGTCGGCTTGGGAGGCATCTTCACTCCATCATCATCCAAAAATTCATAATCAAAATCTTTTGCCTCAGCATACCTAATCCAATCCAAAAGCCACTCCAGAACAGTGTGGCAAAGAACCTGACATCCTGGTGATCGTCGCTCGTACAATCATTACAGCAGATTGGTAAAGGGGCAATTGGCCTCCTTGCGACCCGATTCTTTTAATTCCCACCTCTCCTCCCTGTCTACCAGGGATAACTCCCTGTGGATTCTAACTACTAAAATCCTAAAATATCATCCTGCCTCACATCCACTCCATCGTGATGATGGGTCCTGGGTGGTCTCGGTTGAGGATAGGTCGGAGGAATTCGCCTTGCATCTTTCTCATACTTTCACACCTCACCTTTCTCATCAAAACCATACTCATGGTACAACTGTTGAAGGTTCCCTCACTTCATCTATCCCTCTCTAAGGACAAATACCTTCTGAAAAACGTACCTTATCGAAAATCCCCAGGATATGATGTCCTTACTCCCCAAAAATTCTGCAACAACGTCCTCCTAAAGCCATAATCTTCCTAACCTACATTTATAATTGCATTATCCGAACGACGAACTTTCTTCTCCCCTGGAAACATTCCATTGTTGTCCTATTCGCCAAACCTAGTTTCCGTCAATGACATTCCAGTGCTTAACAAGGTCATCCCGTTGTTGATCACTTATCCTGAGCCCTTGAAATCAAACAGTATTGCACTGCTGCCTTTCTGGACATAGATCAAGCTTTTAGAGGGTTTGGCACGCAGGGTTGCTTTACAAGCTCAATAGATATTTACCACAGACCCTTTCCTAATCCTATAGTCCTACCTTTCAAACAGCTTCCTCTAAGTCCGCTGTGGCTTAGACTATTCAAAACTAATATCCTATAAAAACAGGTGTTTGACAGGGCTGTATCCTGGGTCCCATCCTCTATAACCTTACACCGTACATGTCACCTCTACCCCCAATACCTTCTTGGCCACATTTGCAGATGACACTGCAGTCCTGTCATCCCACCCAGACCTCGATATACCATCCCATAACCTTCAAAAACACCTTGATGAGTTCGAGTATTGGAGCAACCAACCGTGAATCAAAGTTAATGAAGCAAAATGTTCCCAGATTACGTTTACCCTCTTCCAGAAGTCCTACTACTATTTTTTTTTAAATTCCATTCTTCTTACTGTATCCAAGACGAAATGCTGACACGGAACCCACAGATGAGGTTAAAACGACAAGAACAAAACAGACGCGTTGAATAACCGTACAGACTACTCCAAAGGACATCCCTCTAAATTCACACACTTCTCTCAATTGAAAATAAATTACTAATCTACAAAGTTATCCCTAAGCCAATCTGGACATACAAAATAGTGCTATGGGGGACAGCGAAAAATCTAACATCAAGCGTATCCCATCCTTTTAATCAAAACTCCTGAGAACAATAGTAAATGCCCCTTATTACGTCAACAGTACAGCAACAAAACCCTTTATAACGATCATTATGTACCCTACATTCTTGAGCTCATCCCTTCCAAGTTCATAAAATTCCATAGTAACCTAGCCGACCACCCTAATCCCCTAGCACAGTCATTACACTGCGCCACTCATCCCTGTAATACTCCTCGGAGACTAAAGCGGCAGTGGGTTTGTGACCTGCTATAAATTCGTGACAGTGGGAGTCCTGGCAATGGCCAGTTCTTCCAATCATGTCCTGAGTGTCTGTGGCTCTTGCGCTCTTGGTCAGTCTCTTTTTGAATTATTGTCACTGATACACATCAGCTTTTTGATTGTGTCGATAGTTTCTCAAAAACAGATACATTTCATCATTTCCTTTCTCTTCCCAAAATGTCAATGACCGTTTGAAAAAAAATGTTTTCTTTGCATTTTAGCAATTTTGCAAAAAAATTCAATGCCTTTTTGAGAAATAGTCAATCGTTTCTCAATAAGCGCGGCACACTTACTTGGCTGGATTGATAGTAAATGTTTGGATCCTTAAGAGAGTATCAATGTAACAGCGGTTCAGTTGGTAGAAAACTATTGTCTAAACCTGAAAAAATAAATTAAAACATTTTATAGAAAACTTTGTGTACTTTAATTTTGTATATTTACCATGAAATTTACGTGACCTGGTATAAATACGTGACAGGGGGAGTCAGTTTCTCCAATCATGTCCTGAGCGTCTGTGGCTCTCGCGCTCTTGGTCAGCCTCCACTGGCTCGTATCTGGTGACGCGGCTTGGGTCTTCCCAAGATTCCGCTTCCTCTTTCGCATGCAAGGGGGATGACAGTAATGTAGATTTGGGAGGTCTGTGGGCTGTTTGTAAATACTGTTTGAATGAAGAATTGTAAATATGGTATGAATGAGAGCATTTATCACAATTACTTATAACCCAATAAGGCAGATTGTAATTTTATCTCAATAAAGATTTAATTTGTAGTATTAATTTTGAATATAAAATATTTTTTGCTAAAATCACTAGTTAGCGGGATATTTGAGAAAAAAACAAAAACAAATGACTGTTATACTCCTCCCCTCGCTAATTAAATAACAATAAATAATTTACATATTTATTTTTAAATTTACTTGCTTAAATTACATGTCTAACGCGACATATGATAAAGTTTCCAAGAAAAAAAACCACCCGTATTTGGGCGATGAAGAAGAAAATGGCTGATTACATGAGTGGAAGGGGTAACAAAAGACCATGCCGACTGGTTTTTTGGTTGTTCTTTTTGAACATGTAAACATCTATTTATAGTTTGAATAGGGAGTCTGCCAAAAAGCAGGTTATTTTAGTTAGTGTGAGGGCTGCGGGTAGAGGCTCGAGACGGCAGATACAGCAGGCCAGCAGACAACGGCCAGTAGTTGCCGTCAGTCACAGGTAAGCCACACCACGCTCTTTTATTTATAGCTACGCTTCTCTTCTCTAATATCAAAACACCCACTCCATTATTTACTTTTTGATAACTAATTTTTTTTGAACTACTCAAGCTAATTAAGGTTAAAAACATTTCATCCCGCATAACGACTTATTTATAATTAATAAATATACCTATCATAAATTATACCCATAGTGAGAGCAAATATAAGTTGTTTATGTTTAATTCATAAATATAAAGAATACATGAATTATTTCTCAAGGAATATTACAGCCTGATATTATAATAAACGTTTTAATTTAAT
This sequence comes from Acanthosoma haemorrhoidale, assembly GCA_930367205.1. NCBI lineage: Eukaryota > Metazoa > Arthropoda > Insecta > Hemiptera > Acanthosomatidae > Acanthosoma > Acanthosoma haemorrhoidale. The sequence continues at coordinate 102,482,028 of OV884009.1, read as the reverse complement.
CGCATGAGATGGAATAAAATAATCAGAAATAATCATGGGGTTTATGAATGTTATTCTATTAAAAAAACAGGTTAAGTCGTTCAGTTAAGGAAGTTATCAATTCCACAAAACGGAAAGTAGATAATATCACACATTGTTTTCTTGTTTTGTATAAATGTAAACGCAATTGATAAACATTTTTGTAAATATAGATCTACACCCGTTTGCTTCAAAGGACATAAATTATGTCACTTTTAATGAACTCTAAAATAGATTGAAAACATTTCATTAGCAAATGATTAAGGCTGTGTTTTTTAAGCAAATAACATTGTCGCATACATGAACAGTTCTCTACGGCATGGTCGAGTATTGAAACTCTTTGCCAAGACACTGGTTGTGAACACTATTCAACTTTTTCACACTTTTTGTAAAATACAATAAATGTGTAAATAACTATTTCACTAAGATTCAGTTTCCTTTGGTCTTAGTCAGTCTAATACATGTGTTTATGAAGTAGAAATAACTAAAGGGTTGGAAAATGTGATTATAAAGGAAATTAATTGTAAATTGAAGAAATAATTAGTTTTATCACAGCCTGTAAACTTTCAAGCAAATAAATGTCGATACAATTCTCTCAACGTACATAGACAATAACATATTTAAATCATAAGAAAAGAAGGTTCATGTGAGGTGTTTGTAAATAATGATAATGTATGTGCATTACAGCTAATTACGAGTAGTTATAAGGACGAGTATTTGTTCGATTGCTTCCCGATTGGAAAAGCTAGATTTCATTATGTAGCGGCCCTCTAAGATGGAGTGCGCGATGCCATTAAATCTAAATCAACTGTGAAAAATAAAAAGGAATGAACGCAATTTTAACCGAGAGTAAGCCTCATCAACCGGTACTGGTTTGTTTGTATAGTTTCTAATCCACTACCAGGAGCCATTTTCCATCTGTTCATTTTTTTTTCAATTTATTAGGGGTTTAACAAAAACAAATTATCATTTAATTGTATTGTGTACACCATACAATGTTTTCATTCTTATTTATATAAATTCTCTCTGACTGTGTACACTTATAATTTTAAAAATGCTTTTTTTTGTATTTCTGTGTAATTACAATAATTAAAAATAAAGATGATTTTGAAATTGAAATTGATTACGAATAATTGTACAATTTATCGATAGCTGAATGAAGCCGCCTTTTATTAATTTAAAATATGGAAGCATACTTGGATAGGTGAACACGATGATCCATCAGTCACACGGTTCACTTCACCTCTCTACTATTAACACTGTGCATTTTTTGCCTTTGGAGATGATTGTAAATAAATCGTGTATGAATATTGTTATTTATTATTTTTGAAACGTAACTTCACGTAAAGTATGTAAGGAATCTTAAATTTGATGTTCCACACTGCCACGCTGCTGAATTCCATGGTTCGGATACGTATGTTTCTCCGGATATTGTACGTAAAATAATCAATAGAAGGATCCGTTTGAAATGAAATTACCAAGGTTCCAGGTTCCATTGTTCTGGTTATGATACAATAACAAGTATGATGAAAATTTTAATATTTCTCAAGTCACAGTGATTAAAGTTATTTAAGGTTGGATGCTATGATTTTTTCTTTTTGGTGACAGTGAAGCATTAATGAATTCAAAGACATTCCAAAAAATATATTATGTGTAAAAAATAAAAATAAATAGTATAATACGTAAAAAAGTACAAAATAAATAATATTTAGCATATTAGCCGTGTGCTTCACCCCTCAGGTCTATTGTCCAAGCGGCTGTTCCTTTTTTGATTTTTTATCTTCACCTACGGTTATCTCCAGATATTTTGTCATCTGAGGTGGCTTGAATATATATGTATATATAATAGTACAATATATATTATAAAGTATCTCGTTTCCTCATGAGTATGGAGGGCGTCACTAGGTAAAATGGTCCAGCCAGCTCCTAGGGTACTTTTAATAGTAAATTGTAGTAACTGAAGCGGCCCCCACCACTTTATTTATAGTGGAAATAATTTACTTTTACTTTTATAATTGACTAGTTAATACAATAATCCAATGATCGTTGATCAAAAACAAACCTTTATTAAATAGCAAAAAAAAATTGGGAATAGTTAATATAATCAGAACTTATTAATCACAAAATTTATTATACTCAACTTATTGACAGTTTAATTGTTAATATAAAAAGATGAACTTATTGCCTAAACAAAATTATATAAACTATTGTTATACAAATGAATCAACTTAAGCTCGCTGTCCTTAATCTTTACTGTCTATTGAAATCTGAAGGAATTCATTGAACATTTAAATAATAATAATGATCAGTTTATCCTTTAACTAGCATTCGGTGCCTTAATTATTGTGCATTGGGAGTTGCTTGAGTAGCGGGGTCGTTTGATGTTTCCTTTATTCTGTCCATACAAATCATTTTCCTTTGTCGCGTTTCCTGACTGAATTGTTATTGTGCCTTTAATATTTCTTCTATGATCACACTGACTTCTTATTACCACCAGACTTTAACTTATTACTACCTTATACTGAACAAAATGAAATAACCGTTAAACTTGACACGGGAGCCAGCCGCATTCGTCTCTTAGCATCAGCGTCTTCTGAGAACCTCCAGCCAACTGACCGGGAAACGGTATCTTGCCCCATGATTGCAAGGCCTTCATCTCAAATATTCAAACCCGTTTCCTAACAGATTTAAACTTATATGAATTAAACATGATTAGCAAAGATTACTGAAGGTAATCTTAGTTTGTATTTATGTACTTTTTTGGATTTTTTTTTAATTTTTGGAGATCCAAAATTTAAGACGTCTGTGTATACATATATCTGGAAGATGGGGTAACAGAAATAGCCGGGTCGGCATTCAAAATAGAAAGTATTGAATAACTGAGATAACAATTTAATGAACCATAAGTTGTAGCGTAGGATAGCAAGAAGGCGGGTTCCCTCGACAACGGTACACTACCAGTGTCCACACCAGAATGAACCGACTGGGCCTTCTAGTCAGGGTGCAGCCGCAAGATGACGCGCTTGTGCCACCGTATTCTATCGGGATCTACTGATTGGTCCAGTCTGCCACGCCCTTCCTGACTCTTTATTGCGTCCCTGCGACTCTGTAAAATGAACTGTGAGGCAACATCAGTTCTTAATGTACGAGTATAAAAAATATTACCACAGTATAGGGTTTTGTGTTATACTTTGGTAGTTACGAAACATAGTTCACACGTAATTCAGATTCAACAAAAAGAAACTTTACTTAAATATTCACATTATATTATTTGTTTACATCAAAATACTCAGGTAAATGAACAATAATGACACTTATGCCATGATCATAAATACATAATAATAGAAACATATAATAAGAGGGAGTAAAATATAGAAATAATAAAATAATTTAAGAAATATTATCTCTTAAATTATTTGTCTGCGAAAGGTCCAAGACTGTCAGAATACTTTAAAATCAAGTTCTCCTGAACCAATAACAATAATGGTAGTTCTTTAATATCATAAATAAAGTAAACACTGACAAGCTCAAAATTGAGAAATGTATCATACAATGCATAATTCAGGCGACGCACACATACGACAAGCCAATACATCAGATACCTTCCATACCAGGAAAACGTACTAAAATCATTGTGAACTTTTGAAATGTAAGGTCAAGGCTTGATCAATATGTTGCTGTTAGGTCTGACTCGACCAACTCTGTCGCATTGGCGTCAGAAAAGTGACAATTTACTATTTCAGCACATCCCATCGGTAAGCCCGTAAAGGGAATGCGAACATAGTATACCACACCTCGGCAAGTCACATCGGTAGAACAAAAGCAACTGCCTACAAATACCAACACACAGAGCAAACACTATCAATCCTTCGCTATTCCCAAACATTGAAAGTAAATAAACACATAATATCATTGGAAGCCAGGTCACAGAGGTAAAAAGTTTAAATTCGACTTTCATCATCATCACTGATGTCCAGTCTTGGTTCAAGTTCACAGGTATCTGGAACCTTTCACCAACGATCATGTGCAAATGATCCATCGATAGATCGCAACTCAAATCGTTTATTAGGTAATATCATTGTAACTTTTACAGAGTCTTTATACTTGGGGTCTAATTTTAATTTGTTCCTCTCTCCCTGCTGAAGATAAACTAAATCATCTATTTGGAAGGGGATAACTTTTGCCTTGCCTTAATCAAACTGTATAAACTGTAAATAATTTTCTGAGCCACTAGAGCTCTTACCTCTTTTAAAACTACCTGAGGAGAATTCACAGTGACATGTTCTCCAGCTACACTTAATTCACCTTTCCAAAGAACAATTCCATTCCAGATACCTGCGTTACACGATGGGGTGTATTTAAAGCATGTTGAATATTTGGGACTGTATTTTGCTATGTACGATTGTCATTCATTTCAGATACTGTCAATATATATTTTAACGTTCCTATAAGTCTTTCCATTTGACCATTAGCTCTAGAGTAACCCACGGCATTAAAATGAAGTTCTATTTGAACATTAGAACAAAATCCTTACATGATATAAAGCATCGTCACTGATCTACGATGAGTCGTGTCATGTGGCCAAATAAACAAATAGAGGAGCGTAAAGCCTTGATTTCATTTTCAGATTCATGTTTATCAGTAAGAAAAAGAAGACAATATTTCGTGTATGAGTAGATAAAGACAAAATCATAGTGACGCCTATCGCTTTTTCCACTTAATTTTCCAGAGATATCTAAATGAACGGATTGTTAAGGTTCAGGAACGGTAGTTATCGGGTTTATTCTACTTGACGCACCCCTGAATCTGGTTTAGTCGCCTGACGTGTCACACAGCACTAAACAAAAATGCTCTCACAAATTTAGACCTATTCTCAAACTAATAATGATTATATAGAGTCCCTCAAGTTTTCTCCCATCCTAAATGAACAATGGAATTGTGGATACTATTAACAATAGACCATCGAAGGGAGTGACATCTAGCGTTGAGGCGATTACGACAGGAGATATTTCCGATTTTCGGCCAGCTGCATCAGTTCAAATATACTTCTCGTATCGAAGATTCCCTCGAAGTCCCATTATAAGAACTTTTTCTTTTGGCCATCACGTTGGGCGTATGTGTGGGGAGGCAGTTGCAGATATCTTAGCAGATCTAACATTTTGCTATGGTCCTTGGTGGGGTTTGAATAAATAGCTACATCCTACCTTGATCACCGGAGGGTAAAGGTTGTAACCGACTGACAGTTTCGACTGGCTGATTTTAGAGGCAATTTTCTCGCCTGCTATGGCGATTGGTGGTACTTTTTCAAGAGTTGTGGCGCCTGACAAGTCACTGGAACCCCCTGCCAAACCACTGCAGGCCCTGCAGTTTCCGTGTCTAAAACAGGTAATCCTGATGGGAATAGCTGTTTGCGATGGGGGTCTCAACGACGGCCTTTCTTGGTTCAACCTCCTTTCAACCAAGCCATCGGTGTCAATCGGGAGACTCCTTTTTTCAATTTATTTTTTAAATTTTTTGTGGTTCAGGCATTTCAGTTTGTTGAAACGTTCTGACTTCCTCTAAAGAGGGCCAAAGTTCCGAAAGAAGAATATTAATTAGAGCTGTTGTTCCATTTGATTCTCACGAGGTCTTGATTCTTCGAAGTCTTAGCTGCAAATGATAGACGAATGACAATGAATCTGTGACGAACCTTTTTTTTTTTTTTAACACTTATTTATTCATTAAACATATAATATGTACCCAAATAATACTAACTGCAATGCTAACAAACATTTTAAGCAGTTCTTACAAACTAACAAATATTGGATTACAGTTCAAACTGAACTAACAATGCAAATGGAACCAGGTGATGGGATTCATATTCAGATTACTTGAACCTATCTTACGGCTAATTTACCAACTTAAACCTATAGTGTTCCCGCTTCGACTGTCTGCTGCCATGGATGAGGGAAGGGAAGTGGGGATATCGTGTTGAGCACGGGGTTGCTTTTGGGATAGCAGCTCAAAAATTTGATATGTATACGCCTAATTAACTCATCCACCGTAGAAAACTCAAAATCTTCTTGCAGTTCGCTGCTGGAACGAAGTATGTCGAACCACTTTCATGAATTTTGAAATTGTTGGAGTCGCTTTGCTGTCACTTCCGTTAGATGACTAAAACGTAGTGCATAATACAGCAGAGCCGACCTGAGTATGGTCTTGTATATCAGATTGAGGCGCAGTGATATATTAAGGGATGTCAACAAGTGTGTGAGCCGGTAAAACTTCATGTTTAAGTTTGTAAAATGGTCACAAAACGGATGTAACAGTCCATATTTATGTCCAAGTATACGATGCTGTTAGCGGGAGAATTTGTCTGCGTTCCTTCAGTGTATGAAGTAGGCAGTGATTTCTTTCTCATCTGGAATGAGAATATTATGCAGTCAATCAATTTCCGGAGTTCAATATAATGTTGAGCTTATATATCACTTGTTGCTAGCTGATTCGGTTTGTCCAAGAAATTTCTTGGCGTTCATGCCATATTGCACACCGCTTGGTCGTCAGCGAAAGCAGCAACTGCAGCAGGTCAGTGGCACAGATTCGCAGAGGCTTGCAAAAAATAATTAGAAAAAAGGAGAAAAAAGTAAAATTTTCATTCAAACCTATATTTAATTATTTTTTTTATATTTTTTAAATATATATGTACACGACAAAACACCCAACGCCAGGATATTTGGAGTGAACAAATGTACTGTATAATATGAATTCCCACACCAGGGAGATAGAGAAAGAAATTTTGCTTACCTTGGTCTAGCACCTCTCCCAACAATGTTCCTCTCACTTCTCGTTAATGCGGCTCAGCACACGACCGCTTGACGCCATCTTAAAGTTCTATAATAGCGTTAATACAACGGGAAAAGCAATAACTCACGACTAAAGCGCCCGATATGTATCAATTACGAGAGAGAATAGAAAGAGAGTAAAAAATGTGGTGAAAACTATAATGGCATGCTATGTAAAAGAAAAACATTGTCTATTGGACAAAGATCTCCAAAAATTGGAGTTCGCCTTAAAAATGGCCACCCATGTAGACACTGGATATACTACGGTTTATCTGAATCAATCGATCAGGGAAGGATTATGATCGAGACAACGATTCACCCCTACCTTTAACCATAAACAGGAATGAATGGGTAGAAAAACTAGATAACATATCCGTATTATTCAAAGAGGTACAAGATCAACTTAAATGAGCTTACGAAAAAGGACAGCGATCGTATAATCTAAGAAGGCACCCAGACAACTACCAGCCAGGAGATATAGTGTGGTGGACGCATGTCTTGTCCGATGGAGCCGATTCTCAAGGCGCTAATTTTCCTCGGTTCAACGGGCTACGGGGGAGGAAACGGAAGACCCCGGTAAGGTATGAGCTGGAAGAAATCGAGAAAGGCAACAGGTGATTGGCATGTGAGTGGCCTGAAGAGAAATTCTGAGCCTGGCTAACACGCCAGATCCCAATTCCTACGATCTTTAGTTTTAATCCCTAAATTTACTATTACTTTTCCTTTTCCTTTTTTTTTCAGAGCAAGAGGGAGGTTTATTATTAGACTATTACGGTTTTCGTTTCAGTAAAATTTGAAAGATAGAAAATAGAAAAAAAAAAATAATGGTGTTCGCACCCACACTAACGAACCGACAGCACTACTCCACCACAAGAACATCGATGTAGCTCTCATTACTGAAACAAGACTTACGAGTAAACGACAATTTACAGTTCGACAGTACCAGACTAATCGAACAGATTACCCAGATGGAAGAGCATATGCAGGCACCGCTGTCATTGTCCATAACTCCATTTCCCATCACATAGTTCCTTTGGTAGCACACGATTTCCTTCAGTCCACTGCAGTGTCAATCAGCGTCTTCACTTTTCCCCTCATCCTAGCATCGGTGTATTGTCCTCCCAATAAATCCATTTCCGATTCCCAATTCATCTCCTTTCTAGACTCCATCTGACATCACTTCCTTGTGGATAGACTGCAAAGCACCAACACTGGGAGGTCAAGATCCCCGAATACACGAGGACCGAACCACGTCCTCGTCAGCACTCGCACGGAAACATTGCTCCACTATCTCTCCTGACCCTGCCACCTATTGGCCATCAGATCCCAATCGAAATCCTGATCTCCTTGACTTCTTTTTCTACAATAGTTTAGGAACACTAAACTATTCACTTACTCGCCTCGATGACCTCTCCTCAGATCATACCCGTTTGATCCAAACCATTTCCCTAAGACCAATCCACAAACTGCCTCCTCCTTCATTCATTAAGGGCCCAGTTGATTGGGACCACTTCCGTCAGATTTTTACAACACTGTAGACCTCAAAGTATTTCTGAAAACATTCCAAGACCTTGACAATGCAGTGCATTCTTTCACTACTCTGATCCAGAGGTTGGCTTGGGAGGCATCGTCACCCAACCGTCATCCAAAACTTCACAATCAAAATCCTTTACTTCAGCATCTCAAAGACCTAACCCAATCCAAACGCCACTCGAGAACAGTATGGAAAGCTCCCGACATCCTGCTGATCGTCGCTTGTACAAACAGTACAGCAGATCAGTAAAGCGGTAATTGGCATCATTCCGTTCCGATTATTTTAATTCCCTCCTTTCCTCTCTGTCTACCAAGGATAACTTCCTGTGGAATGTAACTAAAAAAATCCTTTTTAAAAATCCTTAAAATCCTGTTTCACACCCCCTCCGTCGTGATGATGGGCCCTAGGTGGATTCGGATGGGGATAGGTCGGAAGAATTGGCTCTGAATCTTTCCCATACTTTCACACCTTACCTTTCTCATCAAAACCATACTCATGGCACAACTGTTGAAGATTTCCTCACTACACACCTCTCTCACTTCCACCAAAAGCCGTTAACCCCTCTGAGGTCAAATATGTTCTGAAAAAATTACCTTACCGAAAATCTCCCGAATATGTAGTTACTCCCTTTTTGAGAAATTTGTAGTTTTGATATCTTCTACTTTTTTAATTAAATTTAAATCCAAACATGTTCTGAGTCCCAAAATTGGAAAACCTACATTTTCCTCAAGAACTACAAATTCTGTTGTACAACATTTATTCTGATAACTAATTTTCAACTTAATTGCACCAATAGGTTTTATTTTGAACCCCCCAAATGCCTCCAACACAGTGCTAGTATTGGAAACATCAGAGTTGCTCATTCCTAACTCATATTTTAGCAAATTCAATGATATAACATTGGTTTCGGCCCCAGTATCTAATTTGAACAAAATTAATTTTCCATTAATTACTATATTTTCCAACCATTCACAGTTTTTGTTTTTATTTATTTGATTTATTTTAATGGAACCAATGCCAAAATCATCAAATACCCCATTGTGATCAGAAACACCCACATTTTCAACTTTTTTCACTCCTCTACCACACATTGTAGCCCAATGCCCAATTTTATTGCATTTATAACACTTTTGGCCAAACGCAGAACAACGATTCTTTGAGTGTTTCTGCCCACAACGTGTACAATCAAGAAATTTACTCCTATTTCCAGACTTATTCAACAAATCCTTATTTAGTACTGGCTTATCAACATAATTATTATTTACAGACTGCTGATTGTTACTCCTCACCAACTTAAAGACCTCTAGCTGCTGTTGATCTTCTTTTTCCTTGATTACTCGCAAGTTGTCGGCTGCCATCTCCACAGATTTGCAAAAAGCAACTGTTTTACTCAACGAGGGATCTTCACGCAACAAGCGTTCACGGGTCGAGGCAGAATTGACGCCCAAAACAATTTGCGCCTTGAGAAGCTTATCTTATTGTTCCCCAAACTCACAGGAAGAAATGAGAGACTTCAGTTCCGCATAGAAATGTTCAAAAGACTCGTTTGCACCTTGCCTCCTATTGAAAAATTTAAATACCTCCATTGTTTCATTTTTCTTTGGAATACAATGTTGTTCAAGCACGGTCAATATTGATTCACATAGTGATATATATGATACAATATAGTCATAGTGATGGACATGTAAACCTTCAAAGCCTCGGACCCCATTAAGTTTTTAAGTCTGGCTACTTGAACTTCTCTTGATTTATTAACAGTCTCCGTTGCCAACAAATAAATCTTAATTTCCTCCTTGAAAAGCCGAAAATTATTTGCCACGTTTCCTGTTGAAAGGTTTAAAATACACGGTTTATTGAACTCTATCGCACACGGATAATTGTTATACTTAAATTCCTGATCGAACCGTTTGACACTCCGAATAACTTCACTTTATAGACTGCGCCATGTTTTGTGTGGCTATTATTGAATAAACAAAACTGTTACATTTGTATTCGCATTTATTAATCATAATAACATCACAGCAGCTCATGGCAACTACGACTCTAAACACAGCTCCTTGATAACATATAACCATACAAAAATGTAACGACAGTGTTGTCACCATATTCTAAAATATACAACATACAATATCCAAACACTCCCCAAATTCTCCATCAACGTCCTCCTGAAGCCATAATCTTCCTAACCTACATTTATGACTGCATTATCCGAACGACCCAATTTCCTCACCTCTGGAATCATTCTAATATTTGCTGAACCCAGTAAACCACCCAATCACATCTCGGCTCATCTTACCGTCGAACTAGCCTACTCTCTATCCTCTTGAAAATATTTGAAGAACTCCTATTAAAACGCCTATTTCCTATTGTTGAATCCAAAAATCTTTTTCTTACTTACCTGTTTGGTTTCCGTCAACGAGATCCCACTGCTCAACAAGGCCTTCGCGTTGTTAATCACATATCCTCAGCCCTTGAAATCAAACAGTATTGCACTGCTACCTTTCTGGACATAGGTCAAGCTTTTGACAGGATTTGGCACGCAGGATTGCTTTACAAGCTCAAACGATATTTACCACAGACCCTTTTCCTGCTGTCTTACTCTCCTACCATTCAAAACGCTTCTTCCAAGTCCGCTGTGGTTTAGAAATTGTAACTAGTATCCCATAAAAGGAGGAGTTCCACAGGCCAGCGTCGTGGGTCCCATCCTCTATAATCTATTCACCCCTGATGTCCCCTCTACCCCCACTACCTTCTTGGCAACATTTGCAGATGACACTGCAGTCCTGTTATCTCATTGAGACAGCGATATAGCACCCCATAACCTTCAACAACACCTTGATAAGATCGAGTATTGGTGCACCCAATGGTGAATTAAAGTAAATGAAGCAAAATGTTCCCAAATTACTTTTACCCTCTGCCGCAAGTCCTGTTCACTAGTTTTTTAAAATTCCATCCTCTTCCTGTATCTAAGGCAGTACGGTATTTAGACTTCCATCTCGACAAAAGGCTGCATGGAACCCACACACGAGGCTAAAAAGACATGAACTAAACAGACGCTATACTTAAATTACTAATCTACAAAGTTATACTTAAGCCAATCTGGACATACGGAATAGACCTATGGGGGAGAGCAAAAAATTCGAACATCAAGCGTATGCAATTCTTTCAATCACAAGTCCTGAGAACAATAGTAAATGCCTCTTATTACGTCAGAAACAAAACCCTTCATAATGATCTTAATACCCTACATTCTTGAACTCATTCCTTCCAACTTCATAAATTTCCATAGTAACCTACCCAACCACCCTAATCCCGTAGCACAGTCATTGCACTGCACCACTCATCCCTATAATCCCCCCTCCTCGGAGACTAAAATGGCAGTGGCCTCGTGATATGCTATAAATACTGTGCTGTTTAAGGTATACGTAACATACTTCAACAGTTATCAGCAGACCAAGACATAACGATCATGCCATAAATGCTAGGCATATAGTCTTAGTTGATCATATTGTCCCCACCTACCTAGATGTGTAAAGTGCGGGGACCAGCACAAGAGTGACCTATACAAGCAGCCTCGTCAACCCCTGCTGTATGCTCCTTGTGTCAGAAAGACCATTCGGCAAACTCTAAGAGGTATAATAAATGCTCCTAAAAGAGCCACATCCAGCATCAACGCCGTCAAACGGAGGTGGAACCAGTGAAACCAGAAGCGCTCTAGCGAGAGAAATGCAGACTTCAGTTTTGTATGTAAATGTTTTTCGGGTGATCGCAACAACCAATCAGAGGCTCCACCTCCTTCGCTTGTTTATATGCCGCAATTACAGCATTTACCTCAACCTAACATATCTCAGATTCCTCCACCTACTAGATCCACAGATCTCACTAGACTTCTTACCTCTTTCCTTACTCATTTCAGAACCCTCATAATTTCGCTTATATGGCAAACCTCGTTTCCCTCCTCATTCAGTTTATATCCTCCTTTGGAATTTCAATGGTTTCCGAAATCACACAATCAAACTGAAAGCATTATTACATGAACACATTGCATTATTTTGGAAACAGTCCTGTTAACAGATTCTGGAAAATCTCACAGTACCAGATTTATTGAACATCCGGATTAGAATGCCCATACTGGTATTGCTGTCCTTATCTATCATTCTATCTCTCATCACGTCGTCCCTTTAACTGGCCAGGATTTTCTACAAGTAACAGCTGTATGACTATCGACATTTTCTCCCCCCCCCCCTTACCATTGCAGGAGTATATTGATAACATAATAAATCCATTTCCTACGCACAATTTACCTCTTATTTCATCTCAGTTGGACACCATTTTCTTGTAGGTGGATATTTTAATTCAAGCAGTAAGAATGGGGCTAAAGAACCACTAACTCTTGTGAGAATACTTTGGTGTTTGCACTTTTATCCACTAACTCCACCACCCTTTCCCATCATACTCCTACCTATTGGCCTACTAACCACAGTCGATGAAATCCTTTCATGACATTCTTCATTTCTTCGTCCAAGATAGGTTAGGAATGATAAATTCATCTACTACACGACTTGTGGACTTTATGTGCGATCATAGGACCTTTACTCCTCATTCTTTCTATACATCCGAATCACAAACTACCTCCTCCTTCATTTGTCAGGGACCCAGTCTACTGGGACATCTTCTGGAAACTTTTAACAAATTCTATAGATCTTAGAGTTATCCTAAAAACCCCTCAGGATGTAGACACACATTATTTTCCTATCTGCTTCAAAGCCTTGACCCTATCCGAAAGTCCAGAACAAAATTTTATTACCTCACAACCTTCCTTACCTCATCCACCTCAAACGCTGATCCAATGTCGAATGGCAAATAATTACCCGACACCATACTGATCACCGTAGTTTCAATCAAAACATTAAATTACTAAAGCGGCATTTGACAACATTCCGATCCTGAACATTTAATTCTTTCCTATCCTATTTACCTACTCAGGACAATTCTCTTGAAGAGCTACTCAAAAATTCCTGAAATATAATTACGTGTCATATATAGATATATTTCGTCATAACGATTGGTCCTTGGCAGCTTCAGACGGAGAGAGATCTGAAGCATTCGGACAGCACCTCTTCCGTACTATTACATCTCACTCTAAACAGCGAAATCGCTCATATGAAACCAATCACTCTCGAAATAAACCGCAAATATACGAATAGCTACTACAACTTATTTGGACATACGCGCTAGAACATTAGGGCACAGCCAACCCCTCAAACTTCTAACCAAGTCAATAATTCCAATCCATAGTCCTCAGAACTGTAGTCAACGCTCCCTTCTAAAAGTCACACCTTTAAGGAGATCTCAATGTACCTACAGTCCTTGATCGTATAATCTCAAGATTTACCGAATTCCATGAATACCTTTCCGCACATCCAAATCCTTTAGCCAACTCCTCCTTATGCAGGAACACTCATCTATACAACCCTCTTCGTCACCTAAAGTGGCCATGGCCTCGTGATCTATTATAAATTGATAAGTATGTCATGTGGTACTGGCACTGGCTAGTTGTGAACCAACCGACTTTGCTTCATGTTATGACTTCGAAAAAGACGAAACTTAGCTACATCTTCTGTGGGTGGCTAGTCCTAGGTCTTAGATGGATTGGATTGATCGCACACATCGCAAAATACTGTATCCATACTATTGCAGTTGTTCCTCTATTTTCCAGGATGTGGAGTGCTTGGTTGAACTTTGAGGCAACACATTTTGAGAGCTGATTCACTGGAATATCCAGGACTCCAATTCTGTGACAAGTAACATGTCCTCCATCATAGATATTACATTATCTGTATTAGGGCCTATCATAGTTGTGACCATGATATACGAGTATGATGAAGCCTCGATGAGAATTGATATTGCGAGAAGGGTGTTTAGGATTAGGCCCTATTTCGTACATTACTCAAACTTAAATACATGATAATAGTTACTTATTTCAAGTAAGATTTTACTTATAATAATGTTGCTCATTCTGGAAGAAGTTTGGGATTAATTATTAAATTTTTTATATTTACTCTTTTATGAACTTTTGGTTCATTACTAAGTATCAGTCTTTGATTATTACGACGCGAGTTAAGAGCCACTGAATCTAGTTTGCGTGGCACTTAGTAGGTGGCAACACCTCCCGGACCTCTTTTTAGGCTCGGCACTTTGTAATCGGGTGATTAGCATCTTGGAGCATACTGATCTGGAGACATGTCAAGCCCGAACACAATCGGTAGGTCTCTGCAGATCCAGAGAACTATTGCCGTCGGTCTTGGTTGACCATCCACTGTGGAGGAAGGTTCCCAGTTTGCAATCAGAACCAGAGTCTGTTTGCGGCTCTGGCAGTGCTAGAAATGACGTGAAGTTTCTACCCTGGATGGAGAAATTTCCGTCTTGCTCTGAACTTATTTGGACGTTGGCTTATGTGTTGCCCTTCATTAATAACTCCAGCAACCCGACAGGTCCCTGGCTTGCTAGCTCCATCGTTGCGAAGGAATGTTCTTAAGCTATTGTAAAGTGTATCAAGTTGCTTCAGGAATCAGTTCTATCAGCCTTCTTCTAAAAAAATCGGCTGTTTTTTTTTGGCTACTTAAAGGCCTCCATGTTCCAAGCCAGTGGAAGCTGCTTTTCAAACAACGGCACCCCATACCATTACCGTAGAGATGCCACTTTAAACACCTGCTGATAGACCATCTACACAAACAGCGCCAGCACATGGGGACATCCACACTTCATGGTATTTTATGCCAAACATATTGGACCCCATCCGTATCATGGATCATTGTAGAGACAGTACAGGTTGTGATGTCTACAATGTTTTAAGAGAAAGAAACAGTCTCAAGTTTACTTAAAGGGTGACCTCCCTGCTGCCAGGAATCAAAGCACGAGAACATTTTTATGCTGCAGTGTGGAGTTCGCGAGCCCTTTTTTGTGTTGAGAGTCCAATAAACAGAAGGCGGCCGGAAGTAACTATTCAATGAAACAACGGAAGTTACAGGAATTTATGACTCAGGAGCAAACGTGTCATTAATAAATTTAAAATTGTTGAAAATAAAGATATAATAATGGTTTGGTAGATAAGATTTGAACTGCAGAATTCCATTGTCAACTGTTGGGAAAAGACTATGGGGGAGCGGTTTAACATGAAAAATACCTGAGTCCGGGACGACTTCTCACCAGGGAACAGAATATAGCAAGGCTAAAATTAGCATAACACAAGGTTTAGATGAGGTGGTGGAATAATGCTAACTTTTCTCCCCCACACTTATCTTCTTTATGTTAGGCTGCTCTACGTAAGTTTTTTCTCGAGAGTATTCGATCGGTAATGAATGTCCGTTCATCAACAAGCGTTTGAGGTCCAAAACTGCTGCCTGTCAATATTTTTTAGTATGCCCTGAAGAGAATGGCTGTATCTAGATATAGCGTTCGATCGGATTCCCTTATCTTCCCTAAGATGCATAATTCCATGAATTTGAACCAAAATACGTTTCTATAAAAAAAAATACAATATAAAATTTAAAGAATTGAAAGTTGTAAGTAGAATTGAATCATAAGTTCGGCAACCTAACATTGTCAGGATTAAATTTACTAAATGTGCAAATCATACATTAGTTTAATATCACAGGATAAAATAACTATTATTTTTATTCCACAAGGATTCCAATTTGAAGAAAATATTTACAGAAATATCTATGAGGTGTGATAATTTTCACAAGCAGTGTGTAGATATAAAGACAGCGGTGTTTCAATAGGACCTAAAGGATTAATAAAAATAGATTCTCCACAGCCTACAATTGATTTAAATACAATTGGATTAATGAGAAGGATTTAGTTAATTGTTGAGGAGCTGGAGTGAAAGAGGGATAAAACTATTAACTATTAAGCCACACTAATACAATGAAATACTGAGTATATAACAAATTTACTTCGGGAGGGTGGGCTAAACCGCCGTATGGGATTTACCAGTCGTTTTCCTTTCCTACAATTCATTTTGAAAGACTTTTCTATTTACATATGTAGGTTTCAATAATGTAATATTATCAGACGAGGATAATTAACAATAGCAAATCCATGGATCAGTTTCATTTTCTTTTGTTCTTGATAAATATTTTTTTAAATAGAAAAAAAGAAAATACAACGAAAAATATGTAAATTCTTGCAAATTTAAGGATTTTATCTACATAAGCTGTTCAGGAAATATTCACGAAAGAACTAAACACACAGCAAATTCGCTATAAAGAACAATTAAATGTAGGTTCCCAAAGATTCAACAATATTTTTAAAAAAAAAATCGAAAACTTTGGTAGAACATAAAAAGAAACAATTATTTACTAGCAATTAAATAAAATTTAAATGTATACAGCTATATTACTACATCAAATTATACATTTTCCATTACAACTGTGAGTGTCCGTTAGTTTTTTTTTTTATCTGTAGAATTTCCCAAGCTTCTA
Source organism: Acanthosoma haemorrhoidale (assembly GCA_930367205.1). Taxonomy (NCBI): domain Eukaryota; kingdom Metazoa; phylum Arthropoda; class Insecta; order Hemiptera; family Acanthosomatidae; genus Acanthosoma; species Acanthosoma haemorrhoidale. The sequence goes on along the minus strand of OV884009.1, from coordinate 102,465,169 downwards.
CACTTGCGGAAGTTAAGGTTGTTTTAGGTGCTATGGGGCCTTTAAGGAGCATTTAAGACTTAACTAATCTACACTATACAAAGTATTATATTTTAAATTGTCCTAAAGAGACAAGCTTATCAAATCTGTGTATTGTTTTGTATTTTTTTTCATCAGCTAGACATTCTTTTTCTGTTCCTTTTTGTTATTCTTAGGGAGTGAATGTCCCAGAATAAAGTTTTTTTTTAATTCCATTTCATAAATTTATAAGGGCACCCAGAGAACCTCACACTTTTCTCTCCTTTGGACAGTCTCTCTTGCGGTCCTATTCCTCAAAACAGATAAGCCACCTAATAACCCTTCATTAGCCTTTTTCCAATCCAAGTCAGTTTGGTTACTTTGTACAACACTGCACTATGCAGTAAGGTCTTCGTGGTCGTTGTTGGCCAGATACCCTAAGCCTAGAACACTAACCACTATCGCACTGTTCAATTTCTGCATGTCGCTCATTTGATTGAGTTTGACATCCCGGCTTGCTCCTTATACTTTAATTCATCGTACACTAAAAAAATTACCCTATCCTCTACTTCTATACTACTACCTACTATACTATCTACCTAACCATTACTTCCAAGTTCACTTTGGTTCAGAATATTCAAAATACCTTCCTATTAAAGCGGAAGTTCCCCACCTGATGGTGGTGCTCTGGCCTTCCTCTAAATTCCGCAGACAGTATTTTGCTACTTTGGCACAATAAATAGAACGTTATCCATTTTATGCATTTTGTTTATTCATTATTATACTTTTGGTAGAATCTTAATCTTCCATATAAGAATACTGCCTGATACTATTATAAAATAATCACAAGAGACAAATTACCCTCTAATATAATTTATGGCAGCTAGAAATTTTGCTTTGCATCTTTTTGCTATTCTTGGGTGAAAATTCCTATAATAAAGACTTGTTTTAATTTCATTCCATTTGTTTTTATAATTCATGGATGAAACCTTGAAAGATTACTTTTAAAATCATCAAAAACCTATGTTTCATTGAGAATACCTCGAGGAATAAACTGCAGTTACAGTTACTTGAAGGCCTGCGTGAAGTTATCGATTTATTTTCCATAGGGGAAATAAAGAGGTGCACTTACTTTACCAATACGTTTAGATTTTTGGATTGGATTTTGTTTATTTTGGCGTGAAACCATCAGCCCGTCGTTTGTAATTCTAAGCTCATCTGAGGAGCCCACCGATCCAAACCTGAGAGAAGACGAAAACAGAAACTTAGTAACTAATTTGTAAAATCCTCCAAAATGAAATAGGAGTTAGAGAGAGAAAAGTTTTGAAAAAAAAATTATCTATTTTAATTTTTAATTTATAGAGTATAAATATAATGGAATTAGGGGGAATAAGGCAATGGCAAGGACAAAAGTGAGTAAACTAAATCTAGCTATGGTTAGGATTGGCATCTGACCAAAAGTGAAAGAACGTTTAAAGATATACATGAATCAGAACTACCTTACAAACCATTTAATCAACATGGATTCCTGTTTATTCTCAAAACAAAATCAAAATGGAAACAATTAAACAACTCATTTTTTTTGTCCATTTTCTTCACAAATTTTTATTAATTTAAATTCTTAACTTGTTTAAAATTCAGACAATTGTCGGAGAGGTTTTACTTCGTGAAAATTTTGCTTAGGGTATTTTGCAATATATCGGATAGTATAAACCAAGTATAAAACAGCTAAATTAGCTGAATGTTCTCAAAAGAACTGTATTCCTCGAAATGAATTTGTGGCTAAGGTAATCCTAATCACAGCCCTTCATGTTTTTTTTTTCAATATAAATGTATATTTGAACAATGACAAATCATGAACATTTAATTTTTAATTTAGTATGACTCTTAAGGCAGATTGCAATTTTATATTAATAAAAATTGTTTTAATAATCAAAAAAAAAATAACTATGACTCTTAGTTTGATGAGGGAATTTCTTTAATGCGTATGTAATTAATTTAGACATCAAGCGACGATTTCCTGGAAAAAAACTTAAAAGAGAGAAGAATTCATGTTATTTTTGCCGACTAATTTTTTTTTATAAACTATGAATTAACAAGTATTTTTGTTGTATATGTATATTTCTTTGTGCTTAAGATTAGGATTAGGAATTTTTCTAGATTAATATATATAATTCCTTTATTGTGCTAAAATTACAATCTGCCTTGCTAGGCAATAAGTAATTAAGATATACGATCATTCATACCATATTTACATTTCATCTTTCAGGACATGATTGGAGAAACTGGCCATTGCCAGGACTCCCACTGTCACTTGATTATAGCAGGTCACGAGGCCACTGCCGTTTCAGTCTCCGAGGAGGATTATAGGGATGAGTGACGCAGTGCAGTGACTGTGCTACAGGATTAGGGTGGTTGGAAAGGCTACTGTGGAATTTCGTAAACTTGGAAGGGATGAGTTCTAGAATGTAGGGTATATTAAGGTCGTTATGAAGGGTTTTGTTGCTGACATAATAAGGGGCATTTACTATTGTTCTCAGGACTTTTGATTGAAAGGATTGGATACGCTTGATGTTCGACTTTTTTGCTGTCCCCCATAGCTCTATTCCGTATGTCCAGATTGGTTTAAGTATAACTTTGTAGATTAGTAGTTTATTTTCTATTGAGAGATGGGATGTCCTTTGAAGTAGTCTGTATAGTTGTCCAAAGCGTCTGTTTAGTTCTTGTCTTTTTAATTTCGTATGTGGGTTCCAGGTCAGTCGTTTATCGAGATGGAAGCCTAAATACCGTACTGTCTCGGATACAGGGAGAGGAATAGAATTAAAATAAACTAGTGGACAAGACTTGCGACAAAGGGTGAAGGTAATGTGGGAACATTTTGCTTCATTAACTTTGATCCGCCATTGGTTGCACCAATAATCGATCTCGTCAAGGTGTTTTTGAAGGTTATGGGATGCTATGTCGGGGTCTGGGTTAGATGACAAGACTGCAGTGTCATCTGCAAATGTGGCCAAGAAGGTATTGGGAGTAGAGGGGACATCAGCGGTGTATAGGTTGTAGAGGATGGGGCCCAGGACACTGCCCTGTGGAACTCCTGCATTTATAGGATAGTAGTTTGAATATTCTAAACCACAGCGGACTTGGAAGAAGCGGTTTGAAAGGTAGGACTGTAGGATTAGGAAAAGGGTCTGTGGTAAATATCTTTTGAGCTTGTAGAGTAAACCTGCGTGCCAAACCCTGTCAAAAGCTTGAGCTATATCAAGAAAGGCAGCAGTGCAATACTGTTTGGTTTCAAGGGCTGAGGAGATGTGATCAACAACGCGAAGGCCTTGTTGAGCAGTGGAATGCCGTTGGCGGAAACCAAATTGGTGTGTAGGAAAAAGGTTTTTGGATTCAATAATTGGAAGTAGACGTTTTAGTAGAAGTTTCTCAAATATTTTTGAGAGGATAGGGAGTAGGCTTATTGGACGGTAAGATGAGGCGTCATTGGGTGGTTTACCGGGTTTGGCGAATAGGACAATAATGGAATGTTTCCAGAGGAGTGGGAAGTGCGTAGTTCGGATAATGCAATTATATATATAGGTTAGGAAGATTATGGCTTTAGGAGGAAGTTGTTTGAGAATTTGAGGAGTAAGGAGATCATATCCAGGGGATTTTCGGTAAGGTAAGTTTTTCAAAAGGTATTTGACCTCAGAGGGATTAACGGCTTTTGGTGGAAGAGAGAGAGGAATAGGTGAAGTGAGGAAATCTTCCACAGTTGTGCTGTGAGTATGGCTTTGATGAGAAAGGTTAGGTGTGAAAGTATGGGTAAGATGCAGAGCAAATTCCTCCGACCTATCCCCATCCGAAGCCGCCCAGGACCCATCATCACGACGGAGCGGATGTGAAACAGGTTGATACTTTAGGATTTTTTTGGTTACATTCCACAAGGAGTTATCCCTGGTAGACAGAGAGGAGAGGTAGGAATTGAAAGAATCGGAACGGAAGGATGCCAATCGCCGCTTTACCAATCGGCAGTACTGATTGTACGAGCGGCGATCGGCAGGATGCCGGGATCTTTGCCACACTGTTCTGGAGCGGCGTTTGGATAGGATTAGATCTTTGAGATGCTGAGGTAAACTATTATGATTATGAATTTTTGGTTGACGATGGGGTGACGATGCCTCCCAAGCCGACCTCTGGACCAGAGTAGTGAAAGAATGCACTGCATCGTCTAGGTCTTGGGATGTTTTCAGGGATAATTTGAGGTTTACGGACTCTGTAAGAAGCTGACGGAAGTGGTCCCAATCGACTGGGCCCCTAATAAATGAAGGAGGAGATAGTTTGTGAATTGGTTTTAGGGAAATGGTTAATAATAAAGGGCTATGATCGGAGGAGAGGTCATCGAGGCGCTTGAGTGAATAGTTTAGTGTTCCTAAACTATTGTAGAAGAAGAAGTCTAGGAGATCTGGATTTCGGTTGGGATCTGATGGCCAATAGGTGGCTGTGTCAGGTGAGATCGTGGAGCAATGTTTCCGTGTGAGTGCAGACAGCAAAGCACGTCCGCGTGTATTCGTGGATCTTGACCCCCAGTGTTGGTGCTTTGCATTAAAGTCCCCACCCACAAGGAAACAATGTCCCATGGAGTCTAGAAAGGAGATGAATTGGGAATCGGAAATGGATTTATTGGGAGGGCAGTACACTGATGCTAGAGTAAGGGGGAAAGGGAAGGTGCTGATTGACACTGCAGTGGGCTGAAGGAAATCATGTGCTACCAAAGGAACTATGTGATGAGAAATGGAATTATGAACAATGACAGCGGTACCTGCATGAGCTCTTCCATCTGGGTGATCAGTTCGGTAAGTATGGTACTGTCGAATCGTAAATGATCGTTTGCTAGTAAGTCTTGTTTCAGTAATGAGAGCTACGTCGATGTTCTTGTCGTGGAGTAGTGCTGTCAGTTCGTTAGTGTGGGTGCGAACACCATTCGCATTCCAAAGGAGAATGGATAAGGAGTCGGAAGGATCCACTTATGGATTTTGTTTAACGGGGATAAGGTAGGAGACCAGATTTGTAAGTAGGGAAATGAGAGGAGTAATTAGGGTTCTGAACTCTGTAAGAAATGAGGTTAAAAGGCTAGTGAGATCCGAAGAACTTGAAGGTGGAGGAATGTACGAGATGTGTGGCTGAGGATGGGATAGAGTTTGTTGGTTGACGGGATGAACGGAATGCTGGGAAAGGTGATCTTGTGTACAGGGGGTGGGTGGTGCCTGTGACTGCTCTCTGTTGCGAACGGCATCGGCGAAAGAGACAGTAGGCCTCAAGTTTCTGGCTGGGCCGCTTCTTGCTGCAAGTTTTTCCACTTCTGGCTGACGGCGTTTTTCGGTCCTCGACTTCAGCGTTCTGTAAGCCTCGCAGCCCTTGTAGTTGGCCGGATGGCCTTGCTTGCAAAGTACGCATACCGCAGGAGATTGTAGGGGCTTTTTGCACAAATCGCTTCTGTGCTGCCCACTACACTTTACACATCTGGGAGGGTGGTGGCAGTAAGATTTCGTGTGCCCATATGCCTGACAATTTCTAGATTAGAGAACGGTTATTTAATAAAAAAAATCATGTAAATCCTATTAATAAAAAAAAAATTGAAAAAAGTCCAACCTTAGCACTCATGAATGATATAGACTTGTAAAACGTCTTTGTTAAAATATAGGAGAACTGTTTATAAAATGCTCGTCAGACCACTATTATAATAACCATCGCCTAACTAATTGTTTCTTTGTTTTTTGTTGTTACTAGGCGTAAAACCTAATGGTCATTCGTGCCTAATTGATTCTCCTAGGTATTAGTCACTATTTTTGTAGGTGTTGGGTGTCTCCTACCTTCACTAAAAGACATCACATGAAGCACCCCCATGACTCTGTTTACAACAATAATAATTTAGAAAAGAGTGTTGAAAAAAAGGAGAAGAAAAATATATGAACACATTAGATATTATTAATTACGAGTTGTAGTATGTAATGTTTAACCAGTGTAAATGTTTGATAATTATGGGTTAAAGAGAAAAAATACTTACATAGATGGAATTTGAAACCGGAGGAAGTTACCCTTACCATCTAGACGATACGATGAATCGATTGTAGTTTATATCGATTCCCTTAAAAAGGTCGTAAATAGCGACTTTTTTACAAATCTGACTCCAATGTGTTTATTTTATAATTTATTTCTATTTTTTTTTACATCTCGTTTGATTATATCAGCAATATATGTCTTGAATATTAAATATATATGGAAAATTTATTAATTATTGCTAGTCAATTGTAGGTTTTTTGTTTTGTTCTTTTCCTTCCTTTGTCCTTTTGTAGGATGTGCTATTCTGCATTGTTATTGATGGGCGTTGGGTTGTTTTCATCGCTTCTTTCTCCCTACCACGCTGCCTCACGTCACTCTAGTTCCCTCATTCAGACTAAAGCTCAAAGAGACTAAGATAGCTAAACTGTGAAAATGTAAGACCTCTGAGCCCCGATAAGTAAGACATCAGGCCTCCCAAAAGAAAACCAGCTCTCATGTAAACCCGGTATCTATAGCCCACCGAAAAAACATATGTTTTTTTCATTTCTACGCTTAATTTTCCAATAACTGCCTAGGAAGCCAGGGTTTCCCCTATCTGCTACCTGTGGTAAATATAATGTCACTTTTAAAAAAAATAAAGCGAATGATTGAATATATATATATATATATATATATATATATTTGTTGTTGGCATATATATATATATATATATGGGTTGTTAACATCCCATGATCGTATTAGTTTTTAGCATAGCCTTGCCTCTGGCTTTAACTTATATATATATATATATATATATATATATATATATATATATATTATTTGTTGTAGTACAAGGTTGGAAGCAAACGAGGTCCAAAAAAAAATAAAAAAAGTACGATTATCATACAATTAAGGGTTTGATTAAGGTTCCGTAAACGATTTTCAAAATCATTAGTAACTAATGTCTATTAACGACTCAGCACATGATATATACTATTAATTAGGACGTCAAGATCTTTAGCTGGATACCCTAATCAGCACGATAGGATTTTTTGATTAATAAGGAATTTATTAATGACCCTTTATTTTTTTTTTTATAAGGTTGCATTTATTTTTAGCATCATAGGGTCATCCATTGTATGCCTCTAAAACAATAACTACTTAAGGTTACGAACACGATGTTAATGACGGCTTTAATGACGTTTTTTAATTATAGTCAAACCACACAAAACAAAAATATACAATATATAATTTTAACCAACTCAAAATTATAGAAAAATATTTGTTCATACCACTAACTTATATTTTATACCAGTGATTAATTAATGACTATCAATCGTGTTGGCATGACGATATTTTTCATGTTTTCCAAATAAAATTGTATGTCTCAGGCTTGAACGGATAATAAAGATCAGAGGAGACAGGCAAGAGATACAAACCTGTAATTTCGTAGTAAACTTTGGAATAATATAGCGATTTTGTGATGTTTTCAGAGAATCGACGAGACCCACTGAGAGATAGAAGTGAGTGTCATGGTGGAGGAATAGCCTAGATGGAAAGGAGTCTAAACTAAATTAGAACTGGGTTTGATTCCTGGATCTATTTTTTTTTTATCTAGCTAAACGATAATAAGTAAAAGTTTTTTTAAAATTTTAGTATCCATTTATTTTTTTGTATTTTCTCTCCTTGAGCCACATTGTTTCTTTTTTGTTTTAGGACATTCCTTTCTCGTGAGACGTCTATGTAGAATGTATGTAGGAAATACCATCTTTCCAGTATGTCTAAGGCCCCTAAAACTCCGAGAGTTGGGTCTGAAATGCATGAATAGATACCCTCAAATGTCAACCAAATGCAACGGAAAAGAAGCACTAGAAGATCTTTTAAGAGGCAAAAGACATGGACCCAAAGGCTTAAGGATTACTTAAGGCACTTCGTGGCCTTTATGTTCAGCAATGTCGGCATCATAGGACTCGTTATAGCATATACAATTGGTGGATCCTTTATGTTCATTGCTATTGAAAGCCCAAAATACACAAGTAGACTCGGTAAGTAGTTAGCCTTAAATCCAACATTATAGAATAATTATAAATATTTATGACATATTATTTATTTGTTAAGATTCCTCATTTAATGTGCCATAGCCCTGCTTGGGATGTAAATAGTATTTCCCACTCATACGTGTGGTGTTGGGAAAATGCCTCCTCTATAGTAGGTGATATAGGTATATGTAAATATCGAGCTCAAATGGAGAGGCTCTACTTTGAAACAAACTAGGAGCTAGCGTCATTCATCTGTATTTCTTTGTATTCTAGAATAGCGGGCGTAAAACTCAAATCTTAAAGGTAAAACACCTTGAATTTGCCTTGTATATCCTTGAGGTAAGATATAATTAAGGCAAGTAAGCCCTAAAAGATTAAACATGAAAAACCTCTGACCTGTATCAATTAACAAACACTCGAACGCACTCCGACTTATAAGCTTAAGACACAGTTCTATGTAATATTTAAAGTATTGATTTTTTTTTTCTATGCTTAAGGAAACCTAAAGAGTAGTATAGAAAAATAATTTCTAAGATATTTCATTTATTGGTCAATATTATAGTTGATTATGTTTTTTTTTGTTAAAAGGGTGATTTTCTCTGCTCAATGTAGTGTAACAAATAAAATGAAGTATATTTTATTTAAAATACCATGTATTTTTTTTACGATTAATTTAAAGGTATTTTAGAAATGAATGGACAGTTCTGTATGTTTCTGTACTGTGGTACCCATGTGGTATCAATGTTGAACCATTAAACCAAATAAAACATTGTAAACATTGTTGAAAACTAATATAAATATAGCCATGAACACCCATATACAAAAGCAAGATGCACTAAAATGAATGGGAAAGAGCTCCAGGAATAGAGAAGAGTTAAACAAATCCAACAATGTTATGACCATCCTTTCGGAACAAAAGAGAAAGTTACTGAAACGCCGCAATGTCTTCAAAGAGTCCCAGCTGTAGCGATTAACAACCACATATGTAAATTACCCTATACTCTGGTGCATAATGTATTATAATATAAATGCAAATCTTTGTAAACTTCTTGTAATAAATCATAGAGAGGTCGGTAGTCGTGAAACAAGTAACAGAGGGTCGAAGGTCCTGCAATAAAACCTGAGAGGGTAAGCCACCTGCCCCTAATAAAACCAACACGGTAGACCTCTGGCGGTCATAAAATCATGCCAGAAACAGTCCTTTAGGGGACGAGCGATCACGTACCTCTGTAGATGTGACATCATAAAACACACCCTTTTAGGCCAACAGTCATAAACTTAAGGGGTATTGGCCACCTGGGCATAATAAAAAAAAACCTTTCAGCCGGCTCCGCCTTCCACTAGGAAGGGGAGATTATATTTAAATCAAGGAGTTTCACCCTGTAGTGAAGACTACAAAAGGCAAGACAGCCACTGTCCGTCTTCACGAAGACGACAATGTTCTGACTGCTAAGCAACAGGCAACAAAACTGGCCAACCACTACGCTAGGGACATTACAACTAGGACGGGATACTACCACATGCCTCCTCCGGTAGATACTGAACAGAACCACATGTTTGGATCACCGAAGCAGCTCAAGGCGATTCTTCGCCGGTGTCAGGGAAACCGAGCACCAGGGCACGACGGGATACAAACAGTGCTGCTCAAACAAATGCCGAAGAGAGGGATAGTACAACTAGCAAACTTATACAACTATGAGATTGCGGCACTTTCCTGACACATGGAAACAAGCCATCTTGTTCCCTTTATTAAAGCCAGCAAAGAGCGGAGATCACCCAGCCCATTACCGCCCGATCAGTCTGCTACCATAGATGGGGAAAATCTTTGAGAAAATTCTTTTGAATTATCTCAAAGATTACTGCTCGGAAAACGACATCATTCCGCCAGAACAGACTGGATTTCAATCGAGTATGAGCGCAGAGCACCCCCTTCTGAAGGTACAGTCAGAGGCTAGCCATAACATGAATAGAAACATAGCCACGGCTATGATTTCGATTGACTGCACTCAAGCATTCGACTCGGTGTCTCACGGGACACTGTGTCAAATGCTCTGCGACCGGGAATGCCCGGAACAACTCTATTCAATTCTGGTTAGCTTCCTGAAAAACAGATCGATGCGGGTGCGGGTGGGTGATAGCTTCTCCGAAGCTGTCCCACTGACCTGTGGAGTACCCCAAGGAGCCGTCTTATCCCCTGTACTATTCAACGTATACACGTCTAAGATTGTTGGAGCCCGATATAAAAACACCACAGTTACTGCCTATGCAGATGACATAGCGGTGTACAGCAGCAGCATGAGCGCCAAGGTAGCTGTAAAACAGGCTGAAGTAGCTTGTAACCAGATCAGTGAGAGATTGGGGAGACTCAATATATCTGTAAACGCGGGTAAGACTGACTTCGTAATTTTCTCTTTTCAAGAGGGAAAAAGCCCACTACCTACTAGTTACATAGTAGGAACGGAGGAAAATTCACCAGCCAACAACCTAGTATATCTGGGAATTAAAATGGACAGACACCTCCATTTTAGTAACCACTTTACGAAGAAGTTGAAGCAAACACGCACGAAGTCTTACCTGCTTACGCATTTATTAACCTCCCCCAATCTATCACTGCGTCTGAAGCTACTGATCTACAAGAGTATAATCAGGCCTACTCTGCTGTATGGTGCACCGCTTTTTCGTCATCTGACGTATACGACAGCTCGGCGACTCCAACAATTTCAAAACGGTATACTGATGAAAGTGGTCAGAAATACTTCATTCGAGCAGCGGAGCAACAGTGAGCTTCACGAGATCTTTGAGCTGCCTACGGTGGATGAATTCATCCAACGTAGACATATCAAATTTTTTGACTCCCTGCAATACTTGACAAACCCGGTGTTTAGTAACGCGATAACCCCCGCTCCGTTCCCCCATCGATGGCAAGACGCTGTCGCGGCTGGAACACTTTAGTCTTAGGTTCTAGGTATAGGTTTTAGTTTGTTTTGTTTTGTTTGTTTTTAGTGTTTAGTGCCGGTAACAAGCCGAAGGTGAGCCTCATCACCTAGTGTTGTGGATATGGTTATGACTTTTTATACTAGAGATTGAATGTATTTATATTATGCCCTCCTTCGAATGCATCAGTGCATCGCAGTACGAGGAGCAACTTGTAACTCTATAAAAATTGTTTTTTCATTGTATTATTTTTGAGGTTTTGAAATAAATAAAAAAAAAAAATCGCCCTGTAGAGACACTCTTCTCCAGTCTCTGCATCTAGACAGCCGCTATCACCCGGTCGGGATACTCCAGGGCCACGGGGCCCTGGGATCTTCTACTAGTCTACTCTCTTAGCCACACCTCTGTGCAGACACCTTGTCTCACAGTCCCCTTGCAGACGGTCAGACGCCTCACTACTGTTACACCGCCGTGCCCCGTTCTAACTCTGATCAAATCTTATTCTTTATGAAGCCTCTGTACCCTTTTCTTTTGAACATAGTTTATTGTCGGGACACATACCTATCATAAATGGAGTCAGATATTAAATGCCGACATGGAACAATGGTCCATGTTATAAACTGCAACAAACCGCACTTGTCAAGAGGGTTAGAGTGATTAGGCACTCCCCTAGTGACGCCCCCGACACCAGCGAAATAGGTTTTTTAATAAGGTCCAATATACCTTTTTTTTGCAATAAATGACCAAGGTTCATCTCAAAATAATAATCCCCCAAAGAACCTGGTTGCCAAGCACTGAACGGCTTAAATCAGCAACTTTTAGATCAAGTGCTATTTCATTAGTTAAATCCTTTTAAAATCACTTTAATACAGGAATACTATATAGGTATATATTATACACACGTATATATATATATATATATATATATAAGTTAAGCTCCGGGCAGCATCAGTACTCAACCTTAATCCTCGAACATCGGGATGTAAACATCCCGAATGTAAATATACAGGGTTATAGACTCGAAATGAACAGTCTAGTTCTAACTTTCAAGCGTGTTGTTTCTCTGTACCTTTTTTCCCTTTGTTTTTTTATTCTAAAGCCGGTAAGCATTAACTGGTGCCGAAACCCATGAACTCGTGGTGTGGAAAGAAAAGTAAGCGACGTCTGTTCGATTTTTTTTTTTCTCTTCTCCTTTTTGCCGTATTAAATAAAAAATTGAAGAAAGAATGGTGGAAGGAGGCGTGCTACGACCACCTGTTCTGAACGTAGCGGATGGCGCGGAACATGTAGCAACGAGAAGGGTGGGCGTTTTGCCAGAAGCTCATGCTACCGCTCTTGCGTTGATGAGAGTGAAAGCAATGAACACTCAAGATCTGAGAAATGCAATTTCAGAGCTGGAATGGTTCACTGGCGAATTAGGAGAACTCAACCACTTTCTGAAGGGAGGAGATCGCCTCACTGCCTTAATCCTAGCAAAATCGGAGGAAAATCTTCTGGACCCCAGGGATGCAGAGTCACTAAGAGCGGCACTGATATGTCGGGTCAAGAGAAGGATTCTCAACCAGATCCAAGTGGATGAGGAGACGTCGTGGGAAACGGTGAAGATGCGGCTAAAGAAAGCATATGGAGGAGGGCGATGTACGCCCGAAGAAGATATTTTCCAGATGTTCCGGGAAACAAAATCATCAAGGCAGAGTAGCGGTCAATATGCCACAGTTCTTCTAACCCGTTATAATCAAATAATGGAGAAAATGAGAGAGACAATGAGCATCGAAGAGGTAGAAGGCAGAATGGGATTTCTGTCAACTATACTGAAGGTACAGTTGGCGAAGGAAACAGGGAGAAAATAGGTATTCCCTAATGAGCGCTCATTCCTCGAATGAAGATGTCATGATTGACACCAGCGCCAGGGAGGAGGAATCGAGGATACAGGAGGATGAGGGAGAATGGAGCCGGATAGTGTACAGGAGAACCAGGGTCCCTAAATCAAATTGGAAAAAAGTCGAAACACGAACCGGTAGGGACAGGGGAGTGGCAGGCGAAAGGAGGTTCAGGGCGGCGAGACCCAGGTACGGACCCTTCAGAGAAGAGAGAAAATGCCATGGGTGCGGGAAGACGAGTCATTTAGTGGCACAGTGCCCCCGCACAAAATGTTTCGAGTGCAGTGAGGAGGGGCATATCGCTAGGCATTGCCCTTACGTGTATCGGAGGAGAGATGTTCATAGGGCAGAACCCATGGAAGTGAATACGCAAACGATGCGGGAAAGAAGAAATATATCACCCAGTGGTAATGGATCTTCAGCTGAGGAATCTTCAGGAGCGTCAGGAACGTCAAAAAAGGAAGAAGAGCCGGCTCGCGGCAGGAGCCGAGAGCATGAGCGAAAGAAGACTACTTCGAGAAGATGGGAGCGGCGTGTGGCAGCCTGAGGAGGGTGGCAGCAGAGTGGCGACCGCACCCTAAAGTGTAATACAGTGAGAGGGATACTGTGCGAGTTGCCAATAATCAGAGTCGAGGGGGGAGAGAGGTGCTTGGTGGATACAGGAAGCACCAATACCATAATGTCACGCGGTGCGTTGGAGCGGCTGTATGGCAGAGAGAGGGCACTCCAGGTCAAGGTATGTAAGTGCAAGTTAATTACCCTGGGCGGGCCCTGTAAAGTGGCGGGAGAGGCGGTCGTGAATTTAGAGAAATGGGCGAAACAAAAGGGCGACATTAACGTACATATTGTGGAGTACATGCCGCGCGAGTATGAAATAATAGTGGGGTGTGACTTATTGGGTCGGGTAGGCGCGCTTGTAGAGAACAAGGGAAAGGAGTGGCGGATCAAGTTGGGGGGGGGGGTTACTTATCAATGTCAGGGGACCGTAAGAGGTGGGAGTGCGCGGATAGGGGCAGTCAAGAAAGTTGTGGACTGGAGGGAAAGTTTACGTAGGGAGTTCGGAGATATTTTTTACGTGGAGGGTGATATGCTTGGGGCAACGGGGAAGACAGTACATGAAATCCCATTAAAATCTGACCGAACAACGTACGTGAAGGAGAGACGATATCCGCAGGCACTCCGCCAACATATCCGGACAGAAATCGACAGCTTAAGACGACAGGGTATAATCGTTGATAGCACATCCCCTTATAATAGTCCTCTGTGGGCAGTACGAAAGAAGAGTAAAGCGGGAGAGGAGGGGGAGAGATATAGAGTCGTCGTCGATTTTAGAACATGAAATGAAAACACAATGGATGAGAAGTATCCGATTCCCCGTTTTGAGGACATTCTCGAAAGACTGAATGGAGCCACAATCTTTAGCACTTTGGATTTGAAAGCAGGGTACCATCAAATCAAAATGAGCGCTACCGATCAACACAAAACAGCGTTTACTTTCGAGAGGGGGCACTATGAGTTCACTCGGATGCCATTTGGTTTAAAGAACGCTCCGATTACTTTCCAGAGATTGATGGACGAAATCTTGAGGGGGATTAACGAGGCGGTATGCCAGATTTATATGGACGATCTGTTGATCTTCAGCCGAACAGAATCCGAACACATCGAAGATCTCCGGAGGGTATTTCGACGATTGCGTGAATTGGGGTTAAAATTGTCGATGGAAAAATCATCACTGGGAGAGGATCGGATCAACTTCTTAGGGCATACCATCTCGAGGGAGGGAGTCCGACCGGATTCTGCAAAAGTCGACGCAATTCGAAAGATAGCGGTGCCGAAAGACGTCAAGGGCATTCGGCGACTTTTAGGTACGCTAAATTACTATCGGCGTTTTGTGCCAGACATGGCAGAGTATCTCGTACCCATCAGTAACCTGCTGCGGAAGGGGGCGCGGATAGCGATTACACCTATTATGGAGCAAAACCTTCGAAAATGCATTGCTCGACTGCAAGAGGAACCAATCCTGGCGTTTCCCGATTTTGAGAAGCTATTTACTATCACCACCGACGCAAGTGAGTATTCATTGGGAGCGGTGCTGTCGCAGGAGGGAGATGGGGGGGAACGACCAGTGGCGTACGCGAGTCAAAGACTGACCGACACGGAGGCGCGGTACAGTGCCCTCGAGCGTGAACTTCTTGGCATCATATGGGCTATTGATCATTTTCGTCCATACGTCTTCGGGCGGAGATTCAGAGTACATACGGACCACAGACCTCTTCAATGGGTGGGGAAGCTCAAGTAATCATCCACCAGGGTGACACGCTGGAAGGAGTTTTTGTCCCAATACAACCTGGATATTGTATACAAACCAGGGAAGGACAATCTAGTGGCGGACTGGCTATCTCGAGCGATTACCGTAAATGCAGTCGAGGAAGGGGAAACGTCCGGGGATCCCGGAATGGGCGCCCGGGGAAGATGGAAGTCGCGGTACGCGGGACGATAGCGATGGGAGCGAACACCAAGAAGCTGAAAAATCTGCCGGAGAACGTCCGGTGGAAATGGAGACGATTGAGGGTACCATTAACGATAAATGGCGACAAATTATTTGGAAGACGCAAACGTCCAGCCTGATGCGAGCTACTCATGAAAACTATGGCAAGAATAGTATTACGACAATCTGGTCCCTACCGGGTGCCAAGGGTGACCGAATTTGCAAGGCATTGAAAGATGCATCCAGACCAGGGAAGACCTACCATCCATTTGTAGGCAACGCGACAGTGTGGGATCTGATCAAGAAATTATGGAGAACAGAACAACTGGGTATTGATCGATCGTTTGTTCGTTGTCTGTCTATGGTCCAGACACTGCGTGATGAGGAACGGCAGCGGGAAGTAACGCTTGCCTACCATCAAGGGAAGACGAACCACCGCGGTGCGCTGGAGACTTTGCAAGCATTACAGCGACGGTACTTCTGGTGGGATATGAAAAAGACGATCCAAGAGATTATAGGAACGTGCGATATATGTCTTAAGACTAAATATGATCGACACCCACCTCAGGGACAACAGGAGGAAACACCCACAGCAGAGACGCCACTGAGTGAACTACAGATTGACACGTTCACTTGGAAGCGATATAAGTGGGTTACGACAATAGATACCTTCAATAAGGTAGCTATAGCGTACGCCGTAAAAGACAAATCATCACCCCAGGACATCCTAAGAGTCGCGGAGGCATCGAAAGGTTGCACAGTACCTTGAGTGACCACCTGCGGGTGTATCAGGTAGAAAAGGGTCTGCAGGCGAACGAGGCGATGCCAAAGGCAGTGGCGGCATACAATCATTCCATCCACTCCACCACGGGGTTTACGCCGTTCGAGATCCTCTTCGGACTGCGCGCGAGGCGCCGGAACGGGACAGAGACGGTGGTGGACGAGGGAATGGCGGAGCAAATGTTAAGTGCTCACTTAGAGCTCGGAAAACTTTGGGGCAAAGTTCGTGACAAAATCGTGAGGGAGAAGGTCAAGAGAGTTTCTCGGGTAAACCTCAAAGTCCGGGGTCGAATGGGGGACCTTAAAATTAGGACGATTGTATATCGTAAAATTGGCTCTAATAGGAGCAAAGAGTCGGTCAGATACGAGGGTCCATTCAAGGTGGTGGTGATCAGGGAGCATAACATCGTCACCATCGAGAGTACAAGACCTCCGACGAAACGGAGGACCGTCCACGTCGAACAGTTAAAACTCCCACCAGGGGGGGGAGGGTGCAGGCCATGAGTGAGTTGGAGTGTCCTCGCTTCTGCACGTAGCCAAATTTGGTATGGTATACATACGTACACTTTGTACCATTTGTAGAAGTATTTTTTTTTTGTAATTCCTTTTGTTGTTTTTTTAGAATGTACACAGGCTGTGTAGAAATATCGACTTTGCGTAGCGTGTAAGATGCCATTGTTTTCTGTGAGTAATGAGCCATGTAATTTTTTTTTTTTTTTTTTATTTTGTCACTAGTGGCTGCAGTGTTAGAGGCAGCGTTTTATTTGGACTATAAGTGTCTTATAAATACGACCGAATGTAAGGGATTACAGGTTGTGTACTGTTTGGGCTGGCCTTCGCTCCCTTAGTACGATTAGGAGAGTGATCGTAATATCGCCTAAGTCATCCTCAATTTAGACTTGGACTTCATAGTTTACGAGGAGATGTGCGTAAACTGGCAGGGGGGAGTTAAGCTCCGGGCAGCATCAGTACTCAACCTTAATCCTCGAACGTCGGGATGTAAACATCCCGAATGTAAATATACAGGGTTATAGACTCGAAATAAACAGTCTAGTTCTAACTTTCAAGCGTGTTGTTTCTCTGTACCTTTTTTCCCTTTGTTTTTTTATTCTAAAGCCGGTAAGCATTAACTTATATACATATATATATATATATATATGTGATAGTCCGAGCACCACTAGTATCCAGCCTTAATCCCCAAACTTCGGGATGTGAACATCCCGAACATATATATAGAGGATTATCTGATGGAATAAAGCAGTCTTGTTCTAACTTTCATGCGTGTTGTTTCTTAGTACCTTTTCCCTTTTTTTTTATTCCGAAAGCCGACAAACATTAAATTATACATTATACATAACATTATATATTATATATTATATATATATATATATTACAACTTACTGAGCAGTTTCTTGTCTTATCCTTGTTTGGTTGGCATCTTTTTTCCGTCTTCATCGACCACATTTTCTCCTTTCTTTTTAAAAGAAATTTTGTGCTGCTATGAGTGATAATTTTTCACAATTCCTCATTTAAATAGCCATTTAACACTTTATATTGAGTGGTTTTTCGTGCGTTAATTATAATTTCAATATTAGAGAAATTTCCTTTACCCTCAGCCGTAAGTCCTGTCCAGTAGTTTTTTTTAAATTCCATTCCTCTTCCTGAACCCGAGACAGTACGGTATTTAAGCTTCCATCTCGACAAAAGGCTGACATGGAATCCACATGTGAGGCTAAAAAGTCAAGAGCTAAACAGACGCTTTGGACAACTGTATAGACTAGTTCGAAGGACATCCCATCTCTCAATAGAAAATAAATTACTAATTTACATTACAATCTTGTAAATAATGTATGAATGTGCAAGTGAATGAAGAATTGTAAATATGGTATGAATGATAACAGTGAACACAATTACTTATTGCCCAATAAACCAGATTGTGGTTTTATCACAATAAAGATTTAATATAATAAACATAATAGAATGTTGTTCTCTGGTGAACAATGACCTAGATGCTGGTCTCTGATGATTTAAACTCACCTCAGCAAGTTTTCTTTTGTCAGTTTCTGTACATACTGGAACTCTCCGAGTTGTACGAGGAAGTTGCGCAGTCTCAGCAGCTGTTGAAAACCGATTCCGAAGCGTGTGTGGTACAATAAAGCGGTCATCTCTTGGCTCTGTCTCTCGCGGCCGATCTGATCCGGCTCTACGTGTGCACAAACCTGTATCATGTAATTACTCTCCGAATAGTAGTTTCAGGTAAACCCAATGCATAGGCTGCATTTCTTCGGCTTCAACCGTCTTCCACTAAAGCAACAACAAGGGCTACTTGCTCGACCGTCAAAACCATTTTTTTAATTAAAATTATGAAAAACACCTTTTGCTAAATTTTTAGATATCAGTTAGACAAGAAATTTATGTGCATGGTTCCACTGATCGCTTGCATTTAGTCGATTTAAAAATGAATAAATAAATCTATGGTAGAACACTCTCTTACCAATGATATCACATTTTTTCTGGAATAAAAAGACAAGCTAAAATGAAACCGAGCGAAGATGTGAATGATTCGACAGGCTTGGGCGCTAATCTGCACACCATAAAATTTGATCACACAGAGAAATCTAGGGACAATATTTCACTGAAATTTCGCCAAGGTAAAAAAGAGCTTCTGCAGGTTAAAGGATCTAACCTACCTGCCACTAACGATGATCAACCTACTAACAATAATTTTCTCATCTCAAGAGAAGATTAACGAAAACACACCTATTAAGACCCCCACCCCCATATTTCTTCAAAACTATAAAAAATGTTTTGCTCAGTAACTTCTTTCATGCAACCGTCAAATCTAAACTCAAGAATTTTACGTACCTATGTGTAAAATCGTTATGGTTTTACTAAAAATTATTATCATTCAGAGCATAGATGTGTGAAGTACATAGAAAATTACCATTTTTCAAAATGTCGGTTAAAATTCACAAATAAGCTGTACTGCGCGAACTTCATTATCATGAAACAAGTTCAACTATGAAGATGATGTAACAAGTTTTAAAGGCTGTTCTAAGTTTCAATATTTAAAAGATAAAATTATCTTAGTTATTAACGTTATTTAGAAATAATCCAGCATAGGTTCTTGTCTGGTTGTTTGGCCCAACCTTTGTGCTCAAAGAATAAGAAATGTTTGCCTAGGATTGCCGGGGACATGTGACTTTAACCATGTTGCAAAAATCAGAACTTCAATTTATTAATGGAATGGAATGTCTTCATTGGACCAGTTTGAAGCTGCTGCTTTCCTTCGGACTCGGCAATGATAGATTAAGAATGCCATATCCTTTTTAGTTAATTTACGAAGTGATGATTGATGGCCAAATATTCATACTAATTGGTTGATGTTTTGTTTATTTAACAGATACCATACTTAGGCTTCGAAATATGACTGCTGATAGATTGTGGCAAACCACCTGTTGTGAAATCAACATGTTCTCTGAGGCTAATTGGCGAAATAAAGTTGACCATGAACTGAAAGCGTTCCAAAATAGTATAGTTGACGAAGTTCGGATTCACGGCTACGAAGGTGAAGATATTTCTGTAAACAGATGGTCATTTTCTGGAGCTTTCTTGTACTCTCTCACGGTTATCACCACCATTGGTGGGTATACTAATAAAAATATTTAACAACATTATAGTTCAATAATTTTTTTGTTGTAATTTAGTCTGCTAAAGTGTGTAAGTTAATACAAGTAGGCTAACTAAATTGATATTTTTACATGTTTTTAGATCATCTTGTATTATCCATCTTACCCTTTTGTCACACTGCATGCATGTTTATGTATTTCTATTTAAAAAATAATAGTTTCCCAAAAATAATAGTACCATTCATTAGTCCTATAATCAGTTCCAAACATTTTTTTGTTTTTTATGTATTCGATCGGTAACTTGCTAAATACAATTATTAAATAAGCCTGAATGAATTACTACAAAACCCAGTGATTCATACTGTTGAATTGAAAAATCAGAAATAATTTCTCATGATGTCTTAATGCGTAGTTTAAAAATAATTACTTTACCTATTGTGTATATCCTCATGACAATATTGAGCATTGTTTTTATCAATGCATCAATTTTAATAGATAATTTGAAATATACGACATTCTTTTGGGACCTACCAATGAAGGAATTTAAATGACAAAGCATCGGAGAATTATTATTTGAATCTTGGAATAGTGGAATGAAAAAGAAGGGTCTAATTCGAATAAGGATAGTACTTAAATATTTTCATACTTGTTGGTATCTTGAGAATATTATTTGTTATTTTATAACGTCTAACTTTAGACATTATTAGGTTGTGTAAAAGCAATCAAATATCACTGGTCTTCGATCGAAAGGGCTTAAGTCATAATTTTTACGACTACTTGTCTACTATAACTTCGTATTTTATTACAATGAATAGTCGCTGCTAAGATAACACATGATTCAGGAACAAAGAAATACCTGAATAAGATTTAAAATGATTTTGCAAACGTTTATTAAATCGACATGTAAATTTCACATTTCATGATTTAAGCCTTTTTTACAACAGATAAACCACACCAGTGATATATTTTAAGAAGTTGTATATAATTTAAGAAAAATATAGACGAAATCTATGTTCAAGACGATTTCGGTGTACAAGAGCACCCAAGTTTTCAAGGTTTTTATTTTTTAGAATGCAGGTCTTAAACACCTAAAAATTGGATAGTTATTTAGAAGCTATGATATTAATTTTTTTTCTTTGATAGTTTATTTTATATGTATCATAATTAAAATATTATATTTAAATAAAATATTGAAGAATTTTTATTAAATGTTCAGAAATATATTATATTTATTCGTGATTGTCATTCTATTTTGGTACAGGTCGTTAATTTATATAATGTAGTCAGGCGAAAACTCCTAAAAAGTAGATAGCACAATTAAGCCTTGTAAATTGATTAATGTCAGATGTATTCATGGTGAATCTGTTCCTTTTATTAACAATTTGTATTTTTGGAAATCTGGAATAACTTCAAGTTTTGGGAGTAGTTTTATACCGAAGGTTTTGAGAGTGAGATTCATTTTGCTTCCTAAATTCGCGATACTCAATTTGTGAATAAAAGTTCAAGTAAAATATCTAGAACTATAGGGTTAAAACTTACGGTAGTTAAAGTAATAAAATATTAAGTAATAAAATAAAAATAACATAATAACCTGAAAATGTCTTTGAAAGTATAAAACGACCAACACAATCTTAATTTTACAAATGGCTACCCATTATTAATTAAATATTCATATCTTCAAATATTTCTAAGATTATTTCTATAAATGATAAATGTATACTGAATAAAAAAAAAACTTGAAACCAGGATATGGAAATGTGGCACCACGAACCGAATGGGGAAAACTGGCAACAATCCTCTACGCAATTGCTGGGATGCCTCTGTTCCTATTATACCTTTCCAACATAGGGGACATTCTGGCTAAGAGCTTCAAATGGACCTACGCGAAGTGTTGTTTGTGCACTGGATGCCAACTAAGTCGTCAATCTAGGGTAACGTAAACATTTCTTATTTATAAATAAAAATATTTTATCATTGGCAAGGATATGATTAAATCATCAACGATTACACTAGTATATCCAAGGGCTAGTGGTCATGTCATATTTTCTTTGATACATTATAACAAAGATTAATTCTGTTTTTATCATTATGTTTTTTGAAAAATCTTTATTTGAAAAACTACAATTTACTTGTACAGCATTATAAATTTAAAAGTAAGAATTCATTTATACTTTTGTGCAATTCACGTTTATTCAATATATATATATATGCACACATTCTGCCAGGAGACCCCGCCCCCCTACACGTTCAAGGGTATTCCCCTGTTGGGTCGTAACGAGGGGGGCCTAAGTTACCCTAGCCCTAGTGACGGAGTGAGAGTTGAGTAGGATATGACCTAGACGATTGCTTGATGACGGGTCTTACTACTGAGCTATCTGACTCCATATCTGATAGGTACAGAGTAGGTATTATAGGTAGTTTATGTAATTTTGGAATGACAACGAATTCACACTCGGTATCTAAGGGTAGGCGAAAACCGTCCGGATCCCAAGGCGAGTGTGAACGGGAGAGAGGCAGACTGGATCGCTGGGGAAGGCGCTACTAGGTAACGTTTGTAGGGCCCCGACGACCGTCGTCCGCATGGAAGATATCTCTATCTAAGGAGGTGCTAGTTTTAGCGAGACAAAGGCAGATAATCCCACTAGGAAGCTGTTGGTCTAACAACGCCGTACTAAAACATAGCAAGGCTAGGAGTGTAGAGGTTTTCATAAATGAGAAGGCCAAATCTTGAAACATTAGTGCAGCTGCAAGTACCAGTCCAGAGGCGATCCTTAGCTTGAATCAATAGTCGGTCTTTTTTTTTTTTCCTCAACTCCTGTGAGTATTATTTTTGGAATGAATTAAAATTTAACAGGATATAATATGAACTGAGGGTTTCTCCTTGTACTGCATTTTAAGGAGTGCATGTCTTAAAACTAACATTATCTCTGATTGTTGTTAAAAATTTATACATTGTAACGGGACCTGCGGGTTACAATACGAAACTTAAAACTACAACGTTCCTGCCTCGACCGCTTTCTGCAATCGATGGGGGAACGGGCCGGGGGTAATCGTGTTGAACACGGGGTTCGTCAATTGTTGTAGGGGGGCAGAGAATTTGATATGACTACGGTGAATAAATTCATCCACCGTAGGCAGCTCAAAATCCTCGCGTAGTTCACTGTTACTCCGCTACTTGAATGTAGTGTGTCTGACCCCTTTCATGAGTATTCCGTTCTGAAATTGTTGGAAACGCTTCGCCGTCGCTTCAGTCAAATTACTAAAGAGCGGTGCACCGTACTGCAGAGCAGGCCTGAGTACACTCTTATATATCATTAGCTTTAACATTGAGGCGTCAACGATCACTTCAGTAATGAAAGACAGTTGACGATCCACTTCCTCTTTTGTGCGGAGAACTGGCACTGTATGTAGGTTGTGTAAATCTGCAAATACAGCTCCCAGTCGGCACGACCGTAGTCGTATCTCGTGGGGCGAGGGGTCACAACTTTACCATCCACAACGTACAGTACTGGCCTGTGGTCAGACGTAATAAAATCGAGGGTAGAGGAACTAGTGATACGGTGTGGCTGTCTGGTCACTAATAAGTCTATAGTCGAGGTGGCTTGTGGGTTACCTCTCAGACGAAAGGTAAAAGTCTAGGGGTGTACGACCGTAAACGGCCTTTTCACCAGGATTCTCCCAGCCTTGTTACTTGTGGTGTTATACCACAACGTATGCCTAGCATTTAGGTCTCCTACCACCCAATGGTTTGACCTTTATGCACATGCGAGTAGCAGAGCTGTGTATTCCTGGAGAGACACCTATGTTATCCTATACAAGGCGGTAAGGTAAATGGACTTCCCCAAATTTACCTTGACCGTCTGGTAGTGAAGCCTGGGACCATTTGTAGTCAGTGGGAAGCTACTTCCTTCCAAGTGATACCACGTCGTACGGCCACGATAAATCCACCGTGACCGATGACTCTCTCGATGGCAGTTGAGTGTCCCTTAAAATGGATAGATTGGGTAGATACTCTCGGGTCTGTCAGAACTACAATGCCGGGTTAGTAGAGTGGTATCAACACTTCTACCTCCTCTACTCGTAAGTCCGTCTGTATTGAAATTTAGTATGAGGTGACTCTCCATTTTAGTTGACATACACGAAGGCCGCAAACATCTGCTGCACAGAGCCTTGAGAGCGGTCACTAATATTGGTCCACTTTCCAGGTCCCATCGCTGGTCGTGGGTAAGGAACGTGAGGCGAAGGTCCAGTCCGGGGTTCTACGTGCCTCGCACAGCTGCTGCTGGTGGCTGGTCCGGCATCGGTGGCTCCTGGGGTCCTGGCTGGTGTGATGTCTCCAGTACGTCCGGCCTGGGGTAGAGGGGGCGGTCCCAGGCATTGGTGGTGCAGGTCTCGGAGGTCCTTGTTACCTCCTCTTCTGTAGGTGGGGTCTGCTTTCCTGAGTCGCCGAACATCAACAACTTCTCGTACTGCAGACTTTATGGTAGTGGTGATTTCATTGATGTCCTCCCGACATCTAAACCAAGAATGAGAATTTCTTATTCTTGGGGTCACCCTTTTGCGCGAAAGAATGGAACTTCTTTCCATTTGCCTAGAGTAACTGAATGATGTTGGCTCGGTCCTCCTCGAGCTCTACTCTAGACGGTTACGCCCTCCTTCGTTTTCCTGAGGGCGAATTATTTGATTTCAGGTCTTCTGAGGAGTTGTGTTGATACTATAGTTGTCTCTCCGGTGACAACTATTGGTGGTGGCTTTTTCGTCACCGGTATTTGTGCTTGAGAGCTTTCCGATCACTCGCTAGCGAGCACCTCGAATTGGTTCTTTACCGGAGTAGGGGTCTTTTTGGCCAGTCTCTTGGCCTTTGCAGGATATTTCGGGGCAACGAATCCTTCTTCGTTGTCCACGGCTGGTGGTGTGGAAGCCGGCCGCTTCCTAGAGGTCTCGACCTCCATTGCCATCTTCATTTTCTTTAGGTTTTCAACACTTTTTTCTTTTTTCTTAGAGCTGGTTCTTCAGTAGATGTTGCTCCAACGAAGCCTCAGTTGCTACTAGTGATCAATAGTCGGCTAAGACTAGGGGGGGGGCTATATATATATCCCAAAGTAGCCAATGAGCTGGGGTCTTATTTTAGCCAATCGCATTCCAGCCAATAAGGTGAGGTTTTATTTTGGCCAATCGCATTGCAGGCCTGACTCTGGATAGTTAGTAGCCGGCCCGGAAGGGGACGGACTGGGGCCCGTATACAAGGGCACTATACGCACCGATACCGTATACGCACGATACAAGGGCTGGACTACCTGACTTAAGGGCCCCTGGCTGTCTCTGAACTCGTCATTTATTGTTTACAATATTTGCACTGATATAACTTGTGGTTTGGTAATATTATTTTGATTTGTTTAAATTAATTTACAACATATTATAAGCAATTTACAATATATACAATAGAGTAGAGGGTGATTTATCTTATGTAGTTAGCGGTCACTACACAAGTTCCCCCAAATAACCGTACACTCGGTGAAGTTGACAGAATTATGGATGTGTGGTGGAATTTGAGAAGAAAGTTCTTATAGTCTTGGTGGCCCAAAAAAGGGCCGTGGCCGTCAGATGGCATATATCCTGACGCAGTACATCTTGTTAGCCGAGGAGACGAGACTGCAATGTCTGCCCGGTCCCACATAGGGTTAGGCCGGCAGACATTTTCTTGGCGTCTGGGTTCGGGCGTTTTGTGTGTGGCGTAACTTGGGTGCTGCTCTCTTTTTTGGCGTTGGTGGTAATGGTGATAGCGGGGATGAATATTCCTGGTCCATTGGCCCTTTGGCCGTTGTTTCGCCAGGTCTATCGGGATGAGCGCCCAGCCGGGTCTAGTTTCTTCTGCATCTGTTTAATTTTTTCTCCTTCTCTTGGTTGTCTTCTGGTCCATTGAGTCTGTTTGTGGTCACTTCCAGGAGGCCGGTGGCTTTAGATATCACAGAGTGGCCGATAGATTTTTTTTTTCTTAACCCCTTATTTTAAACATTTTGAAAACAAATTGTAAATAATATTACAAATTGGTTGTGGGTGGCTCCTTTTACTGCATAACATATGCATTGTAAGGAAGATGTAAATTACAAAAACTAATAGCTTTTTAAGGTTAAAATTATATAAAAAAAAGACGAGACTAATTGATGGGGCTCACCTTCGGGTTACAAACATGGGATGAAAATAAAACTTACATACTAAACTACAGAATGATATCGCTCCTGCCTCGACTGCCTGATGCCATTGACAGGGGAACGGAACGGGGGTAATCGTGCTAAATACGGGGTTTGTCATGTGTCATAAATGCGTAAGCCGGTAAGACTTCGTGCGTGTCAGTTTCAACTTCCTCGCAAAATGGCCACTAAAACAGAAGCGACGGTCCATTTTAATGCCCAGATATACGAAGCTGTGTGCAGGGCAGGGGAGTTTTGCTGCGTTCCTACAGTGTATCTAGTAGGCAGTGGACTTTTGGAATGAGAAATTTATGCAAGCAGTCTTACCCGCGTTTACTGAGATATTGAGTTTCCCCAATCCCTCACTGATCTGGTTACAAGCTGCTTCTGCTCGTCCAACAGCTAACTTGGAGCTCATGCTGCTACTTTACACCGCGATGTCATTAGCGAAAGCAGTAACTGTTGTGTTTTTGTATCGGGGTCCGACAATTTCTGACGTGTACACGTTGAAAAGTACTGGGCATAACACGACTCCTAGGGGTACTCCCCAGGTCAGTTGCCCAGCTTCGGAGAAGCTATTGCCCACCCACACCCACATCGATCTGTTTTTTCAGGAAGCTAGCCAAACTTGAATGAGACTCCAGGCATTCCCGGTCGCAGTTCATTTGCCACAGAGTCCTGTGGGACACCGGGTCGAAGGCCTGCTTGCACTCTATCATAGCCTACGTTTTGGTTTAAATTTTGAGTAGCTTCAGTCAGTAGTTTCATAAGAGGATGTTCTGTGCTCAGACTGGATTGAAAATGTTCTGTGCCAGTCTGTTCTGGCAGAACGATGTGTACAGTAGTCTTTGAGATAATTCAAATAATTGTTCCCATTTGAGGTAATAAACTGATCGGACGGTAGTAGGCTGGGCGATCCCCGCTCTTAGCTGGCTTGAGCAATGGAAACAAGATGTCTTGTTTCCATTTTTCGGGAAAATACCACAATCTTATGCACGAATTGTACAAGTTTGCGAGTTGTACTATCCCTCTCTTCGGCATTTGTTTCAACAAAACCGTTTGTATTCCATCGTGCCCTGGTGCTTGATTTCCATGAAACCAGCGAAGAATCTTCTTGAGCTGCTTCGGACATACAAACATGTTGTTCTGTTCAGTTTCTAGCAGAGGAGGAGGATGGTAGTCGCCCGTCCTAGCTGTGAATCCCCAGCGTAGTGGTCGGCCAGTTTAGGTCCCTGTTTCTCGGCAGAAAGATGTTTGTCACCTTCGTGAAGGTGAACAGTAGCTGTCTTGTTTTTGAAGTCTTCAACAGCTTCCATAACTTTCAGTGATCACCGTGAGTCATACGACGTCGCTCATGCCACTTTGCTGTCGTATCTACGGTGTGGCTTCATTTCTTGGGCATTGAGGCACTTCGTGAGGTCCCGTACATCTAACACATTTTGTTTTCCGGCTGCAATGGATCCGGGTTCGCCAAAACTCTTGGCAGCTGTAGCATGTGGGGGCTCCCCGTTCTCCTTGAAGATAACCACGTGGATGAGTACGTGGTTGATCGCTCTCAATTTCTTCATAGTGTTAAGTGTAACGCTTGGCTGTGCTGTTACTAGCACTGGTGAAATTTCCCTCTTTTGCCCATCGGGGTCTGTTTTTCTCAGTCGTCGAACATCGATGACTTCTGGAATTTTGGACAATACGGTGGTAGCAATTATATTGATGTCTTCATCGACATCCAACCCAAGAATAAGCAATTTCTTATTTTCGGCGACACCCCTTGGAGTGAACAAATAGAATTAATTTCCTTTTGCTTGGAGTAGTTGCACAATATTTACTCGATCTTCTTCCAGCTCTAGGTGAATAGTGACACCCTCCCTTGTCTTCTTGAGGGCGAGTTTTGTTATTTCTGCTCCTCTGAGCAGTTGAGGTGGGGCTGTAGTTGTCGCTCAAGAAACAACTACTGGTGGTGGCTTCTTCGTCACCGGTGGGTGGGCTTGTAGTCTTTCAGATGACTCGCTAGGGAGTACCTGGAATTGGTTTCCTAACTGAGCAGATGTCATTTTTGCTGGTCTCTTGGCCTTACTGTATTTTTTGGGACAACGTAGTGCTCTTCGTTGTCCAGGCCTGGTGGCGTGGAAGCCGCCTGCTTCCTGAAGGTGTCCACCTCCATTGCCGTCTACATATTACTTCGTTTAAAGTCCCTCTGTTTACGCACTAATAGCACTAATCACACAGCACAAGTGGAATGAGCATTACGACATAACGAGCATGCCTCAACATACTTATTAATAATCTCAATATGAAAAGTTGTATTTTGCTTTAAGTTAGTTTAAGTTCTGAAAATGATTTTATTGACTCTTTTAATGACTATTTGAAATACTATTCCACCAAATTTCCAACACATATTATTAACAGAACGTTCAGATCTTCAATTTGAAACTTTCTCCATCTTTCCCGTACATTCACACCTTACCTTATGCATCAAAACCATACTCATGCCCCAACTGCCGAAGATTTTCTCACTTCAGCTAACCCCCTCTAACTTCCACCAAAAGCTATTAACTCCTTTGAGGTCGAATAACTTCTGAAATACTTACCTTGCCGAAAATCACCGGGATATTATCTCCTTGCTCCTCAAATTCTCCAACAACTTCCCCCTAAAGCCATAATCCTAACCTACATTTACAATTGTATTATCCGAGGGTCGTACTTTCCTCTCCTCTGGAAACATTCTATGATTGTCCTATTCGCTAAACCCGGTAAACCACCCAGTGACATCTCATCTTACCGTCCAATTAGTATACTACCTATCATCTCAAAAATCTTTGTGAAACTCATATTAAAACGTCTACTTCCAATGAAACCCATACACAAAGCTAAAAGGAAAGAACAAAGAACAAAACAGACGCTTTGGACAACTGTACAGAGTACCTAGAAGGACATACCACTTCTCAATAGGAAGTAAATTACTAATTTAAAAAGTTATACGAAAGCCAATCTGGACGGAGACTAGAGTAGAAGGGGACATAAAAAAAATCGAAAATCAATCATATCCAAGTGGCCTCGTGACCTGCTATAAATACATGACAATGGTAATCCACGGTGGATTTCCATAGTCCATGGCCCATTTCTCCAATCATGTCATGCTGACCCTCTTGTGTTCTTCGTCAGCTTCCACTAGCTCGTATCCGGTGACGAGCCTGATGAGCATGTGGGATTTCCCTAGAATCCACTTCTTCTTTCGCATTTGGGGGGGGGGGACAACTATGGGGATTATGGAGATCTCTGGGATGTGCGAATTTGTAAATATTGTATGAATGAGCGAGTTAACTACCCAGCGAGAGAACTATAAATATAGGACGAATGATATGATTGATCACACTTGATTACTGCCCAATAGGCCAGATCGTAATTTTATCTCTATAAAAGTTTACTTAGAAAAAAAAAAATTGATACTCTACTTAATATAAGTGAAATATTTATAACGTTGTTGAGCCAACCTTTTCACCACACATCAAGTTATCTTACACTCTGCCTGATATATGAAATGAAAATATTATAATATAATAATACTCTGATATAAATAATGTAAATATTGTAATACTGTAAACCACCTCCGTAAGTAATGGTTTATATAAATACAGAACAAACTGCGACCAGTTCTCAGGTCACCACTAGGAGCACCGGGTCAGACTGACACAGTGACGCAAGTTTTTATTGGCCAAAATAAACGCCCTCCTGATAAACCGAAATAAACGGCTCATTCATTGGCTGCCACTGGCTAAATATACCCTACCCTTAAGCTGACAATCCATTCCATCTGGACTAGCACTTGCAGTTGCATTTATGTTTCTAAAATGCCGTCTTATTTAACCTCTGCTCCTCTCTGGCCTAACCTTGCTAGCTTTAGTCCGACACTGTCAGCCTCCACACCTCCCTGGTCCTAGTATTTTCTTGAACATCGGCTTTTGGAGCACCACACCTTTCTAGTGGTACTACACCAGCGGTTCAGTCCGTTTCCTTCCAGTTCACATACGCCTTTGGGGACGTCTTTCGCCTAACCTTAGATTCCAAATGTGAGCTCGTGGCATTCCAAGACCTCGTAAAATACCAAAAAACCTAACCTGTCCCAACTCTTCTCCTGAGCACAGTGCGCGCGCGTCAGTCAAGATATGGAGTCAGATTGGCATGATGCAGGAAAACTGATGCCCGACAAACGTTTTCTTCTTTTATTCTTAATATCTCTAGGGCATCCTTTAAAACGTTCATGCCCAATATCATCCCTCTATATGAAATTTGCAAAACAATCAGGAATATTCTTTGGATAATAGTACTGTTAAGCTCCTCCACACGGTAAGTCATGAGTGATCCATTACGCGGTTGCGAAAACGATTTCATTGACACTTTTAAAGACATTCAAGAAATAAGTTCACTAAACCAAAATACATAATTGATATTGTTAATCAGGACAAGATGTTTAATTTAATACCCTACTCAACATAATAGAAAAATATTTATTTTTTTTAATAGTAATAAATTAATGATATTTCATTATGGGGCTGGGCTGGTTTTGTTTTGAGCATTATCGGAGTCAGGCATGCGAAATTTGCATGTGTAGTGTAATAATTAAAGATAATCTTGTAAATTAAGGCTTTTATTAACTTAGAACTTTACATGGATATGCAAGCAGGTTTGTAAACTCCCAAGTAAATATAATAATTTGTAGCTATAAGTAAATTATAGCTGAGTTAAAAAATATTCACTGCTTGAATTAATCTTGAAAACACTATGTCAATGTCAATTTCAATGTGATAATTATCAGTTGTGTAAAGACAATAAAGCTGTTTTATAATTACACCATTCCACAATCCGGCAGTAATTTTTTGTATATTTTACATAATTGTATTTTAGAACACCAAAACAAATAATGGTCAACTTATTTTAAACAGATGTATATTCTATTATTTATAAATCCATGCCTATTTTTTAGACAATGAAGTCCGGAATTGAAGAAAGTGGAGCCTTCGACGATGTAAGTGACGAATCAACCATTTATGACCCCCAGTCAGTAACTGTACCGATTACGCTTTGCTTAGCAATCATGGTAGGGTATGTATCAAGTTGTATTTTTAAATACAATTTATATATAAGTTAATGCTTGCTGGCTTTAGAATTCAAAAACAAAGGGAAAAAAGGTACAGAGAAACAACACGCTTGAAAGTTAGAACTAGACTGTTTATTTCGAGTCTATAACCCTGTATATTTACATTCGGGATGTTTACATCCCGACGTTCGGGGATTAAGGTTGAGTACTGATGCTGCCCGGAGCTTAACTCCCCCTGCCAGTTTACGCACATCTCCTCGTAAACTATGAAGTCTAAGTCTAACTTGAGGACGACTTAGGCGATATTACGATCACTCTCCTCCCGTGAAACAAGGGAGCGAAGGCCAGCCCAAACAGTACACAACCTGTAATCCCTTACATTCGGTCGTATTTATAAGACACTTATAGTCCAAATAAAACGCTGCCTCTAACACTGCAGCCACTAGTGACAAAATCAAAAAAAAATTACATGGCTCATTACTCACAGAAAACAATGGCATCTTACACGCTAGGCAAAGTCGATAATTCTACACAGCCTGTGTACATTCTAAAAAAAAAAACAAAAGGAATTACAAAAAAAAATACTTCTACAAATGGTACAAAGTGTACGTATGTATACCATACCAAATTTGGCTACGTGCAGAAGCGAGGACACTCTAACTCACTCATGGCCTGCACCCTCCCCCCCTGGTGGGAGTTTTAACTGTTCGACGTGGACGGTCCTCCGTTTCGTCGGAGGTCTTGTACTCTCGATGGTGACGATGTTATGCTCCCTGATCACCACCACCTTGAATGGACCCTCGTATCTGACCGACTCTTTGCTCCTATTAGAGCCAATTTTACGATATACAATCGTCCTAATTTTAAGGTCCCCCATTTGACCCCGGACTTTGAGGTTTACCCGAGAAACTCTCTTGACCTTCTCCCTCACGATTTTGTCACGAACTTTGCCCCAAAGTTTTCCGAGCTCTAAGTGAGCACTTAACATTTGCTCCGCCATTCCCTCGTCCACCACCGTCTCTGTCCCGTTCCGGCGCCTCGCGCGCAGTCCGAAGAGGATCTCGAACGGCGTAAACCCCGTGGTGGAGTGGATGGAATGATTGTATGCCACCACTGCCTTCGGAATCGCCTCGTTCGCCTGCAGACCCTTTTCTACCTGATACACCCGCAGGTGGTCACTCAAGGTACTGTGCAACCTTTCGATACCTCCGCGACTCTTAGGATGTCCTGGGGTGTTAAGATGCCACACGATATCCAGATTTTTCATCTCCGTCCGAACGTTTGCATTATCGAACTCCCTACCCCCATCCGACGAGATTCGGTCCGGTACCCCATAAAACAGGAACCACGTTCGTAATGCCTGTAAGACGGCGTTGGATGATTTGTCTTGTACGGCGTACGCCATAGCTACCTTACTGAAGGTATCTATTGTCGTAACCCACTTATATCCCTTCCAAGTGAACGTGTCAATCTGTAGTTCACTCAGTGGCGTCTCTGCTGTGGGTGTTTCCTCCTGTTGTCCCTGAGGTGGGTGTCGATCATATTTAGTCTTAAGACATATATCGCACGTTCCTATAATCTCTTGGATCGTCTTTTTCATATCCCACCAGAAGTACCGTCGCTGTAATGCTTGCAAAGTCTCCAGCGCACCGCGGTGGTTCGTCTTCCCTTGATGGTAGGCAAGCGTTACTTCCCGCTGCCGTTCCTCATCACGCAGTGTCTGGACCATAGACAGACAACGAACAAACGATCGATCAATACACAGTTGTTCTGTTCTCCATAATTTCTTGATCAGATCCCACACTGTCGCGTTGCCTACAAATGGATGGTAGGTCTTCCCTGGTCTAGATGCATCTTTCAATGCCTCGATCGTCTCCATTTCCACCGGACGTTCTCCGGCAGATTCTTCAGCTTCTTGGTGTTCGCTCCCATCGCTATCGTCCCGCGTACCGCAACTTCCATCTTCCCCGGGCGCCCATTCCAGGATAAATTGTCTGTGATCCCCGGACGTTTCCCCTTCCTCGACTGCATTTACGGTAATCGCTCGAGATAGCCAGTCCGCCACTAGATTGTCCTTCCCTGGTTTGTATACAATTTCCAGGTTGTATTGGGACAAAAACTCCTTCCAGCGTGTCACCCTGGCGGATGATTCCTTAAGCTTCCCCACCCATTGAAGAGGTCTGTGGTCTGTATGTACTCTGAATCTCCGCCCGAAGACATATGGACAGAACTGATCAATAGCCCATATGATGCCAAGAAGTTCGAGGGCACGAAGTCGAGGGCACTGTACCGTGCCTCCGAGTCGGTCAGTCTTCGACTCGCGTACACCACTGGTCGTTCCCCCCCATCTCCCTCCTGCGACAGCACCGCTCCTAATGAATACTCACTTGCGTCGGTGGTGATAGTAAATAGCTTCTCAAAATCGGGAAACGCCAGGATTGGTTCCTCTTGCAGTCGAGCAATGCATTTTCGAAGGTTTTGCTCCATAATAGGTGTAATCGCTATCCGCGCCCCCTTCCGCAGCAGGTTACTGATGGGTACGAGATACTCTGCCATGTCTGGCACAAAACGCCGATAGTAATTTAGCGTACCTAAAAGTCGCCGAATGCCCTTGACGTCTTTCGGCACCGCTATCTTTCGAATTGCGTCGACTTTTGCAGAATCCGGTCGGACTCCCTCCCTTGAGATGGTATGCCCTAAGAAGTTGATCCGATCCTCTCCCAGTGATGATTTTTCCATCGACAATTTTAACCCGAATTCACGCAATCGTCGAAATACCCTCCGGAGATCTTCGATGTGTTCGGATTCTGTTCGGCTGAAGATCAACAGATCGTCCATATAAATCTGGCATACCGCCTCGTTAATCCCCCTCAAGATTTCGTCCATCAATCTCTGGAAAGTAATCGGAGCGTTCTTCAAACCAAATGGCATCCGAGTGAACTCATAGTGCCCCCTCTCGAAAGTAAACGCTGTTTTGTGTTGATCGGTAGCGCTCATTTTGATTTGATGGTACCCTGCTTTCAAATCCAAGGTGCTAAAGATTGTGGCTCCATTCAGTCTTTCGAGAATGTCCTCAAAACGGGGAATCGGATACTTCTCATCCGTTGTCTTTTCATTTCATGTTCTAAAATCGACGACGACTCTATATCTCTCCCCCTCCTCTCCCGGTTTACTCTTCTTTCGTACTGCCCACAGAGGACTATTATAAGGGGATGTGCTATCAACGATTATACCCTGTCGTCTTAAGCTGTCGATTTCTGTCCGGATATGTTGGCGGAGTGCCGTTGCCCCAAGCATATCACCCTCCACGTAAAAAATATCTCCGAACTCCCTACGTAAGCTTTCCCTCCAGTCCTCGGCTTTCTTGACTGCCCCTATCCGCGCACTCCCACCTCTTACGGTCCCCTGACATTGATAAGTAACCCCCCCCCCAACTTGATCCGCCACTCCTTTCCCTTGTTCTCTACAAGCGCGCCTACCCGACCCAATAAGTCACACCCCACTATTATTTCATACTCGCGCGGCATGTACTCCACAATATGTACGTTAATATCGCCCTTTTTTTTCGCCCATTTCTCTAAATTCACGACCACCTCTCCCACCACTTTACAGGGCCCGCCCAGGGTAATTAACTTGCACTTACATACCTTGACCTGGAGTGCCCTCTCTCTGCCATACAGCCGCTCCAACGCACCGCGTGACATTATGGTATTGGTGCTTCCTGTATCCACCAAGCACCTCTCTCCCCCCTCGACTCTGATTATTGGCAACTCGCACAGTATCCCTCTCACTGTATTACACTTTAGGGTGCGGTCGCCACTCTGCTACCACCCTCCTCAGGCTGCCACACGCCGCTCCCATCTTCTCGAAGTAGTCTTCTTTCGCTCATGCTCTCGGCTCCTGTCGCGAGCCGGCTCTTCTTCCTTTTCCGACATTCCTGACGCTCCTGAAGATTCCTCAGCTGAAGATCCATTACCACTGGGTGATATATTTCATCTTTCCCGCATCGTTTGCGTATTCACTCACTTCCATGGGTTCTGCCCTATGAAGATCTCTCCTCCGATACAGGTAGGGGCAATGCCTCGCGATATGCCCCTCCTCACTGCACTCGAAACATTTTGTGCGGGGGCACTGTGCCACTAAATGACTCGTCTTCCCGCACCCATGGCATTTTCTCTCTTCTCTGAAGGGTCCGTACCTGGGTCTCGCCGCCCTGAACCTCCTTTCGCCTGCCGTTCCCTTGTCACTACTGGTCGTTGGTGTTTCGACTTTTTTCCAATTTGATTTAGGAACCCTGGTTCTACTGTACACTATCCGGCTCCATTCTCCCTCATCCTCCTGTATTCTCGTTTCCTCCTCCCTGGCGCTGGTGTCAATCATGACATCTTCATTCGAGGAATGAGCGCTCATTAGGGAATACCTCTTTTCTTCCTGTTTCCTTCGCCAACTGTACCTTCAGTATAGTAGACAGAAATCCCATTCTGCCCTCTACCTCTTCGATGCTCATTGTCTCTCTCATTTTCTCCGTTATTTGATTATAACGGGTTAGAAGAACTGCGGCATATTGGCCGCTACTCTGCCTTGATGATTTTGGTTCCCGGAACATCTGGAAAATATCTTCTTTGGGCGTCCATCGCCCTCCTCCATATGCTTTCTTTAGCCGCATCTTCACCGTTTCCCACGACGTCTCCTCATCCGCTTGGATCTGGTTGAGAATCCTTCTCTTGACCCGACATATCAGGGCCACACTTAGTGACTCTGCATCCCTGGGGTCCAGAAGATTTCCCTCCGATTTTGCTAGGATTAAGGCAGTGAAGCGGTCTCCTCCCTTCAGAAAGTGGTTGGGTTCTCCTAATTCGCCAGTGAACCATTCCAGCTCTGAAATTGCATTTCTCAGATCTTGAGTGTTCATTGCTTTCACTCTCATCAACGCAAGAGCGGTAGCATGAGCTTCTGGCAAAACGCCCACCCTTCTCGTTGCTACATGTTCCACGCCATCCGCTGCGTTCAGAACAGGTGGTCGTAGCACGCCTCCTTCCGCCATTCTTTCTTCAATTTTTTATTTAACACGGCAAAAAGGAGAAGAAAAAAAAATCGAACAGACGTCGCTTACTTTTCTTTCCACACCACGAGCTCACGGGTTTCGGCACCAGTTAATGCTTACCGGCTTTAGAATAAAAA
Organism: Acanthosoma haemorrhoidale; assembly: GCA_930367205.1. Classification (NCBI taxonomy): domain Eukaryota; kingdom Metazoa; phylum Arthropoda; class Insecta; order Hemiptera; family Acanthosomatidae; genus Acanthosoma; species Acanthosoma haemorrhoidale. The sequence continues at coordinate 102,428,931 of OV884009.1, read as the reverse complement.
AACAAAGGGAAAAAAGGTACAGAGAAACAACACGCTTGAAAGTTAGAACTAGACTGTTTATTTCGAGTCTATAACCCTGTATATTCACATTCGAGATGTTTACATCCCGACGTTCGGGGATTAAGGTTGAGTACTGATGCTGCCCAGAGCTTAACTTATATATATATATATATATATATATACGTGTGTATAATATATACCTATATAGTATTCCTGTATTAAAGTGATTTTAAAAGGATTTATCTAATGAAATAGCACTTGATCTAAAAGTCAGTTTGAGGTTGCATGCTCATATCAAATCTACTTTTAAATAGTTAATAATATATTATATACCTGGGCTGTCTGGTTAAATAATATACACTAAGCCGCACATGTTTGTATAGTAAAATAATTAATGGAAAAAATAAATGTCAATATAAGTATAATTAAATATAAATACACTCAATTGTTTTACTGCAGTGTACGTAACGTAAATCTTACATTACCCCAAAGTTCTATGAATCTTCGACGTGGGATGTTGTCTGAAGACATAAGATGACTGAATTCTTCACTAGAGATAAACCTACCTGGTTTGCGGTTTAGCTGCTAAACCAAGGTGACTCCAATTCCAACCTCGCTAGAGAGAACTCTGCGCCCAGCCTTGTGGGCACTAGGGCTGCCAGGGAACTGGCCGTGATAGAGATTGAGATCCTGTATATATCAAACCTCCGGAAGAAGAAGGAGGGAGAGGTCTGAGGTGGTCCTGGCTGTATTATGCTGTCTTATTTGCTTTATTGCTTATTACGCTAGCTGTATTAGGCTGTAAATTACCACCTGGGTTTACCTGTAGTAGCGGCTGTCTATTACTTCTAGCAAAAATTGTTTTATTGCTCTTTTCTTTGTTTAGATAAAAAAACTCTGGGTAAAATCCACTCTTTTTTTACAAGCTACAGGAATCTGTGGAAGTGGATAGAAATGGCTCTGCTGGAAAAACCATAAAAGGTCACCCCCTGTTTATCTTCTTCTAATATATTAAGATTAGAAGATAATACCTTATTCATTCTTACAGTTCAATATTTTTAGTTAATATAATATCGATAGATGAGGGGTTGAAGGCCTCAATATAAATGTACTCCTGGGAAACGCGGAATTAAAGATAGCTGGAACCAAAATATTTGTGGATCCACAATGGAAAACACTAGATTCAGACAACTAATCAATGAATTATACAGCAACAGAGCACGTCTGAAACTCCCCCCCCCCTCCAGCACCTCAAACTACACCGCACAAGTTACCACCACAGAATGACCTGCAAGAGGAGGCCCTTCCATCAGATAGTTTCAGGGTGCTTCGCTAGAACAAGCGCTGGTCGTACGTAGTCCTTGCCTCCCCACTTACTGGTTATATCTGCAGCTCACCCGGCCTTCCTGGCAATAACTCGACGTGAGCCCCATCACCGGGTACCATTTTACTTTATACAACTTTTAACACCAAAAAGATTTGTTAGTTTTTAAGACAATAGATCCTTAAAATGGATGTTGTGCAGTACAAGGAGAAATCCACATTGTAATCAAAATAATAATTAATTTAAACAAATAACTACCCAAGGGGTCCTTAACTCCTTAGGAGGGGGGGGAAATCCTGGCAATAGTCGCGTCTCTGCAGCTGTGGCCGATAAATGAATGAACCACCGAAAACGCTATCCGTCCTTAATATATATATCAAAATAGTTTAACGCCATTGTATAGGCTTTTGTGCCATACGTTGCATGTATGAAACGCAGTTCATGAATGATTCAGATGCAAGGGGAAAAAAAAATGTTTAATTGGTCACTTTGTTAAAGTGGTTTTTAGAAGTCAGGGTTGCTACCACCACTTGAATCACTACTGGTGGAACCTTAGTTCCTGAAAGTGTTACTGTTCCATTGGGGGCATGTCAACAGAATTTCCTTGAAACTAACACTATTGTTAATACTTTTCGTGCAACAATAAGACAATTAACCAACAGGGTTATCATTATTATTATCAACATGTATTTATGTATGTAAAGAAAATGTATTTCTTTCATTTTGAATTTTGCCACGCTTCTCGTAGTGGCCGCTTTACACAGCAGGGAAAACGCTAAGGTTGTAATCATCAAGAGTATATTAACAGTTAAATAATAAAAATTGTTAAAATTAATTGACATATTAAAGAATAAACTTTAAATTCGTTTCTTTGTTTACAGGTATATTTCGGGTAAATGGTGTGAATCAATGTAAATAGAACTTATAACTAATAATATCTATATCTATGATAATAAAATCTTTGTTTACCGAGGAACATGGCATATTTTGTTTTATTTGTCAATCCTGATCAAGAAAAATAATTAAATTTTTAAAAAATTAAAATAATACCACATTTTTGGTCATAAAATTCAACAAGGAAGAACCTTGTTTTAAATTTACGTTATTGCCTAGAAGTGGATGAAAATTAAACATTTATTCTATAACCTCAAGAACCAAAAGTGGTGATAAAATTTACACAGTACCAGAAGAACTACAAGCAGCGGTAATAATAAAGTAATATTGAAGACAGCTGGTTATGTTAAAGTAAAAATTAGTTTAAAAAAAAGGTAACAGATTAGAAGAGTTTGGATAACAATGACAGAAAATTTGCATAAATGAGGAAGGTAATTTGCTCATTAGAAAAATTAGTTGAGACATTAGTAGAAAATTGACAGCAGAGCTTAAAACACATTGCAGAGAAATTTGTGGTTGAAAAATTTACAAGCAAAAACTCTCAAGCAAACCAGTGGATTGATATTTTTGAAAAAGAATGCATATGTTTTGATATGACAACAGATTAATAGAAAATTAAAATACTCAGATTGTTTATGAATAAGTCTTGTGTAGATTCGTACAGCTCAATTATTATAAAACTAACAAGGTACTCAGTTACTACTTCAATGGTCAACATGGAAAAAAAAAATTATGTGAATCATTTGAAAATAAGCGATGGAAACCAGTCACTTATGCACTATTATTTAAATACAAAGATGGTTCATTGTTGGATTATGCCATGACAAAAGAAAAACTTTTATTGGATATGTGAAGATCAACTGACACAGGTACCATGGTGGATCTTATTACCAGAATGTATACTTAACAAAATTGATAGAGAAGCATTTTTTTAGCAAAACGTTTTTTGGGTAAAAAAAAAAATGCAAATCTAAAGCCAATGGTAAAAATGAAGATCAAAATCCATGTAAAATTTGTGAAAAATTGAATAAATGTATTCATTATAACTCTGAAGCTACCTCCTGGTTTAGAACAAAAGAGAATGATAAGGTAAAAGAAAAAATCATTAAACATGTAAAAAATTCAGTGATGGAAGGTGAATTAAATGAAACCAATCAACAAAAGTAAGTAGTAACACCATTAATAAATGTCAAACTAGTATAGAATGATGAATTTGAAATATATGGAGTTAATGGTTCTGGTTCAAATTTTTCTCTGATTAATTCTAAATTCTAAAAGGAAAAGGAAACAGTTTGAATGAAGCAGATTTAGTAATGATTGTAAGTAATCATTAGTAATGGTGTTAAAAAAGTGGTTTGACAACTTTAAATATAAACATTTTTAAATTAGAAAAAGTGTTGATGTGTACATTATTGATGAGGAAAATTGTAACCATGATTTTCTGATCGGATTAGATCTGATAAAAAAAAGTTCAAACTAACCCAAAATGAAAATTTAAAATAACTCAAAAACAGAGTCTGAATAATGAAAATTAAAATAAAGTAGAAGAAATGTCTACAAATAAAAAATCAAATACTGAGTTAACAAGTATAGAAAATATCAGCAACACTACAAAAGAATGCAAAGTAAATTTTAATGAGCGTGTAAAAAAGGAAGATTTTGAAATAAAAATAATAATTATTATCAAAATTCTAAAATAATCAGGCTAATTTGCAAATATAAATCAGTTTTTGCAAAAAATACCATGTACCATGTCAGCACTGTAAATGGATAAGAAAAAAGGATAGACTTATTAGTGGACAAATATTGTAGTAAGAAGCCTTACAGATGCACTGTAGAAGATAAAAAAGAGATATAAGAACAAATAGAAACATTGCTTGATAATAAGCTGATGGAAGAATCCTATAGTCCATTTCCTCCATCTGTTGCTTTGCAATTTAAAAAATTAGAAAACAAAAAACCTGACTTTGCATCAGAGACTGAAATAAAATAGTAGTGTCTCAAGCTCAACTGTTTCCGTTGAAGATTTTATGATAAAGACAAGGAATTACAATTTTTTTTCAACCCTGGATATAAACACTTTTTGGTCAATTCCTCTACAAATCAAAGATAGGAAAAATACAGGAATACAGGAAGGGCATTTCCAATGGACCAGCTTATCTTTTGGGCTAAAGACCTCACCGCCAGCTTTTCAGAGGATATTAAGTAACATATTCAGGAAGTATAAACTTACTGATTTTGGTGATAATTATATAGATGACATTCTTATATTTTCTAAAACTTTTACCAAACGCATTAATCATTCAACACAGTTGCTGAAAGCAATAAAAAAAGAAGGTTTCAGGTTCAAGTTTACAAAATGCACAGTTGCATCAGACTTAGTAAAATACCTGGGTCATATGATACAAAATAATTCTATCAGACCAAATCAAACATAATTTTTAGCTCGTGACCATTAATATAGATCAATGAAAATAATTGTTTATCACAATATTATTAAAAGTTTACCTAGCCCTTCTAAATTTATGATTTTATTAAAAATCTTTTCTGCTAAATTTAGCTTTTACTTTCAATCCAAAGTCAAATCAAAAACATAAACACTCACCCTTTGAAGAAGTGTGCCAAATGGGTTTGTTCTGCATTTGCTGACCTTCTTTATGTTATTTCCGTTCGTCATCCCTTCTCGCCTCGGCTGATGTCCTGTCTTCCACTTACATTTCAAGAGGATGTGTCCCTTCCGGCTGCATATGTTGCATATTATATCGACAATTCTAGGAGTTATAGGGTAAATCAGCATCCTTGGAGTAGCCGGAAGCCTCCAACTTGTAGATAGGTGGGGAGCCGGGGTTTATTAGTAATAGCGGCTTCTCTTCATCAAGTTCTTCACATCCATATCAGCTGCTCTTTTATAAAAAAGAATGTGAAGTTCCTTCAACAGTTTGTCTCTACTATTAATTAATTAATTAATTTTGAGCCAAATGGTCCAATATGAAGGAGGGAGCTATTTATTCATGGGGCAGCTAGTTAGTTTATCGCCCTCGAAGCGAATAGAACATAGATTTCGCTTCTGCTCCTCGTCTGAGATGATAAAATTTGTAAAATCGTACCTGCAGGTGTTTACACGGAGTCCAACTAAGTACGGAAGACAGATTTGAAATTGTCCCAAGTTAAATCTGGGCTAAAGACAGTGATGAACTATGATGTTGTTTCTCTCTTCAATACAAGGTTCGAAGCGACTACGAGAGGTCCTCCCTGGTATTCTTCTTCTCCTAAGCAGCACTCAACGGTGTTGCACCAGGACAAATTCATGTGAATTTCATGACAGGTTTGCACTTACTTGTGTTGCCAATTATTTAATAAGTGACCCCATAAACCGATTCCGGGTTTCTATTTGTTGGCTCTAAGTTTCCAACATCTTCATCGATGGCTCTGGGATAGACTCCTGTTCTTGCGCGGGTGTGTAGTTCAAACCCGGATCGGGATTCATAATGGAGAACACAAGAATTAGGTAACTGTTACAACAATAAAGTACGTGAGAAAGGAAGCGGGCTCCCTCAATACTTTAAACTGTAGAGTACAAGTCACAGGCACAGAATGACCTGGATAAGGCCCTTCCGTTAGACAGATTCAGAGTGCTTCGCTAGAAGACCTTGCCTCCGCATCTACTGGTTATATCTGCCGCTTACATATATATAACGAGGTTCGTTTTGGATAGACAGTAGAGAGCATTACTTCCACAACGTCATTATCATTGATAGTTGCTCAGATAACATATGTTTAAGTCACCACTACCACCAAACCCATCTTATTTTAACAATAATAATTTAAAAATTATTTCTAATAACAATTTTTTACACCTTTTTCTAATTAAATTCTTTTAGAATAGCAGAAGAAAATTTATTGAATTCGTGGTGACCTTCTCTGCATGATCTGAGAATTGTATATTTCTAATAACAATTAATTATTGACACTTAATTGCTTTTAAGTAGCCTACTGCCATAGTGTATGATCGTTCTGCACTGTGCCACTATTATTGAGATTTTAGAAGATGTTTTTGTTGGTTGGGTGTATTTCGGTGTTAAACGCCCAGGTCATCAACGCCATTGTTGACACATATGGATAGTCCACCACTGCGAGCACGAGCAAGTACATGGAGAAGAGCAGAACCCAGACACCCAGAACCGGCCAGACCTCAGAGGGCATCCCAATACCACATGACAGGTGGTGATTATAGGTAGTTCTTTTATAGAACACGAGGTCCGATCCGAGGATGTGGATGAAAACCATGTAAACCACCAAACGTAAATACATTAGTACATTTCACTAATGTTTACATTCCATACACATGGAAAAATTTAAATCCTCCCAGCACCTCGAAGCTATCACGCTCTGTGGACTAGGGATGCCCCCCACGGCTCCGACCAACAGCACCACGTCCAGGGTGCTGACCATCTTCCACCTGCAGGGTCTACTTTCACGTTGTACTCCCTACTCTGGGTTAGTGACCTAGGGTTTCGCCAAAAAAAAAGAAATAATAAATCATACCAAAAAATGGGTAATGGGTAAATATGGGTAAATAAATTGAACTTATAAACACAATATAATATTGACAAGCATTTATAATATATTGACAAGCATTTATAACATATTGACAAGTTATTATATATATACGTCACTCATATCTTGAGAAAAAAATCTATCAAATGAAAACAACTTTTTATTTCGCTTCTTTATATGGTTAATAGAAGATATATAAATCTACTTACAGGGAGATAATTGAATCATTACGTTACAACATAGATGATAGCAAAATGCCCCCACAAATCAAAGGTGGCCAATTATGAATTCACAATGGCGTCAATGTTATATAGACGCTATGGGAATCTTTAGAAATATTTTTAAAAAAAATTCTGTTAAATGAATGCTATCTGTAAATTTAGAAAAATATAGTTGTAACGTGTGCACATGTCTCATTCTGGAAGAGTCAAAATATTTTACAAAACAAAATAACCTCACATAAAGTTTATAATTTCCAAATATATATTTATAATGGAGTTCAAAAGGTTAGTGCTGTTAGTCGAGTATATAAAAAGGTTAATTTTAATGGACCGAATATGTATGTCAATGTGGTAGCACTTTTGATAAACATTTTTTTTTAAAACTAAAATGACCTTATAATACACTTAACAAACATCGACCACCTCGACATAATTACATGTAAATAAAATAACATACCATATGTCATGTCGATTCTGATTTTTAATAATAACAATAAAAAGTTCCATTGGGATCAGATGAATGGAGGTCTGGTCCTATTAACGATCGTTACCAGGAGTCTTATAGTCTTTCAGGAGTTCCACCGGGCCCGGATTAGCTCGTTCTTTCCTCTATCGCATCCTGACTCTATGCTTCGTGGTGAGGTTCAGTACTGGGGAAGCTATGGTTCCTTTCCACAGCTCCCCTGGATAGCTCCTGCAGTTCCACTTTCCTCGTCCTCTGTATTTCAGCAACGGTCCTTTATAACTTGTGATGTGATGTCAGTTAAAAACTAGTCTAGAAAGAACATACGAGGTGTTGCCACCTACTAATTGACACGCAAACTAGTTCCATACGTTGAAGGTCCTTAACTCGTGCCGCAATTATCGAAGATACTGATATTTGGTAATAAACTAAAGTTTGCAAAATAGAATTATTAATTATGCCCAAACTTCCTCCAGAATAAGCAGCATGTAACTAATTATCCTGTACATAATTTTTAGTAGTGCATTAAGTAGGGCATAATCCTAAAACCCTACTCAAGCACAGAAGACCAACCAGACAGGACACAACCATGTCTGGCCCCAACAGTATATATAGTTGTCATTTGTAATTATTCATGTAGATCTTTAATTTTAGTGCAGTAGTATATGTTTCCTGCTATCCTTAAACAGCAGTTTTGGAGGTCTTAAAATTTTTTTGTGATTTGAATTACTCATTGAGCTCTAATGTGGACATGCGTTACACACTGATGGTTGGATACAATATTTATATATTATTTAGTACTTATATATAATAGAAAGGAAAAAAAAATCCGGGACATGTTCCCAATGAATAACAATAGCGCTCAGATAACCGGCGTATGTCTGGGAAATAAAAAGAAATATTACATCATACAACATAAAAATTTAATAATAAATCTTTAAGAAATAATAATAATAACTCTCTCGAGACCTAGACTCTCGGCACCCGGCACCTGGAACACTACTCTCTCTGCTCTGGCGCTTGCTGCCCTACTCGAACCATGGCTTTCTTATTCAACTACCTATGCATCTCTCTTTCCTAACCTCGCTATGTCTTAGTCCGGCGTTGTTGGACCCCACACCTTCCTAGTGGCATTCTCTGCCTTCGTCTCACTAAGGCTAGCACATCCTTGGAAGGGATCCCTACCATGTGGACGACGGTCATCTGGGGCCCTACGAACATTACATAGTTCACACTCTCTCCGGTTCACACTCGCCTTTGGGATCCGGACGGTTTTCACCTACCCTTGAATTCGTGGTCATTCCAAGACCACATAAACTACCTATAATACCTACCCTGTTCTTCTTCTCCTGAACATAGTGCTTTGTCGGGGCACACCTTCTCAGATCTTATGGAGTCAGATCAATACGAATAAAGCTGCCCGGTGACTAGGCCGCCAGGAAAGGTCAAAGACCACACGTCCATCCACCTTATCTCTTTCTTGACGCTCGCCGGACAGCGGCTAGAGTTGTAGTGACCCTAGCCCGCGGTGGGCGACATTCCCCCTAGGAGATATTACAGAACCCGACAGTGGTCATTGCAAGATCACATAAACTACCTATAATACCTACCACAAGGTAGTACATACCGACCACAGGGTAGTAGAGGTACAAACCTCTTCTCCTGAACATAGTGGACTGTCGGGTCACACCTTCTAAGATCTTATGGAGTCAAATCAATACGAATAAAGCTGCCCACCGACTAGGCCACCAGCAAAGGTCAAGGACCACAGGTTTACCCATTTTATCTCGTTCTTGACTTCCAGTGGACGCCCCCTAACATCCCGACAGACTGCATTTAGCAAATAAAATTATAAATGGATCAAAATAACAAGAAAAAATACGAAAGGGAGAAATGTTCGATCCCTGGGTTGTTGAAAAGTAATTGAATCCAGATAGAGCTATTGGAGAAGTTTAATGATTTTAACTTGAAAAGAAGGAGAGTTTTCCAAGGTGTCACTTTTTTTGGTAACCCGATTCTAAATCGGGAGCAGAGGAGAGTATTTCATGAAAGTACTTGGACTTCACCTGTCGGATTGTCGCCTGGGTCAAGTTACGGAGTACCCTAAGCACCTAATAGTCATAAAACACTAATCACTGGCAATATGCGGGTTGATATTATTTTTTCAAAACTTCAACCAGGATATTTAGTTGGTTAATTGGTCTATAGCCGCTAAATATATTTCGGGATTTACCTGGTTTTAGAATGGGTTTTATTTTAGATATTTTGAAAGCTGATGGGAAGTGGTTTAACCTAAGCAAGATGTTAAGCATTTTGTTCAGATCTAGTATAGTTTTTCTGCTTAAGCTTTTTATTAAAAGTGATTGTATGTTGTAATCCCCAAGAAATTTCCCAATTCGTAATAAATAATTCGTAACATAAATATATGTTATTAATTTGCAATAAATATATTTCTATTCTTAATTGCTATTTTTTGAGGTAGTTATTATTTTATGCATCATTAGGGTTTAAAATGGATCTTTCGTACAAAAGTTCTATGTCGATGTATCAAAAAGGTGACTAACACGAAATTAATTAAAGTTTTAATGATTTTGGTTATTATAATCTGCAATATAAAATAAGACAAAAGTTTAAAACGTGGTTAATTACCAGCTAACCATTTAACAGTGTATTTTCGATTTTTTAGTGAGAAAATTTTCACTATTTTTGTTGTTATCATATCCCAATATTTTCCTAGGTTAATTAGGCTTGAATCAATAGTATCAAACAAATTTAAAACGTTTTTATATTGGTAACGTCCCATCTTGGTTTTATTCTATATTATGTTGTAATCTTTATTTTTTATATTATCTCTAATTAGTGTTTGAAATATTTTAATTCCATTCCAACTGTACTACTTTATATTTTGATGGAATGGTATTTTTTCCCTCGTAAATCATTATCTAATGATATAAATTGTTCATTTATATTAATAATTTGTTTTATCATTGATTAAGATGTAATTTTGTTTGGTTATAATGATTTTTTTTCCGATTCTGTTGTATCCACCAACATAAAAGCCGACATAGGGAGGGGGCCGTCATTACTCTTGACGGTCAACAGTTGAAACGACAGGAGAGATACGTGCTCATGAACAAAAGACGGAAGTAGTTTAATGGAACTAAATGCTGTCCCAAAAATTGGATTTCTGGATCGGTTTTTGCCTCAGGATAAACTAAAAGGTCTTCGTGAGCAAAGGAGGTGGGTGACCTGACTTTACCGCTAAGTAGCAATGAAACAATGGGAAATCGGACTGGCCTGGGCTATCCAGGACCATACGAAAGATTTCCGGAAGGTAATAACGAAAAACAGAGAGACAAAGATATAACAGTCTTAGAGAAATCGGAGACAGGCGAACGTTGGTTTATAATATTTTGTAATGAGGGCTTAAGGCTTTCAATGCGGTCCTTCTTCAGTGTCAGGGAACCGGTCACAAGAACACGACGGGATACAAATGGTTCTGCTGAAACAGATACCGAGGAGAGGGATGGTACAATTCGCCAACCAATACAATTCTTATATCAGGTTGCGATACTTTCCTGACACGTGGAAACAAAACCAGAGAGAATCGGGGGAGGTGAGAATCTATAACTGAATTGGCATCCCATTAATGCTGTACCGTTTTATAAAATGAACGTAACATTAATTAATTATATTCAGAATATATTTATTCGAACTGTATCATAAAGTAAGTAAATATATGTATTTCTATCCATGTATCCTGTGAGATGGGCAACACTAATTTTAAAAAATAGTAACAATATAGTATATATATATATGTAAGTTATTTATCAATAGTTGTGGGATTGATAAATAATCCGCCTGGCTTGCTACTGATGCTTGTATTTCAACTGAAACAACAATACAATACAATATCAACAACTGTTTACAAATGTTATACACGAGTCTAACCGGCTTGAGAATTCCAACTGACCTGAATCAATTCAATGCCAGGATTTACAATAGGTAACAACAATTCACTACGAGTGGCAACTATCGTGCACAATGGAAACATCCACCGAACATAAAGATAGACCGACTGGCCGACACCCAGAGCAGGTTACGAATGCTCCACCCATCAATAGCATCTCCCCTGGTGTAGACTCGAGGAAGCTCCATGTAACCTGCGACTCCTAACGGCGTCAGAGGGAACAAGTTTGGAACGGACACATCGTTTCAAACTTACATCCCCCCCCTTTCAGGAAGAAAATGGAAAGGAAAGGTAAGGAATTAGCTTACTTCTATGAAAAATGTTTATATCTTTCTTCTGCTTTCCAATATCAATTTCAAATATGTTATTGGATATCTTTTTGGTTATTTTATAGGGACCCATACGAATAGGGTCTAATTTTTTCCTATTCAATTTATTGCCACTCCTGACATAAACGAGGTCGTTCTCTTCATAATCGACATCTTTTGTTCGATTATCATAATAAAATTTGTTTACCTTATGTAGTTTTTGGGAGTTTTCAAAAGCTAATTTTCTATTTATTTCCAAATTATCTATGTTGTTTTTATTTAATTCTTTTGGTAAAAATGAATTTTCGGTTCCTGATAGCAAATAACTTGGAGAAAAGCCTGTGGAACTATGAACTGTATTATTATATTCGTCCACACATTGATTAGCAATTGTGACCCATGATACATTTTTATTTTCATATGTTTTGCATCTAATCCTATTGATTAGAGTTTGATTGGTACGCTCATTCTGTCCATTGGAAAATGCGCAATCAACTGCAGTAAATACTAACCGTATATTTTTTTCTTTTAAATAATTTTTAAATACTTTCGAATTTATACCTGGGTATTGGTCTGTCAACAATGTACCAATTTTGCCTCTCCTTCCAATGGTGTTAACTAAACTGATAAAGTCTCCTGCAACTTGAGTTTTTGATGTAGAAACGAATGCAAAGCGAGTAAAGTGATCAACAATTAAATGTAAATATTTTTGTGTAGAATTATTTCCAGAAAATCCACCAATTGTATCAAGCGAGATTATTTCCAATGGACATTCGGCAGGACCTAGTTGAGAAAGAGGAGCTCTAAAATTTCCAAACCTAATTTTGTTTCTAATACATGTTTCGCAACTTCTACAAATCATTTTTATATGTTTGTGCGCATTCTTGAAATAAAAGGTGGGTATGATCATTAATGACATTTGTTTTACACCTATATGACCGTAATCAATATGCAATTTATTCAAAATAGATACACCATACGATTCAGGAAGCCAAATTTTTTTCTTTTTATTAAGGGTTTTATAAATTATATCATTTTCTTTGCTGCAATATTTATCCCAAGTTAATTGTTTTTGAACTGACAAGATGTCATTAATTGAAATGAGATTCACTATCTTTATCTTTGATTCACATTCATTACATTTCTCTGAAAGCACTGGATTTCTCGATAGACAATCAGCCTCAGAGTTATTTATACCGGGATTATATATAATTTCAAATTCAAATTGAGATATGTAATTTAACATATGCAAAAGATCAACATCACTGCAATTTTTTATATTGAAGCTATGTAAAGGTTTGTGGTCTGTAAATATAGTGAATTTCTTGCCAATCAAATAATACTGCCAATAAAGTATGGCTTCTTTGACTGCCAAGCATTCAATAAAGATGGCTCTTTTGGTTTTTTGAGAGATTGTTAATTTCTTAGAAAAATAGAATACAGGCTTTAAAATATCATTCTCTTGAGGCTGTTTTAATATCGCGCCAACCCCTTCTATGCTTGCATCAGTGAAAATATAAACTGGCTTGTTGAAATCAAAAATTGCTAGTATTGGTTTGTTACATAAGTGATTTTTTATAGTATCAAAACTATTTTGACATTTTGTCGTCCATTCAAAAGGTACATTTTTCCTTAAAAGGTTATGAAGAGGATCTAAAGTTATGGAAGCCTTAGGAATATATTTAGCATAGAAATTTGTTTTTCCCAAAAATTGTCTAATTTGTTTTTTTGTTTGGGGAAGTGGAAACTTTTTTATAGCTATCAAGTTATCATTTATTGGTTTAATCGTGTTATTTGAGATTAGATGACCTAAATATTCTATTTCTTTTTTCGCAAAGCTACATTTATTCGAGTTTAATTTCAAATTATGATTTTGTAAAACCTGCAAAGTTTGTTTTATATGTTGAATATGATCTTCGTAGGATTCAGAAAAAATTAATATATCGTCGATGTAGTTTATAGCAAAACTATCAAGATCACCGTTTCTGAGTATATTAGAAAGAATCCTTTGAAAAATGGCTGGGGCTGATTTTAAGCCAAACGGAAGGCAACACCATTGCCAGTGACCGTGATGCGTTACAAAAGCTGTTTTGTACCTATCTTTCTTTCTCAACGAAATCGACCAAAAAGCGCTATTAATATCTAGCTTCGAGAAATAAATACATTTCCCTACTTTGGCTACTAAATTTTCTATCCTGGGAAAAGGGTATCCTTCAGGCACCACAATATTATTTAACCCTGTATAATCAATACATAACCGTGATTTTCTGTTTTCATCTTTCTTATAAACAAGGGTTACTGGTGCAGCATATGGACTATATGATTCCTCAATTAAGCCTGCTATAAGTAAACTCTTTATCTGAGATTCAATTTCCAGTTTATCTGGAATCGAGCATCTATATGGTTTTCGAGCTATATATCTATTTTCAGTAAGTTTGATCTTTGCTTCAAAATTTTTTACTGTTCCTACATCAAACTTTTCTTTTGCAAAAACGTTATTAAATTTGATAAGTATGTTTTCTAATAAATCTTGCTTAGATTCAAGACAATCTAAACTTTTAGTTTTGTGAAACACCGAAAGGTTTTTATTATCTTCATCATTATTTTGTGAAATTTCAAGTTTGTGATTTTGGCATAGTTTAAAAGATTTAATACAATCCATGCCCAACAACAAATCAGCCAAAAAACAATCATTTTCCACCAATAAAAAAGGAAAATTCCTTGTAACGTTAAATATTTTTAAGTTTAACCATACAGTGCCCTTTGAATTAATAATTCCGCCCAGCGTATCAAACGTTGACATCCCACTTGTTAAATTATTTTCCTTAATGTGTGAATAGAACCGAGAATTAATTAAGGAAACATTTGCTCCTGAATCATATAAAGCAACTGCCTCTCTATTGTCGGCTAAAACGGTTATTTTAATAAGTGGGATGGTTGCTAGTTTTCCGAATGAGAAACAACTGGTTTATAGCTTATCTTATTTTCACTTTGAGAACGGGTATTAGGTGTATTGACATATCTCTTGTTTTCGTATTTGTTCTGAAACTCTTTGTTATGATTAATGGGTGAAGGTGCACTGACGTGTCTCCTGTTTTCGTGTTTATTTTGAAAATCTTTGTTATGATTTGCTGGTTGAAACTGTCTCAATTTCGACATTAAAATTTCAATCGTTGTGATTTCGCTTTTATTTAGATATGAGAGCAAATATTTTGGCAGACCAATAATTATGAAATTTATTTGAGATTCTATACTTAAACTGTTATCAATATTTAATAATAAGTTTCTCTTTTTCAACGCGTAATCTAAAAAAGAGCCATTTATCCAGTGAAAGGAATAGGCGTAACTGATATCGCCCCAAGTGGACTCACCGAAAGTCTGAGTGAAGGAATGCTCATAATATTCCCAAGACCTCTCTGCAGATTTTAACATAGACTCGTACCAATCTAAAGGGGAACCTGCCAAAAAAAATCGTAAAATTTCTGAAAACTGATCCTCCCTTATGTCAAGTCGTTGGCATTCTAATTTAAATAAGGAAAGCCATGATTTGGCATTCTGACCTTTGTTTTGAAATTTTTCTAGTACCATATTTTGTGTTATCAGTTTCACATTATTCAATATAGTTTGAGGAGGATTTTTTGGCAAAGGAGAAATTTGTGGTTGGTTGGAAATGTTTAAAGGAGGAGTGAATGTAAGTTCTTCTAGATAAGTTCCATTAAAAACAAAATTACCCTCTGTATCGATGTAGATCTTTTGGAGTTCAATGTTCAAAGTAATGTTAATCTTCCTCGTTCTCCCTCTCTTATTCATAGATTGGACGACAGACTTTATTATTGATAGTTTGGCTAGTTCTGTGTGTAATTTGATCGGCATATCATCCTCATCAAAAGAAAATATCGAGTCTGTTGAAGGATATTGGATGGATTTAACCTTCACAACGGTCGTCTTTGGGTCCAAATCTGGCTCGGTAGCGAAGTGAAAAATTACCTTGATTCCTGCCATCCCTCTTATTGAATTGATTTGTAAGTTATTTATCAATAGTTGTGGGATTGATAAATAATCCGCCTGGCTTGCTACTGATGCTTGTATTTCAACTGAAACAACAATACAATACAATATCAACAACTGTTTACAAATGTTATACACGAGTCTAACCGGCTTGAGAATTCCAACTGACCTGAATCAATTCAATGCCAGGATTTACAATAGGTAACAACAATTCACTACGAGTGGCAACTATCGTGCACAATGGAAACATCCACCGAACATAAAGATAGACCGACTGGCCGACACCCAGAGCAGGTTACGAATGCTCCACCCATCAATAGCATCTCCCCTGGTGTAGACTCGAGGAAGCTCCATGTAACCTGCGACTCCTAACGGCGTCAGAGGGAACAAGTTTGGAACGGACACATCGTTTCAAACTTACATATATATATATGTAAGTTTCGAATTCAGAAACTTAAAGGGGGTGGAGGTTCTCAGGTTATAAATCGAACACTTGCAGATGTAGTTTAGAACTGTAATATTAAACATATGTACACATTAGCTAGCGCTACAAATATTACAATAAACAAATAAAACTTATAACTAACCTGAATCAATACAATTGTCGATAATAAGTGTTGACCATTGTCTTAACAAGCGTACCCATATTCAGGAGGTTACAACTGGGAGCATTATTCGATCCTAGCGAGCTCTGTAGGGACATCTAGCATATGTGCCGAAGTTTGGCGGTAACGTTCAAACTTACATCCCCCCTTTTTGAGACAGTGTGTAAAGCCCTTTGGAATAAGGCACGAGCTTACTAGCATGAAATAAGTTTGACTCCTTTTTACAAAATCTATTATCTATTAAAAATATTACCTCTAAGATTTTCTGTTTTATTTTGAAAGGTCCTACTCTGATCGCATCTAATTTATCTCTATTCAATTTGTTACTGTTTTGTATATATACAAGGTCTCCAACTTCGTATTCAAACTTTTTAACATTTTTATCTAATACTTTTTATTTTGGTGATGTGTCTTTTCTGAGTTCTTATAAGCTATTTCCCTATTATTTTCTAAATTTGTAATTTTATTTTCATTTAGTTCGTCAGGTACAAATGATGCATCTATTCCAGTTAATAAGCAATTGGGGGTAAACCCAGTAGAACTATGTATCGTGTTATTGTATTCCTCGATACACTTTTCTGCTACTATTGGCCTCGATTTATCTCTATTTTCATGAATTTTGCACCTTATTCTGTTAACTAGTGTTTGATTTGTCCTTTCATTTAATCCATTAGAAAATGCGCAATCTACTGCTGTAAAAATTAATGCTATATTTTGTTTATTTATATATTGTTTAAATTGTGCTGAATTTATACCAGGCTATTGATCTGTTAATAATGTTTTCATATTTCCAGATTTTTCTACTTTCTTGATTAGATTAAGCATCTAGCATATGTGCCGAATTTTGGCGGTAACGTTCAAACTTACATATATATAAGTTTAAGATCCGTGTATCGCCGGTATTCATCCTTGATCCCCGAATGTCGGGATGTAAACATCCCGAATGTATACATAGAGGATTAATAAAGCAGTCTTGTGACAACTATCTAACGTGTTTTTATTATCAACCGTTTCCTGGTTTTTTTTTAGTTTTTCGTTCGAAAAACTTTAACTGGTGCCGAAACCCGAGAATCGTGGGGAGAGAGATTTAAAGAGTACGGGCATGAACAATTTGTTGTTATGTCTTTTATTATACGTTTATGTTTTTTTATTCTTCCATGCTAACGAGAGAAGATGGTTGGCTGAAGAGGTGTTGAGACAGCCCGTTTTGAATCTCCTGGAGGAACCAGATATTAGAAGAGTGGGATCTATGCCAGAAGCTCATGCCACTGCGCTCGCACTGATGAGGGTAAAAGCGATGAATACCGAGGATCTGAGGAAGGCGGCTTCTGAGCTGGAGAGGTTCACTGGGGAACTGGGTGAACTAAACCATTTTTTGAAAGGAGGAAACCGCCTCACAGCTCCAATTGGAGTGAAAGTGGAAGAAAATTTGATAGATCCCGGAGACGCAGAATCGTTAAAGGTGGCCCTGATATTTCGGGTCAAGAGGAGTATCCTCAATTCAATTCAGGCAGACGAAGAAACCCCGCGGGAAGTAGTAAAGATGAGATTGAAGAAGGCGTGCGGAGGAAGACGATGGACTCCCGAGGAGGACATATTCCAGATGTTCAGGGAGAAGAAGTTCCCGAGACAGAGTAACAGACATATATGCTACGGACTTGGTAGTCCATTTCAAAAAGATAACGAAGAAGATGAGGGAGTCAATTAGCCAGGAAGAAACGAAGGATTCTCCGATGCGCGCTTGTTCTCGGAGTGTGCACAAACAATGATCGACGCTAGTGCCAAGGAGGAAGAAGTGAGGGTGCAAGACGTTGACAATGAATGGAGCCAAGTTGCATACAAAAGAACCCGGAACCCGAAATCAGCCTGGAGGGAACCAGAAACGTTGTTTGTCGCAGAGTCAGGGGACCGACAGGAGAAAGGAGATTCAGAGGAACGGGACGAGGTATGCCCCGCGTGGGGAAGAAAGGAAATGCCACGGATGTAGGAAAGCAGAACATTTAGTGGCACAGTGCCCTCACACGAAATGTTTTGAGTGTGGTGAGGAAGGGCACATCGCGAGGCATTATCCGTATATCATCCGGAGGAGAGAATACCAACGACCAGAACCAATGGAGGTAAACGCTTAAGAAGTAAGGGAGAGACGGAGCATGACACCTGGGGAGAGTGGATCATCAGGATATGAGTCATCAGGGATGTCGGGAACTAAAGGAGAAGAAGCGAGACACATCAGAAACAGGAGACAGACGGGGCAGAAGGACGCGTCACGCAGATGGGAGCAACGTGCTTAAGGCTGAGGAGCGTGTCCGCAGTGACCACATCTTAAGATGTAATGTAATTCAGGAGAGGATGTGCGAGTTGCCTATTATTAAATTTGGGAAGGAGGAGAGTAGTCTAGTGAACACGGAACACGGGAAGAACAAACACCATCGTATCTCGCAGAGCGCTAGAGAGGTTGGGTGGAGGAGAGAGAGCACACCAGATCAAGGTATGCAATTGTGGATTACTCCCTCTGGAAGGTCCCTGCGAGGTAATGGGGGAAGCGGTTGTGGGGTTGCAAAAATGGACGAAGGTAGTGGGAAAAGTGACGGTGCATGTAGTGAAAGTCATGCCGCGCGAATATCAAATAATCGCAGGTTGCGAGTTGTTGGAAAAATTAAGGGTAAGTAAATGAAGGGAGGAAATGGAGGAATAAGCTGGAGAAGATAACTTATCTTATATATTGGCACAGTTCCTGGCACAGTATAACATGAACATCGTGTACAAGCCAAGGACAGAAAATGTAGTGGGGGACTGGCTGTCGCCTGCCATCATGGTGGATGTCGTGGAAGAAGGGGAGTCCGACGACTGGTGGTATCCGACAATTCTACGAAGAATGGATACCGGAAGAAGTCGGTAGGGGTGGGGAGCAGGAAGATGCAGACAGGATCTAAAACCCGACATCGAAGGTGTCCGTTGGTGAACGGCCCAGAGATATGGAGACGATCGAGTGCATTATCAACGACGAACGTTGCCAGATTATTTGGAAGACAAAGACATCAGGGTTGATGATGGCAACATACGACGTCTACGGGAATAGTCGAATTACAACATTCAGGACGTCATTGGATCATGCGACGTGTGCCTGAAGAAGAAATATGACCTCTACCCACCCCCCCCCCCCCCAAGGACGCCAGGAGGAGTTACCTATGGCGGAGACATTACTAAAGGACATACAGGTGGACACTATCATGTGGCGTGGGTTCAAATGGGTCACTATTAATGACACTTTCAGTAAGGTGGCTTATGAAGTGCATGATAAGTCTCGGAGGCAATATTGAACGCACTCAGTCTCTGGTACCTGTTCTACGGCATGCCAGAGCGGATTTCCCTGGATGGGGGTCAAGAATTTGATAACGAAAAAGTGCGTGCGGAGATGTCGAAACGCGACGTAACGTGTCATGTGAATACCCCCGGTCACCCCAAGAGCAGGAGAGCCATTGAGCGCTTACACAGTACCATTATATAGTTTATCAGGTGGATAAGGGACTTCAGGTGAATATAGCAATTTCGATGGCGGTGGCGGCTTATACCACTCAATAAATACGACAGCAGGGTTTGCGCCGTTCAAAATCTTGTTCGGGTTACGCGCGAGAGCGAGAACTAGTCGGAGAGGGTGGCGGATCAACTAGTAAACGCCCGCATACATCTGGGTACTGGGTAAAACTTGGTGGACAGTACGTGACCAAATCATGAGTGAAAAAGCCAGGCGTGTCGCGAAAGAGAATTTGCAGGTCCGGGATCGGATGGGGGCAGTGGCAATTGGAACCGTCGTATACCGCATCGGTATCTAATCGCGGTAACCGCATGGGATCTAACCAATCCAAGGAACCAGTCCGGTACGAGGGCTCCTTCAAGGTTATTGTCATTCGGGAACATAACATAGTGACCATTGAAAGTATGACCTCACCCATTAAACGGAGAAC
Organism: Acanthosoma haemorrhoidale; assembly: GCA_930367205.1. Lineage (NCBI taxonomy): Eukaryota > Metazoa > Arthropoda > Insecta > Hemiptera > Acanthosomatidae > Acanthosoma > Acanthosoma haemorrhoidale. The sequence continues at coordinate 102,408,616 of OV884009.1, read as the reverse complement.
CGTACGTATCGAGCAATTAAAACCCCCACCACAAGGAGGGGAGGGGGTCCAGGACGAATAGACTGGTGTGCTCTCGCTCATACACGGAGTGTTCAATTTTGAATTATTTACACTATGAGTATTATCTGTGTAAGCTCTATGTTTATTTTCTTTATAATATGACGGTGTATTTTTATTATTTTTATTCTCGGCAGTGCCGGATCCATTTCAGGAATAATATTTTTTTTGTTCTTCTCTGTGTTTTTTTTATTATTAGTAGTGTTATTACCTGTTCTCTATTGTTGATGGTGTCGGGCGGGCTATGTTGTCACAACAAGTGCAGTGTTGAGCCTGGGAGCTCTTTTGGACTCAAAGGTAGCCTGGAGTGTAAATAATATGTAAAGGATGACACGCTGGGTATTGGGTGTGCGGGCCTTTACCCCCCGCAAGATCATGTGTGGTGGAAATAGGCTGTTGTGTCTGATCGGCTGAGACTTTAGAGTTTACGAGGTGATGTGTGTAAACTGGTGGGGGGAGTCAAGGTCCGTGCATCGCCAGTATTCAGCCTTAATCCCCAAATTTCGGGATGTAAACATATAGAGGATTAATGGATTGACTAAAGCAGTCTTTTGACAACTATCGAACGTGTTCTTATTATCAACCTTTTCCTTTCTTTTTTTTTGAGTTTTTCGTTCGATAAACTTTAACTTATATATATATATATTATATGGAAATGAACCATAAATAAAATGTAGATTTTTTCTCTCCTACTTGAGAGAGAGATTATTTAAGATATATAAAATAATATTACTGTTATAGGTATGTGTATGGAGGTGCCATTTTATTTGGTAGATGGGAAAAGTGGGGCTTGCTTGATGGCGCGTACTTCTGCTTCATTTCCTTGAGTACTATCGGATTCGGGGACATTGTTCCAGGTGACATGATCAGAAAGGACGAAGGCATTGAACTAAGGTGATTATCAGTATTTGCAATGCAATTGAGTAGTTAAAAAATGATTAATTAGTGTATGATTTTCCTATACCTACATTGGGTGGTTATTGTAACAAGTTACTTTTCAAAAAAAATTACATATTACTTTTTAATGGGATCCCCACAGGATACGGCCTGTTTTCGCTTATTATCTCTCCGGCTTCCCAGAACATTTTCTTGGATGGGACCGAGGTAGCATGAACGCATAAATATTTTTTGTAAATGGAACCTATGAGGGAATATTTGTTTGTTGTTATTCCAATATACCGGTGTGGCCAGCTGTTCTAATGCTACTTCCTCGATGTAGCCTTTGCCGTAATGACCAAAGGGTTCGCCGATTTTTTTCTGCTTATTTTTTAGCCTCTAGCTTGTGAAAAAAATACTTCTTTTTTCTTGTGATGACAGTCTGGGTCATCACTACTTGTACTTGGCACTGGTTGTTCAAGTTCATATTGCGAGGTTTGAGGCTCATTAATAATTTCGATCGTCCATTTCTTTCATGTAGATGGCGTTTTCGAGAACTGCTTCATCCTTATTTGGCTAAACAAAACACTTTTTTCCAACGAGGATTCAAAATTGTTGCTATCTGCGGTATTTATCTTGTTTCATAAGGGGCAAGGTGATCAATACCAGCTTCCAACATTTCATGTACCTCATTACCCGTGGAGGTATCTCTCCAAGTAGATTAGGATGATTGTCTAGACTACAGCAATAAATATTACGGTTCATTGTTCATAAGAGGTATTTTTAGAATCATTTCGATTTCTTCTTCTCTGTTCCTTTCTCTTGCTTTTTATTAGAAAAAGTTTGAACGCCTTGTTCAATATCCGAGTTAGTAGTTTCCATAAGTTCGGTATTGAGGCTTAGTTTTATCCAATTCCCTCTACATACTGATTCCAGCATCAGAAGGAATAGGTGACTCAGATTGGTGGGGGGGGGTGAACCTTTTACCTTTGACTTACTTCGCATTCAACAGTGTCTTGGATCAAGTCGGAGAGAGGATGATGCACGCGAAGTAAAGGAGCGAGAGATGGAAAAAAGAGAAGTAGGAGGAGAAGGAAATAGGGGATCATAGGGTGGAGAGAGTAAAGAAGTGGGAGGAGGAGGGGGTTATGATATTGTTTATGTTACAATTAAACGTTGGTTAATTGGCATTAAAAATAAAAGTAAAATCTGTATGGCAGCTAACTTCTTTTTTCTTTTTATTCGATTTTCTCACTATAGCTGAAAAGATTTTGGTTAGGCATTCGGGATGCTTTTGAAGATATATTTGTTGGTCCCTTTACATGGGACCTTACCAGTAACCTGAATGCACCTGATCTTATTAATTCCAAACACTGCGCGAGAATGGTCAAGTGCAGTGTGAATCACCACAATTGAAGCATTTCGACTCCACATTTCATCTCTCCTTCGTATGCTTTTTATTACCGCACTGAGAACATACAGATTCTTTCGTACACCAGTATTTGTAGGGTGAGAAAAACTGAGACAATTAAAACATCTTGTAGGGTAGAGTAAATATGGATTTACTATTAAGTGGTGGCATTGAACTTTCAATATCTCCAAGGGGCAAGGAGTAGGAAATTGGACTATATATGAATGTTTAAGTTTCTCTTCTCCCTAAACCTTTATTTTTATTCTAATCATTACTTTCTCTTACATCTCTAATTTTGGTCATCCTAGTTATGATTTAAATTTGTAACCTAAATTTTTTCGTGTTTCAGACAGCCCTTTCCAGAAAAAAAAAAAAAACATGCCTTTTCTCAGTTCTTGGCTGTCCCTGATGAGCCTGGTTGCTTTTCTAGGACGTCTGTCCTGATTATGGGTTAAGTTATCATTTATCAACAAAAATTTCTACCACCCAAATCAGTAATTTACTATACACTAGCAGTTTCAACAGCCCACGCTGCCATTATCAAGTGCTACAACAACAAAACAAAAATCGTCAGAACAACATAAAACCTTCCTAGGGGTCAACACATATAATATTATTATTAAATTAAACCTAAAAAATAATCAAATTATAGCTAATAAAAACATACTACACTTAGCAATAATCACAAACCTTACTATACCTCTCCCTCTATGCACATACACAATAAACTATATCAAAACTCATTAAACCAAAAATATACTAAAATATAATACAAAATGTGAACATTTAGAAACAAGTTAGTAGATAACATGTATAGTTAAATGTTGAAACAATAAATAATACACAAAAACATGTTTAAAAGTTCTAACAATGCGTAAATATTATTTTTATAAAAGACGTTTCCAAGGCAGTGCATGATCTCCCACTAGTTCTTGAACCACTCTAGGTTGTCAGCGATGGATTATCTAACAACGGAGTCTACTTAAAACCCTCTTGAGCTTCAAGCGAATTCGAGTAAATAGCGTTGTTTTTGTTTTGTTCTCTAGGTTGACACGCCGCTTGTTTCTATTGTTATAGATAACTTCTACCATATGTGGGGGCCACCTTGGTAATTCGAATTGCTAATGATCAAATCAAAATTGTTGATTTTTTTCTCAACTTGTTTATGGGTTTCAGCCATTCCAGTGATCTTTCTCTGACACATTGCGAGTGATTCCTGTACACCAAAGATCCTAGTAGTCGTTTAGAATAGAAATTTCAGATGTCTTTTTTCCCTTTAATTTGTGCACAATAAGTTCAATAAACCCATTTCGTGGGACAAGCATTCAGGTAACCAGTTTTCTGTTTCATATCAATCCTGCTGTTGGGTTTACCAGGCTTTCTCCTGTCTTCCCTTGCGGAGTCCTCTCTTTGTTCTTTATTATATAAGATCTAATCATAACCAAAACGCCTATACAGTTTTAGATTCTTGCATCATTTTAAAGATTATTATAGAATTCCACTACATACAGTCAAGAAAGATGGGCCAGATTTTTCTGAATCTGTTGGAATGTAGAGCCTCACCTTTTGTGATCAGCAACTCATGCATTACAAAAATGTACAGTAGAATTTTTTTTAGGCCATACCTTATCTTATAATTATAATAAAGAAAATGGCACACTCTTTAACAAAGTTAAATTCTAGGCAAAAAACTTATTTTAGTTATAATTCATGCAATATAAGGAATTAATTATTTATTAAGTAATTTTTTTTTTTTTTAGATTTATATTTTGTTCAATGTACTTAATGCTTGGAATGGCCCTTATTGCCATGTGTTTCAACCTTATGCAAGAAGAAGTTGTTCATAAAATTAGGACATGTGGTGACACTATGAGAAGAATAACAAGATGTAACAGATGACTTCCATATTTCTCCTTTGACTCAAAATCAATAATATTAGAAAAAAACACACTATAACAGCAGATAAAGATTATAACAAAGCAGAACATAACACAAAGTAAATACACTTACACGCATAAAACATAATAATAAGAGTTGCTATAAACTTGACTATCTAAACATGGATATTTTTTTTCCATTAAAAGTACCTTACTAAGATAAATAGGTAAGAATAGAAATAGAAATATTACATACTGGGAAACAATAATCAGACTACCTTTGCAAACAGTAGTCAGATTATAAACGGCTGACAATTTTCAAATTGTATACCCAATAATCCAACAGTAGAGTGATATATGTAATATTTGTCTACTGAGTGGACAAAAAATAATGAATTTAAAAACTAAGATGCAAACTAATTCATTCAACCTTCTCATATACATAATTATAAATGACACAGAATGTATATAATGTTATTTGATTAACTGATTGTTTAATGTCTATATGCATAGGTCATCTAAGTTTTAACCATCTACTAAAACAGGCATGTACCAGTCAGCTCCAGTTGTCTGACTACAATCACTAAACTATGAGCTGAATAACTTAAATTGTGTTTAAATATCTTTTAGGCATATATTGTTTTGTATCATATAACTGACTACCATGTATAGACTTTTTTAAAACCTTTTGAATGAAGTTGATATTTTGTCATTGTGAATATAATTTATGCTCACAAATGTTATGCATAAAAAGACAATAACTTAAGTAAAATATTATTTTTCAATACTTATAGCAAATACATTCATGACATTCCTACATTTACAAACAAGAATTGTCTGTAGTTTATGTTTTTTAAGTGGTATTTAAAATATTTGTTTTGTAACTGTATTTTATACTGAAAAATGGAAATAAAAAACAAAAGGTTTTTTTGTTTTTTTTTTAATTCCTTTTTTAAACGAAATTACAGTCATAACATTTTAAGAGGCTAGTCTGCTTCAATAATAACATCAATATAACAGTCAAAACTTTTAAAATTAACATACACAGACCAAAATATATTTCTTTACAAACACAGTTATCACATACATACATGTACCTATATGTATTTATTATCACATTCATGAATTTATTTAAGGTATAATACCAAAAAATAAACATGTTACAATGTATATACAAATATATGTATAAATATTTTAAATATATACAATATGCTAATACATACTGTAAATTCAGTCTTATTTCTATTAACTAGAAATTTCAATATAAAACAAAACCAATATAACAGGTCATCATAAGGGAATTTAACATAAATAAACATCAAAATGATCCATAAAGCACCAAAAATATATGTTAAGAACATAAAATCTTAAAATCCAAACTATTAATTAAAAAAAACATTTAAATTTAAAACATGACTAATAGCTCTTTGGTTCAAGTTAAATATAAAGAATCATTTGAAAACAGTCTTTTTATTAACTAAATAGGCCAGGAACCCACACATGAGTTCCATCAAGAGAGCTGGAATATAAGAGATTCTGCTGGTTATTAAAAAACAGCGTTTTAACAGGTAAAATGTGGCCTTGAAGTGTACCAATTAATTCCATGTTAGTGAAATCATATATCCGTATGTAATTATTAGAAGGCATAAACAATATATAGGTTTCACACGACCCTCCTAATGCAAATTTATACCTAAATCTTTTGCCACTTGGCATTTTGAACCGGCCAAAATGTGATATTTTTTCACATTTTCCTACATCCCAAACTGTAATAGTACGATCTGTGTTTAGCATTATTATTCTGTCTGAATTGGGTATAATGTCAAAATTTGGCAGTATTCCAATTTCAAAACAGTTATCTGTGTTTTTGAACACAGGTGTTTTAAATTTTCTTATGTCCCAAAAACATGTACTGTCACTGCCAGCACTAGCAAGCGAATTCTCGCCAAGGCCGCACCAGGAAACTGACAGCACACCTTCTCGATGGCATGAGGACGTCCAAGTTATATTCCCTGATCTTAAATCCCCTAAGACAATATTCGGAAGTAGTGAGGCAACTAGAACAAAAAACAAATTATGAAGATAATGAAATAATTTCTTTGTTTAGGATTTATAACTAGTATTTGTTTTCATTAAAGGTTTAAATAATGTAACCGATAGCCCCTCTTGTTTGGTCAGTATAAAATACATATTGATCAATTAGAAATGATTTTTCTCTTAATTGATCAAGCATCATAATACAACAATTTAAAGTAATCCTGTTTTATAAACATTTGACAGATCTTTATGTTCAAATGTTTATTAATTTTTTTTTTAACAAACAACTAGAGAAAACAGTGAATGTGTTTCTTTGTTATTATTACTCAATCTTCCACTATTGCTGCTGATCTGAATATATTTCAATTTAATATTGTTTAAAAATCATCAAGTTTAAAGAATTTTATTGCCTAGTTGATCAAAGGATCGGTAGTATACTTTTATTTTAACAGTTCCTTTTTTTACCTTAATTGTGAACTTAATTGTATTTTTTTAAATATACATAAACAAAATAGGAAAATAAGAAACATATCGAGAGATACTCAAAAGACGGAAGTTTCTTATATTGTAATATAAGTACAACCGGAGTAAATTCAACGGATGATATTATATATATACTTATACTGTGAAAAAACTACTTCATATTTTTTATCAAAAATACTCGTTTTTATTAGTTAAACCATCTTGGTTAAATAAGTGGACCGTATTATTTATTGATTTGATTAAATGATATAAAAGGCTGCCATATAAAGGCTTGACTCGCTCAAGGCTGTGTGAAACTGACTCATACAACAGCAATAAAAAAAAGGAATTCATAAAGGTAGGCAGGGGCAGGTTTCACATATAAATAGTTATTACTTGTTTTCAAAAATTGTAGCGGAGCTGGTAAAGGCACGATTACCATCCACATACACATTTTCCTCTCAATGTTACCAACCACACCTATATTCCATCACAACATACCAACCAGGCACTTTTTTAGTTCTCATAAGTATAAATTACTTTAAGGTGGGTTTACAAGGGTCAATCATGTTGGTGTTCAATTCTACAATAATTGATCGTAAATTTGTAAGGCAACACTGCCTAGATAAGAGGGAGGTTCTCTTTTGTCCGCCATGTTTTCTGTCGCTCGTTGTTCCGATAATTGCTCTCTCGCTAATTAACTTTGTGTATTTCATATGATAATAAACATTTTATTTGTACTACTGCTTAATTATTTAGCCTTAATCTAACAAATCACTCTGATTCAACCGGAGTAAACTTGAATTGAATTTGATTCTCTAAAATTGAAATTAGCACACCAAAACCTGCTCAATTGCTCAGGTGAGAGAAAGAGATGGCATTAGCCAACCCATAGCTGAATCGACCATTACCTCTCATTGAGTGTTCTAAGATTAACCAAAGTTAACTATGTAAAAACCTCAATTCCTCAGTATTGCTGTATAAGAGCTGTTAACATAAATTTTTCCGTTCTTCACGATCAATTTTTACTGCAACAAATTTCCTGTTTAAAATGAAGGGAAGAACATACTATTTTGGTTCTCATCCTATCAAAAATGAAGAGTAAATCGCCATTATACACAAACAACATCTTTTGAGATAAAGCACTTGAAGATATGGTGAAGCAGCTAAATTTACAAGGTGTGACAATGAAGAATGTCAAACTTAAAATTCTTCGGGATTAGGAAAAGAATAAATAAAAATGTATACTTCATTATAAATTAATATTCTGTGTTACTCATATGCTAATTACAAAACTCAAAATTAATTATCAGTAGTTATGTGCATGGACTTGTTATATTTATTACACACATACGATAGTGATAAATTATCTTTCACTGCTAAGGGATTAGTTAATGAATAAAATAGCATAAATTTGTTGCATACTTTACTTCAATCTTCAGCAGTTCTGCTGAGGTTGATACTATGAATGAATAAAACATTCCTCAATCCTTGTGGAGTCACCTCCCACTGTGAGGTGTTTGAGTCTTGAGATAGTAGACAGGATCCAAGACTCTGGTAAAAACTTTTTAATTGTTTATCCAGGGTCTCAAAAGAGACACCCTAGGGGTACAAAACTATGCTACATTGTTAAGTATCTTGAAGTTACCTGCAACTTCTAACATATATGTGGGTTTTCTCATGTGTCTTCTTTTTGGACTTATAGCTGCACTTTTCCTAACAGATCAAAAAAATTGTCTTGCCTCATTATTAAATGGTTCCTGAATGTAGGAAAGTCTTGATTATTCATCTATCAGAGGACCTGATGTACTGAGTTGTTTCTCCTCTACTTGTCCATAGCTTAACCCACCAACATTTTAACATATTTTATGCTCTTTTAAGAAGTTGATTACAAATTATAGCAAATCCAGAACGCACTCTTCATTCGATGCCATCTGGATTGAACAGACTGGATCACCAACAAATTCTATCAAGCAATCTGGGTAAACATATTTCATTCAACCGCTACGCGGACTCTGGTTGAATCAATCCCATTGATGGTCGCGATAAACCTATGTAAACCTGCCTTTAATCTAGTTGAAAATGAATGTTACTAGTTTAACATTAAACATTAAGTTTAGAAAACTTTTTGCTATTTACAATAGCAGTTTTTTTGAAAATGTGTGCCCTTAAGTTATTATAAAAGTTCTGAAGTGAAATTGTTTCTAAGAGAAAATGATGACCATGCAGTGTATTATAAATAATTTAGCATTGAGAAATATACTATGAACAGCCATGAATGAAGTGGAATAATACATAATAAAAGTCCACAAGGGTGCTGTATATAGTAATCAAATTAGACGCAAGTTTTGTTTTTTTAAATTAATTTGGAATAAGGGGGGTACAAAAAAATATATAATACAGCAAAAACTATTAGTGAACATAAGAACAACTTGTTTTCCATTATTATATATATACATAGAAACAAGATAATCAGTAACATAACCTATACCACACATATTTATCTATTAGTTATTCACACGCTATTTTATATTAAATGATCGCACATCCCATTTCAATAGCAATAGATTCTCTTTCTCATTACATATCCTATAAATAGTCATAACCAACCCGTTATAACACCAATCTTCTTTGCCATCAGCCACTGTTTAAATTTGAAATGGCTAGTTTTTAAAAGATTTAAAATCTTTTCCAATCAATGAAAAATGACTATTTGTAAACTATTGTCAAATTTAGGAAGGACACAGCAGGAATCAGACAGAAATAGCAAATTTGCCCAAATATCACCAAAAATTGCAGTGAGGAAATATTAGAAGTAAATGAAAAAGAGTTTGATTCCTGAAACAAAGAGTTGAACATTTCAGCAGAGAAAAAAACATAATCGTAGATAACTTTGAGGAATCACAGTACATAGCTGATATAATAATGTTTATATAGCTAGAATATTGTTTTAAATCTATTTATTACTGAATTGAAATTAAATGAAGATGTGGGTTAGCTAAAGCTTCTAGGTGTCAATAAAGTCATTTATTTCAATATCTCTCTATTATATAAAAACGCTGACGGGACTGTAAGTAAAGGACATCAATACTAGTTTCAATAGAAGGATGGAGTGATCAAGGCTGTTGAATGCTTTGGCTAAGTCTGAGAGGATAAGAATAGATATGTGTTGCTGGTCAATGACAGATTAGAGGTCTTCCGTGATTTTGGTAAATGCTGGTTGGGTGGAAAATCCTGGCCAGAAAACAGATTGTAGGGGATTTAAGCCTGTTTCTAGAAATGAGGAAATTTGGGATTGAACTAGCATTTTGAGGGGTTTAGAAAGGTTAGAGAGAATTTATTAAGGACAATAGTGTTTGGGGGAGGTGGGGTTAGGAACTTTATTTTATGAAAGAACATTCACTTTTCCAGAAAGAGGGAAATGTAGAATTTCGAAGGAAAAAATTACAAATGTGAAAAATGTAGGGAGACAAGATCATTAAGAATTTCATGGGAATGCCATCTAGAAGTCCTGAATTATTTCTTGATTTCATAATTGAGGAAATGTCAGAAGGAGAAATATAAGAGAAAAATAAGTTGTCTGGGTGCAAATTACAAGTGGTGTTTAGTTTAATGAGAGAAAATTAGCGGAGTTCTCATGTGCAGCAATTACATGAGCAAGAGTCCATTGCATAAATAAGGTAATGCCTTTTGGAAGAATTTTTATTGGGCAAGGTACAATTTAGACTGAGTAACGCTGCAAAGGGTTTTAAAAGGGATTCATCTTCCGGGGGGTGCCTGATGCGGAGAAACCTTCTCCTTGCTGCATTCCCACACTTCATTCAATCTTTAATTTTCTGAACCAACCAAGAAGCTGGAAGACACAGGCTCAGAAAGTCTTAAGAGGCCCATGCTTGTTAAGGGTGGTGGTGAGGAGATTAGTGGTGAGATAATCAACCATAGGAACAACAGAAGTGTAATAATATAAGAGGTCCCATTTGTTGTCTCCAGATCAGGTTTTTTACTAAAACAAATAAAAAAATCATTGCCTGAGAAAAAACCTTCAGAGATTATTTCAACTACTAAAAGAAATAAAATAGAAAAATATTAAATGTCCCTAACAAGAAACAATATATACATAAAAAATTCCGACCTTGCGAGATCTTAGTAAATTCATTACTGAGGCCCAATTCTGGGTAGCAAAATTATGTAAGGAAACTGCGGCCAATCATCATTCTTCTATAATAAAATACATTAACTATGTAGATTGTTGTAAACCTAAGATTAATCTTAGACCGCACAAGCCTTCTTTCTAAGTTAAAATCATCAACCTTCTCCAATACCTGTATTCAATAGTTTCGATCATTTCTTTCTAGCCGTTTACAAGAGTTAATTATCCCTATTCAACCCTTATCTGCTTCCCTCACTCTTTCCTCGGGTGTAGCCCAGGGATCGAGGATTTCTCCCCTTCTTTTCAGATGTTACATAAATGATTTCCCTAACCCTGTTCATCATTTTTCCCATCACCTTTATGTTGATGACTCTCAAATCTATTTATCCTTCCCCCTCCAATTTTTCGCTTCATTTGCCCAGATCCAGGGCAAACCTGAATAAACTGAGGTTAAATACAGTGAAAACCCAGGCAATTGAGACAGGCTCCATTTTCCTCCTCAAATCCTTTGCCGATATTCCTGCTTCAACCATTAATAAAACCTTTCCATCACTTTTTGCTCCACCTTCAAAAACCTAAGGATAACAATGGGCAAAACCCTCTCTTAGAACAAAAATATCTCTCAAATTGGATCTTATGGACTTAATTCACTAAAAGCAGTTAAACAATTTTTGTTTTATCATTATTATCATTCCTATTGAGGCTCTAACTTTATTTTACATTGTTATTACTATTTGTTTTTATGATGTTAAAGTTTATTTTATTTGCCAGACGTGAATTTGTCATCTGAACATAAATGTTATTAATAGGGGACACTTAGTCCCGGAATACAATTTTTTTTCCTATTCTAGAACAATGATTAATTGGCATAGAAACAAGGAAGCTATACCCACGATGCATTCCAGAAGAGTTTAACTTCACTGTATATATATATTATAATTTCCTTTTTATGCTTACAATTCCACTGACTAAAATCATTAGCCTCAATGTATACCCTTTTCGGCCTTTATCGTACATGTACATAATATTATTTTTTCATTAAAGATATCTTTAACTAATTTAGCTAATCTGTTCAATGCCCAATCCACAAATACCACATAATACAGTCCACTATTTAATATCAAAGTTGAAAGTGTACATTCAGATCCATCATCTGACTGAGTGCATATTCAACAAACACTTTCATGGCAGGTGTTTGTGGTATATAAGTGGCTTTCATTATCAGGAGGGCTTATACTCATTGTCACTGATATTGTTATAATGGCAATAGAGTATATTTGACTCAACAACAACTGTATCTATGAAATCATCTCCATCAATGGATTCTAAACAGGATTTCATATTGTCTAAAGAGAGAGGCTTAGTATCCATCATCCTTAATGAGCTTTAAGTTGTTCATCATTGTTTCCTTTAATTCAAACCTCGAAAAATCCCAGTAACTGGCCCATGAAGGGAACCAAATAAAAATAATTAATACCATATTGCATGTTAATATGATGTTAGTCAGGGATGCAACATAAGAACAAAATAGTGTAATGTACCTCATCCATGGCTGTGAGGGAATGCGAATTTTCTGTAAACGCAATTGGAAATATTTTCTAGAAATGTTACAAAAAGGACAATTATTACATTAAAAAATAAAATTGAACTTGGCTAATTCATTTTTGTGTAATAGAAGTAAGTATTTGTTCATAAATAATGAACATGTAACGCAAAATTATCAAATTAACTAGTAACCTAGGATCCTTCTTATAAAATAATCAATATTAGCAGATACTATGAATTTTACGGTGTGAAAATAATTAAAACCACCAAAAAAACATTAAATATGTTTGTAATAATTATTGTGATAAATTTAAGACACTTTTTATATAATGATAATTTATAATCACCTATTATATTTAATTATAATTGAACATAATCAAAGTACAAACTGAGAAAAGGGTGAATAACTTAACCTACAAATTATAAATAATATATAAATATGTAACTGTCTATTTATATCCATATACCTGCCACCACTGCTCTGTTATGAGGATTTGGCTTATGTTGTAGAATCTTCACAGAATTTTTGATTTTCATTCTATCAAAAACAATCATTTCCTCCGCATCAATACTGTATAAAGTATCAGTGTCAGTGGATACTGTGAAAAACGTACCATCAGAATTCCAATTTATAGATTCTGTGCCTGAACCAAATGTAAACGGTCCATTCCACACTTTAATACAACTATGACGCAACAATTTATGTTTTGCAACATCGTACAAACCAACTGTAAAGTTGTTATTAACAACCAGCAGCCTGAAAATAAAGATAGATTATTATTTAGTCATTCATTAAATTTGTTAAAAGGGAGCCCGCCTCCTCTATATAAATGATGTTAGGGCTATTACAATTTACAACATAGTAAATAAAGAACCATAAAAAAAAAAAAAAAAGCAATATAAGTTTATATTGCATGTAATTATTCCAATAAAGATATAAATAAATATTTTCGGGTTTCAAAAAAATTTTTACATTAATAATTTTAAATTACCTGGTAAGAAAATAAAATACATATTAAAATTTCTAATAAACTACTGTATTTAAACTTAAAATATTACATTATCAATCCATAAATCAGCTTCAAAAAAGCAATAGAACTTATTTTGAGACTTTATAGACATAATAAAATAAAGAAAAATAAAACAAAATGTTGACACCCAAAATTACAACATTAATGATAAATATGGTACTTAAAACTAGTTTATAATCTATAATATTGAAAGTTCTAATTAAGAAACAAAAAAACAGTTTGAGAAATACATATTTAAAAAAGAAGAGAAACATTGTTTAAAACGAACAATCGAAAAAAAAAATCTTGGTTACAAATAAAATGAAATAATGTTTTTCCCTAAACATAAATAATATTATTAGGGATCTTTGTTTTGTCACATTCTTGGGGTAAAATGTTTCCGTTCATGTTGTTGTTTATTTCTTAATTAGAATCACACATCTGTTAAGATTTTGTCAGAAAATTGTATAGCAATGAAACAGACCAAATTTAATGACCAATCTTTTAGACAGATCGTACACCTTGACAAATAAACAAATAGTAAATTGTCTGGTCTATAACCATATTGAAACTCATTTTTTAGTTTTACATGTACACAAGCTATCTAGCTTGAAAAAAGTGTGAATGATTAATGTTAATGTTATTATGAATACTTTAGATAAATGTAGCATTCCCCGGATTATAGGCCAGAGCATTGTATGCACACATATTAAAAATGAACAGGGATGTAGTGGGAATATCTATTATCCCTCTTTAAATGAAGAATTTTTAATTTTCACATTGCAATTACAAATGCTAATTGTGTAACAAAATGATGAAGAATCATTCTATTTAAACGATAAATAAACTTTACAATGAATGATGGCATAAGGTTATTGCTAGGCATCTAAAAGGAGCATGTGATGTCAAATGTACCTGCTATAGACAATAAATTTAGTAAAGATCCAGTCTAGTCAGTGACAAGAATGTATTTTGTTACAAAACCTCATAGCCATTAATGGTAAGGTGAAATATACTATTTGAAAAATAGGTAATACCTACTGGTGAACCAACAACTAAAAAGCATTAGCACGAATGATTCCCAATCGTCTACTCTCTAAAAGTAACTAAGCAGAGGAGATAAGTCGCTCATTCATGAGCCAAAACATACTGGAATGTATCTAGAGTTAAAATATTTAAATCATGCTGTATCCTCAATATAAAATTTGTATTTTGTTTTGCAGCTCAGCACCATTATGTTTGTCTACTGCCTGGCCTTAAACCGGCTTGAATAATTAGGCAGAGATCTGTCAGTCAAAACACTCCACACCACTTCTATGTCCTTATTTCCACGTACCATATATCACAACTGAACAAATAGAAGTTTTAAATTGTTTTTGTTTTTTTTTGATGCCTTGTAAAAGAACTTCTCTAATATATTCAAATAGTCTAAAGTAACTTCTATTTCTAGATTATTTTCCTCTAGTTTTTATCTTCGGAGAAGAGGTCAATCTTTTTTGAAAACCTTTTCAGTTCGCACACAAGTTTACCTTTGCCTTGCAGTTTCAGGTTTGAGGGATTTAGGCGCCTAAATAGATCAGCCAAAAATATGATGGTTGTCATGGCTTCTTCAGCATAAAGGAGGAAGCCTAAATGCTCATTAGCTACTTTTTGATCACTAGTTAAAAGAAACTCTTTGATGTCCTCCGGTACTGCATAGAAGCTTTCAAGCACCAAGCCTTTACTCAGCCATCACACCTTGTGGAGAATTAAGTCTTCAAACTGACCATCAGTCTATTTTAGAAATGATTTTGAACTTATGAAGTTTATTACTTTAACACCATTTCCATTAGATTCTGGATATCATGGGACTTGGACTGCAACACAACACATTTTGCTGAATGATTCAGCGTTAAGGTATCAAATGTTCATTGCCTTTTGAATCACTGCTGAATAGCTGAACCAAGCCTTTCCTACACCCAAGCATTGCCA
Source organism: Acanthosoma haemorrhoidale (assembly GCA_930367205.1). Classification (NCBI taxonomy): domain Eukaryota; kingdom Metazoa; phylum Arthropoda; class Insecta; order Hemiptera; family Acanthosomatidae; genus Acanthosoma; species Acanthosoma haemorrhoidale. Next base: position 102,393,220 of record OV884009.1, on the reverse strand, counting down.
GTCCCCTTTCCGTTGTTATCAATATAACCTTTTTTATTTCCAATCCAGCTCAGTTAAAATACTCAGTAACAGCCTTGCACAAAAACTTTCCTGTAGAGTAGTTCCTGACAAAAAATATGTCCTTAGTTTTTCACAAGTTCTAACCAGGTTTGGCACAAAAATCAGCATCTGTAATGTCACAAGATTTGTCCAAACCCAAAGCATAGCAATATGTGCCAGTTAAAGTTATATAGTTTCTTTTGCCAAAAGTTGTGCATTCTTTATCCCCGAAGAAGCAGATAATGAAATACGTCGAATAGTGTCAACAATATTCTTTTTTTTTTTTAAATAACACATTTCAAGCATCTATCATGCAATATTTTACAATATCTGCATCTTTAGATGGCTTCTTATGTTTGACTATATGAGTTCAAGTAATACGCAAAGGCATCTGAACATTTTTCTTGTCGTCATGGATTAGTTCATGATTTGCGCCGATGTTATGTAATTTGAACATAAACTCTAAATTTTATTTTACCAGAAGTTCCTTGCTAACAGGAGAGAAGTTACCCGCATCAATGGTTTTCGGCTGTTTGGTGTAAATGTTGTCCTATAAAACATTATTTTCTGTTACAATTTTGTCACCGTCTGTACAAAATTAGCTTTTGGTCTGGATGCTGGCCTCGGTCCGCCATTCGGTGACCAATGCTATAGAAGATAAAGTCACCAACAACTTCCTTCAGTGCAAAATTTCATGAGACTCTGGCATATATACCCTTTGTAAAATTTATATTGCTGACTGGTTTCAAATTTTTAATATTTGACCAAAGGTAATTAGCATGCAATTTAAAGTATATCAGATTGACATTTTAACATACTAAGGACACAGTGACCTCTTCTAAAGGGTGTTACTGAATTAAACTGATCAGGTTATGCCTAAAGGAAGAATATTTCTCCCTGGAGCACAACGTACTTGCAAATGTGTTATATATATTGAGGCCATATATTTGTGACCGATCCGAGTTGTTTGTAAACAGTTACAAGATCATAATAGCGTTTTATCTTACAAACATATTAATGACTGAGAAATATTAGCATAAAAAATAACCATGCACCATTTAAGCAAAAAATTTTAGACTGTGCTGGGCCCTGTTATCACACAAGATCAAAGAGGTCAGCCAAAAGCCAATGGGAAGGTTAATTTAAAGGTGACAAAAAAATATTAGCTGATTTGATACATGCTGTTATCCTGATAAATTCACAACCAGTACTCACAAATATGAGATTTACTATCAATGGATCAACAAAAGTAATAGATAAAAATATCTATGATAAAGCATTCTCCATACTTTGTATGCATGAACAGAAACAAAATTTAAAATATTAAAGATCTTAATGACTAACAGTGATAAATGGAGAGCAGAGATGCAAAGAAATGTTATGGCCACAAAGGTACATTTAAGTTAGGGAAGGACTGGAAAAAAACATTAAGACAGATATCAAATAAAATATATCATACTTTGTGTGTTTGTTTTATGTTTGAAAAGATATCAATCAAAGAAAATACTTTTGGTGCATAGCATGGCATTGATTTCATATTTTTCCTTATATATCAAGGTCGATATTTGTAGTAGCCATACACAAACAATTCTGATAATCTATACCCAAGTAGTATCAAATTTTTATTCATCATCATACTGATAACTGAAAAAGTTAGTTGACAGATATCTATTGATCAGGGGCTAGTTCATTCATAGTGCTGTATAACAGCATTCTATAATTGTAACAATAAAAAATCAATAAGTAGTCATCATTACAGTCCTATCTTTTAATCAGGCAAACATCATTCATGTACTATACATGGAAGCTTTAAGTAGACCAGTATTACTTAACGAGGAAATTAAATATACTGACTGCATTGTATGAATTGCAGTATGAGCATCCCTAGCGTAGAGCATAAACATCAATAACAGTTAAAATTATACAAGCTGGCAAACTACAAAAACATAAGGATAATCGATAAAATAAAGAATATTTTTGAATGTTTGGAGCAATGAGAATTATATTAAACTATCACCTCCAAGTTATTATTTAATTAATGAGGCAATGGATCAATAGGAGTCAAAAACTTAGCAAAATAAAATGCACATTCCTTGTCGAAACACAAACCTATTTTCGGATGTTAATTTATTCTATTCATTAGTAACATGTTTGCTAGCAACACACTAATATTAGGTAGCTGAAATATAAATAAATAAATATTTATAATTACTGTTCATATTTTTTATTCACATATAATCAGAGAAAAATTAATAAAACCGGTTTTAAATAACAGGTATTTCACATTAAGAAGATTAAAACAAATTTCCCCTCAATTAGATACAAACATAACCTAGTACATGCCTAAATCCAAATTATTTGACAAATTTCCTAGAAAATAATTTCATAACAATTACTTGTTTTCATGAAGAGCAAAATCTGAAGAATGTTCAGAAAATTCAAATTGGGTAAACTCTGAAAGTTTATAAGAGTAAAGTCGCTTCAGAAATTCATACTCCATTTTTCTGCTATATCGGTGACTCGTCACAAACCCAGCCTGATGTTTATCAATAAATTGAGTCAAATCCATTTTGATAAAGGTTTAAACTATACGGTACAATCAACTATAACAAAAGAATCATTTCATCAACTACTGAATAAATTGGCGGTTTTAACTCAAGAATGGCCGTTCGCGAATTAACTAATGATATAAGTAGTCCGGTATAATAATCGATGAACCAAGCACTGCATTGAATATGCTAAGTTAACCAAGTCATGATTACCAGTGATACATAGAAAAGTTTTGTATTGTGATCACGATTCGCTGAAAGTGGGAATATTTTAATCTACTGCTCGCGAAAATTTACCACCTGGTGATCATAATGTAGACGTGTTTTATACGATTCACCCAAAATGAAGTTTCACTGAAATTGCAAAAATAGCATGTGACCATCAAATATATGAAATAAATTCATTACCCCCAGAAAAGTAGGGAAACCGTCCAATGTAGGTGGTATCGTACTAAGGGTTACTGTAATCACCCATCACGTTGTATACTACGCTAAGGTGGCTTCCATGAATAAGCCAGTTTTTGCAAAAGTAGGGACACTTCAGAAACTTGTGCCGACTCCCCCCCCCCCTCTGTGGGACCGATTTCTGGGGTGGGCTCATAGGGTCCTTAGTGCGGGTAAGTCTGTGTGCGGTGAAAGGAATTTCAGCAACAGTGCGAGTGTTGCACCAGACAGCACGCCTTGGTTAATGCTCTTTATGAGAGCAAATCTCTAATAATAATCTTTAACTTGGATCATGAAAATAAAATATAAATGTCTTAAACACTATTTAGAATCAATATGCAGGGATACTTACTAAATAACTAAATCGCAAACTATTTACAATCAGAGCATCCTCTTCTTTACCTAAATCTAATTTATACCCATCCCTACCTTATCCTATATTTACAATGCCTCTACGCCATACTGTAAGACGATGCTTTCTTTATGAACCTTCCCAAAATCAAGGCTGCTCATCCTGCACCACCCTCCACGTGATAGTGAAGTAGCCAAATCCATGAAGCTCCTTCCCCTTCTGGATGAAGAAAATAAATACCTTAAAGTTCTCTCCTGTATATTATACCAGCAACGGAAGGTCGGATTCATTCATTCCTAGCAAATGGATCAGACGCGTAAAGGGTGCGCTTGGCAGGAGATCACAACATGGCCTGCTGTGCCCTCTTCTCCACAGTGTGAGCAGATTGGGTCTTCTGCTCTTTTTTATTCGTGCAGCTTGGATTGAATCCCATCGTGTCCCGTAAGAATCTGCGAACTCCAATAATCTTGGGAGAACCGTCTTACCTACAGCTTGTCCCCTAATGAGGGGGAGTACTTTCTCAGGATGCTATTCTTCGTTGTACTGACTCTCCACGCCTCGTTGGCCCATTTGCCAAGAAGGGCCTTCCACCTACGTGTTTGCTCGTCAACTCTGATCCGGAGAGGTGGAAGCTCTTCTAACTGCCCTCGCTTCACCTTCGTACCGAGGAACTGCTCTAACAGGACCAACTCCACAAGAGCCACCGCCACCAGCACCTGGCCCACTTCGAGGGAGAAAGTTCTATAAGCCCTCATGACCCGGGTAGTGGTTGTCTTCTTAACAGCAATGAGCATCTTCCTCGACGCACGTTAAAGATAACCAGTTAATTAGCAGTTGAGAAGTCCGCCACCACAACCCCTCTCGTAGTGTAAGTGGAGCTCCATGCTGAGTGCCAGGCGTTCGTGTCAGCTCCGACAATAACCTCCTTGTTGCCTCATTCTCTAGTACTCTTTCTCGAGTGACCCAAGCAACTCCAACGAATCCTTGTCATTAGGGAGGTAGATGGAGGATACCATCAGCTTCCTCCCTCTCCACCCAACGCGACAGGTTCCTAGGTATACCTGAAGAAAACGGTCGAAGGACATGACTTCCAGGGTGGGGTTACAGATTGCAACCACCACCCTAGGCCTCACTGTTCAAGGTGACTATCATAACCGATGCGCCGAGGCCTGCGATCCTGTTCCTCTAGCAATAAGGCTCCTGGATCAACATAATGTCGTAGCGCAAATGTTACCACCCTGTTCCTCGCCATATTGGTCTGGATCAATATAACCATACTCATATCTAGTTCTTTTATTAAGGTCTCATCCTCTTTAAGGGCACTTCACGACTCCTGCATGGTGTCTTGTCTTCTCACCATGACACCCGGCTCAGACGCATTTTGCCCATCTCAGAATATTTCTTCGGGTGCAGATGTCGTTGGGGTGTCCCTCTTGTGCGCACCACGTGCATGTATTCTGCTCCTGTATTCTGGTAGGTTAGACTACCCGTAGCCCTGGCAGATAACACAGCGAGGCGTATCAAGGTAATCCTTCACCATTAGCTTGTGCCAACCCCCTTACCAAACATTTGCAGCACCCAATAACTCGATCCTAACGGAGGGGATCAACTTGGCTACCCAGCTAACAAATACTGGATCCCACAAATAGCAGCCCCATATAGAAAATTGGCTTCAGGGCACTAGCTCTTTGTTCCTGATGGAGGCTCGACAAGGCAACCTTTCCCTGTGACAGCGTAGTCCAGACCTCCTCCAGAAACTGCTTCTCCAACATGACCTGGGGACACCTCTAAAGACCATCCTTAGCCACTACTTCTGTGCCATCCACACGGCGAAACAGGCAGTGTTCTTCGTAGTCTCCAGGAGCTTCAATGCTTTATGTTGAAGGTCTCCACCAAGAGCAACCCGGCCATCGTACCACTCAGGATTCTGGAAGAGTTCATGGGACCGTTTGCAAGGAGCTTCTTCAAGATGTTTCCCGGGTTGCCCTCGATGGTGATATGGGGCCTACCGCCGGGTCTCCAGGATTCCACCGGAAGCCCGGCTTTCTTCTTTTTTTTTCCTCCTCCCCACCATCCGGTATCGCTCCTTGTGTTCTGTAACTTCTGGAGCTTCCGACTCTTCGGGGGCAGGTGCTGGGGGGTCATGGTTGATGACGCGGCCACCTGCCTTGCCCCCCTCGTATTCAGCAGTTGGGCGGTTTTCAGCTCCCTCCCACCCCTCTGCATCTCCCGTTGAGGTTACAACTTTTTCTGGATCCTTGATTCTGATGGCACCTGCCACCTTTCGCTCGATGGAGTTCACTTTTTTTTTGGAAGGGCTCTACTTCTTCACCTAGAAACTCAAGGGCCGGTCACATCACCACAGTTGTAACGATATCATGAATGATATGGACTGGACCACAACCTCGTCCCCCCTTATAGCCTGAGTCGGCTCTTTTACTGATGTGATTGCTGGACCTGCTCCTTCTCCATTCATGGACTACTGGACTACTGGGGGTAGAAGTGATCCCAGCCACAGACGACTCCTTCATTCCCTTCATGCTTTCCATAAGTATTGCAGTCAACTCCAAGAGTTGAAAGACTATCGCCAACAATTACTCATTCTCAATGACGATCTTACAAAGGTCGTCGATGGGTCCCCCAATCTTTCTGCAAATTTGCTCCTGGTTTTTCTTGCTTATCTTTTTATCTTTTAACTCGACAACAAACGGTCAAAGTATGTCTCTGGAATCCTGAGCCCGCTCGAGAAAGAAGAACTCTGGATAGATCTCTGGTTCCCATTCCGTCCTCTTCCTCTTGATTCTCTCATCTCCTTGGTAAGTATCCTGACCTGCGGCAGGGACGGGAAACATATCCGCTTCCTTGGTTCTAAGTGGAAACCCATCCCCCGCAAATCCCCAACACGGAAAATGAGTTTCTGATAGTAATCCGGCGTTATTTAGCTTCCCGGAATCCCACCTAAAAGAAGAGGATGAGTAAAAAAGACAAAGACTTAATAAAAACCTTCTTCCTCTAGGGAAGAATAAACAAAACTCAAAATAATATCTACTCATAATAATATTTTGATTTTTTTTTTCAACCACCACAACAAAATAAATTTTTTTTGTAGTCCACCAATAATAATAATTCTAATAAATAATGCCCTATGCCACGATTTATTCGTCCCCTAATTCGAGGGGGTAGGGACTTACAAAAAAAATGGAGTAGTCTACCTTTCAGTAGCTTGGCCTGAACAGGAGCGCTCGAGAATAGCTGCTTCCTAAAAAGAGGCTGAATGTTGACTAAAATGAGAAGAGAGCAGCTGAAGAGGTCGGGATAACCTCCGGGAGCTCAAACGGAGGTCTTCTCTTCAAGCGCAGAACCGTACTAAAAAAATGGTGCTTGAGTTCAACAATTTCTATAGTTCCTTAAGCTGCCGTACCAGCCGGGGCCAAGTCGCCAACATCTTCTTCAGCCTAGCCAGAGCCCTCAATATTCTCCTCAGAAGCAACAGCCATTACGACAGCAGATGCCGAACATAAAGGCTGAGCTGTGGCAGGAGACCCACAGCATGGGAAGAACTGCACCCTTTTTAAGTAGTTTCATCTCGCAATTTTCTTCAACCCATTAAACCTTTTCGCAGCCTTCTTTCACAACAGAATGAAATAGTATACAATGTACGGTACATTTATATATCCATGAAAACCCCAAATCCTCCCAGTACTTCGAAGCAAACACGCTCCGTGAGACCAGCGATGCTCCCACGGCCCCAGGAGCTATTTTAATGTTTTATTCTCATGTGGGTGCAACTGGGTTTCTTTTGACAAGCTAAGGCTCATAATTTGAATGCAGAAAAATAATAGTAATTATTATTATATGTGTGGTATTATTGATGTCAAATATTACCTATTACGGAGTAGATTAATTATGGAGAGAAATCATATGATGTTATTTATGGTCGGTTCGACATTTTTTATTGATGCTGGTAATTGTAATGGATTTTTTTGGTTACTTAAATAGATCTTTAAAAGTGGCACTCCTTAAAAAAATAATAACGATGGTTAAATCTCGGATGCTATTTTGGAATTTTAGGGGTGCTTACTAGGGTGAAGTAATGTATGAGTCAACAGTGTCCTATTCTAAGGCCATGTAAGTGCTACATCTTCACGACGACCATGGTTAGATGTGCTCGATGGTTTCACTTCTCTTTTGATGTACTGGAGCTTAATGGTTGCACTATCATCCAACATCGAATTCCATAGATAAGCTATTATTTCTGACAGTGAGCGTGCAGGTAAGGACGGCTATACTTCGTCTTGGGAGAGTTAATGCTTCTCTGGCAGCTATATCAGTCATTTCATTTTCCGTGAAGCCTATATGCCGGGCCCGCATCTAAAATGGATTGACTTATTTATTTCTGTTCACGTTGTACGCACTGTTGTATTCATTGAACAAAGGGGGAGGACAAGAATGCACACACCCCAGTCCCTTTAGTACACTAAAGGAACCTGAAACAATTATTTGTTATCCTATTACTGACGACAATTATTTGTTATCCTAGTGTTATCCATTACACACGACTTCAGAGTATGGAGAGCTGGCTCGATTGGATTCAGTTCAGCTGATAAACACTGCAGTGTCAGTGGATTTTAGTGTAGCGAGTTGCATTTTCAGTAACGAAGGCTGAAGCCGTTGATGTCTCTGATTTACATCCATCTCAAATCACGTACAAAACCTTTCAACTGTAGTCTGCACACATTAAGAAAACTGCCAACACCCTCTAATACATAATCATAATTGGACAAATCGTTAGACGATTGATTTTTCATAACAATATAAACTTTTTTGATTAGGTTCTAATCTATACAAGTCTTCAGTGCCAAAATAGGACTGGACATTTGTTTTGCAACTACAGTAAACAATGCTTCCCAAGTCTTGTGATTCTTACATTTAGTTTTAGCTTTAATACTTCCCTAAGGTTCAATTTTATATCCTCCAAATACTTCAAGCACTACAGCTGTTTTCTTTATATTTAATGCCTCACCCAGTTTTATAACCAAAGCCACGTCTGATACTTTGCTTGAAACTAATAAGAACATTTTTTCTATCCATTCTAGTAGTTTCTGGATGCTGTTTACTATCAATGGACTAATGCTAAAATCTGACTCAAAACTATTACCATTAGGCTTTTCTACATCAAGTAAATTTCACATTTTTCTTTTTTAATTCGACTTTCCCAAACATTTTGGCGAAATCAATTTCTTTTTTTGCATTTATGACATGTTTGGCCCATCGCTGGACATGTGCCAAAATAATGTCTAAGAACACAATGAGTACAATTTATCGGATTCGCTTTATTTTTAGCTCTAAAATTTTGATCGTTCCTGTTTTTTTCTTCGGCGCTGCTCCAGGTGTTTTTTCTCACCTGAATAACATCCTCTTTTGTCCCTTGGGCCGCAATCACCTGCATATTGGTTTCCACCATTTCTACTGACTTACAATAATCCACCGTCTTCTTAAAGGTTGGATCTTCTCACAACAACCCTTCCCTTGATTCTGCAGGTTTTACTTTAAGGATCAGTTGCACTTTTAGGAGCTTGTCTTCCTCATCTTTGAAGTCACAAATCGCTATTAGGTTTTTTAAATTTGTGACAACTCTCGTAAATTGTTCTGTAGACTAGAATTCATTATTGTAGCTCTCTGGAAAGCTAGTGTCTGACACCCTCCCATGTTTTTTCGGAGGTTACGTATATGAATTTTAAAATTCGTTGGATGTATTTTCTATAGTTAATATCCATAATTATTGTCGTATGGATATCAGAATTATTCTTGTATTTAATTTATGGCTTAGTGAAGTGAGCAACTAAATTCTGGAGAACATATTATTCAAATAAGGTATAGTTGGTCAACTCCTTGTTGGTAGATATTCTTAAGATAGTAGTAGATGACTATTCTATTAGTATTGCTTTTGATATGTAGTTATGTTTATCCAGGATTTGCTTATTGAAAATGTGGTATTCTGAATATATATTACGAAATCATTTCTCCCCTTAAAGTCTTTCCTTTATTAATATGTTAATAGTAACAAGGATATTCCCCTGGAGTTAGCAGACATGTAAGTGTTCTGTAGGCCTATTGAACAAGGGTTCTAACTTAAATAGGACTAGTATGTAATTCTCAGGCTTATCCCCATATTACACTACTATAATTTTCAACAGCTGTTAAGATTGTATAAGCTTGTAATTTGCAAAGATTTGCACTCAGGATCCCTGGGACGGCTGCATTTCGTAGTGAGAATGGTTGTATCCTTCAGCCCCGTCACCAATACTTCCTTGGATCCCTCTATTTCTCATTTTTTTATTATATTTTTCTGTAGAAATTGCACTAGGATGAAATATTGCTTTTTAAACTTTCTAATTTTTCTGATCTTCGCTTCCTGTGAGCTGCTAATGTTTTGTTGAATGCTTAGCATGGTGATGACAATTGTAATCTTTTGATAGGGTGTTACAAAAGTTCTTGTGCATAAAACTAGTTTATTCAGAAAGTTATTATCTATACTTATGTTCTCATTTGAAACCCTTATTATATAAGCTAATATGTAGCCTCCAAAAATCCTGGCTCAATTGAATTAATTTATTATTATCAAAATCTGAAGGGTGGCATGATTGAGGCACGTCTTGAAGTACTGATATTCTCAGCATTGAAGCTTTTTAAACTAAGTGCTGACATCTTTCAATGCAGCTCCCCTTCACCTTCCATCTAACAAAGAAATTAAGATTGTCATGGATTCCACAATAGCTAATGGATTTGACAGGTAAATGATACCAAGTCTAACACATAATTAGGGGGAAACAACAAATAAGAACATGCAATAAAATCATTAATTTGATTGGGTAGTTTGCTATATCCAGTAAATATATCTGAAAAACTCGCTAGAATAACCCGTAAATGTGTAATCAGGATAATGTTAAAAGTAGCAGCTCTTTGGCTCACAATATCAAGAGTGGAAGATCCTATTCTGATGGTGACTAAATCTTGGATAAACCAGCAGAGAGGGAAAGGGATCATAAGTTGAAAAATAAAGACTAGAATTAATCAATGCACAAAAAGCAAAGGCACTTCCATGTTGCCAGAGGTTAGCAATTTTATAATTATATTGCCAAATTAAAAAAAAATTATTAAAAACAATAATTCTGGTATTAATCACGTATAAACTATCAATGTAGCCATGGTAATAATATTTTGTTTGTGTTTATTTAAATTCATTTTATTGTATTTCCACTAGATTATTATATTTTTTTTAACTGTATTAATATTTAATTGTGATATTTCTAGTTTATGCTATAATTCAATAATGCTTGTACTTATCTGTAAAATGCTCAAAGAATAAATACTGGCAATAATAAAAAAAAATAATAATATCAAATTTAACTGATCATCCTATTTTTCAGATTTAATTTCACTATGATTACATTTTGCTTGATAGCCTTCCTTATTGGATTTAAATGTTGTGAAGGTGTTGATGACAGGGAAAATAAAAAATTAGACTTAAAAAAAGAAATTTTGCCACCATGTCAGGCGTGTAAGGGTCTAGTCAATTCATTTCTCAAGGTATAAACAATATTATTTATTTTATATTTACTTATTATATTTTTATCTTGTCTAATTGATTGTTGACTTCCATTATTGGATCTTATGAATCCCAACATATATCGTCAAAGGACAAAGCTAATATGTGGAGCATTTTGTTAATTTTTTAAGTAAATAAAACAAAACTATTTAAGTTGATACTAAATTTGGTACAATTAAAATATATAGCCTTAAGAATATATGTTTTATGAGTGTATCTTTTGAAGGTATAGTTATTGTAATTGCTCATTTCTATTAATAAATGGATTTTTGGATAATGATCTTAGATGAAAAAAAAAAATTCTCATTATTTCCTTTAGGATAATCATTTTGATTTTCTTTGGAAGTAGGTTTACAGTTTACTAAAGAAATTTCCAGTTTTGTTGCACTTATTATTTACATGGTTAGTGAATGTGAGAGAATAGTCTAAAGTTAATACTAGGTAGTGAATTGACGGGGACCCAAGAAGTTTTGAACTGTTAGAGGATAAGTGGTGGATTAATATTGGTCTATGTTTGGTAAATTATATCGCCTCTGTTTTAAGTGTGATCAGTTTAATTTTTAATGAAATGCTCCATAAAAGAAGTGGTGCACTAAGAAAAATTTATTATAAAAGTGATTAAAAAATAAGCATAGAAAAAGTTCATTATTTAATAAAAAGAATATTCAAAGATAATTGTTGAAGATAAGTGACTTGTTTTCTTTTCAATAAAGATCTTTGTTTACCCTATTTAATCCTTTATGTTTTAGGGTAAACAAAAACTAAAACTTTTATCATCATTTATCTTCATTCGCTGTTGTGATTTCTCATTTGGAATTTGCTCAGGAACACTTGCCTAAATGATGTCAAAAGCATAAGGAAGTTTAAAAAGTTCATTTGGGCTGTGGTCCCATTCCAGACAGGAAAGGAATAAATTTAAATTTTGTGTTTTTTTAAGATTGTCTCCTTTTTTGTTCAATAGGAAGCGATAACTAAAAAACTGTTTAAGTTAAGTAATTCCCAATTGCAGCATCATAAACTAGACTAAATTTTCTTCAAAAACAAGTAGAATTTATCTTTGTAAAAACCCTTTGAAGGGGACTTTCAAGTTCTGTTTTTCATAAAATCATGGATTACTCAAGATTTTTTTTATCAGCCTCCTACTGGACTACACGTTCCCCAATTTTAGAAAAACATCCCTGTTTAATAAGCTTTAAGTCGATGTAAAATGTATGACATTAAATTATTACAAAGCTTTTATTTATTTTTTTCCGTGACCCGGGATGTATTATAATAAATTAATTACTAAAATCCACTTTTCATTTATAAAAAATATGTAAAATAAAATATTTAATATTTTAATTTTTCATCTGGGCTTAGGTATTTTGTATTATTACTTTTTTGTTTTATTATAATAGGCATTATCTAATGTCAATATGCTTGTGCTAATGTATGAAAGTTATTAAATATTGAACAAATGAAGGGTGATAGCTGGTTGATACTCTTCATAATCCTGATGGTGACAAACCTATTTCAGAGGCCTAGCAACAGTGACTAAATTATTTCTCGAACCAAACTACAAATAAACAATTCTTTTTTTTAAATTATTAACAAAACTGTTCTCGCCAATGTGACCTTTTTGTTTTTTTCTAAAGTTTTTTCAGATGGTTAAACAATCGTGATGTTATTGTAACAATTGAGTAAAATTGTTTAAATTTGGATCCTGGCGCTATACATTATCATCTCCCCACTCCCCCTCCCCCCTTTTTGTCCTACCTTCCCCCAGATGCGACTCTTCTCTCGCTGCGAACACACCCATCCCATTGTATTTCTAGTTTTGATTCTCAGTTATTTTTCTTCATGCAAAGTGCATTGTTTATTCATAATTTGCCAATTTTACTTATCCTTTTCTTAACGTGGTAGGTAATCGCTTTTCTGTTTATTGGTATTTTCTATTCACCGCTAAAGACGATTTTAAATTTGGAACCACGGACAAATGCAAACTCCTTTAAGAAGAAAAATCATGTATTTTACGCATACACTTTGAATCATGATTTGGCCATTTATTATTTAGGTGATGAACTAACATTGCCCTGCCAACTTACATTCTGCGGCCTCTAGATCAACTGCTATCGACCCCACCTTCAGCACTTGCCTAAGGTATCTTTCCTGTCACATTCTTTTCACATGACCACATCACCTTAACTGGGAACATTTTTCTATTGTCACAAGAGGTGTTGTAATGTCCATAACTTCTTAAATTCACTTTCAAATACTCAAACTTTTAATGTATTATATCTCTGCATTGTTCATTCTCAGCGCAAAATTATGTTCTCTCCTTGAAACGACCTTATATTTGGTCTTCACCACATTTATATTGTCATCTTTGTTAATAGTCTTGTTAAAGAAGAAGATTGCATTGGTGTTTCTCATTGCAATCAACTATCAATACTATGTCATCCAGTGGCCAATGATGTATGTTCTCATTCTTTGGCATGATTTCAGCGTCTGATCCATGAGAATTATTAAAGAGAAGTTGACTACACATCCTGGTCTGCCTCCACTAGATCCGCTTGACCAAAATCTTTATCTTATATTCCATCTCTGGATAATTTTTTTTTTATTAATAATTCAAATGCTTTCACAAACTTTTTTGATGGGGACTTTTCACTTTCTTTACTCTTATCTTTCAATATTTCACTGAAGATTTTTTGTTTTTTGCTAGCCTTTTCTTCCATAAAAATCCCAAATTCCTCCCAGGCTTTCTTGGCCTCTTTTACTTTTTTTTTCACTATTTTAATGAACATTTTGATCTCCAATTTTAATTAATGGATTAAAATACTTTGCCATATTATGTTGATATACATGTCTTTTCACAGGGGATGAGCAATACAAATAAGAAACATTTTGGTGGTGGAGATACAGCTTGGGAAGAAGAAAAATTAGGTGACTATGCCAAAAGTGAAGTCAGATTAATAGAAGTGCAAGAGACTCTATGTTCTGATGTTCAAAGAGGTCAACAACAGGTAAATTTTTAAGGCTTAACAATTTGAAGAAGTATATAATGTTGAATTATTTTATATTTACTTCATACTCAAAGCTTAGAAGTGCAAAGGGGCTAAGTGCCAAAAAAATCACAAAATTTGTTTGCAGATTACGGGTATATGTGCTGATGCCAATGATATGAAATAGGTAAAAATGACATTCAGACCATTCATAGTTGGTCTATAATAAATCAAAGAATGCGCTGTTCGTAAGTGTCGTGTTAAATTGACCATTGAGGTCTAAGTTGCTTCTTTTGCACCTGTGCCGCTTCCCGCTTTTTGTGCCTTTCCAAGAAGGTTATTACTTTGTTGATGTTTCACTGAATTACTTCTTATAAAGTTTGTTTGTGTTCCTGTTCATGTTGGTTTTCTTTATTTCTTTAAATAATAAGTAGTATACCCAATCAACGAGAAGTGTGCAAAAAAAAATCTTCTTGTGAAGAATACGAAACAAAGAAAACTTAGATTTTTCAACTTATTTCAGTTCACTTTGATTCTGTATTATCCTTTTACTCTTTTCATATTTATCAGAGGGAGTTGACCTAAACATCAATAACACAAAGAAGATTATGTAATGCCTACTAAAAATGTAAAAAGCCCCCTTTTGATGTAAAAATGGAACAAAATGATTTCCAAGACATCGGCTCAATAGCTGATCAATACATCAACACCACAAAGTTAGACGAGTCAGTGCTGAACAACCTAACTTGGTCGAACACTAGACCTGTCTGCAAGGTGACAAGATAATTAATCCAACAACTGTTTATCAAAAACTGAAAAAACCCAAGATATCATCAACTTGGTGTTTCCCGTCCTTCCACCACTAGCTAACCCATTAAAAGAGGCAAAAAAACATGATCTAAAAAATCTCATTCAGTACTTGCCGCAAAAGTTTTTTTTTGTACAATATAGGTTGTAACTTGTAATATTTATATTATGTTTGTGGTAGTAATATAAGTGTCTTATCTTTCTTTTATTTTTCCAATTGAAGTAAAATAATTAATGAGAACAAAAAAACAAGATGGCACTTAGACTTTTTATGTCTTATTGGCTGACAGCAGTTTTACCTTTTTGTGGTAGCCATGCCGAGGGACTTATAATGTTTTTGCTTTTCAAAATTTTGAATGTCTATAAATTTTGTTGTGAAAATCACATACTACTTTAAATATGATTTTATTACTTATACAATCACAGGTGATCGGAAAAAAATGTTTAATTAAGTCATATTCCTTTAATATTATTCCAGTTGAAATTTGTAAATTTGAATTCTTACAAATATTGCTGAAGCCACTTAGACCGTTTTGCATTTCCACACTTCATTTTTAGAACAGTGTTTTTAAAAATAAAAAATGAAATTTAGAGCCTAAAGTATGTGTAGACAATACAGGAAAAATAAAAGTCAATGAAGGGAAGAAAACAAAATTTGTTCACTACTGGGTATGGGGCATTAAGAGGACTTGATAGACCGGAGATAATTAAATAGCTGTGATTTGAATCTGGGAAAGGTATGTTTGTGTTTTATCATGGAAGGAATGAAGTTCCATAGGATTGATTAATAAGAAAAGATTTGTCCAATACTACAGTGTTGTCTGCCAGAATGAACAGATCTGAATGATTTAATGGCTGTAGTATGCACAGATGATTTGAATTTCGTAGACATAGAGACAGATAGATAAAAGTCACCCCTCCTATTGATTTTTGGTTTGGCAACTAAACCTAGAGGCCCTTTTTGTCCTTGTACCCATGCTTCCATGTTACTGTTCCTCCTGGTATCTCCTAAACCTTTTTATGAAGTCAAGGATCTATTTCCATTTAATGGAGTTAATTTCTATTAATGAAAGTTCATTGTACCCCAGAGTATAAACCTTAATCTGCTGAGTGCTTTAGCAATCTGCTAAGGCATAGTAGGAGGTTTCCTCCTATAGTCTACATTTAGGACAAATGGAGTACTGGGATACACCTATCATGAATAGATGTCGGCTTAAAGCAAATCCGGGCAAAATTCCTACTATAAGGTTTATGTTTCACTGCAGTTTATTAACAATGAGTTGTTTACTTTGAAGGGCCTGTTGATGAACAGCTTGTCCTGTCTACAGCTGTCACTATTGGACTATTGCTTACCTGTCCTGGACCACATATACCGTCCCAACATAGAGGTAGAACGAACTTTATACAGGCAAGTTGTCAGTTCAGGACAAACGTATGACAAGTATGATCCAAACTTAGCTAGTTCATCTGGTCTCTTGTGAGGTTACAACTCTATGGATTTTCCTTACTGGTTCACTTGAAACAAGTGATATCGCTGATTTGCTGTCCCAGTAGATATTTATACCGCTAGCTGATACTGACTGCTAATGAGATCCAACGGTACGGTTATAATTCCATACACCTCTACCTGACATACAGTAGCATGTCTCTCTAGCAGTTGTTATATGCTATCTCCTGTGTAGGAAAGATAGCAAATTATCTATTAACACATGTGTGTCATCTATCTAGAGCATTCTATTAATATGTCGACTTTGGAGAGTAAGAAATTACAGAGATCTTCATAAGGAAGTGTTCATCAACTGACACAGGGTAACAGCTGTTTTACTAGTCACAAAGGGTGTCATACAGTCCACATGTCTTAAAGTCTAACTGGGGAAAATATGGAAAGGTAATAACATTTTTAGTTAACTTTTTTGTATATCAGAACGGTTATTTATTAATAACACCGTCAATTTCTAACAAGCGGTTTTATTTATTTACTATATTTGGATACCAAGATATACTGATCATAATTTTATTTCTAATCATATTATTTATAAAATAAAATTTTTGATTCATGTTTCGAACTCTAATTGCTCCTCATTTTTCAAGTGTTACAGACTAGCAGAAGAGTGGGAACAGTTACTAGAAGAATGGTGGTTTAATGAACAAACTCAAAATGTTGATTTATTTAAATGGTTTTGTATTGAAAAATTAAGGCATTGTTGCCCTGAAAATCATTATGGCCCAGAATGTAAGGCTTGTGAAGGATATCCTGATTCAGTCTGCTCTAATAATGGAAAGTGCAAAGTACGTATATTTTTTTTTGTAAAAACTTATAGTATTTATTTTTCTATGACCTGTGTCTGAATTTATAATTTTGTTTCATTCATCATTTTATATTATTTATTGATTCTTTAAACCATTATTACATTTTGGGATAATAAATTCTCATCCATAATAAGAAAGAAATTCTCTCCTTTATAACTTATCTGCTTCTTTCATCAGTACTATTATTAATAATGAACCAACCTTTAGGGATGAAGCACAGCTACTATCAGCAGCACAGATAATATAAATCAGTAAATATAGGCCAGTTAATCCGGGACCCTGGTTGGAAGTGTTGGAAAGCGGAAATGGTTTTATTCTGTTCCTAGTATATATGTAATATAAATAACAGTATCCTAAGTTTGCCCTGTTCCAAGGCAGGGAGGGGGGACCACTAAATTTTTGGACTTTTTTCAGTTTCTGGCCTGTAACTTATGAACTGGCACATCCTAGTAAAAATTTCACTCTACTAAAAATTGAGTTTGGTTTGGCAAAAGTGTCAAAATTGACAGTTGAAAAACAATCGATCTGCAAATTTTCTTTATAAAATCCTATATAGTCATTTTCAATTGATTTTAACTTGAAAACAGCTATTCTAAATTAGAAAAAAAACATTGAATTTTCCATTTAGTGGTTATCTATTTGTTTTAGTTCCATCGAAGAAAAGCATAGGCATCCTGAGTTTTTAAATCTCTTTCATACGCTCACAAGATGCTAAAAAGGTACCTACGAGTTTGAACTCTACTACTGCTCTACTTGACCCAGAAAATGGTTACCTACTGAAATTCAAACTGAATGTTGTTTGTCATCAAATATGATGTCATTGAAGTCTAAAAATAGCAGTCAATTAATCAGAGTTAACATTTATTGATATAATAAATCTCATAAGCTTGGTGGCGATTAATGCTGTCACCCACTATGATTCCATTGTATATTGACCTGATAGTTTTTCTAACAGGAAAAGGGTCATATGTCAAAAACCAGTCCACAAACTTCTGCAAATCTCATTCGTCTCTTTGAATCCTAGACAACCGGGGATCTACATGTTGCTCTGTGGTGGTAAAAATGGTTCAAATTGTTCACTTTGCATAGATAATTCCATAATGGCAGGCATGGAAGAAACCCATTTAATAACACTAGCCGCAATACCACGTCCTTCACTCATACCTCCTTTTGCTTTCATGAAGCGCATTGTAGTTTGCTCTATGGGCATGTCGGACCATATGCCTGGCCAAAACTTAACTTGATCTTCTTGCTGTGAAAAACCCATTTGTCATGAAACAGTTGTATTTTTCAGGAGTCGCTCTTGATTGGAGGTCAGCCATATCAATTAAGTACAGTTAACAGGGCTTTCCATAAAGCAAATGGCCACTGGAATGAAAATAAGGCAACATTTTTTGTTTACTTCGCAGATAGTCATGCTGATTACCACTCCTTTTAGTGTGTATACATCTTTTTAGTATCATTACCATACAATAATATACCCAATGTTTGACAGTTGAGCCATTCTGTTCCAGTTCAAGCAGTTTGTTGGAGAACTTGTTTACCACATTTACTATAGTAGGCGATTCAATATTGAAAGAGGGTTTCGGGGACGTCCAATAAACATGATGATGATGATGATGATGATGAGTCTGTGTGTACAAACGTCACATAACAGCTTTCTTAACCAGCTGAGATGTTCTTTTTAACTGCAGAAAGCAACATATGTTGCTATATATATATATATAATGTTGTGATATTTGATGTCAAATTAATTTATCAAGACTTTTGAATTTGAAAAAGAGCGGCAAATATTCATTGGAAAGAGTGGGGATTATGAAAATTGGAGGAAAAGGGATGGATCAGTAGAAAAGGAAGGCAGTTGTGGTTATCCTGTGCTAGAGGAAGAATGTTTAGTGTTTTTAGTTGAATTGGCTGAAAGCATGAGGCAATGTATTGGTGTCAAAAGAAATGAACAATTTGTATTGAATAGCGAACAGGGACGTGGAAAAGCAGTGTTGGAAAGAAGAATTTAGTTCAGGAAGAAGGAATTGAGTGGATGGAGCTGGATATTGCTGAAAGCATGGCAAACCAAGTTGGACATTAGAAGCAAGAATGACGATGTATAAGAAACAGTGGATCTGGCCATTATGGATTTGAATATAAAGGTGAATAATAAAATTATTGGAATATTGAAATTGTTGTGGGTATTCAATTAAAATTAGTGTAAATTTTGTAATACCTTGTATTTTTTCTTTAACCAGAGTTTTCCTATATAATTAACAAGAACCATTGAAATCTCAGATAATTAGATAAAAATTTATTAAGATTAAATTTGTAAAAAATAAATAAAAATAAAGGAAATCATAATAATATATATGCACATGCATTTGAGTATATTGTGTCATATCTCCCAGGAGTGTAGAAAAAAGGCAAAAATATCACATGAGATTCCATAAAACTATTCCATCCGGGAATGTCAATACACTTTCTCCACTTACCAAGAATCCACAGAGAATCCACCACTTGAAACAAAGCAAACTTAGGATACTATTATATAATGTCACATGAACAGATTAAAACCAGCTTTCCAACACTTACTTCCAACTACGGTGCCTGTAAGGTTTAGATTAACTTGACCTAATAAGTGATCTTATAATTTTAATTAGTAGTGGGAGCAGAAATTAATCATTTATTTGTCTGATAGCAAAAAGTGATCACGTAACTGGAAGGATCGAATAACAAATTTTATCAATAAAATACAATTATGTTTGATATTCTATTATGTGTAAATGAAATTCTATATATCATAAATCAAACTGAGCCCTGAAATAGAGAAGAGGTAAATGTTTGCCTGTGTTTGACAGAATCTTTTAAGATTGTCATTGGATTAAGAGGAGGGGGATACACTGTAGCTATATATATTTTTTAATTATAGCTAAAATTTATTTTGAAGTTGATTTTGCTCATTTTAGGGATCTGGAACTAGGAAAGGGAATGGAGATTGTATTTGTAACAAAGGATATACTGGTAATATGTGTAAATCTTGTGCTAATATGTACTTTGAGTCATACAAAGATCATAATAAATTACTTTGCTCTAAATGTCACAATGCCTGCAAAGTATCTTGTTATTCTGCTGGCCCTAAAGGTAATTCCAAATCACAATTTTTCATAAATCAGGATTATTGATTAAAGGGAGTTTGGCTTAGATTATATTTAATTGCAAAATTTTTGACCAATTCCCATAACTTGCAGACAAAAAATTCAACCTATTTCAAAAAGTTGATTTTTTTATTTTTAAAAATTTATAAACCATAAACCGGCTCGGTACGTATACATAAACATTTAATGAGGCAGTGTTATTGATCAACTTTGGAAATCCTGTCATCTATTTAATGGTATTGATAATTTTTAAATTGTTGACTTATATAAAACGTTTGACCCCAATTTATATTTACTTTCCTTTAAATACTATCAAAATAACTTTTATAAATATAATTAAAGTACACTAGTCCATAGAATATACCACAACTGCAAATGTTTTCAATGCATTGACAGACACAGCAGAAGTTAAATGTGTACATAATGGAGTGATTAATATCATTTGAAAACAATCTATTGATAATATACAAAAAAAAATTATAGAAGCTAACCTGCTTAGTCAAACATGTTTTCTAAGCATTAATAAAAATAAACCCTTGTTTAATAAACACTGCTGCCTGGCATAAACAATTTTTAAGAAATCTACAAATACTATCAGCGCAATATATTGCTCCTTCATTTATTGAACCATAGTTTTTATTTATAAAAAATGCAAATATGAGTTCAATTTAAAAACTAAGTTGCAACTATCAGTCTTCCTAGTTTCTTGGAGAAAAACCATAGCCCCACACTTTAAAAGGGATATCCCAAATCTCCTACTTCTCTGAAGAGTCTTAACTTCTCGATCCTTCCCAGTCTGGTTTCCATCCCGGGTAGTGTGAAGTACTATTTAAGATCACTTGTGACATTCATACTGCTATTGATTAACAAAAACTATCAGTCCTTATTCTCCTAGATTCCACCAAAGCCTTTCTTTTACACCCTTGAACACTCTACCTTACTTTCCAATTAAAAATCATTAACCTTTTCGAATAGGTCTATCCCCTGGTTTCAGTAATGTCTCTCTTGTTTTACACAAATAGTTTCCGACCTCTATCTGCTTCCCTTACTCTGTCCTCCGGTGTAGCACAGTGATGAAGCATTTTCGTCTTCCGTTTAGTTCCTGCATTAGCAATATTCCTAAATCCATTCACTATTTTGTTTTGTTCTAGCCAGTGCTTTTTCCAATCTTTGAAGCACTTTTCAAACTCACTTTTCGATATAGCTCTTAGCTCCTTCAGCGAAGGAAACAAAAAGAAGTTGCAGGGTGCCATGTCTGGTGAATACGGTGGCTGAAATACTGCAACAGTGTTGTTTTTTGCTAAAAAAATACGAGCAATCAATGAGGTGTTAGCAGGAGCCTTATCATGATGCAAAATTTCCACAAATTGTTTTGCCACAATCCCGGTCATTTTCATCAGATCGCTTCACGTTAACGTCAATTATTTCCAAGTAATATACTTTATTGACTGAACAACCTTCTGGCAGGAACTCATGATGCACTACGCCATTGAAATTGAAAAGAACCTTGCTTTTGATCAAAGTTGTAGAATTTTTTTCGGTCTTTGTTCTTCAGGCAGCTTCCATTGTGAATATTGGGCCTTGGTTTCCGAATCGTACCCATAAACCCATATTTTGTCACCTGTTATGATACATTTAATAAACTCTGGATTGTTGGTTACTTTGATCAGCAATTCTTTGGTGATATCCACGCGATGTTTTTTTTGGTCAAAATTTAACAATTTTGAAACAAACTTTGCTACCATACGTTTCATGCCCATAACGGAAAAAATCGCTTGGCATGATCCAAATGATATATTAACTTCATCAATAACCTCTCCAATAGTAATTCTGCGTTCGTCCAGAATCATTTGCTTAACTTCTTCGTTGTCGTCGTCGTTTATTGAAGTGTTAGGGCGCCCAGCGCCATCATCAACTTCAATGTCTGTCTTCACAGCCCTCTTTGAAACATCCATACCACTCAAAACTGTTGCCTTACTTATGGTAGATTCACCAAAAGCCACTGTCAACATTTCAAAAACTTTGCTTCACTTTATTTCATTTTTTTGACACAATTTAATACAAATTCTTTGGTCCATTTTTTTTTTGAAACTAAAAATCGCTGAGAACACCAAAACACGTATATTCTTAGCGACTGCTGCTAAAAAAGTAAACATTGGAAACAACTCCAAAATTCAATGTATTTCAGAGACATGTGTACCAACATGATATAAAAAAAATTTTACTATTGGAATCATAACGCCTGTGAGTGAAATTATAAAATTCTCGTTACTTTTTTATCAAACCTCTCTTCAGTTGGTGAGAAGTTAAGTAGAAGGTGTCATTGCATTCATCACCAGATGGACAGTCTCTATCCTAACAATTGTCATTGCTACTGGTAGTAGGACCTTGTTCAGGGCAGCCTCCATTCCTGTCATTATTTCTTCATGGTGTACCCTTTTTGATGCTACAACAGAAGTTTTTGATGGCAACAGAAGGCCTTTTCCATTAACATCCATGTAACTTTGTTGAGAGGCTTCTTTGGGAAATTTATCATAGTACCTTCACTTGTCACTTGTTAATGCTGTCCTCACTTACTGATAAGATCTATCATTCACCTTGGCCACCTTTTGCTTTGTTTCCACCATTTCTACTTTCCTTTTTTTTCTTGAGATCCGCTGGCTTTGTTTGTTCAGCTTGCTCCTTTGTAATGCGGTCCACCATTGTCCACTGGTCCAAATTTACTGTGGAGTTTTTCTGCATAACATCGGCTTTCTTCTTTTGGTTTAAAATTTGTTTGGTCTGTTCTTATATTTTTTAAGCTTTTCAGACCTGATGTTTCTTCTGGTTTTTAAAAAATTAGGTTTCATCTTTTTTTCCTTGCATTTTCGGAGGAAGTCTATCTCATCTGACATAGTTGGAACTCAAGATCTAAACTACTCTAGTTTCCTTGTCCATTTGTTCTCCTCGCTGTAGAGGTTTGTCTTTGTGATTTTTTTAACTTCTTCCCTTGTGAGTTGTCATTGTTTATTATTTTCTACACACTTCTTCTCCAGGGGTGTCCATTTTCTTTTTATATTTTTTCTTCCATTGAAGGATACTTCTTCAGAGACTACAAAGCACAACAACACATCTATTTATAAGTAAATCTTTCACCTTAACAACCAAGATGTGCCATTCTAGCACTGTAGGACACAAGTTCTCCAATCCCCCCCCCCAGGTTTTTATCCTGAAGCTTACTCCCTGAAAACTGAAAAACTTGAGTAATAAAAGAACTGCTTTTCTTCCACTGTGAACTTGAGAATAATGTTTATAAAATTCTTCATTGTTGTCAGGGGTTGTCAGAAAACATGACCATCATTCTTCATATTAAATTATAGAATATTAATGTGCTAACTTAATTGTAACATCCTAACAGGTTTTAGTAATAGCTTAATAATAACATATGATTTTCAGTTTAATTAAGCCCTGTTCAGGGGTAACATTTTTTTTGTTTACAACAATCACAAACTTTTACAGTTAACATGGCTCAATCACAGCACAAGTAACAAAAAAATGTTGTGATGAGTGCATCCACTAAAGCCTGCAACTATTTTTGTGCTGGTGGGCCAGCCAGGCTAGATAAGTCAATTAGGTCATGAGTCTACCAAGCCCCCATGGTTAATGTGGCCTACCAAAACAACAAATATTTACGCCTTCAGACATACACACACAATATATTATATTGCCTCAACAGTCTAATTCATTAATTATTTCTTTGCGATTTATTTTTGATATCCTATCTTCTTGGTATTTTTTCTTCAAAAGTAAATTGTTCTGCAAAACAATGGGAACATAAGTTTGTTAAATTTTAAATGAAGAATCCATTAAAAAAAGGAAACATTTTTGTTCCTCCTTAAATCATTTCAAATGCTTAGTCGATTCTTCTTTCTGAATTTCATGGCAATATTTTCAATCCATAGAAAGTGAATCCTTGTTACAAAGGTTTAAATTAAAAGTTGTAATGGGGCACAAAAATGCAAACAGTTTCACACTTATTCTTTAATAAATTAAAATTATTTTAAGGATAATGCTGTTTTTTTTTATTACTATTTTAAGTTTAAGGACTAAAAGTTTTGTTACTGACATATCCTAATTGTCTTAAGTAAATTACTTATAACCTCTTTTGGATTTTAGGTTGTAAGGAATGCAATGCTGGTTGGATTAATGATCCAGATCACGGATGTTTAGACATTAATGAATGTGCTACTCTTGATCCCTGCCAAAACAATGAATTTTGTATAAACAATGAAGGTTCCTTCACATGTTTAGGCAAGTTACCAAATATGTTATTTATTTTTCAAACTTAAAAAGATAGTTATATATATATATATATATATATATATTGTTACTAATAATAATTGAAAAATTATTTTGGTTACCACTTGTCCCATCTTAGCTGGACTTTTCTAACCTGGAACCCAATCCAATGAATTACAAAAAAAGGTTTCAGTTAATGATTTATATTAGTGTATATCTCAAAAAACATTTTCCAATCCAACAATTTTCATTCAAAATATAACTGTGCTATTGCAAATACAATGGGTTATGTTTAGGAGTGTAAGTAATTTTAACGCTTGAAGCAAACATATTGTCGTCAATAGCAGGGCTTTGACTGGGGAAAGATACATTTTACGATAGGAGATTCTACAATTTGCTCCATTTAATGGTGACAAATTCGTCTTGACACGTAATAATGCTAGCCCTTATGGGAGAATTGTCCCACAAATTGAGGAAGAAGTCGAGAGCCCTATGAATAAGTCTACTACAAATGAGGCCGGCCACTTGTGGTGAATTTTGTGACATGCACATGAGGAAAAGTTTCCTCCCTAATAGCATTGGCCTACCAGAAATTTAGAGCATTTCAGAAGAAATTTAAAGGAACATATTATAGAACAGAGATGGAGACGGTGTGCTCAGATGTTATGCAAATGAATGGTTAACATTTAATTTAATTATCTAGAGTGATTGGAAGTATATTGATGTATGGATGAGAGACTAGTATTTCCTTGAAATTTTAGTCCCAGAAGTCGGACATCCTTGAATCTATTTCCAGAAGAGGTGTTGACAACAACCTTTAATTTTGTTTCTTGAAAAACCTTGTGGTGAATAATTAGGTAGGTTAAAGATGCTCTCACTGACCCCTTGCAGTCTTCCATTAGCTCAGCTTCTGAACCACTTTCCAGGCAGCTGAAATCTGCTTGAGATATTGATAGGCCATGTTTGTACCAAATGCTATGTGAGAGATCATGTAATTCTTGGGTCAGGTAATATTGGATTAGGGCTTTAACATATCCCACTGCAAGAATTGTTAAAATACTATGTCGGCTTTGTTTGACTTAGCAGAAATCTAATGGCATGAGACTTTATAGGTTAAATGCTTGTTTGTTTTGGGTTTAGTAGGTTTCTGGTGAGCCAGATTGATAGACCAAAGAAGTTATTATAACCTTTGGACTTACATCAGTATTGGTAAGACAGCAGTTTTACAGCAGCTGCTCCTTGCTAGGGTGAGGAGGGTTAGGATACACGTGGAACATATTGGACGAAGGAATGATCCAAGTTAGGGACCGGATTTCTACTTAGTACAAGATTTGGCAGAAATCAAGAGTTCCCATGGGCAAGGCCACAAGGTCTCTGAAATAGGTCTGTCCTTCTCTGGGGTGGTGGAGGACTACCTGGTTGGTGTTTAACTACATAACTAACTGTAATATTTTACTTCATGTTTACTGACTATTCTACTCCAATTTATGAATATTTTTTTCATTTTTCATAGCTTGTGATCAGTCCTGTGATGGCTGTCACGGAGATGGTCCAGATATGTGTAATAAATGTGCACGTGGATTTTTTCTGAAAGATGGGCTTTGTGTTGGTAAGTTATAATTATTTTAATAAATCATTATAAAGTTTTTTTTTAAATATTGGCTCATTTTATTGTAATTTATTTTTGGGTTTTTATTTGTGTCTAGTATTTTTGAAGTAGAATTCTTCGCTCCGGGTGTAGAGAGCTATTCTAGGATTTTTAGTTAACAAAAAAAAAAAATTTCATATGCTAACTATAATGACACTATAAGGCACAGCCAGTTGAATGCTAACGTTATTAGTATTCAGGTCATGAACCAAGGTATCTTGGGTGATTAGATGTGAGGATGTTCCCTAGCTGCTCCAAGTATGAAGCTCTGAAATTGTCATGTTGTGCCCACTTTAAAATTAGCCTCTCTTTTTTATGTCTTGACATCAATAGCAGCTACATTGTAATCACAGTTGCAGCAATATTAAAGTCAAATTAGCCATGTACAGTACACTATAATACACCTTAGTACTAAATAAGCCATAGTGAAAAATGTATTGTAATCTGGAACTAATTTTGTAATTTCACTTTATATGAAGGTAATTAATAATTTGGCAAACATGGGAAATAGCAAAGAATAGGGGAAAAAAAATTATGATTGTTCAGTGAGGTTCAAATTGGGAATAAATGCAATAGCAGAGTCAAGTTAGCCACAATCAAATGCCTCCCTCCTTGGGAGATAAACTATCTAATACAGAGTTCTATTGTCAATATAATATGCTTAAGGCCTCTTTAAAGCCTTTTAGATTTTAACATTCTCACTTTGTGTAATTAAACAAAATTAAAGACTTCAAACTAACTCAATTGTAGTTTAACTAGGTCCAACTGGTTCCAACTTTTCCTTTGTAAGTTGGCATGAGGGTGAAAAGTATAATAGATCTAAATTATTGAGTGTAAATGGTTTAAACATAAGTTAAAATTATTGAAAATTATAAATGATTGAATTGAATTGATCACTGTATTGATATAATTTAGAAGCATTGCAGCGGGTTTTAACTACAGTACAAGAATAATTCATGATGTGTGTAGGGACCTCTAATAAATATGTTACCCTCTCCTCTGTCAGATCTGAAGAAAACCAATTATTTATGTAAATACTGTTAAACCAATAATATATGTAAATACCTCAGAATCAATTACACCAACATAAATATTGTTTATCTAATAAATAGCATGCCTCCAGACTAGTTCACAGCCCACCGCGAGGAGCGCCAGCCTAGACTGACAGGACAGCCAGGATGGGGGCAAACGAACCTGATTGTTCAGAATAATGGCCCTCCTGATTGGTCGGTAGAAGGTAGCCTCTCATGTCTACTGACGCTATAAATACCCCCATTTTTGAGCTGACGAGTCATTCAATATACTGCTCGCTTTTGAACTGCTTTGACATTTATGAAGATCTCTCTCCTTCCTCACGCACTAGATTTAGTCTCTCAAGCTGTCAGGTTCCGCAACCTTCCTAGTGGAGATTCCTGGCTTATGGACTCTATACTAGCATAACCTTGGAAGGAAGGGAGCGCTTCCATGCAGACAATGGCTTCTGGGTCCTTAGAAACTTACCAAGTACTGTATCTCCCAGCAATCCAGTCCACCCTTTTCCAGTTCACACTCACCTTTGAGATCTGGACAGTTTTTGCCTTCCCTCAGATACTGAGTGTGAACTCATGGTCATTCAATGACCATGTAAACTATCTAAAGCCTAGCCTGTAACTCTTCTCCTGAACACAGTGCACTGTCGGGGCACACACTTCTTTGATATGGAATCATATAGCTCAATAATGGAGCCCGTCACCAAGCAGTATGCAAGGTCATAAGACTGCTTAGCTCTCTCTCCGCCACCAGGGTTAGGTCAGTATGACACTCTCGTGATGGCTCAGCAGTGCGTTAGTTGACTAATACTGAGTTATAAATCTTTGAGAAACTATTGGGCTGATTGATAATCAGTTGTCGACTAGTTGTAATTGATGAGGAGATAAAGATGTTCATCACTTACTTTGCTCGCTTTGTTCAGTAAATTATGTATTACATAGTAATGTAACTATGACCGCTGGTCATATATTTAGTTAAACATCCAACAAAATAAACCTTACCCCAATCTCTATTGTTTCTCCTCTCCAAACCTCATGAAAGATTAGTCCAAACCCAAATCTCCGATTTTCTAGAAGCCCTCTAGAGACCAAACTTCTTGATCCTTTCCAATCTGATTTCTGTCCCAAAAACTCCATACAATCCGCACTAATTCACATCACTTGTTACATTCTTCCCACCATTGATAAACTAAAGCTAACAGTCCTAATACTCCTGGGATTTCTTCAAAGCTTTTGATAACATAAACCACTTAATCCTTATTTCCAAATTAAAATCATTAACCTTTTCCAATAGTTTTATCTGCTGGGTTTGATAATTTCTTTTTGACTGTAGTTGCTATTCCAAATCAATCTCTATTTGCTCCACTTACTCTGTCCTTATGTATAGCCCAGGGAGCATTTGTCCTCTTCTTTTTAGTTCCTACTTTAATGATTTTCCTAAATCCATTCACCATTGTTCCCAATACCTCTTATCTCCTGACAGTCAATAGCTATCCTTAAGCTATTCCATCGCTCTCGTGATCTGCTCCATCCATGTCAACTTCTTGTATCCTCCTTCATTTTGCCTCACATTGACTCAGGCTGTGGTATATAGTGGTTAATTGGTAGGATTCGGGGAGTAAGTTAAAGCAAATTACGAACCTTTTTTGTTAAATTTGTCTTTGTGACTCTGCGTCTCTCCCATCTCCATCCCAAGTTAGGGTCCCTCTTCCCCTCCTTCCAAGGAAAATACTTCCTTGGTTCATAAATTTTCCAAACCATCAATTCTCATTATCCTCATTATATAAACAATTCCCTACAGTCTAAATTCTTAGTCTACTCCCAGGACACACGATCATGACTCCCTGATCTTTTAGCTCCTCCCCACCAAACTGTGGCAACCGTTTTAACTATTTACTATTGTTTATTTATCTGGTATGCTAACTCGTATGGATTAATTTCAATGTTGTTTTTTTTCATTTAATGCTGTATTTTACTGATAATATTTTATTGTTTTATATTTTTTACAACATTCCATCTATGAACTTATTTACTGGAATGGTTTTAAATAATCTTTTTTTATTTCTTGATTGAGGTTCACACTTTATTTTTCATTGGAATGTGCTATTTCTAGTTTGTTATCCAGATGTGATTTTTCTTTATTATTTTTCATAGAGGACTTGGTCCCAGAATAATGTTTTTCTATATTTATCTATCTATCTAAAGGCATCAAAAAGATGTAATAGTATGGTTTTAGTATTTCATTGTGTGTTAATGTAATAATTCATTTTTTTCCAGCTAAGGATCTCGCCAAAAACATGGAATGGATACGTTACTTAACATATTTAGGTCTTTGTATTGCCACGTGCATAATTTTTCAAAAAAATACAGTCATCGCCAGTTTTGTAGGTTTATCTGTGGCTATTTATGTGTCGGCATCAGAATATATGCTTCACAAACTGTCAACACAAAATTCAGTGTAATAAGCTTCAATAAATTATGAGAATACAATTTCTTTTAATTTGATTACAATTGAATTGGTTTTGTTTTTCAAAAATGTTTTTGAAGATGTTTGTTAATTATTAACGAATTGGTTAAATGAACAGCATTGTAACTAACAAAAATTAAAGTTTTCTGGCATTTAAGTTGTTTGGTATTTTCAAATATTAAACCATAGGTTTCTCAGCTGAGCAATGTCAGCTAGTTTTACTTCGCCTTACTTGCAGTTTTGACATTAACCCTCCGAGTACCATGGAGTCTTGTGAAACGCTAAGTACCACGGGGGTCCTTGCGGCCATGCAGAAGTAGATAGTATGTTAATAATGAGCAATGTTACAGAGTTTTAGACGGTGAATACGAGTGCAACCTCAGAATGCCAATTACCCAGATGAAAAGCTTTATAATTGCTTTTAAAAATTACATGTTTTTTTTCACCTTTGATCGTGAATATTTTGGGGAAACATTATTTTTTCTCATTAAAGGTCTGTATTTTTAATTCTTTAAGTGTTCTAATTAAAATAATCTTCTTCCAGCAAATGTATCTTTGCACCAAACTGTTGCATCTTTGGACTGGAAAAGATCAGATTTGTTGGTTTCTTCTAAATCAAATTGTTTTCTTCATCACCAATAGAGATTTCCTCATCATGTTCTTATTGTTTCTTCAGTATGTTTTCGACACGTACGCAATAGAAATGTCAGAATCGTACTCGCGTTCCTCTAGGGGTTCGTCTTCAGGCTCATTGTACTCCTGATGAGCGATGGGTCTGGCCTCTTCTAAATTTCCCCTTCTACGAGGGAATGAAACATGTTCCATTTCATAACTAACACACAGCTGGAAAGAACAAAGTTAACTGGGTTGAAGATGATGAAAAAGTATGACAAAAGTGGAGGTCTGAAAATATCTGATTACTATTATTTTGTTCATGGGTAGAAAATAAAGGTTTAAAATTCTACAGAAAGATGAGAATAGAAACTATCATTGACAGTTCTTGGTAGTGGTTATTGAGCTGGAGCGCTCATTTCTGGTATAATTAATTTCTAAAAATAGGGTACCCTCGAAATACCACAGGGGTCCTGGGAGGACCCCAATCACATTTTAGGGAACCAAAAATTCTATATAAATTCGAGAAACACTCTTAACAGTCCCATTTCTGATACTAAACATTCCAGATAGTTTGGGGATAAAAGTCACAGAATGACACAAGAGATGGTGGACTAGACTTCTTGCAAAATTATCATAAAAACAAGATTTGTTTGGGGACCTAAAAGAAACCCACGGTATTCCAAGGGTTAATCAGGTTACCACAGAGGAACAAGATAGAATCTTAGAATTTTTGCATATTCACAATTTTGATCTTCAAAATAGGTGATAAGATCAACTGCTTCTAGTGGTTGATTTGTAGTCACTATTTGTATGTCAAATGAATGTAAACTATTTCATCATCAGTGAGATTGTTTACATTGTGGATTTTGCTCTTCAACTTCCTCATCGACTTCTACAGTTTTTCTCTATGCAAGTTGCAGCGTTTTTGAAGGCAATCTTCCCGTACTTCACAAACAACAGTAATTGCATCTGGGCCTATCTGGTGGATCTGTGATCTAAAAGTCTGCAGCAAAAACTCTTGATCTTGCACTCCTCTGAGATGTTGCAGAATCCTCCACATGCTTCCAATGTGATGGCGGGTACAATTTGTTGATAGTTTCCAAGGATAGTGCTGTTTTCCCTATTTTTACAAATACAAGATCTAATATTGCTTTTTCTAGAAGGGATGTATCCTTTCAGTGTACTTGATAAGGGCAATCTTCTTTCTAATTCAACCCCATAGCCCATCTTTGTTCATGAATTCTTCTGACTTATTAGCTGGCTGGGGGTTTTCTAAAAAATCAATGCCCAAGTGTTTCACTATTTGGATCAGTTCACCAGTGGCTACCTCTCTTCAGAGTATTAATGGATCCAAATTTCTCTGAATACCCATAGCTACTATAGGAGTGGAGTGAGGCATGCATTTAATGTAATGAGCCTTCGTGTTTGAATCTGTGTATTCTCAAGTTTTTTTAGACCTATTTTGAGGGCTGTCCTATTAAACTCATGAGTGGCATTGCATTGTATATAAATACTCCTATTATATCACTGGTATTATATAAACAGTATTAGCCTTTGTTGTAACATCTTGTGTTGCACCCCATTTGGTTCCAGTGGACTTCCTCTAAAAACTTCATCTCTTTTCATGGTTATTGACCACCTTATAGAATAGAGGAACCGTTTTCCATTTGTTCAAGGTGATAAAGAGGATTTTGTGACTTAACTTGGAAGGTCATGACATTAGTTCACATCTAATAGTTGAGGAAATACCAAAATGTGCCAATATAACGTCAGGATGAGAGGTTCCTCTGCCATTTGACAGGAAATTTGGTCCTCCATTTTCACTTTCTATAAATATTATTGTACTAGATGATATGAAATGCCCTCCAGTTTATTGTAATCCTTCATCTCTTATACAATATTGAATTGGACTGTATCTGAACTTTTAACAAACATTAACATCCCTGATGGATCCTGTCTTGCTCAATTGTTGAAGTACCTGCTTCTATGTATTTTGAAGATTTCGATATTATAGAATACTACTGAGTGTTTAAACTCAATAAATTATTCGTGCATGGAGTTGTTTGTATTCCCGAACATGGTCCCGAGCAATACATTGTTGAGGACTTAAAAAAAACACTGAATTAGGGATAATGGTTAGGTTCCCAATGTCAAATTATATGATTCAGGCAAGGGAAAAATATAAGAAACTAGCGGCGCACAGCCAGCACATTACACACTCATTACTAGGGAACAACTTTATTTTACACACTGTTATATAAACTCCCGCCTAACCATGGGTGCCTACATCAACCAAAGAGATACAATATTTCAACACCCCTTCTCAATTTTGATTTTTTTTTTTTTTTTTTTTTTAAGCAAAAAGAATTTAAGAAAAAATATACAAAAAACAAAATTGCCACAAAAGCATAATCTAAAAAACAGTTAAGTACATAAGTTCATTACAAAATTGACAATTTCTCTCTTAAAAATTCAAACCTTTGAGCCACTAAACCTTTTGTTAAAATATCTGCTATGTTATTTTCTGACTGTACATATTCAATTTTAATTTTATTATTTGCAATTAAATCCTTTATAAAATCTACTTCTATATCAATATGCTTTGATCTTTTTGAATTTTCATAATTACTTAACATAAATATGGCACTTTTGTTATCCACCTTTATTAAGGGCACTTTATCACTAGCACTCACTGACACACTTCTTGCTAAGTTGTGGAGATGTATGACCTCTGCCGCTGTCTGTGCTGCTGCTACATACTCCGCCTCGGCTGTAGAGAGTGCGACGCTCTGCTGCTTTACAGACTTCCATGAAATAAGATTCCCACCGAAGTAGACAGCAGTGCCACTGGTGCTTTTTCGGTCTCGACGATCGCCTGCCCAGTCTGCATCAGAGTATGCTATGATGTCCAATGATGGATTCTTCTTAAATACAAGTTTAAAGTCTTTAGTTTGGTTTAAATATCTCAATATACGTTTGGCTGATTTCCATAAACTGGGATTTGGTCTATCTAAAAATCGACTGAAATATGAGGTAGCAAACATAATGTCTGGTCTACTTATCATACAAAGGTACATTAAACCTCCAATCAATTGACGGTAGGGAACATGTATCACTTTTCCGTCTCCTTGTGGTAAACCGTCACTAGCTAAAGGAGTGGAAACACCTTTGCAGTCAGACATATTGAATCTGTCTAGCAATGCACTAATCATGGTTTTTTGTGAAATCTTGATTTCTTCTTTGTTCCTTGAAATGTTGGCACCAAGGTAACAGTTAATTTCTCCTAAATCCTTAGCATTAAATTCACCTTTCAACAATGAAGTAAAATTACTTAGCTCTTCTTTCTTTCCAACAAGTAGTATATCGTCTACAAACAGTACTAGCCATAGATTTCTTCCAGAATAGAGACAAACATCACAACTTGATCTAATAAGTCCATATTTTGTTACAAATTCGTGAAATTTCCGGTTCCAGCTTCTTGGTGCTTCTTTAAGTCCATATAATGCTTTCCTTAGTTTTAACACTGGGCTTTCACTATCTACCCCTTCTGGAGTCTTGATGTATATATCTTGTTCTAGCTCACCATTTAAAAATGCAGTTGGAATAACCAGCTGTCTAGTCAAATAATTTTTGTTTAATGCAAAAGACAACATCATTCGTACGGTAGACATTTTTGCAACAGGGGAATATACATCGTAAGTACATTCTTCTTGAAAGCCACGAGCCACTAATCTGGCTTTTTTAAGACCATTCTGTTTAGTCGTGAAGACCCATTTAGTATCGATGGGCTTAACACCCTCAGGAAGTTTAGCTGGCTCCCAAGTTTCAAACTTTTCAAGTGCTTCTAGTTCGGTTTCAATAGCTTTATTCCAGCCTTCACCAGATTTTACAGCTTCAGAATATGAAGATGGATCACCAGCTAATAAACAATATGCACTATACAATTCATAATCATCAAACCTTTTTGGAAGTTGCGTCTCTCTTCTTATCTTCTCTCGAGCTTCTTTCTCTTCATCATCTTCAAATCCATGAAACGACTCCTCATCACTGTTTTCATCTTGCATTGCCTGTTCTTTTTCTTCAGGTTCACTATTCTCTTCCGTGATGACTCTTATTGGTGTTTTGTCGGTTGTTTTCCAATCACTGTATTTTATATTATTTTCATCGAATGTGACGTCTCTGGATATCTGTATGGTATTAGCTTCAGGGTCCCAAAGGCGATAGCTTTATATAATAGTTGGTTTAGCACAAGGTTCTAATTTCCCTTTCTTAGGCAACTGTAAAGCCCAGGCTTTGGCTCCAAAAACTCTTAATTTTTCTAAGTCCAGCTTTCCGTGATAAATATTGGCGGGTATTCCTCCTTTCAAAGCCACTGTTGGGGACCGATTAAGCTGAAAGGCAGCTGTTCTAATTGCCTCGCCCCAAAGAATCTTGGGCAACCCTGTATCGATGAACATAGTTCTCACTTTGTTAAGCAACGTTCCATTCATTCTCTCAGTTCTGCCATTCATTTGAGGAGAATATGGAGCTGTGTATTCAATACGTATTCCTTTATCTTGACAAAACTTCTGAATGATTTTATTAGAGAACTCACCTCCGTTATCACAACGTATACGGCAAACAGGCCCGAACTTGGTTTCTGATTCCTTGATAT
Source organism: Acanthosoma haemorrhoidale (assembly GCA_930367205.1). Lineage (NCBI taxonomy): Eukaryota > Metazoa > Arthropoda > Insecta > Hemiptera > Acanthosomatidae > Acanthosoma > Acanthosoma haemorrhoidale. The sequence continues at coordinate 102,358,293 of OV884009.1, read as the reverse complement.
AATTTATTAAATTGTAGGTAGCTTCATCCTTGCTTTTTAGTAAATACACCACACAAAAGTGAGAAAAGTCATCAAGAACAACTTGGAAATATTTTTCTCCATTGATTGTAGAAGGAGTCACTGGTCCACTTATATCGGTGTGGATGAATTCCCCAATCCGACTTGATTTTGGTTCAACGGAAGGATTAAAAGGAAGCCTAACAGCCTTGCCCTGTCTACATGAATCACAAACGTCTTTAGAATAAGGCAATCCCATTTCTTGGAGTCCTTTTCGCCCCAAATGCCCCAATCTTCTGTGCCATAAATTCAAATCGTTCATGATGTTACACTTTTCAACATTAATAAACAGGTTTAGTATATAAAGCTTTCCACATAATTGGCCCTCTATAATGTTATTGTTATTATGAACAATCATTGTCTTATCATTTCTGAAAATTACCTGACACTAAATGTTGTTACAATGAAGTCTCGGACTGTTTCTTTTGACAAAATTTAGTTGTTTAGTGTTAACCAGGAGACACCACAAGGAAGTAACTGATACCACCCCTCCTGATAAGTTAACTGGGGATTAAAAATAATTATTTTTGCATTATTAACTTGTTAATTTTTTTTTAGAGTTTCACATCTTTATTTAATCCCAATCTTCTTAATTATTAATTTGTGCCAAGAATTAACCTTTTTTATTAGTAACATTATTATTATCCTTATTTTCAAATGCTGATGGTTCTGGCGTAACTTGGGTTTAATTATTTAAATTATAAAAAATAATTTATTTCTAGATGCATATGGATGGATTTGACAACAAAAAATGCATTTTTTTTTTTTGTTATTGGTGTGTATATTCTCTCCCTAAAATATAGTCACTTACACAGGCTCCACTCAGTATAAGACCCTCGTATGTCCAATCTTGACTTATAAATCTCAAACCTGCATTTTATGCAGAGAAGATGAAAATGGGCTCCTGATGAAAGAAGAATCCTCTACAGAATTTTTGGCGCTACAAAAGAAGGACAAAAATCTGGTAAACTCAGAAAAACTAAGAAGTGCATGGTTTGTTTAAGAACTTTCTTCAACTTTCAAGCTTAGAAGAATCAAGCTGCGTTGGTCTCTTGGCTCAGATGTAGGAATCAGTCATTTCCATAAATAACAGGAAAGGAAGGTTTATAGGAACAGATGGAGATGCTGAAGTTGCTAAGAACTCATAGAGGAGGCAAAGACCTACCATGGATTGTTAAGCTACCAAAGAATGATTTTGAAATCAAGGTAGAAATGGTTGAAAGAGCAGCTAGAGAAGTTGGCTGCTTATTCTATTGAAGAATAAAAGAAGCGATGAAAAATTGGAAAGCTATGGACAGTCACTTAATGACAGTGCAGCTTGAGGCAGGAAAATGAAAGGTAAGCCTCTGTAATGAGTGAAGTTTAACACCTTAAGAAAGCAAGGCTTTATTCAGCGATAATTACATAACAAACATTATAATGGCCTATAGACATTAGTAATAATAATAATAATTAGTAGTAATTATGTCTTTAACAATAATCAATCAGACACATACATACCTGACACTAAGTGAGGTTAAAAACATATTGCATTCTTCCCCTCTTAATTTAAATGTAGTCGTTCAAGTATTTAGGGGTCTGATGAACACGGTACATAAGAGTGATCGTATGCTGTGTAGTTTTAAGGTGCAGGGAAATAAAGTATAAATGCAAGTTAAATGAAGAAGAGCACAGATTTATTTGGATACATACGTACAGTACACAAACTCATGAACGGTCACAAGAGAAGTCAATGAGGCACATGCCAACCTAATCACAAAAAACGCAACAGTGCCGCCCTTATCGTTACAACTAAATATAAATCATATAAAACAAATAATAATATAAATGCGGAATTATACCAATATGTAGCACATCATTTAGAACTAGTTCCCATTGTCTGGTTTTTGAGGCCATGGTGATCTCATTGCCGAATTAATTTTGTCCCAAATCACCTTGTTGTACCTTTCACATTGGCCATTCCCTCATTGGTTGTAAGGAGTGGTGCAGCAGGTTGCCACCGCTCTCATGTGCAAAAAGGTCTTTAATTCTTTGATGTGTATGAGGTACCTTGATCGCTGTGAATGTATGCCAGGCGTCCAATCAATAAGGACAGATTAGTTAGATCCTGACAGATACTTGCCACAGAAATGTCCGAACACAAGAAAGCAAAAGGGAGTCTACTGTATTTGTCAATAACTATGTAAGAGGAAGCAGTTGTTGCTGGACGATGGGAAAAGTTCTTTAAAGTCCAGGTTGCTCTGATCAGATGTGCTTGTTCTTAAGTTTGGAAATGCGGTTTCAGTTCAGCGCACACCTGACCTTCCAAGAAGTCACCTTTGACCTTATTTTGTCAAGTGAGAAAGGTAAATTTTAAGAACATGGTTCAGTGATGAAGAATAAAAGAATAATGACTCCAATATTCATTAGGTGACTAAGTGATGGTACATCCTTGTTATACCGCAATGGCACATTTTTTTATATGTGTAACATAACTCAATACTGCTAAATATGGAATATTGATATATGTTCTGAACAATGGTCTCAATCTGAGGAAGATATTTAAGAGTGTGAAGCGAATCGTCAATCACCATCCTCTTTTTATGGTTAGTGCTCGATAAAGCTTGAGCCCTCCAAGTGACAGGTATGGTTCAATGATCCCTATCTGTAGCATTATATTTGTTTCATTATATATTAAATAGAGGCCATCTTTACAATATGATTGGTGTCTAAATTTTGTTGCAATTTCCAAGGCTTCCACCCTTCCATAAGGGACAATAATATAGATACAGGACTGATAGTCACAATTTTGTTCTGCAGTTACCATAGCGAATTCACAATTTTTACTTAACAAATTTAAGTCTTGTAAATAAGTGTCAATGAACTCATCTGACCATTACTTACGGGTTGCTAGACAGTGTCTTGCATTTTTTTTTTTTTTAGTATAAATATTTTTCAGTATGATCACGGCCGCCTCAATTGTACTACATTCATTAAAGTAGTGGTAGTATGTCAGAGAAACAAAGTTATTCAGTAGTTATAGTTTTTTGTACAGGTTAGAGAAGCATCGGTGCTGATAAAATGAGATAAAGTTGCATAGCAGTGTATTCATTCTTGAGCTAAGTTTTGCAATGATGGATGGGTGATAAGTAGTAATTATTTAGTAAGAATGTCTTTAACAATAATCGAAACAGATACAACATATTACTAAGTGAGATTACAAAAAATATGGCACGAGGTTATAAACATATCACAGCCCTATAGCATATTAGCCACAAAGAGAGATTGACCATTATATAGATGTTCTAGTAATTTAGGAGCCCTGAATAGAAAAGTAGGAAGGCATAGATAGTTGCCATAGTCTTGGGGAGACACAGAGAAGAGCATCAGAACAAGAATGATGAAATTATCCTGACTTTATTTCTTGTTAATGATGTTATTGTGGCCAAAACCTGCAGAGCTTACAAATTCTCAAGGAAAGAGCCAAGAAAAGATGTCTATTTTTGATTACTTCCTTATATCCCCCCTTAATATGCTTGAGTAATCAGTGGGTTTAAGAGTAAGAAAAAGCATAGAAAATGAAAGGACTGGGAGGAAAAGCTGTTAAATAGTAGTGGCTTAAGAGAAGATAAAGGTGTACATCCTGAAGGGTGAAGGGAACACCCAGAAATATCACAGGGAGATAGAAAGGTTAGACAGAGAAAACAGGCCCAATAGGAAGACCTGCACAGAAGGTGAAAAATTGTTGGAAGGTTTTCAAGAATATTCTCTTTGAAGCAGCCAGGAAAATCTGTGGAACAACAAGAATAAGAAGAAGAAATCCTGGTGGTCGGAGAATATAAAAAGATATGCTAAGAAAAATATGAGTGGAAGGAATTAATATCTCTCCAATAAAATTACTGAGAGTTACTCTCAGTACTAGGAGCAGAGAAGACTGATAGAATTTGTAGTCTTAGAAGCCAAAAATAGTTTGGCGTTATAAGTTCAGAGAAAAGATGTAGAAAATTTTTATCCAGAACAAGAAGCTATTTTACAGAATTCTCAGAAACATGTGAGCAGAAAAAAGCCTGTTATGAAACCTATCAACAACATAAAAAATAACTCCTTAAATGAGCCGAAACAGATAATTAAAAGATGGAGGGAATACTTCAAGGAACTCCTAGAATACAGGAATGACTGAGACCAGATAATCATTGCTAACCAAGAATGGGAAATAGATTAATAAGATTAGCTCAATGAGGAAGAATTAGAAGACAAAACTTCATATAAATTTCGAGGAGCCTGGGAAAGCAGCCAGAATATATGGTATCCTAAGAAATTATTAGACATATTGGAGACAGAAAAACAAGAAAATATGCCTTTGATTATTTAACCTAATCTAGAGACAGAAGGTAGTTCCAAGAGATTAGATCTCTGTTTTTTCACCAATTTTCATAAAAGGGGATTACAAAGGCTGCGGAAATCATAGAGGTATATCGTTACTGAGCATCCCCAGCAAACTATTCCAAAATTTCGGATAAAAGACTGAAAAGAGAGGCAGAGGGAAAGCAGGGTCAAAAGACACCAAGGGAGGCAATGTACCTTGATGCAATCAACAGAATGAAGTGACTGACTAGTAAGCATAAGAGTTGGCTACAAGCAGCTGCGATGCAATTTCCGAGAAAATTGAGGGAAAGATGAAAAGAGACCATGTATGGGTCTACGAGGGATAAATTGAGGATGAGGAGGGAGAGGTGTGGTCTAGGCTCTGGAGATGGACTTCCAACTGCTTTAGAGGGTAGAGAAGATTGTTATCTTTTTAATTATTAGTTGTGGTCTGTAATCCCACTATTTTTAATAATTATTAGCTAATATAATAAATAATATAAAAAAGATTGTGACAAAGCTTGGAATCGAACTTGGGACCTCCTGAGTTACATTCAGCCACTCCTTCCTACCCATATTGAGCATCTGTTCGAAGATCAGGAGGTCATTGATTCGATTGCTTGCCCCCTCACTATCTTTTTTCTTTCACTACTACGTAGTATCTTATGTTTAGTATTCAGCCACTAAAGCATACACAATCTTATTTGTCAGCCCCTAATTTTCTTTATGTAGTAAATGTTTCGTGTACGTGTCTGCCACTGGGGCATAGTTAGTACAATTACAGTATTCTAAAAAATGGTAAATTTCCAAGGCTTTCGCCTGATCTACTTAAGGCATTGGGCATGTTTTTTACTTTCATCCTAACAATATCTTATTTTAACCAAAACTGTTACTTACAATGTTGTTCTTAACTTCTGTTTTCTGTGGAAGTTCATAAAATTCAAACTCTCAGAAAAATAAATTTTTGTAATGAATGCCTTTTCACTTATATTAAATAAATTCTATCAAACATATTTTTGTGTCAGTAGGTATCCTTTTTTTTAATATACCCTGCAGTATATATGTATTTAATTTACATTAAAAAAAATTTATCTTAAGACTGATGTAATATGTAATATGTGTTATAATAAACTATAATCTGTAATACATTCTAAAAAGAAAATAGTTTTATAAACCCATTTTTCCAACAGTAGTAATAGATAGCAGTGGTGAGATTCAAGAAACAATGGTTTTCAAATCCCCAGCCCATCTTCTTAACAGCCAAAACTGCAGCATCTCCAAAAAAATTATAAAATCCCGGGTTGAAGTGGAGTCCCTTCTCCCCTACAGCCGCCTAACATTAGTTGCTATGAAAATCCTTCACAAAATTGTTTGTTCATTAAAAGCAATTTCCTTTTCTTCAGTATTTGTTAAGGCCAATTTTTCTTCAATAGTGTCAAAAATGGCATAAAGAACTAAATATCTGAAAGGCAGTTGGTAATGAATATAATAATAATAAAATATTGAAGCACATTTGTACTCTGTAATTCCTTACCAATGAACTCCTAAACTTCTTAACAGACTTTATTAATACCAAAGCTTCTCTAAATGTCCCTAGATAATGGTAAAAGCTGTTAGTTAACTGGCATTTCTTCCCGATATGGAGCACTCTACCACTATAGTAGTGCTCCGTCTCGAGAGTTAATAAGAATATGAAAATTGAGAAATATCAAACTGGCAAGGGTAAACTGTACTGAAAAAGAATTGTGGCTGAGGGCATGGTCCCACAATTGGGACACTAGTGACCTGCTACAACTAGGAGTTTCCTATCATTGACCCTATTAGTTATTTCAGGGCTATACCATATTCAGATTATCGGAGCATTCTCAGTAAGCCTTTATGCGATAATATACAAATGAATTTATGGCAAGACTTACTTATTTACTCTATAGAACAACTAGCACTTTTTCTCACTTTATTACCTCTAGTTTCATGAAATCTCAGTTTTGGTCACTTTCATGCATTGTGTATCATCCTATGAAACTATCACAATTTAATCTGGTTACAAGAGGGCCATTCTCACTGCTAAAAATTAAGATGTCTGCGAAATAAATAATAGCAAAATTGCCATATTAGCCCGCTTAGTTATCGAATACAAGGCTATCGATACCATAGTAGATGCCAACTTGATCCAGCTGGATTGCTACCACAGAGGGATCTCTTTATTTTACTACATAATCTCAACCCACCAACACTTTGTAATGGTACTAATATTTGTTTAATTTTTATATTGTACTTATAATTTTAATTACTTGTAAATAACATTACTTCAATTTTACTCTGTAGATAAAATCATTCCTTTTACTGCCTAATAGAAGAAAGGGATAAATAAATACCCAGGTAATGAACTTTTGTTTGTATAAGATGAACTCAGGAACTGTAAAACACATTCTGAAAACCGTTATGTTCCTTAGACTGTCCATTGACATATATGAGATATAACTTCATGATTGGCGCAATGAAATTAGTCTTATTTTGTTAATATTTTCACACTGCTGTAAAGCTGCGTAGACAAATAAAGTATCGTTTTGAAGTATGAAGTAAATAGTTTTCATTTATTTGTATAATTTTAATTAATTTTCACATTTTAATGTAAAATTACTTCAATATTTTACAAACAACATATCATTACTTAAATTATAAATATTTAATTTAACAACACGTATCATATAATAAGATAAACACAATTAGCTTTCATCATTAGTCCCTAAACTTCCTGTACGTGCTTGAGCCATAATTGATTCCACCTTGAATGCTGTTTCTCTTAATGCATCAGACAATTCCGGTAAATCAGGTAGATCAATAGTTATATGTGCTGAAAGTCTTTTATATACTGAAGTTGATTCCTTAGTCCTGGAATACAATAAACATTTAGAGATCAATTAGTAATTTTTTATTTTAAAAACATATAATATAACATACTTGAGGGATTCCTTATACTTTAATTGCTGTTTGAAAAACAATGCATTTCTTAACAGTTCTTGAATACTCTGGAAACTAGAATCTGCATTCTGTATGGATCGAACTGCACTAGAAGACAATAAATATAAATAAAGCACGAGACATGAGAAAAAACAGACAGGGGTAAACAGGAATAAAAGCATACAGGGTAATTTTGAAAAAATCAACTAAACTCTAAAAATGGCTAAAGCGTAACCATCTTGAAGGTAACGTAATCATACATATGATACATAGAGATGAAACAATAATGCTGATGATAAATAAGCTGTTATTTCCAAGTGAAATAAATGTAATACTTTAGTCCACAACTAGTTTCAGCACTCTCTACTCTAGTACATAACAATAATTTATTTCCAAGAAATTAAAAACATAAAGAATGGTAATAACTGGATGATTAGAATAGGTTTTTTTTACTTTCGATCAATTATATCGGTAACAAGTGTCATATCACTGATATGAACTCTGACCTGAAGAGTTTTCTTTGTGACTAAAATTTACTAGCTAAATATTATGTGATTATTGAGGATAAATAAATATTTTGTTTATTTGAGAAAACATGAATTTCAAAAAAGCCTTACTTTCTCCAGATATTTCATTCTGCTATGGAAAATTTTTGGTACATACGAGACGCATCTTTAGCAACAAAAAAATATATATTAAGATTGATGAGAATAAGGATGTTGAAAGTTGCTATATAGCAAGTGTAATCATTTGGGCATTATCTGAGATCAAAAAGGAATGTTCAGTTTTTTCAACTATTGAAGAACTTCCTGAGGGCAACCATCAAACTATTGCTAAGTGTGTAAATGATTCCATGGGTCTCATTTGAACAAGCACATCGACAAAACAAGTAGCTACTTTTTGTAAATGAAAGCCATTGAGGTATTCTGTCCAAAATTATTGCTTCGCTCATCGATTGCATAGGGTAGTTGAGACCATAATAAAATACTTTATAAAATGCTTATATTTCCACAGTAAAAAGTTTAGTTTTGTTTGTTTTAATGCAAGTAGCATTTTATTTATTTTAAACACATTTTCTTGTACATAACCCTTATTTAGTCTGTATTTGTAAGTAAATAATATGTTCTTTCAGTAAATATTTTAACAAATATAAATCGGGGCACTAGCCACAACAGAGATGTCAGAAAGGGAGATTGATCGTAACCGTTGGGAAAATATGAATTATTTAAATAAAAATCCTGAAAGATGATCACTATCTAAAAAAAAAAAAATGTTAAGGTGAGGATAGAAGTGCATTTAAAGGTAGCAGTTCCGGGTAATAGTTGCTAGGTCTTGAGAATATTATTTTCATTGAATTAATATGTTGTTAGATAATATGTTAAAATTTATCAACTAGTTATAATATATAGTAGAGTTTGTACAAATTCTTACATAAGGAAAACAATTCAATTATGTAAAACCAGATCATTAATGTGGCTGATTGATGTACTAACCAAAATGGATGGATTTAGTACACTTCAAATCATGGCGAATTTAAAATTAAGTCATTAAACAAAATTAAGTCACGTATGCGATGTCATTCACCACTAGCAATTTATGAGAGTAGTTCGACCAGCCCATCTCATGAGTGTCAATTATGAATGGGTCACACTTCTATCCCTCAGATAGTGGATAGTGTACAGTCAGGATGGCGGATGATAGAAAAATTTTGGTATTTTCATGGAAACAAAACGTGTGGAATATGTTTTACTTATTTTATCTGCTTTGTAATTTGAGGAATAGTATCAAGTAATGAAAATACAAAAATTTTATTTGACTTATAATGCAATGTTAACAAAACAAAATATACCATGATTTATTGATTCTTCAACAGCTTTTCTAATACAATCATTCTTATCTAACAACTTATTAATTCAATGAAAGAAACCCGCTAAAGTAGGTAATGTGTTCCCCTTAACAGAAACACCTTCAATGGACAGGACTCCATGGGGCAATTTTCCTCTCATATACCATAATACATATTCCATGTTGAAAGAAAGGTTGTCGATGCCAGTTCTGGACTCTGTAAGGGAACTCTTACACTGCGATAAGGGCTATAAAAGAAGTTAACAAAGCAAAATATAGCTTATTAAGAGTAAGTAAGTCTATAATACACTTAACTATAGATTTAAATTATAATTACCTGACAGCATATTCTACATCATAGCATCTACCTTGTAACTCATGATGAAGTTTAGTAACTTCCACTCTTTTCTCAACCATAGGAGGTAAAGCCTTTCTAACATGTTCTTGCAATCGATAAAAGGCCAAGGAAGGTTCATTCGCAATGATGTGGATATTTTCTGATATCCTTTCAGTTGCTAAAATGAGCAAATAACAAAATTTTGTATAAAAAGAATCTAGTTGTGGTATGTTACCCTACTTGATTAATAGGATTTAGCGAAAGAAAAACTGATTAGAGCCAGGACTCAAAATAATGGATGGTTCAGTCGTTAACAGAGCGACTGATTGAAGATCAGTAGGTCCTAAGTTCCACACCCCTAATAAATTATTTTCTTTGGCTGCTAATTCAAGAAAAGTAAGATTCAAATATAGTATTCAAATGAAATCAGCATTACCTTTTTTAACCCTGACATCTAACTGTGAATCACTGTCCTCATACTGGGTCATTAAATCTATGTTTTTAAATTAATTTTTAATCTGCAATTTGTTAGAAGTAGTATTCAATGCTGATTAGTTTGACATAAAAAGCTGTAGAAAATATTTTATATTATTAACTCATAGAAAAGGCTGATAATCTGATAACACGGCGTTCTAGAACGAGTAACAACACAAAATGATGCTCAAGTCTGTAGAATTATTAGCGTCATGTCCTGGAAGGTTTTAAACAATAGTCAGTTACCATGACATTAAACGTGGATATAACTTTACCTCATTTAGCCAGTCCCCATTGATCATCAGTCAATAAAAATAGAACGAGTTTCTTGTACCCGCATAATGAAAACTATTCATAATTTAGTTTTAGTAATTATTAGTTGCGATATTGGCCCGATCATTTTTAGTAATTATTTGCCAAATAAATGACACGACTGCACGATGGAACCAGTAAATAGGAAAACTGATCATGCGTTTTTTTCATCGATTACTTGGTCAATTTTGTTGATTGTATAATAGAAATAATGCAGCATATTACTAAAGTTGCCTGTTCTCAAATTTCGTATTTATTGCAGTCAAAAAAGCCGAGAGAAATTGATAATTTATGGAACACCTTAGAAGTCATTACTGATAAAATACGATTACTATTGCGACTTCCATAAAAGAAACAGCTGGTAAATTAATAAAATAAGGTAATTCATATTCGATACCTTCTCGTGGTTAATCATAAAATTATTGATTTCAAATTTCTACAAAATAAAATAAAAACTTTTTTAAACATCGTTTTAACGTATTAATTAATCTGATCGGTTAGAAGTTTTTAAGGTGTTAGTCACAGGTTAGAAGACGTTAAAAAAAAATTTTTTTATGGTTAGGAACACATTAAAGACGACAATGTGGTAAAAATATTCCAGAAATAGTGGTTGGAATCGCTTCTGATATAAAATACGTTGTTCTGGGTAATATTTACGTAAGTCAAAAAATAAATACTTTCCAGGTAACGGTGCAGTATTAACATTAAAATCTAACTCTGTACTATCAAAGATCAAATTCACTCGAAATCAATAATACGTATTTCTTCACGTGGTGAACAAAGCCTACCAAACCATGTACGTACACTTAACTTCTTTTGGGGTTAATTCCTTGCCTTATTGACTTGCCCGATTATTCCCCACAGCATTAGACGTCCAGCTTACCTAAAAATGTAAACAAACAGTTTTTTTTAAAATAACTTTCAGCCACCCATTTTCCCCCATCCACGAGTAAAGTGACAATAGTAGACTTATTTAATTCTGTACTTACTACAACTAACTAAGTAAAGCGTCAATCCTACAGAGGCCCTAATAACATTCCGCCTCTTCCTCGTTTTATTGTTTACAAAACTGGTAAAAATGTACTGCCTGATGTTGGTATATTTGACTGGCAGTCATCTGGAGCAAATTCTCTGGAGTGGAGGAATGAACGCTCAGAAATACTCCAAGAGTTGGAATTGAACACAGTTACTTATGGTACCAGCTTATCAGATATTGAGAGTGCTCAAGCAGTTAATAGCCGATGAAGGTTCAGCATCCACTAAAGCAGCTTAGGCTATAGGCCAATAAATTTATGTAGACAAGATTGTAAGGGGCGCCAATTCTCTTGAGGAAGCAATTTAGCTTCACTATGAATTGTGCGAACTTTTCGCTGAAGGAGGATTTACCCGGAGTAAATAGGCGTTCTCAGCTCCCAAACTCAGTCCGAAGGATAGCGAAGTTCTCCCTCTCCAACTTCATCAAGATGAAACGGAATTGATTATACCATTCGGGTTGATGGGGAACCCAGTGACCGATGCATTATCATATTCAGCCTTTCAACCTCCAATGAGCAAGTTAAGGAAGCGCATGGTTTTATCGGCAATACCACGATTGTTTGACCTTCTTGGTCTACTCTCACCATTTTTCTTCTACTGCACTATTCTCTACTGTGAGTGAGTAGATTCTATACAACCTCCAGGTGAAGGAGAGTGGACGATATGCTGGCAAGTAATATCAACACGTCAGAGTACCTACCAGCACCTAAAACAATTTTTTTTTTAGATTTTTAGGCACTATTTAGATGCCTCTAAATTACCGAGATCGAACACTTAGATTATGCAGGCCCTTTCTTAATCAAGGGCCCAGACTGAAGGAAAGCCACCATCACCAAAGCTTACCCCTGTCTATTTGTATGTATGTCTACACATCTAGTTCACTTGGAGACTGTATCCATCCTTACTACAAGCACATTACTTTCATCACTAGGCAGGTTTATTTCTAGGTGAGGAGTCCCACAAGGCATATGGCCAGACAACGAAACCAACTTCATTTTATTTTTTTGGTATCTTCCTTTGCGCTGTCAGTTGTGCCTTTGATTTGCCATTTTGTCTATCACCATATACCATCGCTCCAGTGATTTTCATTTTAGGATTATTTACAATTTTTTTTCTGTTACCAATTATACTTTATTGTAAATTAACCTCGCTTAATTTAGGTGGGCGATAAGTTTCAGGATGAACATTTTACGCTCAAAATTAACATTTATAAGCAGGAATTGTACCCGCTCTTCACCTCACAGGATCATCTCACCAGCACAAACCTACGATTTTTACAGATGTTGGTGCTGCTATCAGTTGAGCGATACCAGGACCTACCATGAATTCTCATCTAATGCTTTAAGTCCTCAGCCCACAAGTCCTAAGCTCATAGGTACTTCTTACCCTTTGACCGTTTTACTTGATGTTCCTTAAGCGTGCAATGATGAACAGGAGTGATTAACCAGAGGGGGAGATAAGAGGAGATGGGTTTACTAACCATCAAATAACACCATTTTAGTTTTTAGTAGTAAGGTACTTTTACCCAGCTTCAATTCTATCCAGGTTTTCCTAAATCAATAGGGAGGCGGATTAGAGCTGATTAGGAGGGAAGAACAGGTAAATTTGGGTTTCATTGGCATATAGATGGGCTGAGCAGTGATGGATAGTGTATGTGATGGAGCGTAGTACGTGATGGATAGATGTAGACCCAAAAAAGTAATGGCGATATTGATGAACCCTGAGCTACACCGGAAGATAATGAAAGGGGACCAAGGATGTGTACAGGTAGTACTCCCAGGCTGGGAGCTATTAGAGATGAACTATACAAACCAGTTGATAGCTCTGTAAGAAAAGAACATCTATACGAGTTTCGATAGAAGGATGGAGTGATCAAGGGTGTTTAATGCATTGGTAATTTCTATGAGTATAAGGATAGATGTGCTGTTGGTCAATGGTGGATTGGAGGTCTTTGTTAATTTTAGTGATAGCAAATTGGGTGGAAAATCTAGGCCGAAATCAGGATTGGAAGCGATTTGAACATCTGGAATGAGGAAATTTGGGATTGAACTAGTCTTTCGAGAGGTTTGGAAAGATGAGAAAGTATTGAAATGGTCCGATAGTTTTTGGGGGAGGTGGTGTAAGGAACTTAATTTAGTGGAAAAACATTTTCTCTTTTCCATGAAGATGAAAATATGTTGTTTTAGAGAAAAAAATTATAAACGAAAATCAATAGTGAGGGGAATCATTGTAGGGAGACAGGGCTTTAGGAATTCCTCAGGAATGCCATCTGGATCTATCGAGTTCGTTATTGATTTCATAAATGAGGTTGGAAGGAGTTGTCTGGGTGGAAAGTAATATAGTACACTAGTAGTGTACATTGGACTGGGAGGAAAGTATAAGTATAAAACAAAAAGAGATGAAGCAGCCGGATTGGGCAGAAAATGAGAATTTATGTCATTTGGAGATATATGACAAACAGGAGAGGTAGATTAAACAAATTAGTGGCATCTAGAAAACGTTCATTAAATGCATTATCTTATTTGTTTGAATATAGCGTAAGAGGTGGAGAAGTGAATATTTGGGGAGAGAATAAAAAAATTAGGGAATGTCTGGTTTAAGCCAAGATTCAGAAACAGCTATTATGTGTTGAAAGTTGTCAAGGAATAATTAAAGGAATTCGCTGTGATGGACAGGGATGGACTGGGCGTTAATGTGGCATGTTATTAGTACACTACGCATGAAGAAGATAAAGAAATAAAACAAAAAGGAAAGTGAGGAGCCGAAAGTGAAGGCCTGGAAAATATTCATAAGGAAGAGAAATAAATAATAAAATATTAAGTACATACTGTACTGTGTTTGAAAGTAGTATGAAATAATTTGAGTATGTAATATAGGCTAAAATGAAAGTAATAAACGAAGTAAAACTAGAAACTAAAATTATAAGATGTTTGGAGACAAAGGTGAGGTGGGTGGCAAAAGGAAAAGAGAAGGAGTTGTCAGTTGGTGGACAGTTAGGTATCTTTGTTTTCTATAAAATCAACTAACATATTTTTGATTTTTTAAATATAATTTTCGTATTGGGAAGACATATTAGAAATTTAAAGAAATCTATGTTGTCCGCCCTTAATTCTTATCTACATTTGGTTTTCGTCTACTAGTGTTAGGATTTAAGGCAAATAAAAGGTGTGCTGTATTTGACGGTACTGGTGAACCAGTGACGCGTCACCTAATCTCAGTTTGGATTAGTGATTAGCGACCTGCTCCACTCTCTTGAACCTTACCAGCACCGTGGCGGTCACAGCAGTAGCCTCTTCACTCTGCGCTCTATCACAAACACAGTCGCAGCTGTGTACTTCTCCTTCCTCTTCTCAGTATCCCTGGTCTGGCTGTGACAGTCACAACCCTGTAGCTGGATTAGTTAAGAGCTCAAACCTTTCCACTCTGCGACTCTGTCACAATCGCTTCTGTATTCTATATAATATATCTATCTATCTATCTCCCTCCCTCTCCCTAAGTGCGTGTTTACGCTGGAAAAACTGGTTAACTTTAGAAAAAGTTTGACTATTGGTTTATTTATGCCATACCTTACCGTGTATATAATTATAAATACAGTGTAGCCAAATGATAAACATGAATGTTTTACACCGTGCTAGCTTACTAATAGTTCACCTTAGTTGTATTCTTTGTATTTAGGTACATAGTATGTTTAAAAGTATTTAGTAAGTTCGGCCCTACCGTCACCGGTCACAATATTCAATATTTATTAATTATAACAATATGGCTCACAAACTTTTCCTTAATTAGGGCCCATGCTTTCTGCTTGAAAGTAGTGCCGAAATATACATATACCTAAAATGTATAACTTTACTTACTCGATGAAATTCTCTCAAATACCATATATTTGGTAGTACTACATATAGAAATGAACCCGTTTGCGTTTTAGATCTTCGAGATTTCGAAGTCCGTTTTTCCTGATCTCTCGTTTACCACTCTTCGGTAAGTGTAGACGGAAACGACTCCCCATTCGTTTTGCAATGCAATGTACATGGAGCACTTGCATTGTTCTTCCTACTCGGGAGTATTCCTATTGTAAACTACAAAACTGATTTAAGAAAGTTCGAAGTTAGAAATAAGGTTTCTAAAGGAAAAGCACCAAATAACAAGCACAATAAGGTTTGGAAGCACAAAAAAAAAACACTGTATTGTAGGCAGTATATGATACATATCACAATACTAACACATTTAGTGTACAATCAGTTTCATTATTAATTGAGTTATGCTAATTTCTTTAAAATAAAGCCAATAGATAACATCAGGTGTGATATATTTACACAAAAAGCTATAGCGGCCTTATTTTATATATTATAATGATGTTAATTTTTGAGTTGTGCCATTTTTACTTCATGGAGCGATATGATATTCTATACCATCACTGTTCTGCTTCTTTGGGTGGGGTTTCTAGTATTTTGATTTAGGGATCGAATAAGCTATAGTACTTAACGAAGTAGTCATGGTTAAAAGTTAAGATAGGTTCTCGTTGATTTGTGATATTTTATGATTTCCCTACAATGTTACATAGGGAGTATTTCCTGTTGTAATTTATTAATGCCATTTCAGTTTTGTTTTTTTTGTACTTAGATCATAATGAGTCTACCTTTCGATTACTAACCAATAGTAATGAAGTTTGCCAAACAAAGATAAAATCAAGTACTTAAGTTTATAATAAAGGTAATTGCTTAAACCACTGAAAAAATGCAATTGTGTTCATTTATCCTTAGTGATTCATTGTGAATTAAAATTGTTTACACCACTTAAAGCTTTAATTACTGCTCACTGTACTAATGTTGTTTTTTTTCTTGTTTAGGTCTCAGATATGTTAAGCAGCCAAACCAAGCATGCTCTTCACTGCACATTATTTTGTTCAGTTATTGTGATTTTTGAATTATTAACTGGTGGCGTGAAGTTATCAGGTGATGATGTGGTGTTAATAGATCCATGGGTGAAATATGGCTTCTTTTTAACAATAGTTTTATACATTCTGAGATTTCTAGCGTTCTTACCCCTTCCTCAAGTCCTGCTAAACTTTGCTGGACTTACATTTTACAATGCATTTCCTGATAAAGTAATTCTAAAGGGCAGTCCACTTTTAGGTCCTTTTATCTGTGTTCGTATAGTTACTCGTGGTGATTATCCACAGTTAGTGAAAAACAATGTAAGCCGTAATTTATCTAAGTGTATAAGTGCAGGTTTAGAACATTTTGTTATTGAAGTAGTAACTGACAAGCCATTACATCTCGCAAAAGACAGAAGAGTTATTGAAACTGTTGTACCTGGTAATTACAAAACAAAATCTGGTGCTTTATTCAAAGCCCGTGCATTACAGTATTGTTTGGAAGAAGGTGTAAATACTTTATCTGACACGGATTGGATTGTGCATCTAGACGAAGAAACTATTTTAACTGAAAATTCAATTAGAGGTATCTTGAATTTTGTTCTTGAAGGAAAATATCCATTTGGGCAAGGTTTAATTACCTATGCCAACGAAGAAGTTGTGAACTGGATAACAACTCTTGCTGACACTTTTAGAGTTGCAGATGATATGGGAAAGCTTCGATTTCAGTTTTTGATGTTTCATAAACCACTTCTTAGTTGGAAAGGATCTTATGTCGTCACTCAGGTATTTAAAATTTATTATATTTTTGAATATTTCCATTCATACATTTAAATTGCCGGAGGCTAATTTAATGAATAGATCTGAATTGTAATGAATAATAATGTATATTTTTAGTATTTATACATTACTTGGACAGTACTTCACCCTCTAACTTCTGTTGTCTTCTGGGGTACTTAAGGGTTAATCCATATCTCTACTATTCTTTTTTACTTACAATTATGACCTACAAGCATCTATCCATATATGACCACCCTCAAACTCCTCTCTTTTTCCTGTCATATCCTATATAAATCATGCCACTCCTAGTCAATTCTCTGGACTTACTCTATTTTGACTACAGTTGTGTGATGTATGGTGGCCTCTTATCAATTATAAATGATTAATAAAACATTGTTAAGTGTGAAATGCTTTATCAACCGCTCTATGAGTCTAGTCAGCTTGAATAGCAACAATTAGCCGTGTTTCCATATTATAACGCTGTAATAATAAACAAATTAAACATTAACTGCTTGTTGAACTGAAGGAGTAAAGGGATAAATGCCTGGAGAGGGTAGAGCTATTATTAGTTTTAATGATTAATTTTCTTCTTCTGTTTTAATATTAATGTATCCCACACAGTTAAGAGTTAAGTTATGCCTGCTAAAAACATTTCAATGACTTTTTGGATTCATAACCATTTAATGCACCAACACGTTGCATATTATTAATCACCCCATTATGATAGGGAAATATTTGTTTTTAATTTCATCTAGTCGATTTATTGATGACCCTTTATTATTTTTGGTGGTATTGCTTTTATTTTCAGCCTATCTGAGGTACCAAATTGACCTTCCATGCAAAAAATCAGCTCTTTATAAAACCAGATCTGCAAAAAATATTTATGCAGTTTTAATAAGTTTTTGTAATTATATTTTATTAAAGTCCAAACTCGTTATAGATATATATTATTAATCAGGAAGTCAAGACCAATAATCTGGTACTCTTCTCAATATGATATTTATTTATCAATTACTTGATTAATGACCCTTCATTATTTTCATGGAGTTGCTTTTAGTATTAGCATTATCAAGGCACCAAGTAGAATTAGCATACCTAATTTGAAATAGAAAAAACACTTCATTTTGGAACATTGTTCCCTAAGATTAATGAAAAGTAACAAAACAGGCATGTCCAGCTGTCAATAAAAATAAACAATATTACACAGATTTGTTAAGCTTATCAAACGCCATCTATATATGAGATGTAGAGATGGAAAAAACTAAACAGGATAATAATGATGAATTATGAATTGGTAGATTTAAGGGAGATATAGAACTTTTAAGTCTAGATTTAAAGATTGGAAGAGTTGGCAAACAACGAATATTGATGAAAAAGGAGTTTGAATGGTTTGGGAAGGATAATATAAAATAGGAGAGACAACAGCGGAAACAGGAGTTGGCAAGTATATAATGGAAGGAAATGTAGGACTGATGAAGCAGTTTGAGGGGGCAAATGGATTAGTGGATAATTTGGGAAATGTGGTCTTCCCAGGATTGACATTCAAGGACCAAACCTACATTTTTTACTGATGTTATTAAGAAATGGATAGGTCAAGAATTTAGAGAGGAAGAAGGTCGAGGGGGGGAATTTCTTATAGGGTTTTAAGGAGAGGAAGTGAGCCTATGATAATAAGCCACCCATGAAAGAATTTTTATTGGGTAAGGTTACAAAGGGTTTTAAAGAAGGATACATCAGCCAACAGAGGAAGGTAGTGAAGGAATATAAGAGGTACAAATATGTTGTCTCCAGATCAGGTAGGATGGTCTCGAATATTGAAGATTTTGGTTACAGTGGGTGATACTCCTGGTGGAGGGAAGAGTGACATCCAGATTGGATCATTGGGAACTGATAGTTGGAGTAAATTAGAATCTCGGGACAGTCTATAATAAAATAATCTATCCAGGGGTAAAAAATATTCATTCATATGAAGGGTGGCGGAATACGGGATGAGAAAGAGATAGTTAGGTTGACAAGGAAGCGTTTGTCTGATGAGTTGCTAAGTAAATTAGTATTAAATCACCAGTTTAAATGAAGAGAAGAGGTAGAATACAGTTGATTCAAATAGGGGATGAAAGGGAACTTGAGGAGGACGATAGATAACAGCATAGAGGATCTGTTTTGAGTTGTTCCAAAACGACTCCACTTCTGTAAAAGGGTATTCCACATGAGGGCTCTGAGGCTATCATGGGTATTGTGGCAGACACGATCACCAATCCATTCAGACCGATCGTTGTGAAGATGGGAATAGTTGAGTAAAGAAACAGAAAATGATGGCTGATTCGGGAACAGCTATAATGTGATGAAAATTATCAAGGATGAATTGAAGGAATTAGCAGGGAGGGATTGGGTGTTAACATGACATGTCAGGACACTACTCACTTTTTACTTCCACCTAAATTAAACTATTGAATCCGAAACGAACAGCCTACTCCCCTTTTTGGACCCTCTCTTAATAAGAAATGATAAAAACAAAATTATCACTGATTGTTATACTAAGCCTGCATACACAGGACTTATTGTTAAGTATTTACCCAGCCACGCATCTTGTCCAAAAACAAACACCGCCCACAATCTTATCAGCCTAGTGGTCACCCGGAATACTTTTATTCCTGTCTCATTAAATTTGTATCACACTTTCATATTAATTTGGTTTACCTTTAAATATTGACTCATAGATATATTCTTATGTACTTTTTTACTTATTGTTTTGGTCTCAATTTGGAGTTAAACTTCCACTTTGCCTTATATTTATGTTCTTACTAATATCTGTTTTATCTATTATTCATATTATTTAAACTGAAACCTATCAACGGTTTCATATTTGTATCATTTTGTAAGCTATGTTGCTCTGATACATCTTATTTGTGTTTAGACATATCTACCTCTTGTTAATACCTATTATCACTCTATTTTTAATATCTATCATATCTTTTCTTGCCATCAGGATCTGATCCAGACATACTTAGTTTGTGGAAATTCTCAATAATAAATTTGATGAAAAATTAACATATAGCCTAAGCTGCCATCCTACAAATACATCCACACAAATATAAATGCATGGCTAACAACAAATTGTGATAAATCCTAACAATGTTTAGATATTTCATTCTTTGTTTCTCAAATTTTGGGTAGTAAAAGAGAAAGTGCTTTATTGTGTCCATTGTGACCTTGACAAGTTTAACAAATATCCTTATTTGAAATTATTTTTTTAAATCTTAAAATTGATCTTTTTTGTATTTACTTGGAATTTTGTTTTACTGGGTAATGGTAATTTGGTTATTATTCTTAATTTATTTATGTGGCAATAATGGTCAAAAATATTTGACCTGTTTGATATAGAAACATGAAATTTGGCATAGAACCTCTATCACTAATGGAGCTAAAAATGAAACTCCATAAAAAATAATAAAAGGTCAATTAAGAATCGATTCCTTGTAAATTTAAAAGTTCTGTCATATTGGGCAGAGTATCAAATTAAATACCTTGACTTATTGATTAATAATATGTAATACTTATTGTGCCTATATTTGGATATTATTGTATAAAGTGGCCTGCTTCATTACTATTGTGTTTGTAACCTCTTTTTCACCAAGTGGCATGATATTTTACAAGAAAATTCCATTTAATAATGAAAATATACAACTAAATACAATTAGAGTCATTTTGTGATTGTTATCAAATGGAATGGAATTAAATCCAAATGTATTAAACTAATAGTATTCAAATTGATGTCCAATATAATGCTGAAGAAAATATAAGTAGCAACAAAGTTAACAAAATAAATATGAAGAATTAAAAATAAATATTTTTGTCAATGTGGAAAAAAAAGGAAGCAGACTGTCTGTTGAAATACCCATTATTAGATGTTTGTTAAAAAGGTATAAAATTAAAATTAGATAGGAAAAAAGTATTCACATTTTTAAATTGTTTGTTTGTATTTGTGTAATTGTTTAGTTCTTATTGGTTTACTAAAACAAATTAACATGTGTAAATTTGTGATATATGGCTGATATTCTAAGAATTGGTTGATATTGGAAGAACTAATATTAATGCAATATTTATTTTAACTATAAATGGATGCAATATGTTTTAATATTAGTGAACTAAGTAAATTTTTTTATATTTGTAGGTAAAAGCAGAGCGTGATGTTACATTTGATAATGGACTGGATGGCTCAGTTGCAGAAGATTGTTTTTTTGCAATGAAAGCATATAAAATGGGTTACTCATTTAACTTTATTGAAGGAGAAATGTGGGAAAAATCACCTTTCACACTGGGTGACTTTCTTCAACAAAGGAAACGCTGGATTCAAGGAATACTTTTAGTAGTGCGCTCGAAAAAAATTCCTTTAAAAAATAAAATATTTCTTAGTATTTCATGTTATTCTTGGGTTACCATGCCACTTTCAACCTCTAACATAATTTTAGCAGCACTGTGCCCTATACCTTGCCCTGTTATAATAGATTTCTTATGTGCTTTTATTGGTGCTGTAAGCATTTATATGTATATTTTTGGAGTTATTAAATCATTTTCATTGTATCGTTTTGGATTTGTAAAGTTTAGTCTTTGTATCTTAGGTGCATTAGCAACAATACCAATAAATGTAATTATTGAAAATGCTGCTGTAATATGGGGTTTGTTTGGCAAAAAGCATAAGTTTTATGTAGTAAATAAGGATTGTAGGGCACCTTTGATTGTCTAACTACCTAATCATAAAATGTTTAGGTTTTGTATCAATTCAAAAACATCTAATATTGAGATTTATCCTTAAAGCTATAATTCTCAAACTCTTCTGGAGTTTATATAGTTTTTGTATCCTGTAACATAAATCTATGTTGTCACTTTGTCTATGATTATAATCACATAAAAAATTTCTATTCTGCAACAATATATTTTGGCTAGTGTTTAATGTAGTATTAATTTTGTACCAAAGTTTTATCTTAACAAACCTGAAACAGGTATTAAATGCACTGTTGATTTTGTCATTGATTTATAAAAAAATTCTATTCAGATCAAGGTATTTGATCAGATTATTTATTTTATTTTTTGTAATTAATTGTTAGTAGTATTGATCTGTTCAATGCCATTTTTTAGTAAGTATTTAACTGTCTATTAGGTGTATATGTGTTAGTTTCTGTCTGTCTGTGTATGTGTACACTGATGGAGAAAAAATAGACATTGTATTGTTTGTAAAGTGATTATTGCCTTTACTGCTTTTCTTGTCAAAGAGTGAGAAAAGCTGGCTGTAACATCCATTTCTAACATTATTTGTAAATATCTCTTAGTATTGTTTGCTTCTTTTTACACTTAAATTTATTACCATTGACTTATATAACAACAATAAAGTGTATTTTAAATACATATAGTATAACAGAAATTATATTGGTTTTCAATTGTAAATTAAAAAGAAAACATTAAGACTGTAAAACTTTATTTTTTTATCCACTGAAATAATGAACTATTTTAATATGTATCTTTTAATTTTACCATCACAGCCCATAAAGGACAGGTACCAGATAAGGATGTACCAGTTCTTGACTAATGGATATTTCTATGTAGCTCGGTGATCCTAGTCAATATCTAATTCTGATTTAATGACCAATAAACTGAAAGGCACCTGCCACTTTTTAGAAGATGGACCTTCCTCTCAAGTTTCTTATGTATTTATTTCCTAAATGCAGTTCTTTTACTTAATCTTAACAATCTTTTATTTGATTTCATTATTATTATTATCTTTTCCTTTAGAGGTTTACAATTTATTTTCGAATTGTCTATTTCTTTGTTTTTTAATTTTTTATTATGATCTAATAGTTCTTTTCATTTGCCAGACTTGAATTGGTCATCTGAACGTTAATGTTATTCATAGGGGACTTAGACTCAGGATAAATGTTTATTTATATTTTATTCTAGATTTATGCTCCATCCTGAATATATATATATGGGGCTTAATAAGTGATTATTTGGCTTTAACTTTTAAAGTCCTTTAGGAAGTGATAAAGGAATGTGAGGTGTTGGTTTGGTAATTGTCTTTTGGTTGAATATGTGGATCCCTTGTAAGGTGTTTGAAAGAATGAATTCTATATATTAATAAAATAGAAATAATATGATGGTCAATACATTTAAGCAGGTTTTCAAGTAAATAACACCACTGTCAGATTATATGGTGTAAATAATAAATAACTGTTCTGATGTTCCAAAAAAATAAACTAATCATGTCTCCTTAGACACGACACCACTGTGGGACTGACACCACTGTGGGACTCGAGCACATGTGGACTTTATGCCCTGCCCCTTGTGTTATGACTAGTAAACTACTAACTAGCTTTCACCCTGTTTGACTTGCTTACAAGGATCTTAGGAATTTTCTCTAGCTAATGTTGACTCAATGGTCAACTTGTGGATGCCACAGATATAGTATGTGGGGTGGGCAGGTTACCATATACAAAGTGTAATTTTTATTGATGTTTACAAACCCACTTGTTTTCCTCTATTAGAGGCACAGATCTCCGACCCACTTAAAACCTATTGGTTTTAAGAAAATAAAGTTTTCATTAAAAATTATGATAAGCATAACTGCTTTCAAAAATTTAAGTTTTCTAAAGAGCACCTAAAAAAAATAAATAATGCTGATTGTTAACTATCAAATTTACCAGTGAAGTAAAGACTTGAAAGCCCTGCACAGAACTAAAGCAAATCCCAGTCCTAAACATTTTATGTCAAAAACTTACCATCCAGCATTCACTCCTGTGGGCATCTGATAATGATATTTAGTGGCTAAATAAGATAAGAACAAAATTAAACTGGGAATAGAAAATTGCTAAGAATATAGCAATGTATTGTAATTATGAAAATTGTACCAGTATATATAACGATTTGAGTCCCTAGGAGGGGTATACATATTGTTAAATTCACTAATTTTAACTTCTTACATGCTAACAACTTCAACGTTGTAGAATTATAAATTTCACATAATAGAAAAAAAACAAATTGACTGACTTAGTCACAATAGTTGTCAACGGTGTGGCAGGTCCACAGAATATTGAATAGAATAGAAGCACCTTAGGCGAGGAGGGGGTGAGTAGACTCCCGCTCTCTAGACCCCATCCCAATACCCTCACTTAACCGTCCGAAGATCAGAATGATCCATGATTTGCTTATGTTACTGCTTGTTTATTATTGTATTCTGGTTTATTTTTTGAGTTTTGTTATGTGGCCTTTGCTTGCTGCGCGAGAGTAGCATATAAAACAGTTAGCCCTCCAATAACTTTTCATCAGTAAGTATTTTAAATATTATTATTTCATTCACTAGTACTTTTTTCGATTTAGTATTGGCTATTCTTTATTATATGGCATGCTATTTGAATCTCCTGCTGACACTCAGTTGGCTTGTTTTACTTGACTACTTTACTTTACTTGGCTGTGAAGTGAATACATCTTAAACACGTGCAAGTACTTAGAATTAAAATTATTGTTCTTATATCCATGATAAACCTGTTAACAGGTCAAGATGGAGTTTGTTTTTATAGTGGTTGTGTTAAATATTGTGATTAGTAGATTCGAAACCACAATTTTTAAGTAAGACGGAGCAACTTTCCGATGTTCTGTAAGTATTATTTGTCTTGCTTTGCCACTCAGTAGATATACACATGTTTTTTTTTCAATCTATTTGTTTTGTTATGGGGTAATCAGGGACGTTATCACCCACTGTGGCTAATGGTTGCAGATATTACCACCATAAATGCTAATGGGCTGCGCTGGTAAGTTATGTAATTAGGTGTGGACTGTATATTATAAAAGCTATAATGGAATGGTAAATGATATTTTGGATGTTCAAAATGATATATATATATATATATATATATATATATATCATATTTAAAATAAATATTTATGGTAAAAGAGGGGGGTTTATGAGCCAAATCAGGGTAGAATATTATAAGTTTGTTAGTCAATTTGACAATTGGTTCTGAATAAATTGTACGATGTATTGAACATAAATGTAAATGATGAAATATGGGCAGTAGTTCAATTTAAGGCTGAAGAGTGATGTGTTGATGGTGACTGATAGATGTAAATGGTAGGTTCAGTTTAATTAATGTTGAAAGGCATACCTTACTTGGTGAGTTATTAAGGTAGTGGATGGTCAACTCATTTCTTCTCTCTCTCCCTTAACTCAGGATCTATCTTTTTTGTTTAGGATGTCTCAAGAAAATATCAAGGATCCTAAGGTGGAAGAGAAACCCAAGGTACTGGCTGTGTATTCAATGAATCATAAAACTCCACCCGTTAGAGTGAGCCCGAATTTTGGTTTTGTCAAATGGAAGCGGTTTTTGCTAGACCTCAAATGACTAATAGTACAACCAAGTTTCAAACAGTTAGAGTTCCTTTGCTCGATGTGGATTTACTTTGCCAGGTTGCCAACCAAGTTAGGCCAAGCTTTGCAAACTCAGGGAAAATTTAATCAAGACTTATGCCGAGTTAGAGAATAGGTGTATCCAGACTTATAACATCTGGGAAGGCAAACAGTTAGGAGATGAAAAGCCACCGCAGTGGTTGAGGCACAAGCAATGAATTATAGATATGTGTTAATGGTTAACTAATAATTGTTTCAGAAGTGAGAACGTGGTATATGATGATGAGAACGAGTTTTGGTTTTGTATTGTTTATCGCCCTCTGCAACGAGACTGGTTTATTTGTAGCGATTTCTTAGTTTTATTATATGTGGTCTTATTTTTATTATGGGTGGTGAGCGGGCTGGATCCCGGGCTTTGTTGCTCGCGGGTGGCGCTGACCTACCTTTCCTGTTTTGCATTTTTATCTGTGAATGTCGATCTTGTTTTTTTACCTAAGGTTACCGCTCCGACGGGACAGATTCAACCTGTTATGATGGTTACAAAACCTCCATTTTTTAAAAAATTTAATGAAACAAGACGTTTTGGCGTGGTAAAGGATTTTGAGCTACCTGTGTGTGAGTGAGGATGTTATGAACAATAAGAAAAAAAAAACAAACAAACAACTCTCTCTCTCTCTCTCTCTCTCTCTCTCTCTCTCTCTCTCTCTCTCTCTCTCTCTCTCTCTCTCTCTCAGTCTGTGTTAGGTCCGCGAAATTTTCAGTGCCAACTGTTAGTGTAACGTTTATGCCGGTCAGTTCTTTAATTAATAACAGCTTACTTGAAAAGTAAACCCTTGAAAGTCTACGATGCCGTAAGCGTACATTATATGAACCGTGAGTGACCTAATTGTATACTAACATTGCTTATGTGATTCGCTACTTATTTGTACTAAGTTGTAACCGGTTTTAGTATTTAAATTCGCACTACACGGAGGCGGTGTAGACATCTCTGATTTACTGCTGTGCATAAGTCATTTTTTGGGTATAAAAGACCATGGTATCGTAAGCCAGACAACAGTCAACTGTAACAGCTCTAGCGCTTATTTTACATTTAGGATAGTTTAGCCAACCCTTAGCCGGCTAACAAAGTAAGTTTATATAATCATTTTATTTAATTATTTTCTGGTTAATATTTGTCAGGTTTTTTTTCACTTATTATATATATGTTATATTGCAGATGTCTGCCCTCTTAAAAAAAATCAACTCCCTTCCAGAATATGCAAGCATAGGAGAACGAACTCGCGATTGGCAAAACATATTTTATTAAACTAGAAACTAGAAAAATAAGATACAAAATTTGGAGACGCTATATTAACTACCCTTAACTGTGGTAAAAGTGATAAAAAATAAACGTCTTTTTACCAGCGAGATAATATATACATCTCAGTTTACGCATGATGATATAGAGCAATACAGAAGTGGTAAATATTTTATGTAGTTGTTGACCAATCCAATAACAAAAACTATTTCATTTTTAGGTCAGCTCGGTGTAATGGAAAAGGCAAAAAAAAACGTATAAAATACGTTTCGTAGAACTGTAAGAGAAGTTAAGCATGTGTGCGTGTGCATATCACATCGTTAGTTTTATTTTATTTATAGATACTTTATTATTATGTTTATAGGTATTTTTACGCTGTACGTAATTTCATTATCATACAAATCAGATAGCCAGATAGACTGACTTGATAAAAAATTCCTTTTTTGTGAGAGGTGTGTGGTAAGCTACTCGTATTTTATAATAGTAGATGCAAATGTAGTACGGGTGAAAAGTATTATTTATGTCACATTTGTAATATCCTTGTTGATCATTCTTCATAACTACTAAGCGGACACAAACGCCTTGAAGCCACTGCTGCTGCTTCTAATTATTGGTCATGATTATGCAGTCGCGTATATAAGGATAAAAATAAATTTAAACAGACATATAAAGCAGAGTCAGATTGTAAATTTTAATAATAAACCGTTAGTGACAGAGGCCATACAAACAAGTAATAGTGGTAATTACCCGGAGAAAACTTATCGCTATCCCCTCACTGAACCTAAACACGTTTCAAATTACAAACGGCTTAGATCTCATCAACGGGCTTTATTTTTGCAGCAGTTAGAGGATTTTACGTCACAGTCAAGTGTCAGTGCCTGTGGAGGCACTGTAGTAGATATATTTATAAAAAATCGAGAAACCAGTTTGACACTCAACAATTTCTCTCAAGTAAAATCGAGTGAGTTCATAGTGTACTTAGTGAATTAATAAATAAGTGGAAAAACATTAAAACAAATATTGCTGTAGAATGTACTTTTATTAAAACAACAAACGATCTTATGACCGAGGAACGATCTGATATTATTAACTTTAAAACTAAAATGAAACTACAGATTTATCCTCCGATTTACACTAGTATATACTGCGAAGAAATGTAAAACTGATTGATAAAATTACAGAATACCAAGATTGTGGCTGACGTTGGGCATTTAAATCGGTCAATTTACTCACAGAACACGTGACTAAATACAACCCTCTAAAAGTACGGAGTTACATTCCACTGCCTAAAAAAATGGAAGAAAAAAAAGCTGTAATAAGTGTGCGAAATTATAACGACAATTTATGCTTTAAGCATGCCATACAAAATTCAAGCGTTAGGTCTAATGATACAATTTTATAGAATAACGTACATTTAGGATACACGTTAGATTGCATTGGTTATCCGACGACTTTGAAAGAGATTAAACACTTTGAAAATTTAACAGTGTATCTATCAACGTTTTCGGACTGAACGACAATAATGATATATACCCGGTAAGAATTAGCAAATTAGAAAGCTATTCGAAATCTTTTGCTGCAAGACGGTATAAGTAGTCACAATTGTTTAGTAACCAGTTTGAGTAGGCTCGTCGGTTCTCAGTTGTCCTCTCATAAAAGGGAAAAATTAAGTTGTTGAAGATGTCTCACATATTCTTGTAACCCTGATATGTGACCACTGATGTAACCTACTCCGGATAGATATAGTAATCAAGGTTAATCAATGTGATGTTGAATAAAAGTGTACTCAGTAACTGTGTTAAATACTTGACTGAAAACCCAACAATTGGCGACGAGGTAAAAAGAGGTGCGTTAAAGTGACATAAGCCAGACTAAACAGTGACGGTACAGGATCTATCCAGTACAAACATACCTGCTTTGAGGTCTTGTTGGACTACTGTGAGTTACAAATCTTAATTATCATACATATTATATCGTTTTTTTTTATTATTATTCTATACATCTGTAGCGATATGTAGCGAATCGCTAACTATATATGTAAATTACCCTACACTCTGGTTCATAATGTATTATAATAGAAATGCAAATCTGTGTAAACTTCTTGCAATAAATCATAGAGAGGTCGGCAGATATAGACAAGTAACATCGAGGGTACGGCAATAAAACCTAGGGTAGGCCTCACCGCCCCTTAAAATAGACCTGCAGTCACGTCCCGTGGTCATAAAATCATGCTAGGAACAGCTTAGTCACGTAGCTTGGGAGGCGGGAAACCATAAAGCACACACTTTTGGACCCAGGGATAACAAACCAGACCACCTGCACACAGGCTCCGCCTCCCGGCAGGGAAGGGCACGGGTATTTATATCAAGGGGTTTTCGCCCTGAGTCACTCTGTCTCTTAGTCTCCACAGCCGCACTTCTTGTCACTTTACACCAGGGCCACTTGGCCCTGGTAGGCTCACTCGACACTCTGTCTCTTAGTCTCCACAGCCGCACTTCCGGTCACTTTACACCAGGGCCACTTGGCCCTGGTAGGCCCTGGGAATCTTCCGCTAGTCTACTCTCTCTATACCACACCTCTACGACGGCACTTTGCCTCACAGCCTCTAGCAGACCTCTGACGACTTGTACCTATTACGCTGCCGATCTCTCGCTCGAACTCTGAAAACTGGTCTTATTCTTTATGAACCTCTGAACCTCATCCTGAACACAGTGTCTTGTCGGGACACATTCCTATCAATAAATGGAGTCAGATATTAACGCCTACATGGAACATGGTCCATGTTATTAACTACAACAATCCGCACTTGTCACCAGGGCTAGAGTGATCAGGCACTCCCCTAGTGACGCCCCCCGACAATTGTTGACCTCCGACAATTGTTCACACCTTTTCCGACAACATCAATCAAAATGGACGGAGATCAATTAAAGTTATTAATCGACGCTATGAATCAAAACCATCGGGCTTTTCTCGCACAATTAGTTCAACAAAGTCGTTCTAGCCAAGACTCTTGACCATCTGTCACAAATGTATCTAACATTCCTCCTTTCGAAAACTTCAATCATAAGGAAGAGGATTTCAAATTTTACAAACAGGGGTTTGAAAATTATCTAAAAATGAAAGAAATCTTATACAGACAACGTTTTTCGACCCCTCGGCAAAACAAAAGTAAAAGTGGAATATAAGAACACTGTATCTTATGAAGACCTGTATGTGGTCCCTGATGGTTATGCCCCCTTGCTGGGACGAATGTGGATTAGACACTTGCAAATAAACTTACAAGACATAGACAAAGAGAACAAAACAGTCAACATTTCCCTGAAACCATTATCAATCAACAACGTAACGGATATTGAACACCTTTTCCCTGAAATCTTTGTCCAAAAACTTGGACGTGAGCCAGATTTTATTATTACACTGCAACTCCGTAAAAATGCAAAACCTAGTTATACTCCAGAAAGAAATGTCCCATACGCACTGCGGGAAAAGGTTGAAATCGAATTAGACTCACTCGAGGCAGCAGGTATAATATCTAAAGCACCGACAAGCGATTGGGGGTCCCCCTTGGTAGTTATACCCAAAGGTGATGGCACAGTTAGACTGTGGGTAGATTATAAGGTGGGGGTAAATGACCTCTTGGTAAATACCAATTACCCAATAAAGAAAATTTATGGGGTGCTAAATAGCCTCCGAAAGACAAGGTATTTTTGTCGATTAGACTTGTTTAAAGCTTACTTACACCTGAAAACAGACAAAAAAATCCAGCATTATCCAAACCATTACCACACACCGTGGAACTTATCGTATAAACAGATTAAGCTTCGGCATCAAAACCGCACCGGCAGAATTCAACCGGGTCATAGATAAGATATTAAAAGGGTTAACAAAACCATAGCATATTTCGACGACATAATTGTACACGGCGAATCAGAAGACGAATGCAAAATAAACCTACTTGCTTGCCTCAAGAGGTTAAAAAAGTATGACCTTCATCTGAATAAAAACAAATGCACGTTTTTCAAAACGAAAATAGAATATCTTGGTCATGTAGTAGAGCACAATCGAATATCGAAATCTTTTTCAAAAATAAAGGCAGTTATCGACATGCCCAGACCAGTGAACGTACCAGATCTACAGCGTTTTATGGGTGACATATTATTCTCGGTTCTTGCCAAACCTGTCATCCTTGAGTTACCCCCTGTGCAAGTTACTAGGTAAACATCAGAAATATGTTTGGTCCACGGAATGCGAAGCAGCATTTATAAAACTCA
Organism: Acanthosoma haemorrhoidale; assembly: GCA_930367205.1. Classification (NCBI taxonomy): domain Eukaryota; kingdom Metazoa; phylum Arthropoda; class Insecta; order Hemiptera; family Acanthosomatidae; genus Acanthosoma; species Acanthosoma haemorrhoidale. Next base: position 102,327,312 of record OV884009.1, on the reverse strand, counting down.
AAAATGAGATAGCAAGTGACAGAGTGATTATTCCATTTAGCCCAGATCTACCAGTTACTCTAACGACCGATGCTAGCCCGATGGAAATAGCGGCTGTACTCGCTCATGTTATCAACGAGGTAGAACGACCTATAGCATTCGCATCACGTTCGTTATCGAAGGCAGAGCAGAATTACTCGCAACTTGACAGAGAGGCTTTAGCCATAGTTTTTGCTGTTGATCATTTTTTCGATTTTCTGTATGGGCGACGTTTCACTCTCATCACGGATAACCAACCGTTAACCCAAAATTTTCACCAAAAAAAATAAGTTACCGAAAATGACCTCTGCTCGCTTACTGCGTTATGCTTCCTTCTTAGCATGGTTTGATTACACCGTTCAGTTTAAGAAAGGATCTGACAACGAAAATGTTGACTGTTATCAAGGGCACCCATGAAGTAAACCAGATGTATTCATTAATGAAGAAGTCCATCAACTGTGTGCATCACACATTTTCGAAATACCAACAGAAATGCTTACACCGGGTGTCACTACTGACTATCATTTTTTCAGAGTGTTTGAGGCATTTTTAAAAAACAAAATATTCCATAATGAAAAATGAGGTCAAATTTTCATTTCTTGAACTTATAGATTGAAAGCCAAAAAGTTTCTTTGAAAAATGATAAAAAATCTTGTTCGGCTTGGAATAAATATATTGAAGCTAACGGAAGTTATTTTGAATAAAAATAATATTGTTAAAGTTTGTTTTTTCTTTCATTTGTCTCATACCCTAGGGACTGACATTTCATATGTTTCAACCTTATACAATACATATTATAAAGCCTACCTAGGACGTTGATATCTTTAACATGATAGGATTGGGTTTTTTTTAGCTACTCAGTAATGAAATAATCAATGACACTTTATTATTTGTCATGGGATTGCTTTAATGTTTGGCATTAAAGGGTCATCAAATAAAATTACCATGAATAATATCATCATGTTTTTCCTGCTGGTATATCAGTGGTCAAGTTAAAGTTGAGAACACGATTTCATTGTTTGTGATTATAAACCATAAAAGTCCCAATATGTAATACATACTATTGACCAGGACTTTGAAATCTTAAATTTATACCCTACTCAATATAATAGAAAAATAGTTATTTTTTATGAACAGTTGGTTGATAATTAATAGCACTTAATTATTTTTTATGAGTTGAAAATATATTTCATTTCATCAGGTCACCATTTGTAGCCTACTTATTCATTTTTATGTTTATGAAAATAAAACTCACAATGTTTAGGAGAAGGAAGAAGACATGAATGAAGGACTCGTATTCTTAAAGAAGTGGTTTGTTTGTAAAAATTAATGGCAATAGAGTAGCACTGTCATTTAGTCGCCATAATGATTTATTACAGGAATAGCTAAGGCCCTGTAATCGGGATCAGTAAGTTGGTCAACATCTTGACTGATGGTTAGGTTTTTCCCCCAATTTAAGCCATTGTATATCCCGTGCACTTGGAACTAGCTTAAGACTATACCAACATGACTTATGATATTACTTCATACCATAATTAAAGTAATCTCTAAATCATCTGTGAGCTGATAAATAAATTAAAAGTCATATAAGTTGTAAAACACTTTTATTTTACAAATAAACATAAGTTAGGTATGAGCATCATTTTTCAAGTATGAATTCACAGAATAATTTATTGAGCAGCAAATTTGCGACTTAATAGAAGCAATTAACTGCATGTAATTTAGTTACTAATTGGAGGCATCATTTTTTATTTTTTTTATGACTAGCTAGAAAATAAAAATTCTTAAAATTAATAATTCTTAAAACATTTTTGTTTTCAACTGCTATTTATGTTTCTTTACTTGAACACAGTCATCAGGAAATATGAATCATTTTAAACAACACAATATAATAAGATTTGCACATTAAGTTCTGGAACTTTTCAAATTTAAAAATATTACATTGAATTTTACATTTAATATTATATTTGTAATAACTACATTAAAAATTTATTTACAGATGTCACTGAGTTCCATGAAATGTAATTATACAACCAATGAAACAGTATAAAATATAAATTAAAGTTAATTATAAAAATTAATATCAGAAATAGGAATCAATTTAGAAATATATTTCACTGCTATAGGAAAAAGTTGAGCTTTACTTTTAACATTAATGACAGCTTTTGTATAAATATGAATAAATTAATACTTTTAAATGTAATACAATAATCATCATATATTTTGGAAAACTCCTACTGTCCTAAATGCAATGACATTTTTTCTGGGTTCACATTTTTTAAAGACTTCCTTTGAAGTAATAAAAGGAATGAACTTTATAAATTCTATAAATTTATAGTAAAAAATTTGTTCAATACATTTATAAATATTGTCATACGATTGCATGTGAATGATGAATTGAGATTTTTTCATAATAAATAAATCTTTCCAATTATAAAAATGAAATAAAACACACACACACACACACACACACACATCGTTAAAATTATACATTGATTCATTACACCAAATGTCAAAGTAGGAAACGTCAATTTATCCTAACCAAGGATTATGTAACATTTATATACATTTTATTATCTTCTTAACACTAATAATCATTTCATTAGAAAAATATAACATAAATAAATTGCTAAAGACCCATTTATAATATCTATTCATAATCATAACATTGCAAAACAATCATCTATTAAGTATTTACATGAATAGATTAGTGTATTTTCTTAGGGGGGTCCCAATAATAAGTATTTACGACAAAAATAAAGGAATGATGATTGTACTTCATTATTTTGGTATAAATAATAGTAAGTAATATTCAAAATTAATTAAATATATATTAATTTCATAATTAATTAAATTTATTCAAAGCATAAAATTTTGTGCACATTATTCATAATAATGGATTTATTCAAAATAATTTCTGTCAATTTCATAAGAAATAATAAAGGTACTTAAGTATGATATATACAAAGGTACATGTATGTTTTATGTGAACCATCCCATTTACATATTGTTTAATTAATTAGTTCTGTTTGATATAAATGTAAATATTTTTTTTTACTTGTTTTCATTATATCTTAGTAATAAAAGTTCCTCAAATAATTCAATGAATGGATTGCAACCGCTGCACAGCGAATCGCTCAGTACAAGCTAAGTGGACAAAAGTCAATTAATCGATTGATTGATAATCCCATGACAATAAAAGCCCCCTACAACATAGCTTACAATTCAAGGTAATGATTAAAACAGACATTCCAGAGCAATGAGTCAGAAGTGGTTGAAGTGAAGAATATTATTGTTCCTGTGATTTTACTTTAGAGGGTAAGTATTTTTTTTTTCATTTAAAATTTGATCAAAATGAGAGAAAATATGTGTTATAATAGGTTTTGAAAAACTACATAAAAATTGTAATATTTTTTTTCGTTTTAAATTTTTCAACGTGTACATTTTGTTTTATCCACATGTATCCAGGCTAATTTGTTTAATATTGCATAATAACAATCTTAAGCTGTACAATGATATATAATTGAGTACTACATCGATCCCCAATATTTTTTAATTTATTTTTTTTAGATTGTGTGTTCACTTTTTCAAAAATGTAATTTCTACTAATATACATTTGTTGAATATGCTTTTGATAATGTCCGATCCTTGTAATCAACTCACTCCGAGAAGTGCCTAGAAAGAGAACCGAGAAATTACCGGTGGAAGTTCTAATTTAATTCTCCTGCCTTCAATACCCACACATCTGGTAGCAAGTGATGTTTATCCGTCTGACAATGAAGATTATTTAGTACCTGATTCGTCTAATTGTGGGATTGTTGAGTCATGTGATGATAGTTATTAGTCTTGAGTATTATTATATTTGCTAGTTTAATTTTATGTTGTTTATTTCTATAATCTAAATTACAAGTACTATGAGTAAATTTTATTGTATAATTTCTGCTGTGTTAATTGTGTACATAATTTTCTTGTTATAACAATACTGATTTTTTTTAAATACATTTTTTATTTAAGACTTAAGTTTTTTAATATATATATTCCCCAAGCTTCTAAATTATCAAAAATGCTTAATTATTCAATAAAACAACAAAATATTATTCATCATAACGAGAACAATCAAATTGTGGAATAAAATGGTTTTGTCTACCTAGCTTATTCCAGGCGATTCAGTGATCAATGGTGTGGTTATGTGTTTTTAGAATATCCCCCAAAAAAATCACTGAAAAGTCATTTCACATCCGTGAGTTACTCAAGGGTTTGTTGAAATTATGTCATCATGTCAATTATATTGAGAATAAATTTATTGAAATAATTGGAGACTAAAAAATTACCTGCATAATTAATATTGGTTAACTTTTTGATAGTTTCCTAACCATCATGAAGCATAGCTTATACATAATTTTTGTAATATAAGTAATATTGTTTCCTTTTTAGTTTTTAGGCCTTAAGTGAAATAATATATGTAATGTTTAAAGAAAAAAATATTTTTTTTAAGTTTATTCAATGGTATGAAATATTTCAATTGATTTATTGATGCAAATAAAATTTATCTACTATTATTATTTATAAGAGCTCATTTATGTTAGATTTTTATATTGGGTTGAGAAAACATTTTATGCTCCTGCAAAACCCTTTGCAAAGTATTCGACAAGAAAAAGTTGTTGGATACTAATAACTGTCCATATTTAATAATAATTCTGAAGAATTTCATATAAAGTTTGGTAAATCGTAAAATCTTTAATAGTTCGTTTTATTTAATCACAAATAATGTACAAAAAATCTGGCATTTCAGTTAATCATTGATATATTATAACAATTCATGCATTCCATTATTGAAGAAGTATTGAAATGTTAACAATTAAAAGGAATAAACTTTAATTAATATTTCAAAGTTTCACTGGTAATAAATACACCATTCCTAATTGTAAACAAGGCAGTGTTTCTGTTCTCTTGTTATGAAGGATCTTAACACTAAAATGGCATCAGAAAAAAAAAAAAAAAAAAAAGAGGAGGAGAATTTACTAATATTTATTTATCACTTTTAGGAATCAAGTTATTTTTTATTTGTTTGTATGTAATGTTATGGTTTCCAGCATTTCAGAATAGTATATTATTTAAACCATAACTTCATGATAAAATATTTTAAAAATGTTATGAACATTAATTTTCTATATTTCTATGTGTATACCAGGCAATAGTTTAACTTTTTAAAATTCATGTTTTTCTGTAACTATATGCAAATATAATATATAAATGAAGTCAGTAATTTAAATAATTTACATAGTATGAAATTAACTACTTACTGAAATTCATTGTTGTACCTAAAATGTTTATGTCATGATTAAAGTACATTTGTCATATTAATTATCTATTTCCTTTATTCTATTCTCATTATTTCTGTTTTAAATAAAAGATCTACTTAATTATGGAAACTTCAGACATTCAAAGTCATAAGATATAAGTTTTTAGAATTCTGTTGTATTCCTGTCAATCTTTTGGAATGTAATTGAGCACAGGGATTTTAGGTAAAAGGGAATGTTTACTAATAAAGTTCTTGATTTGATTGAACACAACTAATAGTCATTGCAACATAAAATTCATTCATCAATTCCCATACTGTAGTGATAAACTAAATGTTCAATTTTTGTATAAGACGTTTGAAGATCTGTATAACAACTCGTTAAACAAATGTTTACTAAGAATTTGTGATTAAGTCAGTGCAACTAACCTAATCACATCTGTGACTTAAAATATAAGACATTGAAATAAATTTGTTAGCTGTCAGATTATGAGATTTACTAAATGAAATTACATCACACTAACTTTGATGATCGAGATTTTTATTACTGCTTGAAATAGTTATTTGATACAAATGTCTAAAAGAAACTTATGCACCGCCTTTTGATATCAAAGCAAATAAATTAAAGAAAAAACTTGCCTATTCCTTTACATAAATAGCTTCATTACAATTCATTAAACCATTTTCAGTTAAAATATTAGGTTTTTTTCAACAAACTGTAAAAAGTGATATTGGATATTTTCAACCAAAGAAAGAAAATACCATAAAGGTGAAAATTCTAATTCTTTTCAATTTATATATAAAAACAAATATATGATCTATTACTGTACTAAATTTTCAGCAAATGAGAGGCAAAAAAAAAATAAGAGATTGGTTAATTATCAAGAAGATTGAAACAATGGTTCTGTATCAAAATATCCTATCTAAACATAGATCTGTCCTGCAAAGAAAATTTATTGTGGTACTATCTTAACAAATATCATGGCTATCATATTTTTAGATTCCTGGAAAGAATAATACAGGATAAATATCACTTTTTTACCTTTTTTTTTTTTTTTTTTAGCAGTAAAAAAACAACTAATGTTTCTATCAATTCATTGAAATAAATGGTAATTATATTGAAGGATGAGATTCTATAAAACTTGCTATAACCTTGAGTTAGATACTTTTTGACCTTAGTATGAAGTTATTCTATAGATAATGCCCAAAGTCTGATCATATCAATTGAAAAGATTAATATCATTTTACCTAAAACAATTTGAAATCATAAAAATTTGAAATAAGATATGAAAATAGAGTAAAGATATGCTAATATTATTAGCAATGTCAAATTATATATTTTTTATTTTTTCGTGGACCAACGTTTTGATTTTATATTTGTTTTTTTATTAATATATGTTTTTAATCTTATGAAATTAATTAATTAATCCTCTATATAATTGTTCGAACTACTATAATAATCTAATGATTGTATGATAACAAAATTATCATAAATACTATTAATTATTTCAAATTCCGAAAAATCTACCACATTCTATAATTATATTAGTTACTACCATATAAGGCATTTATTTCATTAAAATTATAATACCAAATGTAAAAAAATCAAATGATTCATCATTTACTGTGTAAGTTCTTCAAGTACACATTTATATACAGTATCTATATACATTTATACTTACTAATACAATGCATAGTTAAATTTACAGTTTTTTTTTTTTTTTAAGGGTTTTTGTTTTTATTTATGTTCATATTACAGTTTTAGTCAATTCCTTTATAATACAACATTAATTAGTTACTTGAGCTTATATAAGAAATCAAATACATATATTCAAAGGCCCTAACATGAACTTGTTTACATTTCGAGCGAGAAAAGGCAAAAAATAAAAATAAGAATTGGTCTGATATTTTTTAAAGCATTTAAACTTAGGTATTATCCATATATAGCAGAATACAAATAAAATACCCATTAATTACAATGGTAGTGCCTTCAAATATATTTGATACTAGGAGTATCCTACCCATGATATTTGATAAATATGTTTAAATACTTTTTTTGGAGTCTTATGCAGAAAAACTATGGTTTCAAAACAAAACTTTTATACATTGCATATGAAATTCAGAATTTTATTAATGTATGAAAATAAATCAGTACTAAAGTATTATTAATATTAATTATTTTGAATCCATGGTTTAAATGCATATTACACATGTACGACTTCAAACCCTACATTTTAGGACAACATATAGTACAGTTGTCAAATACCTATATTAATACTTAACCTATTATAACAAAATATATGATACATCAAGTAGTTTACATTGGTCAAAGTTATTATAAAATGTGTTTATTGACAATATTAGTGAATTACAATAGTGTGTCATAAATATTTTGTATAATATATCACAGACACAGTATAAGATGGCAATTTATTCATACAAGTGTTATTTTTACATAGCCTAATAGTCACACTTTTAACATTCATGGCAAAACCTTAAAAAAAGTACTAAATAGGTGATGCACTGCATAAAATATATATATACTCATATATATGTATATACTTTACTTTTGAATTTTCAACTGCGATGACAAACATATTATAATTTATTACTTATTTAAATTACATTCCTTTATTAGAATCACAGATAAATACAGTGTGATCTCTTTAACTCCAAAGGCTTAATGAAAAACATAAATGCATTTAGTTAGCAAAAATTTTATTTTCAGGATTTTGTTTAACTACTATTTGTAATCTTTAATAAAGTACATTCAACGTCTATTTGAATAAAATGAACAATTATATTATATCAATTGAATTTATCATATCATCAATTAATGTTTGAATCAATGAAAAAAGTAACATAATTGGCTTTTTGACACAGAATTAGTTATTTAAAAAAAATTAAACTATGTATAGACTTTAAAATAATTTTCTTTTGAATGATATTATTAAAATCATTTAGTGATATCTTGATAATGGTTTTAATTTATTTATTTTACAAATGTATTTATATATATGCTGTCACCAAATATTGTTATTTCTGTCATTTGAGGCCCTGCATACCGATAATCTTCCATGTGGAGATAACTATCAACTCCAACAAAACAGAATCCAACTTTAATTAATTTCATGGTTAGTAGAGATGGTAATTTAATTCTAGTTGAATGTGTTCATTCCTCCACAGTTATTTATTTAAGATGAGTGAGTGCTTTCAGTGATCCATATCATCTTCAGGCTGAAGTGACTGACCTTTTCCCTGGAACAGTCACTGGAGGAAATAATGAGCCAGGAAATGATGAAATGGATCATCAAAAGTGCTCACACACCATGCCAAGACTTCTGAAAACTAACAGAATCTTCAGAAAAAATTCCATGACAACTAGTAACACAATTAAACTAGCTGATCAAGAAGAAGATTTTGAAAAAAACAAAACAGTTAACCTAGATTTAAAACCATTACCTATATTGTACGCACCACTGTTAATAACAGTTGAACCACTAGATACACCATTCTTGTTTCACAAATTTAAATATTTAATCCAAAAAAAATAAAGGGTGACAAAACATCAAGACCTGACAGGGTCTCAGAAAATTTGTTTGAGAACAGCCCTAATAATTATTTAAAAAAACCGTTAACTAGTTTGAATTGTATATCTATTTTTATAAGCAACATAGTTTTATGCTTTCAATTATTTAAATGTAAAAAAAAGGAGAAATACCAATATTGTAAATAATATAAGAGATTGCAAAGGCAGACTTCTGAAATAGTTATTCAACAATAGTCAGTTTAGAATATAATAACTTAGTGGTTAAGGGTGGTTCTTAAATATAGTGGAAAAATATTTGCCTACGAACACAATGTATTTTAAGTATATTTAAATTTGCAAAAACTTTTGACAGATCACATTACCAAGTGCCTATTCTTATAAATGGAGTAATAAATTGGGCACAGCACCTGACAATGACAGTGTAGAAACTTTCATAAATAAACATACCATACATTTTGTGGGGTAGAGAAAGTTTTTTTAATTTTATTTAAGGTCAACTAACTTCACTAGATTGTTGATATTGTATGGGAAAGTAAACATAATTGCAGGAAACTGAGAGGACACTATGCATACCAAACTGTGTATAAAATGATTTGTTTAGTCTTAGTTTCAAGTTTAGGTTTATTTGTTATAAATACAAAAGTTTCAAGAAAGATTATATTTAAAAATGGGTTTAGAAGAGTTGATTTTCTACTATAAAATGCTTATTCTTACTTCAGCACCTTTGTTCATTGGTTTCATGGTACTGAAACTCGAGTTAGGTCTAGGCCTTCTGAATGAACCATTAACTCTTCTACTGTAGCTGCTTTCTAGTTTAGCATGACATTTGCATTTTGTGGTAAATCTATCTACTTTGGTTATTCTTAGTTTCTTTTCATTGATAACAAGGCTTAATGAGGGAACAGTTGTATCCTCATAATTAACATATCCAAACAGCTATAATAGCTTGCTATATATTTTTCCTGAGGTTTTGATTTCAACTTCCCTTACAACCTTTTTCAGCACAGAACTCAACAAGAAACAATTACAGTGTATTCCATTACCTTAAGCTTATTTTAGTTCTGAATCCAAGATACAGATTGTCTTGTATTTTAAACAAGCTTTTTAGTTCCTCCAAGGTTATTGTAATCAGGCTTATGAGTTTCTGCAGGATTCCAAACAGATAAATAGACTCATACAGTTTGGGAGTGTGTATGTTATCATATCATGAGGAAATCAATGAAGAGATCATGTGTGGTCATATAAGTAGTCCATTTATCTCTCAAATAAATTCCTACAAATACTGAAGAATTAATCCAAGGTAAATTTCGCATTATCCAATGCTGCCTGGTATTTCACAATTTGTTTGCTGTAAGCATATTTATGAAGTGTAAGTCTTCTGTATTAAGTGCAACTGACAGTAACCTATTTTTTATGAATTGAGCATATTATGCCTTTATTACATTGTTCATATATCCTTTATTTTAGCGAGGCATGCAGAAAGAAGTCTTTAACTTCCAAGTGCTCTTTTTCTCAGATGTTCAGCAACTGCAGCACCTTTTGCTATTATATGATGAACAGTACTGACGATTTAACTTTTTAAGTATATAGGCAGGAGTATACTTTTAGTAAAGTAAACAGTCCCTCCAAACTTTTCTGAACATACCTTTTAAATCTAATTTAGGTTTAAATTTTACAAAGAGAACAAATTTATTCTCTGTGATTTTTTATTAGTTAATTGCTAATTCTTTTGAAAAATCTATATTCTGTAATGTCATTTTCAGTGGCACTGTACATGCATAGTGGTATTCATATTTTTTTAATAATTGTAGATATTTTTTTTTTAATTTAATTTGCTCTGTATAAAAATTGACTTGCCTAATTTTTTTTTATATTATAAGAATATCTTGTTTTATCAACTGTTTATTTATGGTGCACCATATTGCTTACTTTTCATCTCTGTTCTCTTATAATAACGTTTATGGGGGAAAAAAATGCATAATGTAAGGCTTTAAATGAATAAGTAAAAATCAGTGGCATGGCTAGGAGGAGGAAATTATGGAACAGATCCCCTTTCACAATTATAAAAAAAAATTGTCTTTGTTTAAAATAATGATATAATATTGTGATTTTATAATTATGTTGTAATTTTATAATTTGGTATTGTATTATATATATATATATATATATTACTAAGTATAGATGTTTTTTTTACAATCAATAGAAATACTTATACCCCCCTCTCCCTACAAATTTATTTCTATGATTTATTATTAATGTGATTGTTATTATTAACTGCATAAAAAATAAATGCTAAGGACGGATAAATCCTGGCAATAATATGTCTTCTAAAGATAAAAATTAGTAGATTACAAATATATGTATGCAGGACCTTTTAATTTTATACTTATAAATGACACAACTAAATGTTCAAAAATATATTTTAATAAATTAAAATGTTGTTACTGTTTAAGATTATAGAAAAATTGTTTCTATATCCATAAATATAACTATGGTAATGAAATAAATATAATATTAATAGAAAAAAGTAAAATTAATGCACTGGTTTAATAATATTAATATTTCTGTTAATATATTATATATTAATACATAAGATTTGAAATATAATTTGAAAAAATTATAATTTATGATGTGTTATCAAGTTTCTAGAGAAAATATTTCTATCATTCAATAAAATTTACTAACTCGTTATATAATAAACACAAATAACTAGGTATGTTGAACAGACCTCGTTCTATGTGTAATTTTTTTAAATGTAGCATATAGTTAAAGTTAAAAAGTTAAAAGAAAAAAAAATTATATGAAATACCTCAGTGAGTGTTGGTAGTTAAAGAAGTAGCTTTATAACTTAAACTATAATTTATGCTCTTCATCACAGTGATATAATTGGCCTATATTATTAAGTTATTATTTTTGTTTTTAGTCCTTCAATATTAAGTGGAAATAATTGCAAACAAATTGTTAACTTAACAAAAATCTTGACTTTAACTTAACTTAACCGCAACTCTTTAGCGAACAGATACTACTCAAACTACTTGAGTTTTTTTTTAAAGCCAAGTTAGAAAGCTGATATCGTAAAATTATAATTGAAACTGTATAAAAAAAAATCAAATAATGATTTATGTTTCTATTAACAGTTATAATAAGAATTCCATGGAAAATAAGCCATTTTGATCTGTTTTGAAAGATGAGTTGATTTTATTTAAATTTAATCTATATATATAATTAATATTGCATTTTCATTTTGAATTAATGTAGAAAATTTTTATCAATCCATAAAAATTATATTTTTTTGTGCAATGGTTGAATAAATATAGTTATATCTAAAATAAGCACCCACTGAAAAATGAAGGGGGCTTGGGTGAAAAATGGTTTTGCCTTTATTTTAGATATATTAAACTATTTTGGCTATGAAAAAAGAACATCTTACATATATTTCTTAATGAACGAGTCGAACTTAACATAAATACAAATTTTAGTGGAAAATCTCCAAAGCTCATCATAACTAAATCTTATTACTGCACTATGATGTGGGGTGCAGAAATCAGAACAATAACAGTAGCAATGATTGTAAACAAAGAAAATATTATGAGACATACTCTGTCAACCACCATTGCTGCAAACTTCCAATCACTAATAAGTTCGGCTTCTTCATCAGCTTTTCTCATTCTACTTGTTATAAACTGCAATTCTCGAAGAATAAATTGCAGTTCTCGTTGAGCAGATAAACAATTTGATTCTTCAATGTTCAAACCAGACCTAAGAAAACTACTATTACTGCTTGTGCAATGCCTTAGATCATCTTCAATGTCAAGAACATTTGCAAGCAGACTTTTTGAAGATCGTTCCTTTAATTCTAAGTCCTTCATTCTATTACTCATTGTTATTGTTTTTCGAGTAATTTTTTTCCCTGGCCTACTCATCTTCAGTATCCATGGTAGCCACTGTAGGAACACTGTTCTTATCTTTAAAACAAAATGATGTTTAAAATACTAAAAACATGAACAATTTATAAGTAAAAGTCAAATTTTTTAATCAGAAACAATGATAATTCAAATTAACTGTTTAAGGTTAAAATTAAATCATAACTAAACTACTACAAAGTTGCAAAGGAAATTTCATTAAATTCTCTAAAATATTACACTGAAACTAATTTTTGATGCCTTTTTTTAAAAAAAATATAAATTTATTTAAGAGTCTCCTCAATAAAGAAATTGCTTTCCTCTCCAAAAAATATACATGTCAATATAGTTAGTAACAGTGGTTAATGAAATATTGTCCTCATCCACAGTGTCTAAAGTCTATCAGTCACTACTTTGCCACTTAACCACATCTCTCAATGTTGTTTCAAAGCCAAGCCAGAAGGTGCTATAGTTTCTATCAGTTTGAACCCTTAAGAATGATTGGTCAATATTTTAGCTACTTAAAAAATTCTGGTAAAAACCTACTAATAAAATAAAGTATGTTTTGGTCAAATAATACCAAAAATCATTTGATATGTATTGAAAAAATTAATTCCCATGTGCAGTATCAATTATTCAGGTAGTAATAAGAAAAAAGAATTGAAACCCTTAATTGTGCCCCATGGCACACTTAACTGAACTTTTTCCTAGGGGAAAAAAAAACTTTTCTATTCTATACACAGATACAACAAAGCTCATTTTGAAATGTTTATTTTAGTTTTGTGAAAAATGTTGACATCTCAGAAATTTCATTCTTCTGAAAAGAGCGGGTTAGTAAATAGGGCACTAGAAATTAGGTGATTTTGTCAGGTTATCTGTCTAACAAATAATATCGGTAATTCATCTGTACATCGTTATTCAACTTTCGAATAAAATTCGGATGCATAGCTTGGCATGCTTGCATGATTAATAACAAACAGGATTTTGTTATGGAAAGCAAACAATTCATAGACGTACTTAAACTTTGCATAGTGGTGTCTCATTACTGACACATTTATCCATAGAATCCACTATTATTGTGAACACTAAGGTCAAGAAAGCTTAAAATATGTCAATTTTTGGATGGGTGATGTTCACTTTTTGCTAGCATGTTCTGGGCTGCTCTCAGGTGCTATAGAACACAGCAGGTTTGAACCACCCACTCATCCATTATGATGCCCGAAACATTATGAATTGAAAAAAACACAAAGATAAAATGACAAAAAGGCATAGAAAAAAAAAGCCTTCTGAAAAAAGTCCTCTGTAATGTCTAAATAGAAATTATACCATTTCTTAATGTTAAATAAATAAAATATCTGAACTTATTTACCCAATTAGGCATTTCATGAATATCTGCAGTCCTATGATGATAATTAAGCACAACTACAGTCAAGACAACTGAGGATGCCACCATGAACATAATGCAGTTGAAATAAGTACCTGAAATAGTACATATATTAATATTAGCTACCATATGGTTATTTACTACGATCCCATCTATTTTATTGCAATAGGATCTATAAGCAACTATGTAAGAAATGTGTAATAAATTGACAGTGCATATTACATATATATTATATTGTGTGCAATATAATATATGTCTGAACGAAACTGACTACTATACAATTACTCAATTACAGTAGAAGCTGCACTATGGGCAATTAAATAAAAAAAACAATTTGCAAATTAATTACCAAACAAATTTTTATTTTATAAAACTATCACTTTAATTAATAAAATAAACTATGAAGTTAATGAACAGATTATTCTTAAGTTATCAGTGTAAGAAATTAATTATCGTACATAAAAACTTAGCCTGATATTTTTATATGTAAAATTATTTCCTTTTATAATGGAACGTAAATATATGAGGATAGAACATAAATATTAAAAAATCATAGATGTCGTTAATTTAATATATAAAATCATAATAATGACATATACAGATGTTATTTTCATTGCGTTAAAAAAACTTATTAGTGAAACTATATAAAAAATGGAGTCGAACACCACAGAGCACACTTTCATATCTCAATCCGTTGTCAAGCCTTCAAACTTAACAAATACTGAAAAATTCAAATTTCTGAAAAACTTAGAATGTCAACAACTTTTTCTTAAAAAATCCCAGGAAACTGTCAAAGTACCCCAAAAAAATTCAATTAGGTTTAGAATATTATACTCAAAATCATACTATAGATATTCGTTTTTCACAGGAAGGTTTTAGGGTCTCTCCCAATTTTGCATTTTTCTGTTTTTACAGTTTGTCTAACTTTCACCTTGCAGTAAGCAGTAAACATCTTAGGGAATAAAAAGCAGAACAAATTATAAGTAAACCAAGATATGAATAATTACAATTAAAAAATATATTAAAAAAATTAGTAAATAATAAAATTGGTGACAAACCATCGAATATAAACAAACAGACCAGTGTATGATAGAAAAATTTTCATCTTCATCATCTTTCACATCATTCCAACGCTGTATACTTTATATTCATACTTTCCTGCAAACTTTAATAATCATCATATAGTTTCCATTTTAGATTTTTATTAAAGATTATAGGAAAGCACCAATGTGGTATATGGCGTTAGAATAATGTCAAAGATGAGAGATGAAATTTTTTACACCATACGGCGGTCTGTTTGGTTTTTTTGATGGATTGATACCAATTTTATTATTTATTAAAAAAAATTATAATTAATTATATGTTGTTTTACATGTAATTTGTCCTGGGTTTTAGTCCTGAGGATGCTTAAATTATGCAAAACACACACAAACTAAAATAAAAAATTGGGAGAGACTGTAACGGCTTCCTGTAAATTTTTTTTGTTTTTTCATACCGTTGTTATTTCAATTATTCCATTTTTTTATGTAGTTTTGCGAATAAATGTTTTTAACATGATGAGCCTTCACCCTGTATATTAAGAATTAATAATTTTTATTCAATGATTAAAACTATTAATAAGCAAAAATATTTATTTGATCACACTGATTAACGTATCCCATACATAATCAGTGCTTTTAATATAAAAGTGTATTTGCAAGTGAATAATTATAAATTAGACATCATTAAAGAAATTAATTTTGTACATATACATATAGTAAGAAATAAAATAAATAAATGTAAAGTAAGAGCACATGTGCAAATACTATCACTGAAAAAAAAAATTTCTATGTGCAGAAAACAGAAGTAATTTTTTAAAACTATTGATAATAAAAAATAAATATTTAGAAAATAGTAAAGAAAAAGTAGGTAATCAATAGTCAAAAAAAGTTAAGAGACAATGAAAATTACATAAATTAATCATTCAAAGTAACATACAATAGTCAAAAGGATAAGAAAATAAAGCAAAAAATGAGTATACCATTTTGATTATGCAAATAATTACATTATTTTTTTAAAAAATCAAAGATTTCTTACAAACATTCAAATATCAGTACATGCATTGTACTGTTTGACATACCACTTCAAAGGCATTAACAGTTTTTAGTTGCAATTTGGTGTTCCGTAAAATATCTTAGTTTAATTTAACATATTTTTATGTGTGTGTATTCATGCGGTTTTCTTAACATATCATCTAGGGTAAAATGAACTACACAGTAATTAATTCAAAAGCATGATCGAGAAATGCAACACATACACCATCAACCAGTAAGACAATATTACATCTACTGCCAAATAATACGAACATCGCAGCCTCCTCTGAAGGTTTTTATGCTGCTGTATTTACATTAAAATAGTCCTGTGTTATAAAAGTGTTTTAATTTTTTTATTTTTATACGAACATATTTATAATTTTAAATAGCGTTCTAATACGAGGATCGATATCCCATTTTTCCAGCTTGAGACAATTTAAAAACTTTCTTTTAAGTTTGTTAAAAAAACTAAAAACAAAAAAATAGGATTAATGAATAAAAGTAAAATTATAAACAAATGTGTAGATAACATTGAAACAGTTTTATAATTTTTTTTTTTTAACTTTCAAAAAGTATATTTACATTTCTAAAAAGTATAAGATATCAACCAAAAACCTTTTTTACAGTGAAATTTTGAATTTTTAACATTGATTTAGGCAGAGAAGAGAAAAGAAAGAAATTAATCTAAGCATTGGGAAACTATAAATATATATATGATATTTGTATGTGTGTGAATATGTTTGAAAAAATCTAAAAATTTCTGAATTACTCCATCAAAAAAGCAAATAGATGTTTAATTTATTTTTATTAAGTTAGATTCGAGCTTTTATTTTATTAATTTATACATAACTTTTTGCAATACAGTATTTAACAAGTTAATGTTTTTAAAAGGTTAAGCTTAAACAAAGCACTGCTTGCTTATTATCAGAATATATTCAAGTATGTAGCATTTTAATTTGTACATTTATTATTACATTTTTTAAATTATACAAATATTACTAATGATGATAATAAAATATTGATAATAGGATTGATCTTATGAATTGAACTGAAAAATACAAAACTACTATTTTGTAGTATATTAATATGACAGGTTTAATATATGAATTAATATCCAATAATATGTATTAACAACCGAGTATTGTTATTTAATCTTTTTTATATTACATTTACCAATTAAGCTTATTATTTTATTTTTATAATAGTAACGTAACATATAATAGTCAAACATTGTAAAACAAATTATTATTGAGCTTATACTTAATTGTTGCTTACTATTAAATGATCATTTATCTGTTGGTAAAACTATACACATATATTGCAAAATTTGTAATAAAAACTAAATCAATAACTCGACCAGACTCTTAATATAGTATGTATTACTATGAAGAGCAAAACTTTACATTTTAGTTTACTTATACTATTTACAATTAATATTTTTTACTAAATTAAAATTTATATGTACTTCAATGAAGGACTTTATTCATACTCAAGAGCGATAATGTTTCTAGAGTGCACTTTCTACCAAAGAAATGTATGCATTGCAAAAATAAACTGAAATAAATTTATTGTTGAAAATTAATAGACATTAAAAATATTTTAATTTTTCATGACTGGAATACAGACTTTAAATATGTTTTTCAAACTGCCAAACTCTCACACACATTTTTTTATTTTTAATGTTAATTATTTTTTATTTTGAAATTATATTGTCTATACTATTTTACTATTTTATGATTTTTTCTGAATTTTAAGGTGCAAGTCTCTTCTCTACTAAAAATAGAAATACAGACTGCAGTGAACAGTGTATTATTAAAAATAGTTCTAGTATAATACTTCAACAAATTAGCAATATTTCCACTTCTTTATTATAAAAACGGTATCCCACAAGTTTCATTCTTTTTATTTTTTTTTTGCACATAAAGTATTTACAACATATTATTATTTAGAAAATTGTTTGCAGTGAATCACTATTTGTCAAAATTGTAATTACAGAACTCTTCACCATTTTAATTTAGACTATGGGCATGAATTAGAGTATATTCCAGGGACTAGTCATTGTGATTTTAATTCTTGCCATGGTAGATAACTAAATCACTTGAAAATCTATGTATTTTTTAATATTATTTGATTAATAAACATTTGTTATAATTAAAAGGACATATCCTGCTTTATAATTTAATTAGTGGCATATTTAAACTTATGCCATTTAATTTACTGCTATTACTCATTTATATTATTTAAAATATTTACTTCATAAAGGTTTAATATGTTAGAATTCCTACAAAATATATTTTATGATTAGTTAGTTTGTTATTAATTTTGTTTTTAGTAACACAATAAAGAGGAGGTCGGCGAGGTTTCTGTCAAAAGTTGTATATATATCAATTTTTACATATATGTATATGTAAAAGTTTATATTGCAACACAACTTACTTCTGATTAATTTAATATATGGAGGCAAAATTGATTGATACTTGGAGCTGGAGGGTGATACATTTTATTTTAACTTTTGCTTGAATAGCGTCCTAAACTTTTTTTTAAGGAAGAATTTAAATGGAATAAAAACAACTATAAAAACATAAAGCTAACTGAAATGTGAGAGAATATAAAATAAGAAAATGAATACAAAAGTGTGAAAAAAAAAACCTCACCTGGCTGCTTCGTCACCAATCACAACTACTTAGACAAATAATTTTATGAATCACATTAGAAATTATTAATTATAACATTGGACATTATATTGAGCAGTCAAAAATTGATGAAGTTTCAGTGATACATAATTATATGGATGTACACGTACAAGTGCTGTTAGCTTGACGTGAATGTTAACTTGACAATCATTTATCAAAATTTGTGCAAAAAAAAATTAATAGATCAAAAGAGATAAAAAAAAATTATAGAATTTATCATGACAACTCTTTGTTTATTAAACATAAATATCACAACTCAGAAGTAAATGGATTATACTTATACATGCAAGGGCTATGTGAGTACTTGTTTATGTAATTTATCTTTTCGAATACTTTAAATATTTACATATTTTAATTAGAAAAAATGATTTATAGATTGAGAAAAGTGCTTTATATTTCCTTAAATAAATAATACTTGTGAGGACTATGTATTCATATCCAGTGTGGTTAAAAAAAGGTGTTTTATAGAATAAAATTTTCAATATTTAAAAAGGAAAGCTTAAGGAAAAGGTGCATTTGTGCTGATAGTGGAAAAAGGAAAGGACATTAAAAAGAATTATCAGAGCCATTCACCATTAACACCCTTTAAATATAAAAATATTTTATTACTTAAATTTATTTCATTGTTAGTTTTTAGATTTACTCAATTGACATCATGCTCATGCTTATCGAAAGTTACCTGAATAATTATTTTAAATCTTTTGTGAAACAATAATTTATTTTATATGAGTACATTACAATATAAATATTGATGTATCTTTTATGATGTCATATGGATAAGTTGAACAATAAATTAATTCAAATTTACAGTATTGTTTCATTCCACCATGCAGTGTTACTATTGAAAATAGTTTATGATGGTTCGAATTTGAAGATAAAAGAATATTAATTACATTGCAATAATAATGAACGCAGTTTTTATTTTGTAAAAATCGATTTTTTTGTGTTTTTTTTTTTTTTATCTAAAACTAATTTTACAGCCATGAAACACTTGATTTTTAAATGGTATTAGAATCAAATAGTAGAACAATAATTTTTTTTATATATATTGTAATTATTCAGATTTTGTATACATATGGGTGATCCTACAAAGTTGGGTAACTTGGTTTCACCAAGACACTCTGAAGTCCTAAATTTTCCAACATAAAATAAACAAAAATTATACTGTATTATTTCACACCTATCTTACATTAGGCAGATGCCTCTGAAATAGTCTCCAAGAATGGTGTACGGAATATAAGAAATAAAAATGGACACCCCTGGACAAAAAGCCAATGAAATGAAAAACAAAATAATATTATAATACATTAAATTAATATTGTTCAAAAAATGGCTTGTTACCTAAAATACCAGTTCCCTAACAAAACATAGCAATGAAAGGCATTACTCAAAATTATCTATAACAATATTCTTGTTTATTATTAAATATTAAATGTTAACAAATTATTGAAAAAAAAATGTGGAGGAAAAAATTGCTCAGTAACTTTTAGAATTTTTAACAAAAATGTGTATTCCAACTCTGTTACCTAGTATCATTAAATTTAAAAAAATGATAATAAACTGTTGACAAAATTATTATTTCGTATTTATTTCTAGGTTGTATTTATTAATGTTTATTCTATATGGTTTTGTTTAAACATATTTATTTTGTCATTTGTTTAATTATTTTGAACTTGAATATTATATGAGGCTGTATACATTGATGAATTAAGTGGTTAGCAATAACATGATGTCAATGTATAGTCTGACAATAATTTGTTATTGTACGTGATGCAGTTATAACTAAAGTCTCTTAATGTACATTATTTGTGTTATACCTGAATTAAACCTCATATTATAAACATAATGGTATCGAATTGTATTTCAATGTCACTGAGAACATATCTTTAAACATTTAACATTAAATTGAAAATGGTTTATTTCTTGGATATTGTTGGGGTGTACGTGCATGTGGAGTGTTTATATCAAGAAACAAGTTGGAGCCAGATGGTGTCAATCTTCTGTTGGCCAAAAAAAAATTAAAAGTAGTCTCTTGGATTGGAGGCCGACTTCTGAGAAATTAATGGTGATACTTTACAAAAAAAAAAGAAGAAATGTATCGATATTCCAGTGATATAAACTCATGGAGGTAACAGGACTAGAGGAAGAATCAATTTTATAACCAGCTTAATGAAGAAATTTAAAAGGTATCTGGACAAAACATCTTAATTGTGACGGGCCATTCAAAGGTTGTAAATGCTAATGAGAGAGAGAGAGAGAGGAAGGAAATGGGGCTCATTGATCCTCAGATAAAAGAATGAAAATGGAAATGGATTGCCACTCTTAAAAAGCTTGATGGAGCAATTGATAAGCGATCACTTGGTGAAGAGGATGAGAAATGGTTATATGTAAAAGAATTAGATAGAGAAGGAGGCAATGGTGGCCACTGTAAGGCTGGAAACTAATGGAGATTACCATGACAAGAAGCTCCTGGTATGTCACTGTCGGGTGTCTTCAGTTAGTTATAGAGCAGGATTTACCTATCCTGAAGTATAAGGCATCCATAAGATTTACCCAATGCTAGCCAACTGAAGCTCCCAAATAGTTCCTTCCCACAACTGACCAGTGGCTGGAGGAGGGAGGAATAACCTTCCCCTCTGACAGCTTGGTGTGGTTCACGGATGGATCATGTAAAGAATCTCCAAGATCATGTTGGGCTGTCGCCTATCTTTCCAATACAGGAGATAGCCTGTATCAGCTGCTAGGGTAATATGCTACTGTGTTCCAGGCAGAAGTATGAGCAACCATCACTGCTGCCTTACACCCTTAAACACAGTCAGCAGCAGCCAGCTGCATAAATATATGTTCAGCAATTCAGCAATCATGGCACTACAGTTGCTGCCATGAAATTAGACGCTTAAGGTGAAGGGGCTATTTGGAGTGGTGCTGCAACATACAGGTGGGCGGGGGACTAACTACTAATTTGCTTATTGCTTAATGATTGACATTATTGAAGTAAAGGGGACACGTGTATAGAAAAGAAGTAAGGCATAGAGTGGCATCGGGACTTGCCGTGTATTGCGGGTTCTCGCCTTTCTAATTTCGTGACAGCAACTATAGTTTCTAGAGAACCAAAGGCCAGAGTGTCCTAATCAATCTTGCAAAAAAAGAAAGAGGTCCACTTATTCTGGGGATGAGATGAAATATCTGGCAGGCAGTTGATGAAAATTTGTGGAGACCCATTGCTCCAATGGGAGGTAGAGGATATGTCTACAGAACATATATGCTGGAGCTTCTTTAATTCCCAAAAATTACGGTTCATGAATTTTCCGCTATTATGGTGGCTGTTTAAGTAAAATAATGTTTGGTTCTATGAACCAATTCATTTTTGAAAATGGACCGAGGAAGGGTAAAATAAAAAGGTGCTATGGAACAAAAGAAAGTGCTAACAGTGGATAACAGTATCCAAAGCACATGGAACACTTTTCTGAGGAATAAAATGGCAAGTATTCTAGCATGTGAGGTTTTTGATATTGTCATAAAAGCTGTTATTTACGATGGGGTTTAGTTTTGAGGGGAAGGCCCTAAGAAAAAGTGGAAAAGTACAAAAACTATTGAGTATTTGGAGGCCGGTGGGGTTTAAATAGTTCAAGAACAATGCTATAACTAAAAAAACTGTTGGGTAAGTGCTGTTTGTCTTCTGCCTGCTACAAGATCTAGTCCACTTTCAGTGAATGGGGAAGGAAGAGGGGGCCGCTAAGACGAAGAATGATTGGAGAGCTGTTTACAATTCGCCAGTAATCAGTTGATCCTAGACCAAGATAAACAGCACACCCATTATGCTCTAGAAACCTATGACCACTTATCAGATCTATGTACGGAATATGGAAAATGCAAAGTGCACTTTGGTACATCTAATTATAGGAGAATATAAATGGAGGATTTGTCCCAGAAACAAGGATCATAAATGGAAAACAAAGAAAGGTACTGTTAAGCGGAGATATTTTTGGAGATCAGTACTTGAGAGAGTGAAAAAACAAACACATTAGAGAAAAATATATTCAAAACCTTTGAAGAAAAAAGGCTAAAACAATTTGAACATAAAAGAAGAATGCACCTGGGAAGGATTCCTACATAAATTATGATTTGGGAAGCAGATTGAAGGAGAAGAAAAAGAAGACCAAGAGCGAATTGTAACAATACAGCAGGAGAAAGTATGATAGGTATTGAGATTATGGAAGAACATGCCTTGAACAGAACTATGCTGATAACTTATATGATACCATGATGACTTATATGATGGATCTATTATATGTATAAGTATTGTGATAATGGATGAGACACAGACCCTAAAAAATGCCCACTACTTTTCTCTAGCCCTAGGTAGATCTCTCAATTCTGTCCATCTGATAACAATCTACTCAGCTTCGACCTTTGTGTACTATGTTGTTCAGGATGTTGCATCTCTTCACTTACCTTGTGACTTCTATTCAACCAATATAGTTTCTGAGTCTAAACAGTGTGTGACCAATCCAATTCCATTTTCTGACTTCATCATCAACCTCATTTTGTTCCAATGCTAACACAACTCATCTTTGCTAATCACCCTAAGCCACCAAACACCTATTAACAAAGATGTGCAGTTTTAAATAAATTCTATTGGCTCATTAAATTTATATCATGCAATTCCTTCAAATCATTTGTAGAAGATGTAGATTCTGTTCCACCTGCCAACTATGATAGTTACTGGCTTTTATTCCTATAGACCCTCGTTATGAAAAACTTTTCTTAACCAATGTTTCTATTTATGCCCAATAATGCCAACCTAAAGTTCTGATTTTTTCCCTTCAACAGAGTTCAAGGCATGGATCTGTTATAGGTTTACGAAAACTACATCAATGGAAGTAATAAAAAAATTATTTTGAAATAAGAAGGATCTTTTTTAAATATACTGAGAGACTGCTCCTGAAATTAGCCTCAAAATCCTTAACTTGCCTAATGGAAGGTTAATAAATCGCTAATATAAAAGGATCTCTAAGGAGGCTACAGATAGTTTAGAACCTATGACAGAAAAAAGAGAACCATGAACAAAATTTGATGAGCACTGCAGAAATAAATGTTTGTGGGATAATTGGCTGAAAGGCTAATGTACATAGCTCATAAGCTTAAAACCAGGTTGCTTTACATAGAAAGAGTCTAAACATGGTTAGAACCAACTTGAGGACAAAGGCTAAAACAAAAGCAATGAGAAATCTTGGGGAAACCAATAGCCGTGCTAACTGTTCTCAGTGTGAACATCAGTTAGCCAGAATAAAAGTACCACTTCATTGCAGTCATTCTGATTTTCAAGACCAGAGGGTTGATGATACTAGACAAACCCATGCCCCAGGAGTTTAAGTTTTTTAAATGTATAAGACTAATTTATTTAACAAATTCATTAAAAGGATTTCACTTTTAAAAATCAGATTATGTGCCACTAAAATTTGTTATTGATTGTTTTCTAAGCAATTAAATTTGTTGGTTAGTATATTATGAGTTTTAATCAAGTTAATATCTGGAAATTAGCATCAGGTATAATTTAGGCTAATTAAGATAAGTTGCAATTGGAGAATGTTTCTTCAGAGTCTACCGAGGGGGCATTAGAAACACATAAGGAGTATTGAAAGGATATGTTGTATAGAGAAAACTTATTTCATTGGGACTGAATATTATTTAATCCATTGTGGATTATTTTCAGATAAAATAAAGTGTTTTTGACTTGCTTTCTTTAAAAAAAAAAAAAAAATATCAGAGCTGCTTGCTAAGTTAGAGCTGGATAGCCGGTAGATAAATATAAATCTTTATGATTTTTGTTATCCGCTACTTAACACCAGTTACTTACTTAATTATGGTAATTAAAAAATTTAATTCGGCACTACTGTTACATTGTGTAATGCTTTATTATGAAAGAGTAAAAATTGGATCTATAATTCAATTCTGTACATAACTCAAAGGAAATAATTATGATATTACTAACTCCCCAAACTTTTTCACTACCTACTGACCTGAACCGGGTCTAGATGTGCACAAACCTGCCTCACGGTAGCATGTAATTGCTCTCCAGACAGTAGTTTAAGGTAATTCTAATACAAGGGCTTTATATCTTTGGCTTCGACCATCTTTCACTAAAGCATAAACACGAACCTCAAAACCATTTTCAAATTAAAATTAGACAAAAAAACCTTTTGCTAAATTTGGAGAGAGTTATCAAATCAAAAAATCAAAATAGAAATTACTGTTTAATTTTTTTTAAATAAATTTTTTGAATATTTATTGGGGTTTTCCTTCATATTTAAAGCCCCTTATCACTGAAAACTTTTAATATTAATCAAAAAAGAATTGAAATCAGAAATAATTCTATTAGTAAATATTGGAATATTTCTAAGAGCGTCACTTTTTTTTCAGGTAGTGTATATTAATTGAGGTTATCAGTATTGTCTTTCTGATGCCCTTCAGTTGTTTTTGAAAAAAAATAATTGTATCATGCTTTGTAGACTTAAATGATTATTTATTTATAATTGATCAGCTTAAATTGAATTTTTAGGCTTTGTTAATTAAATTTAACTATTGACGGAAAGTAATTTTCTTCACCTTTCTTGTCATATTTTTGATCACTAAAAACATATAATCCTTAATAACGTCTTTATTGAAAAAGTTATAAAATTAACTGTTAACAAGGCCAGCTGCATAGTGGCATGTGTTGGTGATGGCTCTGTGCTTTGTATAAGGCTGGGGTTCTAACCTAAAACTGGCACTGCATCTGAGGTTTGGGGTAACACCTGAGCAAGCCTGAGTAGGAAAACTGTCTGAGAGAGGAGGATTGTCACACCTGGAACACAAACACTCTAAGGTTAAACTCACTACCAAGGTATCATTAATCTTTTTCACTTTTAGGTGCCTTTTAGATCTAGTCTACCCTCCTGTACTGCTCCTTTAAAAATTATAGTTAACTCCACCTAATAAAAATGACTTTATTGTGTAGTCTCAATAAACAACCGCATGTATTATAACTGTATTATTTTTACTTTTTATCATAAATAATATTTTTAAAAATAAAGGGAGAGAGCTAAACAAAATGAGCCCACCCTTCTTAAACACCTTCTTTTTTTTTTTTAAACTTGAGTAGTACCAAAGTAAGTTCAATAATCACATACATAAAACAAACATAGGTACATACAGATAAACATACACACTCCAATTATTATATGTCAACTTTGCTCACACGATCATATTCATTCAGGTGTACTGTAAACTATATTAAATGAACAGTATTATTAATTATGTCATTATGCCCAAATATTTTCATTTTTTGTATTGAAATATGTAAAAAACAAGTAACTAGAGTAAGTTAGTTGAGCTTTTGAATTAAAATTTATTTAAAACCGGAATACACTTATGACGAAAACATTTAATAAATCAAAATCAATCCATAACTCAAATGCAATGATTATATCTACTTCAAGAACAAGCTAGTATGATGCATACCTTAAAAGAAGCGAACATGTAAAAAATATTCTATAATGAAAAAAAATATGTATTAAATAACATGTTCAGTAATGGGTTGCACTTTTTTTTTTTTGCTCTGGATATGGTTCATAGTGGTTAGGGTACAACAAAACTACTGCAAACGTAGGATTTGACATAAAGTAATCCATAGGAGAGTTATTACTGTGAAACCAGGGGCATGAAACATAAAGTTAAGCTCATACTATTTATTATTTACTTTTATTAATATAACTGTCTCAAATTGTATGAAATGATTAACAGTCCTTGGTGATTCACAGTTTTATTTATCAATAGTAATCCAAGATATATATAAAATATTTACTTGTTTGATTTGCAATTAATATTAATGAAATCTAAATTGATTACATTTTTAATTTCAAAATAGAACTATATCATAAACTAATTCGCAATAAACATAACCAGTGTAAGTTTTTTAAAAGGGAAATAAATAATTCTAATAAATGATCTCATTCATGCATTTAACTAAAAGTAATAAGTATAAGTCAGATTTTAAAAATCTGTCACACTTTCAAATGCATAGTAATAATTTTAATCAACAGAGATAAAATTAGTAACAAATCTAAATGTTAATATTTAAAAAAATTAATAATAGATATAATTACCAACTAAAACTATCAAAATTCAATAACTGTGAATTGATTTATGAAACTGTAAATTATATATTATGCAAACTTGAATTAAATTAAAAGTATGTGTTAAATGAAAAAAGTGCTATTGTCCACATCCATTGGTTTTTCGTGGTAATATTGATAAACATACAACCCCCCCCCACCATTGCATTAACTGTGGAAAAAAGTAAATGATTATTATCACTGATTACTGTGTTTATCGTATTTGATGTTACTCAAAGTTCATTATGTTAATTAAATATGTTCTATACTTGAATTTCTAGAAGCTATTTTTTTTATCTCTGGAAAAACTATATAACTAAAAATAAATTTTCAGGTAACTTGAAAGCTTGAAATTCATTTTCAAGAACCCAGTAACTAAAACATTTGTAACAGCAACCAACACATAAAATAATAAAACCATTTTTACTGGATTTTTGATCCAATCTAGTAATTTGAATTGGTTATGCTTATCTGAAATATGATTTTGTATGTAGATACATGGATTAGAAAAAAATCAAAAATCACTTTTTATCTAAAAGAAACTGGTTTCTTGTATTCCAAGGAATTACAGTATGTCACAAGCCAGGAAGCTAACAACATATAATTAGAGGTTTTGCAGGAAAAAAAGCATTTATCCTCCATGAACCAAGTACCATAGGAGAATAGTCAGCAGTTATCATAAACACAAAAATAAATCAAAATATACAAAAACAATAAAAGTTAATTAAATAGCTTAGAAAGAGATGAATATCAATAATAAATTATTAAATAGAAAAATTAAAGAAAAAACAATAAAACAGAGATAAAGATAAATAGAGAGAAAAAGAGACAGAAAAACAGAAGGGGCTCAACCTAGCAAGGGTATTGCATCAGACACTTGGGGAAGCGTTTCTGCCACTAAGTTGAGAAACACAGTCAACGACAGTAATATGGTGACGCCTGCAACAAAACCAATGTTTGAAGTTAGTTGGGTCTTTTTCAATTGGCCATTAGATCCACCAAAAGAAATATTAAAAAAAAATTAATAAATTACAACATATAAGGAAACCTATGGGAACAGTTTGGATAAAGGAACATAGGTATAATTTACAGTTGACCTATTTAATGTGATAAACTTAAAACTTAATTCAATTTTTAATGAAATAAACAGAAGGTTATTACACATAATGTGTTACTATATTGTCTCTGAAAACTTACTAAGTAAATACAAATTGTTAAAGTTGCCTACTTATTCATGTTATTTGTTCTTCATTATTTTTATAATTATAACATTCCTAAATAGACACCTAAACTGAAATAATGTAAACTTGATATTCTGAAAAATATAACAACTTATTTATGCTTATGTAAAGCTGTCTGGATTTATAGCTATATTTATTTTTAATATCAAGTAACTTAATACAGTAAATGGGATTAATAAAAACTAATTTGAATTAATGAATTTGTTCTGTTCAGAAAATCTGAATAGCTTTGATAAACAATTTAAGAATAGCATAGTTTATTATTTAAACAAATAAGAAAATACTTGGGTTATTAAATATACTCATTAATTTGCAGTGCACAATTATTGAGACACTTAATAGTTTCATATATTTCCGAAATCAGAAAATGGCTTATGTGGCCTATTGTTGCTAGAAACCTCTTTCTTCTATTCTTGTTATATTGTTTAAGCTTTTATCTGTGTCTTGTTGAGGGGGTTTCAATTTTGATGTTTATTCCCACTAGTTCACGGTAATATAGTGTAAATAATTCATACTTATAGAAACAAATATCCAAATATATTTTATCTGAGTCTGTATGTTTAGAAAAACATAAATAAGTTCTTTTAAGAGAATAAGTAATTTAGTTTTTATTTTTAACATAATTTTATTAATAATAAAATAATTATAATGATAGTAAAATCAACATAAGAGTTTTATTTTATCTCTAAATTTACTCAGTAAATTGTGTTTTGTCTAGTAAAATAAATCTCATCTACAGAACCCTCAATAATAAATAAAATTTTTTAGTGATATCATTGACCTTTGGCTCCTTAAAAATGTAAAAAATATAATTAGTTAAGGTTATTTCCCATGATTTATTCATATTATGTCTTTTTATGTAAAAGTTTTTACCCATAGTCTTGTGGTATTAACTCATAAGTATGACAGCCAAAGATAATACTAATAGCTAAGTAAAACATAATTCGGGCATATGATACATACTGGACATGCATGGATCATTGCTAGTTTGACAATTAATTAGAATATTAAGAGGAGTAGTTCAAGTAAATGCCATGAGCTTTCAGGTATGAGCATTTTTTCATCCACTCCTTCTTATCCATAAATACTTATATAATTTAACTCTGAAGAAACGTAGCAATTTAAATAAAGTTTAATAATGTTATTTTATATAGAAAGAGAAAACCTTGTAATTACAAAACTACAATTTTCTCCATTCACCACATGCATGTATTGCATTGTCTAAAGTTATATGAATTCATTTTCTATTGATAACTATATTTACCAGCATGAATTCTGATTCTAAAGCTTTGACTCTTTTGCCTTTGGGAAGAGTTCATTTTCATTAGCCAATAAAAATACTATATACACAATGTACATTTTTTGCGAAAATGTGATGTTTAGAATTTAGTTTCATTTTAAAACTTCTCAAAAATTACACTTATATTAAGGGAATCACAATTATTTAGATACAAAACAATCATTTCATGTCTTAGTGAAGCAATTAGACATTTAAAATGGAAACAAAAACTCTCACATATATCCCTGCTACATTCACCTTTTTCCAAAACAATTCATTTTATAACCATTCAATTTTCTCAAATGAATGGTTACGATTATGTTTTGTTGTACTTGTTTTCGAATATGCTACATGACACCATAGTACCTAAAAACTTGAATCTAAATTGGAAATATCAATAAAATCAGTAGTTCTGATGAACTGCTATAAATTTATTAATTGACCTTAGATTAGTGCTTGTCGATCAGTATGGAAATTAACAAACAAAACTACTATGCAAAATTTAAAAAAAACTGGACTGAATTATGTTTCTAGGAATGCAACCAGACGTATGTCCACATCAGTCTCACTCAATTCATTCCTTGAATAGCCAAAAGAATAATAATAACCATTTATTCATCCATTATTTGTTTTTTATTTTAATAAATTATAAAGTTTTACTAACGTTCCAAGAATACTATATCCCTCAAATGTTTTCCATTTGCTAAAATTAATGTCTACATAAAATAATTAGAAATTAGAAAAAAAAATCTGCTAGCCAAAATTTAGGAAATATACAAAATGAATGGCCATTCTAAAAATATAAATAAATAGATGTACATTAGACATAAATATACCCCCAGGGACTGTTGCATTTCACAGCAGTAGTCCGAGTTGGGATGGTTGTATCCTTCCGCCTGTCTCTGACACTTCTTTGAATCTTTCCTCACAAAGCTTCCTTCCTTTGCAACATCTTCCAATTCAAATCAGCTATCAAACTTTGCAATACAAGATCCCTGTATTGTCTGACCTTCATCTTCCTTCCCACATATCTGGCAACTTTGACTGTTATATTTTATTATCTGACCTGAAAATCTATGGAACTTTATTCACATTAACTGTCCCAATCTTTAAAGTTAGACTTTATAAGCTCCTTATCCCCCTTAAATTAAACGGTTCATAATTTATTATTAATAATATTTTTAATTTTTATTAATTCATTACCTATTTCAATGTATTCCTTCAACCTTTCATGCTTCTTATCCTTGGTAATAACTCCTCTATTTTCTTTATGTTTTTAGTTACCATTGTTAGTGAATGTCATTCACTTCGGTTCATATGTTTTTTTGGTCAACATTATTCTGTCGGTTCATCGAAGTCACCACATATGTACTTGGGGCAAATATTATTTACTAGGAAACCATATCACAGTGATTTATGATATTTTTTTTGTCAGTTAGACATATTTATTTGTATTTTATTGTTATTCTTCTAACACACAACGTTCCAGAATAAAGTGTTTTTTAATTTCATTTTGCATAGTCCCAATACTAAATATCAATTCCGCCTTTTCAGAGTCAGCCTGAACCAACTTTAGATGTCCAAAATAGGCTTTCATCAATAATTATTTAGCCGAACTGTGGTACATGAAAAACCTGAGCCCTCCTAAAAATCATCTGCCACTTCTCACTTCAATTCGCTGTTGTCTTTCTTGACACCATAATATTCCCCTTTATTCATTACATCCTGTTTTTTAGTTATTTAAAAAAAAAATTAAATAGATAAAATGTAAAAACATGAAAAATTAAAATAAATAAGGTATCAAAAAGTAAAGATAATACCGAGTATGCTCATAACTAATGACCTAGTAATAACAAATTCCTGTTTCCTCTAATATTTTCCATCAATATAAGAAGATTGGATTCAAGAGAACTTAATCATAGATTATTTTCTCATCAAGAAGGATCCATAGTGTGGACAAATAGAAGTACTCGGAGGAGGAGAGAAGAAGAGAGTAAAGAGGTAATAAAATTGGCTTATGGGAGAATCAGAGAAATAGGGAAGGGTAATGGCCTGAGCATCCAACAGCATTATATAACAAATTGGTTTGACAAAAAGAAATTCATTTAATTATTTGAAGCTTAATTCAGATGTGTTCCTACCTCCCAACCCAAAAATTGAACCTGAATTGTATTGGTAAAGTTATAACAAATTATAAATAATTACATTTTTTTTCATTGGATGTCTTCTTGCTTTGGTGCCATGTGGATTAAATAATTTATTGATGGTAGCTTGCTTGACTTTTATATTATATCTTCTATGTTGTAACTACCTTTCTTTTCTTCCATCATATAACCTACTTGACTGACTCGCTTAACGACCACTTAATAACTGACTGTACACATTACTAATTCTGACTCTTTCTCATTACGGACTACCAACTGACCATCACTGAGTCCAAATAATAACTGATCTCCTCTCTGTCCTGGTAATAACTCATCAACTCTATGTCAAAACAACTGAGACTTCCACATGGCACACAGTGTATAATTCCCTTGCCTGATAACTTGCATAGGCCCCTTGCATTGTCTATTCCTATGCCTCCTAAATCTTTCCAATATTCAATAAAACATTATCCATTACTACAAAGAAATAATATGCATTTAAATATTAATTATTTTTATGAAAACTAAATATCACTACAGCATTTCTAAATATTTTGAATTGGTATTTAATATAAATATTGGTTGATTTTGAAAGATTAATAAATACATGATATACAAAACAAACATTTTAATATTGTCTGACTAAGTTTCTATGCGATAACCATTTCATATGTTGTTCATATTACTTATCTATGTATGTTTTCCTTCAATTTTAGAATAGAATAGAAAAAAAAATTACTCCGGGACAAAGTCCCCTATGAATAACAATAATGTTTAGATAACAGATTCATATCTGGGAAATAAAAATAAAGATTACATTATATATATATATATATATATATATATATATTTATATGCAATAATAATACATTAAATGAAAACCATTAAGTTGATACAAAAAAAAAATTTTACAATAGTCAAAACCAAGGAGGGTGCCAGCCAAGCATATATATATATATATATATATATATATATATACATATATGGTAGACAATTAGATAAAAATAGGAATATAAAAATAAAACTATGAAAATGTAATAAAATAAATAAATTGTTCCCAAACTAACTTGATGGTTTGGAAAAGGAATAAACCAAGGAATTATTGTGCATGGAAGTAGGGAAAGAGCTACCTTAACTCGTTGCAGAGGTGGGAGACATGGGAGCATCATGGTGTACCAAAGACAACTTTTAACGAAGCAATTCATGATTCGCTTCAAACTGCCTCCAAGTTCCGCCAAGAGACTCCCCAATACAACACATAGCCATAGTCAAGGAGAGAGAAAATGAAGGAGGATACAAGGAGTTGACTTGTAGGCTAGAGGAGCAGATGGTGAGAGCGATGGTATATGAAGGGAAATTCGGAAGATTTGTTAGTTTGTGTCGATCAATAGCAGCATGAATGTCACCAGTGATATTAGCTAGTGCAGATTGTGCGGAGTAACTGGGATGGAAACCAGATTGGAATGGATCAAGAAGTTGGGACTGTTCAAGGACATTGGAGATTTGGGATTGGTCCTATCTAATAAGTATGTTATCATAAACTGTCAAAAAATAAGCTGAAAATGACTTATACATTACGGGGGACAGATGTACCACACATGCCTAGAAGTGTGTCAACAATTAAGTGCTAACTGAGGGTTAAACATTAGTTCCAATCAATTATATCATTATATTAGCATGTGGTTCTGTTATTAATATTCTTTATTAATTAATATAATATAATTATTAATAAGGAAAAAATTTTTTCGAAATAAAGTTACCAATTGTAACTTATATTCATGTGTAAACGGTACATGGTGATGAACTATATCGGTTCAAACTTTGCAGTAAACAAAAAATTGACAGGATATTTCGCATACTTTTTTACAATTGATTGAAAGTTTCATCCTTCAAAAACTTCGATAAATTTTATTTTCTAAACATTGCCTTAAAAAGGTGACTGTAGGGTAGTTAGTCATAATTACAATTTATTATAATAATATAGTTAAGGATGTATTAACTATATTACTATTATTATACATGTTTAGCAACTAATAAGAATCTAAAAACATTTATGAACTTTAATTTTAATTTTAATCAAAACAGGCCACTTCTCTGTTGCCACTTTCATTTCCTTTGGCAAAAAATGAGTTGTGAATGGAAGCTTCACTGCAGATCTTGATGTTTAACTTAAAGAGTTTCCTTTTCAGGATTCCTAGAAATTTATCAGTATATTGTGTTGCTACTCATCGCCAATACTTTCTAAGGAATTTGTGTGTTGGCACCATTTTCATCAATTTATACAAACTTCTATTCAATTCAACAGTAAAATTATGCAATTCCCGTTTATTTGATCTATACCTCACCTCCTCTATTATTTTCTTCCATTTAATAACTAATTTATAATATTAAGCCATTAAGTAGCTTATTTTTTTTTCTCATTCCTCAAGACCAATCTTCATCTCAGGTAGAGAACCATATTTAGTTTGTTTAATTCTTATAAGTTACTTGCAAGTTGAATGTAACTATTAAGTATTTTATGTAATGGATGCATATTGCAATGATATTTTATTGTTGTAACATAAAAGTAATAATTTACCTTTCAATTAGGTTAAGTTTTAAAATAAAAACTGTAAATTTTTATAATTAAATGAATAACAAATTTAGTAAGTTCTTTTATTTATTAAACAGACATACAGAAGACATGTTATTTAATTGTTATTAATATCATAATATTAAAAAAAAAAATGTAGTTACTGAATGAATTATGCCAATCAAGTTGACCTCTACTTCTGTGTAGACAAACGGATAAATGACATATGATTTTCCCTAAGACTCCTGAACTCAGCTTCTTCTACCAGATAGGAACAAACTGTCCAGAGCTCTCATGTTATTAGACTCCAGCAGAAGTGGATTAGCTGCCCTTTCGACTCTGGCTTGAGCAATAATGTCCCTTAGCCCTAAGCTAAGAAGAAAGTGTGTTGTCTATGTCAATTAACATATTTTTTATATATGATATGTTTCCCCTTTCTCACCTCTACTGTTTTGTTCTTACATTTTTTGAGAGAATGTAAAGACTTAAACATTTTTTTATTTTATTTTAAGTACTAAATTTATAAAATTTCCAGCCACTTATATTTTCTAAAGTTTCTACACGTTTCTAAATAGTCCTTGACCTATAATTTGTTATGGACAAAACCAACCTATGAGTTTTAAGGTGGTACAAGTTTGTTTTTCTGTTTTACAAATGAACTCAGCATGTGCTGTTGGGTCTCCTTTGGTATTTTAAATAAAAGAATACTAACCATAAATTTAAGATGTTGCAATTTATGTGTGTGTATGTTAAGTAACCTATTATTATACAGATCGGTAAGACACTATTTTTGTTAATGTAAGTTACTTTGTTCCAGAATAATAAATGTTTAATAGTAATGCACTAATTTTTAAAGTCTTGGATAATTCAAGTTAGCTGAATGTTAATTATTGTTATATTCACATGGGCTAAATTATTTTTATAAGTTTAGTCTGAAAAATAATTAACCCTTTGCATGTGGCAGTGAGAGGAGGCTAATGCTGTTCAGTAGTGGCAACATACTGTCAAGGTCACTATACCTAGGGCATGGTAGTCTGGAAAGTAATAAACCGTTTGTGTGTGACAGTGAGATTAGGCTAATGTAGATCAGTGCTATAATTTCTAATCCATAGTTTGTTTCGTAGATCTACTGCAGTGAAAAGTCTTTCCCCTTGTCAGGAAAAATAAGCTGAATCATTGGATCAGAATCCTCTAATCATTCTTACTAAATACTTGAGACCTCAAGTACTTTCCAACTGAAAGTAAAATTGGATTTCCCTAATCAATAGAGCTTATTGAAACAGTGGATTTGGAAGCATGTTGCACAGGTTCAAGGGAGAGCCCAAGTCACTCTACCCATACTGCAGGGAACAGGTTATGGCAAAGTACGTTTGTTAACAGGGAGCTGGAAGAAAAGGATGTCAATAAAACACATAAGGCAGGGGGCTGCTGAAAGTAGATAGAACTGTTTTTTTAGTGAAGCTATGTAGAGTAATTTCATTTAAACGTTTCTGACCTGAATATAAACTGGCTAGCAAGATATTGAACAGCATACCTTGAATTTTGGGATTGCTACCACTCCTACACTAGATTTTATTATTTTACACAGAGGTTGTATTAAGTTAATGTGCATCATTACAAAATTAGATTTTAGATTATAAATAAATTTAGTTTGAGAAAATAATATGCATTAAAAATGACAATTGACGTTACCACAGACATGTGTATTATAGTACTAATTAAAAATAGCAAAAGCTAATGAGACATCGCTGAGGTTTTAGGTCTGCCAAAAGAAACTATTCTATGGGCCAGCCAAAGTACAGGAAGATAATATGCTAAACTAGGAGGCCATAGGTGGCCAAGGATAATTTTATTTTAATAGAGATCTTCAAGATCCTTCAACAGAGCGTTTTCAATACTGTTCAAAGGTTACAGACTGCTCAAAATATGAAAATCATAGATCATGTTAACTTTTGTAATAATTAGAAGAATCACTTTTTTTAAACTAAAAATGTAATTAAATTGATTAATTTTTGAGAACACTCTATTACCTTAGAATGATGAAATTTAAAAATATACATTAAATAACTATTTCAGCATTTTCTCATAATATAATGCAATTTGAAGTAAGAAGGAACAATGCTAGGCTTCATGTTGGCACTACTATTCACTGGCAAAAATAAAAACCACTGAGAAAATTATTTGTCTAGTTTCAGAAAAAAAATATTATCCTCTTATAATGGAGGGAAATTAATGTATCGGTGTTATAATGTTTCAATAATATTTATCTAATGTCTAAGATCGAGAAAAGTAAAAAATTTTGTTAACTCGTATTTTTATTTTTACATTACCATGTTGAAATCAAAACCAATAAGATGAAAGACAAAAATCAATAGCTGATGAAAATATTGGTTATGTGTGTATTCTGCACTTATAGTTGTCATTGTATTTCAAAATCATTTCCTCATTTTTATGCACACATACACACACACATACTCACACACTGGCTCAGCTCCTCCCAGTCTAAATTAAAAAATCACTTGAAAATTCTCATTTGATTGTGGATTAAACCATTATATTATTGCAACTTGCAGAATGAACTTGAATTAATAAACCAACCGTATAAAAAAGTTCAAATCAACATTAAATTATCGTTATTCGGGGGGGTTCTGTGTTTTTCTTCTTTTTGAATTAATTAACCAATTAATCAAACTAATTAACTAAATTTAAAGTATTAAAGAAAAAAAATGGGGAAAAGTGGACCCAATATGAATCATCTAAGGCTAACCTGGTTAATTAGTTATAATTATAAGTTGCATAACAAAAAAGTTGCTTATGTTTTTTACACTTAAACAAAAAATATACAGCAATGCGCTAATTTTGTCTGGGAGCATACATCAGTATATTTGTTTCAATTTGTAATTATAGCTTTAAAAACAATTCCTCACATAAAAATGTGAAACTTTGGGTCCATAAACATAAACTCCACAAACATAAATATCCCCTTTCACGCCAAGTATCAACACATTTCGCCCTCTCTAGTGCCATTTTAAAATCCTACCTATTAGAGGCACTGCATCTGAAGTAGTAGGCATCGACTCTGCTACAAGATTCAAAAAGACTGTCAGCGACAAAAGTATAGTCACACCTGAAAAATTACCCATACCTACTCAAAATGGGTTTTATTTAATAAATGTGCTCGGAATAATAGTTCAAGAAGCTTACATAAAATTTTCATCATAACGTTTTCTAAATTTGGTAGATATACAAAAAATATATATATTATCTATACTTATATATAATAGATATATTTTATATATATATATATATATGTATATATATAAATATATAAATATCTGTTGCTAATCAAACAAAAAAAAAGTATTTGTAACATACAATAAAAGGAATTTAGAGACGTTATCACTATTCATGCATAACATCAGACCTGTAAAATAATTTAGTATGATTGAGAAATGATTTTTTTTTTCATCAAACTTTTATATATGTGAACCTAACTTTAAATTAAATTTATATTACTTATCAATTTTTTTTTCATGCTATCTACATTTCATGGACGTTGAGTTATTCTGTTCTGCAAGCAGTTTAATATAATAATTAGTATACATTACACTAAAGTATGTGAATGAAAAATGAAAATAATACTCACTGTTCAACCTGAAAATGTCTTAAAACTGAGTGGAAAAAAATGGTATTATGGTGTTTTTTCTGTATATATTAGCCTTTTCTTTACATTTAAAAATATGAATATATTGTATGATACACGTTTCATTCAATGGATTATTAGTAATGCAATTTATGAAAAGTGATGGCATGGGAACATTTTTATGATATAGATGGCAATTATATCAATTGTAGCAGATATCATATAAACAAAAATAATCATATCTTTCCTACTCGTGCAATAAAAATATGGTGATCTATATTTAAACTGCTCTGAATGGAAGTAAATAAAGATGTTAAACCACAAATAACACAAAATTACACAATGGTAAAATGATTTCAATTAAATATAGCTACTAAAATATTATAAATGGTTCAACATTTGATGCGACGCAAATCTTGAATTAATACTAAGTAAGCATTATTGAAACCAATTTAAACCAACAGTATTTGTGATAGCAAGTTCATAGTCAGACACAAACATAGAAATCTCTTAATATTGTTCATTCACTTCCTAAGCCATTAAATTTGTTAATATATATATTTATTTAAAGAAAATTATAGTCTATCTTAACTAGGCTAATAAATAAATGATCTCATCCATACCATATTTACAATATTGTAATCACTCTCACAATCATTCACACAATATTTAAATATAAATTCATACAATTTAGACATAAATACAAAGCCATGGGATCCCCCCCCCCATACAGTTACAGTATTGTCACCTTCCTGGGTATGGTGATCCCCCAAACTACTCCTGTAGTCCCATAAGGTAGTGGAGGCTAAAATAAGGGGAGATAACTAACCAATGCCAGAACTCCCACTGACTCAATATTTACAAAAGATTAGGGGGCCACTTTCACTTTAATTTCCAAGGAGGATTGTAGGGATGTGTGATGCTTGAAATGGATCTTGCTAAAGGACTTAAGTAGGAATTTTGAGGAACTGTAGTCTTGGATGGTGGGAATTTTAAGGTCATTGTGGAGGGTTCTATTTGTGATATGAAACGGTGCATTTACTGATATTCTTAGGACTTTAGATTGGTAGGATTGAATACCCCTGATGCTAGTGGGTTTTGCTGTCCACCATAGTTAATTAAGTCCAGATTGGTATTAGTATGACATTGTATATGTAAATTTTGTTTTCTAATGTGAAGTGGAATTTCCTGTTGGTAGTTTATGTGATGAAAATCAATTTTTAATGATTTCCCAGGGTCTATTTCCAGGTTCTGAATAAGGGGTTTGAACTGTTTCTTTAATATAATAGGAAAATTTTAACGAAATCAAACGTAAACATATTTTTATTAAATAAATTTCATCCAAGGAAAATAGAAAAAGGTGTTAATAGCATAACAGGGTTTCACTGAGACAAACTATAGTGTAAGAAAATTGAAGTTTTAGTTAATTTTTATAACAGATCTAAAAAAAGAAAAACGATAAATAATACTTTGTTTTCTCCATAGAAAGAACTGTATGTTTCAAATTACTTTACTTACAAAATATAGAAGATTTTAATGTAAATAGGAATAAAAATTATTTTTTTGTTTTCCTTCCTCTCAGATTTCTTTTTCAGATCATAGTGTGGTTTGATTTAACAAAGCTTGGATTAGCTAGTGTGGACTGCATATAAATTACTGTTGCCATAAATACCAAAGAGTTTTGATCAATAAGAAGATTGATTAAATGTGTGAAGTGTGGCTGGCTGGTTCACGATATTTATGTACAACTTAAGATAATTCTAACAAATACAAAATATATTTTTGTTTCATTGTAATGTACAATTGTAAATCAATAATAGAAAACTTGTTAGCTGACATTAATATGGGAAAATTCAGAGATTTGTAAAACACATTTGCTGGCAAATTTAGTAAAAAGTTGTCCTCTTTTATGGCGTTTTGTAAATTGACAAGAAAATCTAAAGTGAGGTTCAAAGAAATACAAGCTAACGGTAAAACTGATTTAAAACAGCTCATTCATGGCTACCATAAGATATTTTCAATCTCAGTTGAAACAGTCTCTAAATAGCTACATATTATAAAAAAAAATAGTACTAAACTTGAAAAGTTCCTTATCAAAATCCCTGACCCCAAAGGTGTGAGATTTAAACATAATTAAAGGTTGTGTATAGAGCTGTAAAGTTTACTTTAGTAGATTTTTCATGAAGAGCTTGATCTGAACTATAAGAGAATTTTACAATATAGACTCCCTTACAAATTTCTTTGGGCAATTTCCTGTACTTTTCTTATCAGCCCACAGTAGGTAATATCAGTATGTATTGTAATGCCTTATGATCATGATGACCCTCTTCCCACTCCCAGAACCATCACAAACTATAGCCTCAATAATTTAAGTCATAAAAATATTGTTGAATAATAAATTACAAATGAATTTATTTCTTTATTTAATAACTAATGTTTCCTATTTATAATTGTCATTTACTTAAATACTTAATTTTGTTTATGGTGGCAACACTGTCACTAAACTGTCACCTTATGTTTTTCCTTTCCTCAAATAGATTATTTGTTATTTGATAAAACCAATACTCTTTACTGACCCACGCTATGCATTTTAGGACAATATACTTGTTTTTTTAAGAATCAATCAACGTTTATTTCAACAGGGTATGGGCCCAGAGTGTTGGCAAAGATTGGGACCTGCTTCATCTGTTATTTCTGTTAAGGTAACCCTTAACAGGGGTTAAGGGACTAATTGTGACAAGACAAGAGGAAGAGCCGAAAAGGCATAGTTTAACCAGATACAGCTGATAAAAACATCAGCAAAGGCTGGCTGGATTCGAAGATGGATTTGCCCAATTGTTATATTGGGAAGAGAGATAGTAAAGTTAGTAAATGCGTTTAACAAGATTGTCACACTGTAATTAACAAACAGGTACACTCTGGATATTTACTGATAGACATACTACACATGAGAAAGCCATGTCCACAACAGTTTCTAACTAGCCCCAACCTCCGCAGGTCTACTGCCTTTACAATGGTATTTCTGTATACACAAGACCCCTTCCACCTTACATTTTTGATATTTTACTTATTACAACCACCGACAATATTTTTCTTATTTTACATAATTACTTACAACTTGTTTAATATTTTGAATTTAACTGTAATCATAGTCACTATGGCTATAACGTCTGACTGGCCTGAGTTGTCTTACTTCAACCTCACTAGCCCTTTCTCCAAAGACCCTCACGTCTTGCCTTTCCCTCTCAGTAAGGCGCGAAACCAAATCAACATCCTCCTGAACCGAGACTTCTGGGAGATGAAATTTTTTATCTAAATGACTAACTGCTTTAACGCATAAGGCACAAAGTAACCTTTTGAAAATACTGGTTTTAATTTTATATTAACCTTAAAATCCTTAATTGGTTTTT
This sequence comes from Acanthosoma haemorrhoidale, assembly GCA_930367205.1. Taxonomy (NCBI): domain Eukaryota; kingdom Metazoa; phylum Arthropoda; class Insecta; order Hemiptera; family Acanthosomatidae; genus Acanthosoma; species Acanthosoma haemorrhoidale. Next base: position 102,285,949 of record OV884009.1, on the reverse strand, counting down.
CCCGGTTCGGTTTTTTTGAAAGACTCCCTGATACTTGACTTCAAAATTGTTTATACTTTCCTGGATATTGAGAGTTTTATATGTACCAGCTGACACCCCATTCTTATTGATATTTAGGCTATCAAAAATTTGCTGCCAATAAGAGAAGACTATATTAAACCAGTTTCTCCCTTTATTAACAGATTGTTTTGCCACCAAAGGGCAAAAAAGCTATTGTTTCATTAACTATCCCTAATTTAAGCCAGAAAATATCTATAAATAGGCAATTATGAACTGTTTGTCGTGGATAATTTTCCGGGAAACTCTAACAAGGCTACCCCTGAAAAACAAACACCTCTTGATCTATTAAGATGGTACAAGACCCGCTGCCAGCCATAAATTTCACATTCTTAACATTTACATCAATTTGAACCTACAAAATCTCATTAGTGCCTACATTTTTACACTCCACTTGCTTGTTTAACACAGCACATACTAAATTTATAATCGATACCTGACCTTTTATTGAGAAACAACACGCAGGTGTGTACCTCACTTTTTCACACCTAAAACACTTTCACTTTAATGCTGGGCACGACTCTACGTTGTGTTTGACCATACACTGTACACACATCTTTTCTTGTTGTTCTGCGAGTCCCCTCTGTTTTAAACCACTGCAGACTGCCGACGACGAGTTGGTTAACTGGTTCAGAATGTCAGACGCTAAACCTAAATCTACTCCTTTGGCCGTAGACGACATAGCAAACATAGCAAGTTTCCTTTCAGAGAGTTAATGTAGTCCTGGGAAGTTTATTATATATATCAACTGGCCCGGATTTAGTTTTGACTGTTAGAATCTACGGACGTCAACCAAAAACGCCTTCTCAATCTGATCTTTCAAATCTAAAAAGACCTTTGAAGTATGTAAATTCTACAAAGGACCTAGGAAATTCCTATGGATTCCATAACACTAAGTTTGACAAATTGGTGGCATATTGCGATGCTGATTTTGTTGGCGACAAGAAAAGTGCCACCGAAGAGCAGAACGGGATTCATTGTATTCTACAACTGTGATCCAGTAATCTGGGCCTCGAGGCTCCAACCTTTTGTCATCTGTCTTCTACGGAAGCAAGAGCACATTGCTGCAGCAGAGGCTTCAAAAAAATTTGAAGAATCTGCAGGAAGAGTTAGTGGGGAAGCTGATCGAAGGGAAACTGAGGATTGATAACCAAAGCACCATCAGTCGCGCCTTCAACCCTCTGCTGACAGATCCACTTCCTTCGATCGCCCTTTCTCATCGGTGCATATACCCTTAGGAACTCAATAGCTCCCTCCACCCATTTGTCATTTTTCTTCCTTTTCATTATTCAAATCATGTCTTTAAAAATTTCTTCTTTCCTCTCACTATGCTACTCAATATAAAACTCTCGAAATAGTTAAATAAAACCTGGTTTTAGGTTACTACCTAATTATTTCAAGAGTTGTCCCAATGGCATTAAGTTTCTATTTTTGTTATTATGACAACTTATTACCCATAAGCCAGTCTGTAGCCTCAAATAAGTGCCATTTTTAGTGGACTTCGTTTCATTCTATATAATATTCCCACCCAAGAGGAAAAAGAGAGTTTCATCCACACCTGATTTGAAGTGTAATCTAATCAAAAAGCTCTTTCTTTGTGTAATTCTCCATAAAATCCAATCTTTTATATTGCCTCAGATGATCTTCTCAAGATCTAATTTCTTCTTTTGTGGCTTGGAACTCTAATTTTGATCTCATTTACGACCCAACAAGCTAATTACTTGCACTATGAAGTCAATGAGCTCTGCATTTCATCCATTCTTCTTCCTTTACTTCACATGTACAATTTTTTCCGTGAAATTTTGTCTTTACCACTTCCTGGAACGTATCCGTCATTCTCCCGCCCAAATTAGGATATAGATGGAGCTAAGTCCCAATTCCTTTCAATTATGCTTTTGTCCTAGTTATTCCACTCAATCTGCCCTAATCAAAATAATCTATTCCAATTCCTAAACATATTTCAATCCGATTATGGCTAATTCCCTAAGTTATAACCATTGTAACACTGCCATAAACACTCTCACACAAAATATTATCCTTAATATCCAAAAATATCTTTAATACATTTTTACTGGTTAACCCTATTTTTTTTTTTTACAAATCAGTAATCACAGTGTTTAGTTAGCAAGTGTTAAGTTTATTGCTGTTTGCTATGTTGACCAGAATGCGATAATTTATTTGTAAATATAGTAGTTGTTATTGGGGACTCAAGTCGCAGGATAAAGTTTGGTTATTCTTTCATTTCATTTAAATAAACCTGTGATTTTTTTGAGTTCAAAATTATTCATAATTGCTATTGATGACGAAGAAATTATTTTAGTTATTATCTTCCCTCTGACACCAACTCCGTGCCAGCGCCATTTGATCTGAGAGATTTAGTAAATGAAACATCTGTTCCACACTATACTGTTAGGAGGAAGATCCTCCTTCTCCCAGCCATTGCTCAGCTGCGGGAAGAAACTGTTTGGGAACTTTGGCTTGGTTGAGAGCAAGGTTATGATGGTTGCCAGTTTTTTCAGATGGATAAGTCCTGTTGTACGGTTAATAACCTACTAGAAGCCCTTGATTTTCCACTGTTCATTGATTTCCTATCTGTCAGCTGCCCCCATTGCCACTTTCCCTATCCTATTCTTAGGGAAGGGAGAAGGGGCAGGTGGAGAAGGACCATCACACTAGTAGGTAGTGTACCCCACAGTATTGGGGCACCATAGTTCATGCCGGGTTTTATTAGCCAGGCATTCCAGTTTGATCTGGAGCTCAGTGCGACTTCAGCTTAACTATTGTTACAAAACTAATGACGTGTATCTGTCCTTGTTCATTTTAATGGCGCAGAGAGTTAATTCTGTTTTTAGTCTAAATGCCTTCGCTACAAAATAATGCTTCTTCACTTGGTTAGGGATGAAGGTGATTTTGGCTATACACACTGGTTTTGACAGATAAACTTTTACAGATTTCCGATTTAATTACAAGGTTTCAACTAGGGTTTTAGCCTCAAGCTTTTGAAAGGGTTTGGCACGCAGGTTTGCTTTACAAGCTCAAAAGATATTTAACGCAGACCCTTTTCCTAATCTTACAGTTCCACCTTTCAAACCGGTTCTTCCAAATCCGCTGTGGTTTAGAATATTCTAACTACTATGTTTATGTACTATAGGGTAGTGTCCTTAGTCCCATCCTCTATAACCTATACACAGCCGATGCCCCCTCTACTCCCAATACCTTTTTGGCAACATTTGCAGATGACACCGGAGTCCTGCCATCCCACCCAGACCCCGATAGAGCTTCCCATCATAACCTTCAAAAGCACCTTGATGAGATGGAGTATTGATGCAACCAATGGTGGGTTAACAAAGCAAAATTTTCTGCTAGTTTTTTTTATTTCCATTCCTCTTCCTGTATCCGATACAGTTCGGTATTTAGGCTTCCATCTCGACAAAGGGCTGACATGGAACTCACACACGAGGCTAAAAAGACAAGAACTAAACAGAAGCTTTGGACAACTGTACAGATTACTTCAAAGGACATCCCATTTCTCAATAGAAAATAAATTACTAATCTACAAAGTAATACTTATACGAATCTGGACATACGAAATAGAGCTATGGGGGGCAGCAAAAAATTCAAACACTAAGCGTATCCAACCCTTTCAATCAAAAGTCCCGAGGACCATAGTAAATGCCCCTTATTACGTCAGCAACAAAACCCTTTATAACGATCCAAATATACTCTACGTTCTTGAACTCATCCCTTCCAAGTTTATTAAATTCCATCGAAACCTATCCAACCATCCTAATCCCCTAGCGCAGTCATTACACTGGGCCACACATCGCTATAATCCTCCTCTGAGACTAAAGTGGCAGTGGCTTTGTGACCTGCTATAAATACTTTTACAGTGGGAGTCCAGGCAATGGCCAGTTTCTCCAATCATGTCCTGAGCGGGTGTGGCTCTCGCGCTCTTGGTCACCCTCCAATGGCTCTTATAAATGTGGATCAGCTCGTCCCATACTGACCTGGCAGACAAAGTTTGCTATGATGGCAGGGTGGGGTAGCGTGGGTCATCACCTCGCTGTTTTCATCGTGTCGCAGACCAAAGTGAATGTGGTTCTGGCTAGAGACTTCCCCGGTCTTCACTGGGTCTTCCCTAACATCTATATAACTCAATAAAAGTCCTTGTTTGGCGCAGCCTCGCCGGGACTTCATTAGCTGGTTTTCTAGAGCCTGATTCTCTATTGCTAACTACTGCGTTTACGTTTAGTATTCTCGAATATTATCTCCACATGTCTATCAAGGGTTAGCAAAACGCCTGACAGCCATGATTATCCTTCTAGTGTTTTCTATCGTCCAGTATTGGTCATGAAAGGCAGTGGAGAAGAGATGTTGGACCCCAGCTTTGTTGATAGCAACTAACTTGCAGTTCTGGCATCGCTATGACTTTTTCAGCTCCTCTGAGCGAATAAGTCCGTTTCGACGATGTAGCAGCATTCCATGATAAACAACTTTGCATTATGCACATGGGAGAGCCGATTTATTGTCCTGTGCAATAGAACGATTGTGTCATCATGAAGAGCTAGTTAGTGGCTAGTGAAAGGCTAACGTTTATGTTGCTGGTAGTGGCTGAGATTAACCAGCAAATAGCGGCCCATTTGATAGCAGAGGTATAAGTGACGGTGTTAGTTTGATTAGAAAAATTAATTTTAAAGAGTTTGACCCAGAAACAATCATTTATTCAGTGAAACCACAGTGTTGCAGATCAACATCTCAAAATACTACGCAAAACAACGGATTTGAGGAAATATGATTGTTGTGTCAACTTTTTCAGCGCGGACCAATAGGAGTTGCCTTATCCACGGACCAGAAAACACCCACCTACCTTTCCATATTTAATATCAATAAATCTTTGGCGTCAGTATAGAAAGATGGGACTAGTTCACGATCCCAACACGGCAAGAGGGGGCTCACTAGGGGCTCTGGTGTGATAGCTCCTGATTGCCCAAATCAAACGATCTTATGAATGCCGAAATAATAAGCTATTAATTAAAGCTATAAATAATAAGCGGTTCTCTCTTTTGCTGCGTGCAGGAATGACTCGTTATATAAGGCAGAAATTATTTTGATTAAGGCAGATTAAATGGAATGACTAGGTCAAAAGCATGATTGAAAGGAATTGGGACTTAGCTCCATTTCAATCCTAATTTGGGTGGGGGGAGTGACGGATTTGTTCCAGGAAGCGGGAAAGACAAAATTCCACAGAAAAAAATCGTATATCGTATATGTGAAGTAAAGGGGGAACAATAGATGAAATGCAGAGCTCAATGATTTCATAATGGAAGTAATTAGCTTGGTGGGTCATATATGGGTGAAAAATAAATGGGATGAAAATTAGAGTTCCCAGGCACAAAAGAATAAATTGGACATTGGGAAGATTATATGAGTTAAATTGTTTTTAATGGATTTAAATTAATTACTCTTGTAAATTTAATAAATCTACTAGTTTTATAAAGAGAATTTTTTACAGTACAGATTCAAAATAAAAACAATTAACAAGAGTAAATTCATCAACGAAAATATGAAGTATGTGGTTAAAAATTTGTAAAAATAAAAATTCAACAAATATTTCCTTTTATCATTAAAATTGATAAATAAATATGGTTATAATAAAGTACATGCACAGTTAAAGAGGTCAATGCAGTGATGATATACAATGACCAGTTTTTATTTAATCAAGCAATTTGGACAATGTGACAAAAGATACCTTTTTAATCGCATTAGCCAGATGTTATATTTAATAGGCAATAGTTGTTCTGTATGTAATGGAATTGCCCATGCGAAATCCATTGCAGAGAATTTTAATTTCTATAAAAGCAATTTTTTTATCAGCCCTAAGCCAAACCTCCTGAGAGGAGAGAAAGGAGCTTGCCCACAAGGGTTAAGTGGAGTCAGAAATAACTATGTTCTTTTCATAGGTAAGCGACCAAGTAGGCATAGATGGTAACCATCATGCTGTACAGGGACATATCCAGGATTTAAAATTTCAAGGCAGTATGAACATTTTTTTGGGGGGGGGGTTAGTAAAAGAAATAAATAAACCATAATTAAACGTCTATTCTTAGTAATCAATAATGCAATACAAGCTATTTAACATCAGCTAACCCTATAAATATTATATAATATACTTTATATCCTTTTTTTTATACTGCTTATGTCACAGAGACAGGAATGATTATCCTATCAATCATTAAATAAAAAACCAGTCACTACTGTAGTGAACAACCTAGTGGTATCATGTCTATTTTATATAGTATTATATAATTATACATGATATACTTATTGGTTATAGTCTATGCCAAGAGGCATTACAGAGTAAGTGGAATAAGGAGTAAATAGGAAAATAACATGTTCTAAACATATCAACCCAATATTAATGCAGAATTTGTGCCATTTTTCTTTAAACCATAAACTGCTTGAAAAAATTTATATTTTAAAATACAAAACTAATAAAATGAAAATTGATTTTGTACATCAAGCCTTATAAATGTGGCTAACATGCAATTAAATGTTACAAAGTACTAAATTCACTCTAACATGATTTAATAGTTAACATCACTACATAATGAGTTTATAATAACCCAAGTTAAATAATAAATAATTATCATAAAAAAAAGTAGCTGAATCATAATTAAAATTATTAATTAGTGTTTTATTTGTAATTTATTCTATGCTTAATTAAATAAAAAATTAACCATGAAGACCCAGTCAAAAAAGTAGCTATGGTATGTTTTTGAAATTAAAACGATTAATTCAATAGCTGTTGCATTGATGCCAAGCGTGAACACTATGTTATCCCTATTGGATTTAACTTATGTTGTTAGATGGATGGGTTAAATAATATTAACATCAATAAGTTTGAATAAAATACCTAAGGTCAGTTTTTCTCCGGAATCAGGAGGAAGTGTAAATCCTAGTAAGGCCATTGATGAAATGAGGACACAGGGGACAATAAGATTGAAAAAATAATATAGCGTCCGTCTCCGAATTTGTATGGTAAAAGTTACATCCACGTATGGTTCCGGGCAACAAGCATAGGTTATTGTATTTTTAGCTCCGGGCATTCCTGAAAAAAATTAAATAAAATTAGTTGAAATTTATCCAAAATGGTTCAACAAGATCAGGATTTATAAATAAAACTTTATTTTAATTTAATAATTATAATATAAAAGTTCCAGTTGTTACAAAAAAGAAAGTGTGTTGTTTTACAGCTCATCCAGTCATATTTTTCTTACCTACTAGGTACCATTCTCCATTTGTTATAAAATCTGACAAATCTCCTCCTTCTTCTGATTTAAGTACCAAGTCCAACTAAATTAAAAAAAAAAAAATCTATAAATAATGGTGTAGATATTCGATGGTAAAATTAAAAGAAATAAAATTAACATTAATCTATAATACAACATTGCATATGTCATTATTCTACCTTCTTATTGTTATTACATTACCCCTCTAGCTGCAACTTCAATTAGGATTCAGTCAGAGAAAGAAGTTTTTAGATAATTTTCAGCAATAATGCCTCATATTATGTCAAATATACTGGTCATTCTTTATGCAGTTTTTTTTTTCAAAATAAATTAGTACATAGCTTAAGAAAAACAAAACCGTGTGAGCATTGAAGTATAATATGGTTTTTTGTGATAAGCGTATTGTTTTAAGAAGCAAATTTAACAGACAAAATTTTATAACCAATTGTGAACATAATTTTAAACTGCTATTAACATTTTAAAACTATAAATGTAATGCTAATAAAAAATGTTTGGTACTATGCTTATAATTTGAAACTGAAACAAATTTAAAATTTTCAAATCAAAACCCGTGTGAACCAGTTGGTGCTTTATTGGTGTAACAGAAACAAATAACTACTCTACATAATGGCTAACAAATTTAAATTATCAATGATTTCTTATGTATAAAAAAAATTTTAAAATATGAAAATTTGCAATATGTGATGGTTTTGCATTTCTGTCAACTTGGAATAGATTAATGCCTACGATTATACAAGGTATCATATAAAACATTAAATGTTTTAAACATATTAAAACAATATCAAGGACATTTAATTCCTTTATTGATAATGTAAGTCATTATTTTTTTTGTTTAGTTATTGTTTATTTTATCATTTAGAGTAGAACAGAATAATATCTTCATGTATTCGGCAATTAGGTATCTTAAGGACAAAAATACAAGTTGCATAAAATAAGATAAGTGATGGAGTTTATTTCCTAGAAATTCTTAAATTTAAAAAAACAATAATAACTGAAAATAAGACAAATGCAGTCTAATTTAAATAACGTGAATATTTATTAGATAATGGAAATATGATTTGCTTAAAAAATATAATAACAATAATCATTAGTGATAACTTAAACTATTTGTAACTATGGATAACAACATAAATAAAATAAAATGACAGATAAACAAAAATAAAACTGTTACATTAGCAAGTCTTCATTTAAAAATAATAACAGTGATATAATGCAACAGAATTAAAAACAAAGGACCATTTATGAAATTTGTTTTCTTTGTTTTAATTTTTTTTACTTTATTTTTTTTTTTATCTCTTCCCTGGGTATCAATCTTTATTTTATTGTTTTTTCAGAAGATAATATTTAGTTTATTTTATTTTAATTAGTAGCAAGTTTAATGTAACTATTCTCCAATTTAAGTCATGGTCTTATATAAGATCAATTACTATTTTCAGGTTGGCCAAACAGGTTTCTTGTTCATATAAGTCACTTTTATGTGACTTAAAATAGTCACAAAATGATAAAGATACTTTTATTTTAATAGTTAAGTTGTTAGAATTTCATAAAACTTTCATTTTTAACATGTCTTTTAGATGAGACCAATTTTTCCAATCTTACATACAGTTATTTTTGTGGCTCTACAACCTGTAATTAGGTTCCGCACACAAAACAAATTAGGTTCTGCCAGGTGGTTTTTGGCATAATTTGCCAAAGTGTTTTGCCATTTATGTCACCTTACAGTCTCATCCCATGGATCACCTCTTTCAGGATCTTCTTGGGAACCCCTGATTCATATATTGATCCACAAGAATGACCATCACAGTTTTTTGAACCTTATTATTCATTATATGCGACTCCTGAGTGAGATCATGCAGCTCCCAATTTAATTGGTTCCTCTCCAAATTAGTCATGCATTCACATACACTGATGAATACACCTTTCAATTACTTGTAGAGTCTGTGTGCCCTTATAAGTTAAAAAACTTCAAGGAATAAGTTCAAAAAAGGTATGAGAATGCTTCTCCTTGCTTTATATCAGAAATAAATAAAACTTCCATTGCTTACCATAATTTATTTACTCATACTAGCAGAGCCTTGCCAATTTTTTTAGGCTATTCAGTTCGGCTACAGCTGTATATATTCTTTTATATTTTTGTAAAATCGACAATTCAGTGGTGCATTTATGTGTATTATGTCCTCTCACTTTATTTATGAGTAAACAGCAGGTATTTTCCGTTCCTTTCCTAAAACCACATTGGCGGGAGCCAGTCCATTATTTCATGATCACTTGTACCGTTTTCCAGCCACTTATCTAAGTAGAAACTAGAAAATGACTTTTTAATATACGGTTGAGTCCCAAAAAGCTAGTACACTTTGAATTTTATTCAAACGAGGTTTTTGAATCTGGAGAGTTTAAAGAAATATTTTTGGGTCTGAAACAATAATATAATATATACGCAAGGATAATGTTTCAATAGTTCTTTGTTGAAATCCTATCTAGGATTAAACAAAGAAGATGAGCTTGGTATCAGTTTGCCTTCCATTCTCTAAAGGAGTGCATTACTTTTCCTTTTTTGAGATTTTAAAAAGCATAAAGTTAAAGCAAGTTTAAAATGGCGTAAGATACCACACTAGTTTCTAGCATTTTTGTGTTAATTGAAGGGGGTCAAAGCCAGTGAAATGCAGCTGGGGCCCTCCTCGAGCTGCAGGAAACAATGACTTGGTGAGTAGTCCAAAAATGATATGAATCCAGGAGCTATGCAAGGAAGCCGGGGTCAGGGTGGCCAAGAGCAATTGATCCCACTGACGACTTCTTCATTGTGAATCAGATCTTCAGAAACCACTCCCAGACATCTGAGGCCTCTATATTTAATTAAATCATTACAAATCTCATCTAAAACATCATTACAAATAATTACATCTATATACAAATTAAATCATGTTGAGGCCTCTCATCAGCTCCATGTACCCCAGGGTGCAGATATCCAGTGGTGTTCAAACAGATTTTAATTTGAGTGTATTTATCAAGGGAACAAAAAAAAATTTAGAGGGATCATATCCAAGCATTAATGATGAATAGGCAATATTAAATTGGGAGTCTTCAAGGTAAGTACACCTCTTTGACATGGGTAAGCTATTTTTAACGTAGCAGTCCTCAATCAAAACATTTATATAAAGCAAAGATCACCCCTCCCCCTCCCCAAAAAAAATAACAAAACAGGAAGCTCTAAAGCCTTGTTAATTAGAAGGGGAACATTCTACTTTTTTCTCCCCAGTGGAGGATACAAAATAACAAACAAAAAACTTTAACAAGCGCCAAAGCAAACCTTCACTTTACCAACACTACATCAGACATCCTTCATTGAAGGATCAACTGGGGACAAGTTAAATATAGGACTCATCTAAGAGCATAAATCAAGGCATAATAAAATGTAATCAAAATGAGCTTTAGAGTTTGCCAGGACACTTGAGATAATCTATGGAAGAATAAAAAAATCTATTTAACTGAGATAATCTATAAAAAAAAAAAAAAGTTAATAAATCAAATAGGACTAGAAACAGCACATAGTACAGGAGACTTCTCACTAAATACACTAAGGAACTCTGAAGGTACAAGTATAGGAATTAGAGAAACATATTCGATAGGTCATAACCATAAGTCCTAATTAAAAATAGCATAAATAGACTACTAAAATAAATACCTAGAGTATATGTCAACCAAAAGCCTAACAAATGATAATGAGCACTCACTTTCTAAACTATCAAATCGCAAATGGGAATTAAAAGCTGGCAACAACATTTTCCAGAGAATAAAAGCTTGCATTTTAGTGTAGAATAGAATAGGAAAAAATAATCATTCCATTAACGACAAAAAACTCCCCTATATAATAACAATATATAAGAATAATGCTCAGAATACAGGTTTATATTAGAACACATGCATTTCATGATAGACATTTCCACTAGAAAATATTACAAAATCCTTCAGACTCTACAACTCTTCAGATGGAGATAGCTCTGCTTGTTAATGGACATAGAAAATTTATTATCCAGATCCTTTCAAGATTTTTTTTTTTTTTTTTCTTTAGTTCTTTATTGTGCAATAATTACAATATGCCTTTTATAAGGCAATAATAATACAGATAAATGATCTCATCCTTTCACCCTTTCAAGATTATGAATGAAAAATAAACTTTTTACTATCATGATGGTCACCTAAGAACAGGATGACTGGGTAGACAGGATATCATTAAAAACTGATTTGAATATGGGAAGGATATATGCATTCCAGATTTTAAGAAGGAACATAGTAGAAAGGGATAGCAGATGATCTTATAAGGAAAGATTTGTTGAAGTGTTGTGGAGTAAGCCAGGATGTACATCCTCTAAAGGGCCCAAACAAATGTGACGGAATGAAAGAATGATTTGAATTAAAGTATTTTGGTAATATATGAAGGGTTGTGGAATTGTATTACTAGGTAAAGGAAAAATGCTAGGATGTACTGTCAATGATGAGAAGGATAAAGCAACCTCAACTCAGTGTAGTGTATGGTATCCCAAAGATAAACTGTAAAAATCGGTTCGTTAATTGTTTATCTGGCTTCAAGATCACAAGTGATATTTCCATACACAGTGCAGTAGTAATCAAAGTGGAGGGAGGAATCAGGGAAATTACTAGAAATCAAGTAATAGTGAGTGTCAATCGGGAGAAGGAGACAACAATTATTGAAGAGCTTTAACATGGAAAAGGTATAACAGGAGATTTGAAATATATGGTCTTTCCAAAATAAGGTTTGGTTGAATTTGAGAAATTATGGATCTATTATTTAGAAAGATAGCAGAAAAAAAATATGTTTTTAGTAGAATATTTGGTTCTATTACAATAGCTTTAACCTTTTTTACATGGCATAAACTTCTCAGGTGTCCAGCCTTAAATTCTGTTGAGCTCATCCTGGAACATTTTCATTGCTTGTAATAGGTTGGATGGTGGAAAGGAAAGATATGTGAAAGATAGATAGAGATAATTGGTATAAAGATTATATGCGAGAGGTGGATGGAAAGCGGTAGTCATTAATATAGTTGTAGACGGTGCTATGGTGATCAACACACAAATGTTTTAAAACAGTCGAGAAGGATGAGAGCTGAAAGTTTTTGTTTTGGGGGTGGATTGGAGGTCATGTGAAATCCTAAGAACAACATTGGAGCAACCTGGTCAGAAGCCAAATCTTGAGTGGATTTGAGAGGTTCTTTTTTTCAAGGAAGTTTGAGAGCTAAATTTGTGCTTGTTATTATGGTTTTGAAAGGTTTGAGAGTTGTGAAATAGGACCACTTAGGTCACTTAATGAAGGCTGATATTATATCATGTTCAGAGGATGGACTAGGGCAATTTTCCAGGTAAGGGAAAAAAGGATTTTTGTAATGAAACATTGTAAATGTGGAAAAGCATTGGAACCATAACAGGAAGACCACCCTTTATTAATTTGAATATTATCAGGTTTATAATCATTGGCACAGTATTTCACATCTGTGGAATGCAAATATTCATAAATATGAGAGAAAAAGAAGTTATCTAAAGAGAAGATTGGGCTGTTTGGATAGGTAGTGAGTGGAGAGTTGTTAAGAAAGGAGACTAAATAGGTGTAGTATAATGCCTTTCTAGTATATGTATATGGCCTATGTGTGCGTGATCCTATGATGAGATTGAAGGGAAGGTCAGGTTATCTATGTAGTAATAATCTATGCGCAGACAGCATGTTCTCTGCTAGGTGGGTGTGATGTCTTTTGTGTATCATGTGTGTAGTCATGATACGGTAAAGGTGTTATGTGTAATTATATAGAGTTTTAATGAATTCAACCTCCAAAAGGTTATGGGCCCAGATGTGCCATGATACAAAATGATTTAAATGGATTATGTATAATTAATTGAACGTGGCCAAAGGGACCGAAACAAAAAGGAATTGAATCCATGTAATATAGAATTACTAAATAGGGAAAATGATCACACATGGACATTTTGAATGTTGACACTATTTTAAGAAAAGGACTGCTCAGAATGTATCACTACACAAGATAGTAAAGAATCGGAATCTGAAAGTACAACAGAGATTAAAAAAAAAAAAAAAAATGCAAATTATTAATAGTTCAATGATTGCATGATTCACAATTGGAGATAATATGAGACAAAAATATGGCAAATTTAATATGGAAAAGTCTAGAAAAAAGATATGAGAAAAAGAATATACCAGGTCAGTTCATGATAAGAAAAAAAATTAATGACTATGAAATCACCTATCGAAGAATCTATAAGAAAACTAAATCCATGTGGTGTGCAATTAAAAATGGAAGAAATTATATGCTACTTATTACTTGGTGTACCGAAGAGTCTAGAGAGAGACATTATAATTTTAGAAAATATGCCATCAGAAGAACTAACCTTCAATATAGCAAAAGCACGGTTAAGGGCAGAATTAGAGAGAAGAATAGCAACACAAGATAATGAACAGAGAACTCTAACCATTCAGTATTCATGAACACTTCAAAGGTATGTTTTAATTATGGTAAACCAGGCCACTTGAAAATAAAATAAAGATACCAGTGAGTAATGATGGCTATAGATATTTTGTCACGTTTATAGATGATGTGGAAACAAAACTTAATGCGATATTAGGTTTACAATGTGATAGTTGTAGTGAGTGTATCTGTAACAACAAGGATAAAATATTATCAGTGAGACAGGTAATAGGATGTTTGATGTTGTTAGGATATAGGCCAGATATTAGTTTTGCAATAAATTATTTAAACAGATTTCCCGATAAAAACAATAAAGAAGTATGGAGTGTTTTGAAAAGATTATTAAGGCATTTAAAGAGAACAGTAGATTTTATTTGAAGTAGGAAAGAAAAGATAATGAGAAAATATTAAGTTGTTACGTTGATTCAGATTGGGCAGCTGATATGTATGATAGGAAGTCTGTATCAGAATATCTTATAAAATCAATTTTCAAGTACTGAAGTTGAACGTACAGAATTGTGTTTAGCTGTACAGGATTGTTTATGGTATAAAAACTATTGATTGATATGAGTCTGGAAGTGAGAAACTACAATGTTTATGAAGATAATCAAGGATGCGTAGCACTAATTAAAAATCCAAATAATAAACATGTAAAACATATAGGCTTAAAATACAACTTTGTATCTGATAATGTGAAGTCAGGAAATACATTAGTTAAATACATAAGCACCACAGAGAAATTGGCACATATATAAACAAAAGAACGCCTTTATTTAAATTGTAAAAAGGGGAAGGGGCTATTAATAAGAATAGTTTTTTATGCATGTAATATTCCGTAATATATGCTTAAGCCAAATCATTGTTCTGCATGAAGTAAATATAGTGTACAGTTAATATTAGTGAATTAATTATATATATATTCTTATATTACAATACAATACAATCAAAAGAGATCAGAATATATTCAGTAGAAATTAATTATTTAATGGAAAGATATAATTTTTATCATTGTTTTATATTTTGAGCGAAATTTTATTTGTCAAATCAAGTATCTATAATAATCGTGAAAAGCATATAAATTATTTTTTTTAAATTAAAACACATTTCAAGGCTGCCATATGTACTATTTAACTGCTTAGTTTCGTTTTAATTTAATGTTAAGAATTTAATATTTACTACTACAATCAAAGTGTTTATCATTTATAATTAAGTGTAATTTGTTTATAAAAAAAACAACTTATATAAAAATCAAACACCAATGTAGTTTGTATCATTAGGAGTGTATCCATTTAGAATAAAATGTATACACAATAGTAATCTGTATTTATGTACTAAACGTTGTTATCTGTTTAGTTACATAGCTAAATATATATATACATGCATCTATGCAAAGCATTGGGTATTTTAGAAAGGCATTATGAGAGGGTGTTTTAGTACAATGCCTTTCTAGCTAGTGTATGTGTACCAATTAACCTGAGACTGGTGCACCAAAAGAAGTTAAAAATCTGTCCTAATATAACAACATCAATTACCTTAAATAAGAGAATGAAAGGACTTATTGTAAGTGGAACCGAGAAAAGTGACAGGAAAAGTTATAATAATTGATGTGCAGCATTTTCCTGATTGTTCACAGCAAAGTCTCCTGAAGAATAGTCCTAAGCAGATTTCAAAAGCAGTGGAAAAGAAACTAAGGAAAAATAAGCTGAATTCAAAAACAATAGAAGTTGTCTAGACCTTATAAACACACTCCAGGTCATTATTGAGCAAAGAAATGAATGGCATAGCCCTTTCTTATTTCTAACATTTATTGACATTGAGAAAACCTTTGAGTCAATAAACCATAACTTCATTCGGGAAACGGTTTTTAAAATATAGAATCCTAACAAAGATTACCACAAGAGAAGCATGTTCACCGGTTAAAAATGCTGCGTGCTCCGTAATGGGAAGGTGTTAGGCTCCTTTAACGTGCTGAGGGGCGAATTAAGTTTTTTAGGGTCGTGTTTTACTCAGACTTTTAGTTTTAACTGTCTTATACTGGACTTTGGCCATATTTACTGGGATTTGTCTTGTGTGTATGTTCCCGTAGTTCCCCATTCCTAATATTTTCTGGCCACCAAAGGTCCGTTATTGATTGATCGATTGATGAATACTTGCAGCAATAGGTAATACGGTTGTCAATTTTCCAAGTTTTGCACGCATGTACTAACTAACACAGCCTTAATGTTCGTGTAGAAAATGGGTGACTTGGTACTTTTGGAGAAAATGCTGTATTTCCTAACTAGATATAACTGTACAAAAGCAGCATTTCCCTTTTAACCCTGCATTTTGCACCCCTTCCTGATGACACCACACTTCCTAAATACACAAAAGTCAATGAGTTCTATCTACAAGGCTTCTTCCCATTTCTATTCACTCTCATTTCCTCAGTTTTATGGATACTAATTTTAAGAACCGTAGGTTTTTTCTTTGAGAAATAGGAGTTTACTTTTAAGTAACTAAAACGGAAGGTAAGCACATGTTGTCTGTGAAGTATTCAAGACACTCTATAAATCACCACTGTATACCTTGTTTCGGGCCTCTTCTCGTCTTTCTTACAATGTGGAACAATATTATAATTAATAGGGTTGGAGACAAAATACAGACTTGCATCACGCCAAAGTTCATGGGAACATTTCTTGAAAGCTTTTCATCATCGCCGTATCTATTTGATTTAAGGATAGAGGATATATGCAGTTATGTCAGGATTTAATTTAGGATCTCCAAAGTAATGCTATTTGACCTTTGAATTTTCCCATTATTTATTTTACTATTAAATAACTCTTTAGTTGGACAGTTTATACCAATGTCATGAGTATTGTTGACGGCTCTCTTAATTTATTTTTAGTTCAAATTTATTACTATTTTGTATTTCTCTTTATTTATGTTTTGTGTGCGAATTGTGTACGTGCTTGATACGAGTGTTGTTTGTTCACGAGCGCGGGAAGAATTCCCTCTCTCAGTTCCATCCCCCTCTTTCTCTCTGCCTCATATCAACCAGTCAAGGCGAGACGGCCATACAGAAACCATTTCAGTCTGCTGACTCATCTTATTCTCTTGTCAGTAAAAGTGAGACAGCCCTTCAGAGAGTATTACAGCTTGATGGCTCATCTTCTTTTTGTTGAGTGATTTCACCGCGAGGCAACCCTGAATAGGGTACATTAGCCTCGGTGACTCCTTTTGGTCTATGTACCGATTTACCGATCACGTTTGGATGTAGTACATCTCAAGATGAGTTCTCGTGTCTCCGGATGGAGACCAAATTCTACAAGCTCCCCCAGCTATTTTATTAAATATATTTTCACTGTTTGAATGAGAAATTTAATAGGCATTAAATTTTTTAAGAATTTCTTTTCCTTGGCTAGATTCAAATTTTAGTTAATTCTTACTAGGTTAGTTTTGTTAGTCTTAATAGTAATTGTTCATACCATAAATGGGTGGCCAGTTTTTTTCCGTCGTTTTACGATGTATTTTGTGTTAATATATATATTTCATTTGGGTTACTGGCAGTGTATATTTCAATTTATGAACCACCCTATTATACAGCTCACATTTTTTTAACCTTTCCTTAAATATTAATTTTAATTTCCTTTTGGGTAGAAGTGGGCCGCATCCACCTATAATCCTCTGCATAAACAAGTATTTATACCATAAAGACTGATCGGATCATTTTCAGATTTAACTTAATTTTTGCTGACTTCTGTTTAATAGCTTTTGGAAACGTTTTTCCCATCTTTTTATCTGTTCACCTTAGTTTGTGAAAACTCCTCTGAAGGTGTTGGTAGATTATATATTCATCAAAAAATATGGTAAGTCTTCCGAAACTAATTATTATATCAACAATAATAAAATCGAGGCTATTTCATAAGAGCGAAATATCAAATTGTAGCCATAATTTACGTCTTGAGCATCGCTAAAAAATAAAAACTTAAGTTTTTTTTTAAACTTCATGATGCCTTAATTTACATATTTTTTTAAAAGTAGTACCTGCTATATAATTTATTTATTTCTGGAAAATTCCCTATATAAACAGGAGTTATCTCACTAGGGAAAACAATTCTGAAGAAATAAAAAAGTAATGTAACATTCTTACTAAATTATTTAGATGATTCATTTAATATAATAACTAATAATTCTTTAAATTGTAACAATAATAAACAAGTACAATAAAGTGTACAATCATCAATGATACTTAGTTGTACAAAATAATAATGATATAGCATACTTTAAGATGTACAAAATACAGTAATAATGACATTTCATCAAAAACAAACAAACTGATATGTTATTAAGTATCAGAACTGTAACACAAAAGGTGGGAATAGGTTTTTAGGGTCCTTAAAAACTTCGCACATCAATAACCATAGAAGAACTTCAAGTTCTAAAATTTTAAAATCTGTTTCATGTAAAAATAAAAGATCCTGAAAATTGAATGAAATGAAAAAAAACAAAAATTTATTCTGGGACATTGTCCCCTAAGAATAACAACAAGAAACAAAACAGGAATGTATAGGAATCCACATAAAATACAGGATCGTAAGGAGCTGGAGGAGGACGACGAATAACTGCATTTGGGATCCGTTTGGAGAGGTACGATACTTCAGCGAAGAAGTATCTTTATGATGGTTTTGGGAGGGAGCAGAGAAATGGAAGATTGGGGATCTGAGGAGGTCGTGGACAAAAAGACATACACCACCCGTTCAGACAGATCGTGGCGGAGAAAGGAATAGTTTGGGATAGAAACAGAAAATCAAGGTATATCTGGCTTAAGCCAGTATTCAGAAACTGTTATTATATGATGAACGTTGAAGAACAGAAAGGAAAAATTTAAAGAATTTGCCGTGATGAGCAGGGAGAGATAAAGCGTTTCCTTGGCATGTTGTTAGGACATTACTTATGAGGAAGAGAGAGGACGAAAATATATACGAGAGCAAGGAGCAAAAAGTGGTGGTCTTGAGAAAACTCATAATGAAGATAAGTAAATGTGAGAAAAGTAATTATATAGAGTACTGTCGTTGGAAGTAGTGTGAAATAATTTGAGCATAAACAGAATAGAATATATCCTAAAATAAAAGTAAAAACAGAAATGAAAACTAGAATAAAAAAATAAAAAATAATGAAATTATGGAGATAAAGACGAGACGGGTGGTAAAAGGAAAGGAAAATGAGAGGTCAGTTGGTGAAGGGGGTTCATCTTCGGGATAGCAGATTTATGTGAAGAGGTCTAGGTCTTCCTCCTTATTTATGAAGATTACCAGCCAACTAGACGAATTTGACCTAACCGACCGCCTTTAGCTGCCTCACAAACCAGTACAGTTCTCCATTCCTTGAAGACATGTCTTCGGTCAGTTAGATGTTAGCGTCGTCATCTTAGTTAAAATGTCTGGCAGAGAAGAAGTCCTGTCTCGTTTTACAGAGACGGATCAGCTTGTTTTGAACCGACTAAAGAACCTTTTGCCTATCAGCATATTTTTCTTTAGATTTTAACTACCGTTCTTGAAGGAGATATCCAGCTGCTTTGATAGTGTAGCCTTCAACTCACCGACCTCCTACCGAATTCCGTTCACAGATAAAACCAGAGGCTTCAACTCTCTGAAAATTAGAGAAAGTCTTGGCATATTCAGTTTTTCATTTAACATAACCTTTGGATATCTTCAGGTCTAGGAACATTACTGAAAAAGCATTATGAGATGCCTGGTGATGAGCTACATTCACATGAAAAGCATCTAAGGTACAAAAAGTTAAATAGACCGTTTATGTTTTTAAAAAATCATTTTAAAATATACCACTTTCAACACATTTAAATTATTTTTAATGAAAAAATTTCAGTATTTTTTCAATCTTGGGCATAATAAAAAAATTATGAACAATATTAAAAAGGAATAATAGTCTCTTCACTGAAAATGTCTAATTTTAAAATTAAAAAAACCTTTAATAGATTATGTAAACTCCCTTTCTGGTAATAAGAACACACATATATGGCTGGGATAAAATCATAACAACAAAACATAGTAGAACCTTCCTCCTGAACTTAGTGTTACCAGTGTTGTATCTACGATATTTCAACACGCTCCCTATTTGATAATCCCTTTCAAACGCACCTTATCAAATTCTCTTGATCCAAAGCTTTCATGACAGAGTCGGTTGCCGTGTCATTAGTAGGGATGCATTTGTGTTTAAGGCTTGGACTGTATTTTCTCAGGAAGGAAATGATGCCGCACACCTCTGAGATTTGTTCTTGCTACTGTAACATGAGTAATCGTTTCTTGATGATTTACTAAGCGAACTACCATTGTACGAATCTCCTTTTGAGTGTTTCTATTCTTTGCGTTTAATGGATCTTCTTCTCCTTCCTCTTTTAACGCTTTTATTGTTTCCCTATTCACTGCTAGGTTCAGATGAAATAGAGCACCTCCCTTCATCCAGAACGGTTCATGTTATTGGCATATTAATAAAATGGATGACCTGGATTATTTTGAATTCATGTAAATAGTTGCAAGCAACTCATTTTGGGCACTTCTGTTAAAAATATAAACCACAAATTGCACTTATCCATGATACAATGTTTACAAACTTCCAGGTTACCAATCTTCCACCATAGTGTATCTTCTATTAAATTAAAAAAAAAACAGCCATGCTCTAATTTTATTTAGCTTAAGAGGCATATACATTCATTCTTAAATAAGTCTCTCGATTACGACTTACAAGGAGATATGTAAGACAATCTTAATTCTTAAATTCACTTCTCATAACTTCATAAATCTCAAGAAAGTGTGAATATGTTTCTTTTTCATCATATTCTAAAGACATATCAGTATCATACTCAACATGCCCTATAGAAGACAGAATGATGAGAATAGAATCAAGGGAAGGGGAGGATTCCACTGACAGATGTTCTTATATAATTCCTAGAGTAGGTATCCCAAAATTTACACTCTACCACCTTATGGAAGAAAGGACATACTTCTTTTCCTGGTTGTGTTTCTGTTTGTACAAGTATGCCTTCTGGTAAAATATTAATTACACCCACAGCAAATTTAGACAAGCTATCACTAACTCTCCGCTTCTTTTTCCATTTTTCTTTCTGGTTGTTTGTTCTAGCTTTATTTTTTTCTACTTTATTCTTCTAGATCTTTTAGCAGTATGTGTTTAAGAGTTGTTTATTACTTGACCCGTTCTTCTTCTTGTTTATCTTACTTCTTCCTCTTCATGATTTTAAGTATCTCTTTTCTGGCAAACATTTTCAGATTTTGTATAACTTGTGGATTTACTTTTCCTTTCCTCATCAATTGTTTCATTGGGTTCCTTCTTGGCATCTGGATATGTACTTCCCTAGTCTCTCACTTTATACTTTTTACTTGAAGGAATTATTTGTTCAAACTTGCGACTTCATTTGTATCCACATCATCAGCTTGTGTCAGTTGATTATCAAACCCACCTAATGGAACACAAGGTTCAACTGTCACTCACTCCCGGTACCGCAACTGAAACTGACGTCTGTTTTACGCACAACGCGACAGATAGCATTCTCACTTTCAAAAAAATTCCCCTCATCAAAACAGTTAACTAAAATGTGACGTTTCGCTAATTTCCCTCTTTTCCGAAACCATTTTAAGTCT
The DNA here is from genome assembly GCA_930367205.1 of Acanthosoma haemorrhoidale. Taxonomy (NCBI): domain Eukaryota; kingdom Metazoa; phylum Arthropoda; class Insecta; order Hemiptera; family Acanthosomatidae; genus Acanthosoma; species Acanthosoma haemorrhoidale. The sequence continues at coordinate 102,264,436 of OV884009.1, read as the reverse complement.
AGCCAGGAAAGTTAAGGCAAACAATACTTCTCTAATCAACAGCATCCATTTAACATTCGAAAAGTGAAATATTTTCAATGCACAAATCTTAATTGTCGAGCCCAGTACTAACTATGATTTACTATCAGGATCGCAAGAAATAGATATCCCAAAAGTTTTTACTGTTTCACCTGTCATTTTAGTTTTTATTGCATCCCGGTCACTTCTATTCCAGACTTTGCTATGCCCATATTAATTGATATGCAAAATAGTTGATCATGCAAAGTAATAATCCAGTGTCTTTTATGTTATGTTTTCGGCTCTTTGAATATATCAATTCTGTTCGCGCTAAGTTTAGTATGCTTGCAGCCATGTTAGTCTTTGCATACGTAATGTTTATCTAACAGTGTATTCCGTTGACTATTAATAAATGTGTTTTGCCTTCCGTGCTTTACTTTTTATAACCTACAGGTTACGGGTCCAGAAACGTGGAGAAATTAAATCATCAATTAAGCCAGAAGAGTGATTGGGAGTTAGTACGCGTCAGACAGGTTATTATGAGTCCAGTGCGATCATTTTTTTGGCGTCAGTAGCCATTATCATGAAGACGAGCCGAACTGGAGGGCCAGTCAAATTGGACCAACTGGAAGTTTTTAATTACTATTCTCTTGAAGAGTTGTGGATTAATGACACCCGTAGAGGGTAAGCCTGAGTTGTATTCCGACAAACTAGCTGCTGGTTGCGATGCCAAGGCCGTTTCCAAACATAACAGCAAGTTTCAAGCCAAAGAGAAAATAGAAGTTGGATATCAGCAAATTATAGTTAATAATATGACATTGACTGTTCTGCAGCTGATAAATATGTGCTCTACCAGCAGAGAGATGTGGACTAAGTTGCTTAGCACCTACGAGCAGACCGTCTATTGAATGAATTTCTCACGTGAAAAACATGAATACAAAGGAAGGCGTCGCAAAACATATTTCCCATCTAGAAAAATAATAGATGGAACTTCAAGACGAAACTTGGAAAGAGGACAAAGTAAAGTTGCTTGGATCCCTGTCATTCTGTTCATGTATGTAGGAATGTCATTCTTACATTTTTGGTTATTTTTCAACAATGTTCTATTTCTTTCCTTGCATGTGGTTACTGAAGGTTTACAACTAGTATTCAGTTTATGAAAACATTTTCTAATCTCTATACTGTTCAATATCCTCATTGTTTCTTCGTGGATGCATTCTTCATGTTTTAGTGAAGGAATTTCCCCTTATACTCCTTGATTAAATTCTGGTTACCTTATTATAAGTACCATGAGGGAGTAAGCAGAGTTCCTTCGCTCAGTTACAGATTAGCACTTCTGGTCACTTCTTCATGCGTAATGTATTTTATAATATCTGTAGCCTTACCTCTTTGCATGTGAAGTGCTGCTGGCTAATACCAGTTTATTGTTGTAGTTCTGTTTGTCATCCATAGAGGCTAAGCATGTAGTCTGACAATAAGGTCTTTTAGGTTCAGAATCTTCATTGCCACTAGTTGGGTGAGTGTGTATTCTTAATTACTTGGATGGGTGAGCTCTCTTTATTCTAATTAGCTTTGGCTGCTTGGTATCCCCTGGGTATGATGGGCCTGCCAGCTTACTGGAGGAGACCAATCAGGGTAGCGTCACCAGCCCATCTATATTATAATCTAAATAGAATAATTCATCACCATAAAAATGGTGAAACAGATCATTAAACTGGTAATTGCCAGTAAAAGAAAATTCACTGCATACGCTTAACATTGGAAATGTACCAAATAATTGATTTGGAAAAATGTTCTATAGAGAATACAACATAACAAAAATACAATTTGTTGAAGCGGTGGTACCTCTTTGAGAATGTTTATAGAGTTTTCAAAAAATGAACTACCCAAAGCCGCCGAATACTTATTATTCACTGATTATTAATAATTTGAAGAAATAACTACATGTAATTTAATTTGAACTACTTTTTTTTAAAAAAGTTTTTAACTTTTATTTCTCGCATTATTAGTGTTAAAGGACACCCTTTTCATTTAGTTTGAATTGTTTCATTGAGTTGGTGCAATGTTTTAGTTTTGAAACTGCTGGAATTTCTACGTGTAGTTCAATGCTACTGGACAAGAGGAAGTGAGAAGCAGCAGCCATCAACAGCTTAAAACCTGTAACTTTTTGAATTATTTATTATTTATGCCTATTATTAAGCAAAGTTCATTTTCTTTGATTAGAAAATACTGAACATGAGAGGTTACAACCTATAGGCTATAGGTTATAAACAATTAAGTTTCATCCAGTGTGAGACTTTTGATAGCCTGTACTTGGTAAACCTTTGTTTTAACTAAAATATTGTCTCCATAACACCTATTAGTCTATCTAACTAATGCTTATATTTTCAAAATAAGGTGTTATTTCAACATAAAGAATTTGTTTATAATTCATATATTTACAATCATAACTTTTCAACAAGAGAGTATTTTTTAAACCCACTAAACAAACGTTACATTTATTGAAATACAAAAAATGCTGCTTTCATGAATTGTTGTAATTTAGATAAAATTAATACCTGGTTGCCATCGTAGGTCCAACTACCGAATTTCATTTCACAATGTTGATCATCAAATGGGAACCATGTAATGTCCATCTTGCAAGTGCTCTTGAATATTCCAGGAGGCACGTACAGGCAGCTACCGTTATGTCTGACCACCACGTTAGTATGGTAAGTCCCATCAAAACCTTCGTCTGCACTAGTGGAAGAATCAAGTTTTTGAAAAGCAAGTGTACTTAAAATATCAATTTTAAAATTCTACCTTTGCAATAGTAAATTCTCAGCTCATGTTTCAATGATAATAAAAAATAAAAAGTTTATTTTAAGTAAATGAAATTATTCTTTTGCATACAAAACAACTGTATTATACAAAGTAGAGATAGCAGTAATGTTATAGAAATGAATTTAATAAGAGTAAATTGAAGATTCTTGTTAGTATCGGTTCGTTTAGAGAATAATCAGTCGATGGATAATTAGATCATTATTAGTTTAGTTTTATATACATTAACTTATCAACCAAATTAATTACTTTATTTGTTGCTTTGGAAAATATTTTTTATTTTTGATGAGAGGATAGATCTTAATAAAAAACTTTTCCTTCTAAGGAGGGTTAAATAAGAAGATAAGAAATTCTACCTAAAAGTTAGTTTTTATTGTTTTGTTTCTTATTGATTTATTCTCAACTGCTTACAAAAACTAAATAATACAATCAGTGAATCGTATCAGTGAATAGTAACAAATAGGCATGAATGAAATTAGGTGAAACAACATCCTGTGATGCTTCCACGTATGAAAGATTATGTTGATAGCAGTTAATTTTATTAATGGATCCCTGCTCCAGTTCCTCCTTTGGAGTCTTCATGTCGTGTCAGGAATTGTGTTGCTAGTTAACGTATGAGAGGATTCAGGATTCAGGTGTCTATATAGTTTTGATGGCATTTGGCAGTACAGAATCTTGATTTAAGAATGTACATGCAGATTGTGTAAGTCTGTATGTAAGGTTTTATTTCTGACATATTGATGTTCCCCAGTGATAATTTGAAGTAGTTTTGATTTTGATCTTTCTATTGTCATTAGGTTTCATTTTTTGGTTGTTCCATATGTCTTAGTAAGTGTATGTTTTCAGTTTTTGTGTCAAACAGTTTAGCCTTTAATTCAAAGTTCGTCTTTTATTCCAGTGTGTGGGTTCCATATTAGGCGTTCATCAAGGGTCAGCCACAGGTACTTTACTGTATCTGTTTGAGGTAGAGGACGATTAGAACTTTGAAGTAGAGTTCTACATGACAAGGGGGAAATCCCCACAATGCAATGTGAAAGTCATGTGTAATGGTTTTGTAATGTTTATTTTTCCTTTTCCATGTAATGTATTATTTGCGTAGTCATGTTAAGTGGTTTGGAGTGAAGCTGAGGCTTGTGCTAGTTGTTGATGTTGTGTAAGAATGGCTGTGACATCTGCATACTCAGCTGTCAGTGCATTCGTAAATGTAGGTAAGTCCCAAGAGTTGATTATTTAAAGTAGAGGAACCAGAATAGATCCCTAATGCATGCCTACTGTGACAAGATGGTAGGAAGAAATCACTGAGTGCGGATTATTCCTTTATAAGGATGGACATTTACAATACATAGTTTTCATGGCTACCATACTGTTTCACAAAATAATTGTAAACTATAAGCTGAGAATTATGAAATAGTTACTAAACAATATATATTTATTTCTTATTCTTATATTTTTGGTAGAACTCTTGTTTTTCATTCAGTAGTATATATTTTTTAAATTAGCTTTCCTAAACGAAGGTTATATAAAGAAATACCATATCTTTAAAAGAGCTAACACATTCTCTTTTCCACTCAAAAACCATAACGAAAAAATTGAACTGTATGTTACAGATTTTTTAAATGGAAAATTTCTAAGTATTCATCCTGATTAATTAATTATTATTATAAACTTTATGAAGGAAACATTGTAGAGAACTTCAAAACCTTTATGAAAGGTTTATTGTAATTATTACATAATTTTATAGATATAAAGTCAAATTTCATATTGAAATGGAATAGAGCAATTAGCGTCTTTTAAAGTTCGCAACAAGTTTGTAAGCACACAACTGCTGGTGTGCTGGATGAGATGGGCAACAGTAACGGTATTCTGCCTATCCATTGCCACCTTCAAGAAAATAATGATATTAAATTATTACTAAGAAATCAAAGAGAATTGCATTAGCTAAGTTTAAAAAAAAGATGTGAATCTCATTTTTAAAAACATAACTTAATTTTTAACAGTTTCACTAACCATTAATATCTGAATAATAAAATAGTAAGATTGTAAACAAAAAATTGATTGCGTACAAAACTGCTGGACGATTTGTTATATATTCATTTAGAGGATCAAGTCTATATAAAATTTGTATTACTGCATCGTGTTAGGGTATATATTTTTACAAATGGATTGGAGTTTTTAATTTTTTTTTTGTAAAATAATAATAGGAATATTTCTATTTTTGTTAAGTTCGAAAAAATAAAACAACCCTAACTTTAGAATAGGGAGAATGTTACAGGTCTTCTGGTGAGAAGGTATAACATTCTTCCTACAATCCCACGTTAAAATATAACATTTGGAGAATGTCAGAGATCTGCATAAATGCTTAAGAACGGTCGCACAAGGCTGACAGATGCATAAAGAAGTTGTTTTAGGCGATTCAATAGTTCCCATCAGGCTGTGGCTAGAAACATTTTGTCTAGTCCAACTCACTGTATTGTATTTAAAGTTACCAAGTACCTCCTAGGGATTAGCCATCTACCCTTGATGACTTTCATGGTTGAGAGAAAACTTGATGGCTAGACCATGAAACTGACTATTTTATCTTTCTAGCCACCTAGTGGACCGTACTTCCTTGTGCAGTAACAGTTCTATATTGTGAGCTCATTGCTAACCTTGAGTATGTATGAGTAGAAGAGTTTGTTGGTAGATCAGTTTGGGAATACCTAACAGTATATAAGTCCGGGCATAATCAGTATCCAGCCTTAATCCCCAAACTTCGGGATGTAAACATCCTGATCATATATATACAAGTTTATGTACTTAAAATAAACAGTCTTGTTCTATCTTTCGCTCGTGTTATTTCTGATTACCTTTTCCTTTTTTTTTTTTAATTCTAAAGCCGACGAATGTTAACTGGTGCCAAAACCCGGGATTCGCGGAACGGGCAGAAAACTAAAAAGTGGTGGCTGTTAGAATTTTTTTTTGTCTTGTTCGATCAGTAGGCAGAGAAGAAGGAATGGTGGAAGAAGGCATGTTAAGACAACCTGTTTTAAATCTAGCGGATGGAGTGGAACATTTAGGACCGAGAAGAGTGGACGTTTTGCCAGAAGCTCATGCCAACGCCCTCACTTTGATGAGAGTAAAAGCGATGAACACGCAAGATCTGCGAAAAGCAATTTCAGAGGTGGAAAGGTTCACCAGTGTATTAGGAGAGCTCAATCATTTTTTGAAGGGATGAGACCGTCTCACTGCGTTAATCGTAGCAAAAGCAGAGGAAAATCGTCTGTATGCCAGGGACGCAGAGTCACTAAGAGCGGCCCTGATATGTCGGGTCAAGAGGAGTATCCTCAACCAGATTCAGCGTATGAGGAAACCCCGCGGGAAACTGTGAAGATGCGGTTAAAGAAAGCATATGGAGGAGGGCGATGGACCCCGGAAGAAGATATAGACAAGATCTCCAAGGCAGAGTAGTGGCCAGTACGCAGCCGGTCTCGTAGTCCGTTTTAATCAAATAACGGAGAAAATGAGAGAGACGATTAGCGCCGAAGAGGTAGAGGGCAGAATGGGATTTCTGTCTACTATACGGAAGGTACAGTTGGCGAAGGAGACAGGGACAAAGGGAATATTCCCAAATGAGAGCTCGTTCCTCGAGTAGGCCTAAGCCATGATCGATACTAGCGCCAGGGAGGAGAGATCGAGGATACAGGAGGATGACACAGAATGGAACCGGATCGCGTATAGAAGAACAAGGGTCTCTAAAGCGCATTGGAGAAAAAGAGAAACATCGACTACCGGTAAGGACAGAGGAGTGACTGGCGAAAGAAAGTTCAGCGTGGCAAGCCCCAGGCTTGGATCCCGCAGAGAAGAGAGAAAATGTCACGGGAGTGGGAAGAGGGTCATTAAGTGGCACAGTGCCCTCGCCCAAAATGCTTCGATTGCAATGAGGAGGGACACATCGCGAGGCAATATCCCTACGTGTATCGGAGGAGAGAACGTCAAATGGCAGAACCAATGGAAGTTAATACTCAAGCGATGCGAGAAAGAAGGAAGACTTCACCCAGAGGGAATGGGTCGTCAGCTGATGACTCGTTAGGGGCTTCAGCAACGTCGGAAACTGAAGGAGAAGATTCGGGCCGAGACTGGAGCCGAGAGCATAAGCGATAGAATATTACATTGAGAAGGTGGAAGTGGCGTATGGAAGCCTGAGGAGGGTGGCAGTAGAGTGACGAACGCACCCTAAAGTGTAATACAGTGAGAGGGAAACTGTGCGAGTTGACAATAATTAGGGTCAAGGGGGGAGAGAGGTGCTTGGTAGATACAGGCAGCACCAATACCATAATGCCACACGGTGCGTTGGATGGCTACGTGGGCACTCCAGATCAAGGTATGTAACTGGAAGTTAATTATGTGGGGTGGGGGGGGAGAGGAGGTCGTAGGGATAGATAAATGGGCGATATAAACCTACACATTGTGGAATACATGTCGCGCGATTATCAAGTAATAGTGACTTGTTGGGACGGGTAGGCGTGTGTGTAGAGAATGAAGGAAAGGATTGGCAGGTCAAGTTGGGGGAGGTAATTTATCAATGACAGGGGACCATAAGGGGTGGGAGAGCACGGATCGGGACAGTGAAGAAAGTGGAGGACTGGAGGGACAGCTTACGCACGAAGTACAGAGATATTTTTTATGTAGAGGGAGATATGCTAGGGGTGACGGGGAAGACAGTACATGAAATTCCATTAAAGCTCGACCGCATAACGTATGTGAAGGAGCGACGCTATCCGCAGGCACTCTGCCAACATATTCGAATGAGATCGAAAACTCAAAGTGACAGGGTATCATCGTAGATAGTACGTCGCCGTATAATAGTCCTCTGTGGGCAGTAAGAAAGAAAAACAGACCAGAAGAGGAGGAGGAGAAATATAGAATTGTAGTCGATTTTAGAAAATTGAATGACAACACAACGGATGAGAAGTATTCGATTCCCTGGTTTAAAGACATCCTCGACAGACTGAATGAAGCAACAATTTTCAGCACCTTGGATTTGTAAGCAGGGTCATCAAATCAAAATGACCGCCACCGATCAACACAAAACAGCTTCTACGTTTGAGAGGGGGCACTACAAGTTTACTCGGACGGCATTCGGTTTAAAGAACGCTCCAATTACGGTCCAGCGACTGATGGACGAAATCCTGAGAGAAATAGACGAGGTGGTGTGCCAGATCTATATGGATGACCTGCAGAACAGAAACAGATCACATTGAACATCTCCGGAGTGTATTCCGAAGGTTGCGTAAATTCGGGCTAAAATTGTCCATAGAAAAATCCTCGCTGGGGGAGGATTGGATCAACTTTTGAGGCCATTCCATCTCGCGGGAGGGAGTCCAGCTACGAAGGTCGACGTGATTTGGAAGAAGGCGGTGCCAAAGGACGTCAAGGGCATTCGGCGACTGTTGGGTACGCTCAATTACTATCGACGATTTGTGCCGGACATGGCAGAGTATCTAGTGCCCTTCAGTAATCTGCAGCGGAAAAGGACGCGGGTAGTGATTACACCTCTCATGGAACAGAACCTTCCAAACTGCATGGCTCGACTACAAGAAGAACCAATCCTGGGGTTTTCCGATTTTGATAAATTATTTACTATCACCACTGACGCAAGTGAGTATGTATTGGGAGCTGTGTTGTCGCAGGAGGGAGTCAGCGAGTAGCGACCGGTGACATACATGAGTCGACGACTGACCGATACGGAGGCACTGTCCTCAAGCGCAAGCTTTTTGGCATCATATGGGCTATCGATCATTTCCGTCCATACGTCTTCGGTAGGCGATTTAGAGTACACACGGACCACACAACTCTTCAATGGGTGGGGAAGCTGAAGGAATCCTCCACAAGGGTGACCCGCTGGAAGGAGTTTTCGTCGCAATATAACCTGGAAATTGTGTATAAACCAGGGAAGGACAATGCAGCGGTGGACTGGTTATCTCAAGCCATTACTGTGAATGCGGTAGAGGAGGGGGAAACGTTCGGGGATCTCAGACAATGTACCCAGAAATCCGGGGAAGATGCAAGCGCGAGACGGTAGGGAGGGGCGCGAAAACGAAGAGTCTGCCGGGGAGAAACCGGGAGAAATGGAGACAGACAATTGAGGGGATAATCAACGACAAACGCCGACAAATTATTTGGAAGACTAAAACATCCGGTCTGATGCTGGTTAAGTACGAGGAATATGGCAAGAGTAATATCACGACGATCTGGTCATAACCGGGAGTTAGAGGTTACCATTATTAAGAGATGCATCCAGACCAGGGAAGACCTACCACTTATTCGTTGGAAACGCTACGGTTTGGGATCAGATAAAAAAACTATGACGAACAGAACAACTGGGAATGAATCGATCGTTTGTTCACTGTCTGCCTATGATCCAGACACGGCGCGATGTGAAGCAGCAGCTTACTATCAAGGGAAGATAAACCACCGTGGTGTGCAGAAGACGTCGCAAGCGTTACAGCGACGGTACTTCTGGTGGGGCATGAAGAAGACGATCCAGGAAGTTATAGGGACCTGTGATATCTGTTTTACGACCAAATACGATTGACATCCACCACAGGGAGAAACCCGCTCGGCAGAGACGCTACTGAGTGACCTAAAAGAGAGACACCTTCACTTGGATGGGCTATAAGTGGGTTACGACAATAGATATGTCCAGTAAGGTAGCTATGGCGTATGCCGTACATGACAGACCATCCGACGCTGTATTATGGACATTACGAACGTGGTTCCAGTTCTATGGGATACCGGACCGGATCTCGTTGGACGGGGGTAGGGAGTTTGATTGAGAGTGACCACCTGCGGTTGTATCAGGCAGACAAGGGATTGTAGGTGAACGAGGCGATGCCGAAGGTGGTGGTGACATATAATCACTCCATCTACACCACAACGGGTTTTGTGCCATTCGAAATCCTTTCCAGGCTGCGCGCGAGACGAAGAAACGAGGCAGAGACGGTGGCGGATGAAGGAATGGCAGAGAAATTGATAAATACCCACCTACGTCTAGGCAAACTATGGCGTAAAGTTCGGGACAGGATCACGGAGGAAAATGCCAATCGAGTGGCACGGGTTAATCTCAGAGTCAGGGATAGAATGGGGGCGGTTACGATCGGGACCATTGTATATTTTATTATAGTTTACGAGGTAGTGTGCATAAACTGGCAGGAGGAGTTAAGGTCCTGGCATCATCAGTATCCAGCCTAAATCCCTAAATTTATGGATGTAAACACTTTGGTTAGCCATGAATTATAAAAGGGTTAATGAAGATGGAGTCAAGGATTAAGGTAGCAGGGGGTTGTAGAAACTGTATATCCAAAAGGAGCCTGACAATAGAATTCTTGCCATGGGAAATTCTTTTATAGGTTTATGATGGCAGAGAAAGTTTTCTTAAACATGTTTATGATAGCACTTAAATTAATCTTTTGTAGGTTAAGGTAAGGCAGATAAATTTATATTTTGTAGTTTTACGAGGGAAGAAGAATTCATCTTTTGTAAGTTTATGAAGGCAGGGAAAATTATTTTTATAGCTTTATAAAAGGGAAGTAAATGCTTGATTTGATGTGAAGGAAAAGTAACAATATGAGTTAATGAAGGGAACACAAATATTTTGGTCTAAGTCTATTTTTACCTATGGAATTAGTGGGCCAGGATATGCACATGTCCTAAGATCAATGTGAGAAGCTGGTAACAACATACTTTTGAGGTAAAAGTTTATTTTAATATTCCAAAATTTCAGATTATGTACAATAATCTCTTGATATAAGCTGTTTGAAAATGAGCAGGAATATTTGTTGCATTAAATTATTTTAGTTATATTAGTGATAATTATTTTGAATAATTAAATTTACTAAAAATTTAATTACGTTATTTAAATAAAAAAGACTTGAGAAGATATTTGTTTGATTCATTTTACAAAGGGATTTATGAATGTCTAAACTTGGGGTTCGGTAAGTTTTTTTTACAAACTGTATTTTTATCATTCATTCAGCACTAATCCCTTCAGTTTGATTGTGTTATGGAGGGACACCATCTTCCTTAATTTTTGCTATAGTTATTCTGTGCAGGAATTTACTGCTAAGGACATACACAACTCCACATTATTAATGCAGCCCTTGATTCAGTTCTTTATGTCAAAGACAGTACTGAGAAGTATTTTCCACCGACCAGGCTTTTGAAAGGATCAGTTAATTCTATTTCCTGAAAAATATTGCAGGTTCTAACAGGGGGAGGATAGTACACTGGCAAAGCATAACAGTGATAGAAGAAGTGAAGACATTAAGAAATGCTAGCAGAAAATATCTAAAAAGCTACTTGATGTGTCTTTAACGAAATAAAACCTCACTTAATACAGGGGCCCATGTACATATTTAAATAATGAAATTAGGTTCTGGAATACTCACACCACAGCATCTACTCGAGCCACCCATGCTATTTCATGTGGAGGGGGGTGGACGTTAATCCCACTCTTTGCCTGGAGTTATGGAGGAAAGAAGTTACTAGTCTTTTTGAAAAAAACCAGAACAATGGGATCTCACAGTGGATTTAGAATTTCATACATTATACAAAATTAAGTACACATAACAATTTAAACCCCATGTAATTATTGCAAACAGGGATTGGGTAGTTCCCCATGGTATTCCTTCAACCTTGTCACTGAACAATAAATAGATGCCAGTAGAGGTTGAGCAAGAGTATAACACCACAGAGACTTAGGACATGAGTGCAGGAAGCAGGAATTTTAATCTTCGAGGAGGATTATAGAGATGGAAGGAGATAGTTTAAGTGCAAGAGGATTTATAATAAGCTTTTTTAGAATTTTGTGAACTTCAATAGAATGAGATTTAAGATGTATAAGAATACGAGTTCATTATCGAGGGTTTTATAGTTTACTTAATAAGAAGTGCTAACTATTAACCCATTTAAGACAGTGCTACTTTACTGAAAGAGGGCGTGCTGGATCTGGAGACACCAGTATATTGACACAAGCCTCACTTGATCTGGAGATGGAAAGCCAGTTTACTGACAGGTTTTATATGTATATAACATGTAATTATTGCAGGCTGGTGCTACTATTGCTCTGAGATATTTTGGTTCCTTATGTAGTTGATTTGTGTAGGAAAATTTTACAACAGGCATCTATAGTAAAAATGAGTAATGATTTCTGTAAAGTTAAGATATTGCAGAGTTTGCTCCAAAATGATAAATAACATACAATATCCTCTTATAGGCTATATACATAAAGTATTATAATTATTAGAGAGAATAGACATAATAATAGACAGAATTTTACTGAAATAAAATTACAATCTACCCAATTAGGCACTTAGTAACTGTGATCAATGTTACAATTATTAGAAAAAAAAAAAAAAAGAAGTGACATAGATCAGATCCAAATCCGAGCTCTTGAGATCTTATCACCAACTAGGGCCTCTTCCATCTGAGCTGTCCCTGCAAACTGTTAGCTTAGTCAATTTCTGATCTCATTGACTGGCAAATCACCTGAGGGATAATCTTTTAAAGGAGACTACAATGCAGTAAGTAATAAATATTAAATAAAGAACCTAATATTTAATATTTACAGACCATATGTTAATAATTAGTAATTGTGGTCTGTAATCATACTGTCATAACCATAACTAATTGCAATTATTAACAAACTGTTGTATATTTGAAACAATCAAGCAACTTATACATATTTTACTAATTATAATTAACGTTGTACTACTATTTAAAGTGACTAGCAATAAATTTTGCTTCTAAAACAAAAGAAAATATTTCCTATCCGGCGAAAGGGCCCCTGAAGATATGGAATGCCACATGAGACAACACACCTCGGGAACCAGCCAGGCTTTGTATCAAGATCACACTCCTGGTGTCTCTAAAGGGTTAATCTCGTAAGGTTGAATTCGTAGGATTGAATTCACTTGATGTTTGAGAATTAGTCCTATGTTATTATTCATCATCCTTGTATTATTCACAATCTTTTATTTTTTCCTCTTTGTTTAGAGAAAATAAGAGTATAAACAACGATTCAGTAATTTAGTGTGTACACTTTAACATTATTTGTAACAGAAATCTATTTTAATGAAGTGAAAACAATTAATCTGTAAAAAATAACAGGTATTGTAAACTTAATTTATTTATATTATTTTTAATGGTAGATTATTTACTTAAGGATTCACTTGTATTTTCTATCATTAAAAACTAATGTGCTTTTTTTTTCATATTTGTTATTAGTATATATTTTTTTGATGAAGAAGAAATAACTGTTTCTACAATTTGTATAATTTACTAATGTCTAAATGTGATAATTACTTTGAAGAAAGCTACTTGGTAGACTATTGAATATGAAGAAGAAAAGGACTAATGAGTAATCTGCACTCCTGGCCTATAAATATAACAATTAAGTATTTCTTCATAATATTCAGTTTCTGCTTCATTTAACTGCAACATCCATGGTATTCTAAGCATTTAAATACAATACCTGTTGTACATGAGGACATCAGGGCGCCATATTTTATTTGGTGTTATCCTTAAATCTTTAACACCACCATATTCTGATTCATTCCACCGAAGATTGTAATCATTCCATTCCTAAAAAAATTAATCCATTCATTGAAAAACAAGTATTATAAAGAGAACAAATATAATTAAATGAGTGGTCATCATGAAGTGTATTTCTTCCTTTTTAAATAAGCTATAAATTAGTAAATAATTATAAATGCAATCAAGAAGAAGTGGGAATTTTCATTTAAATATAATCACTAAGATTTTATAGGTAAATGAATTTAATAGATAATTAAAAGTTATTTTCCTTTTTTAAAATGCTATCTGGCATTGTGGCTTTTTTTTTTGCTTTTGTTTATTAATGTAATTAGTCCCTTTTTTGATAAAACTGACTATTTAAAATATTTATATTAACAGTGTTATGATCATCACCAAGTTGAAGTTGAAAATTGTTTAAGATTATTTAAGAAATTTTTATGCAACCAACATCACTCTCTCCCCAGAAAACAAACATTTGGAATCGATAGCTACAGTTTGAAAGCAACATTCTATCTCTAAGATTTTGTTAAAAGATATGTTTCTCTTATTTTAATTAATTTCAAGCATTTCAACCCAAAATTCGAAAATGGATAATTAATACAAGATCAGTTTCAATATTTGGGTAAATTGATGTTACCACACAAATGTCACATGGAAAAACTCTTGTTGGGGAGAGGTGGAAATGCCTCTAGCTCATATATTGGCCAATGAAATGTTGTTGTCTATTTATTACTACTTAATGAACAATCTACTTAACTTGGCGAGAGTCAGTTTTCAATGGTATTTAGTTTGCCAGATTCTCAAATGATTTAGCACATAAAGAATTTGATATCGGGGATTTCACCTTAGAGAAAGTAGATGGATAAGTTTATCTTTGCACTCAGGAGAATCCTATTAATGATATGCAGCCTGAGATACAGAGAAGAATATTCGTTGGAAATAGAAGTCATTTTGTGCTACTGAGATACATCAAAAAAAGCATTTGTAAAACTTGGATTTTTACAGTTTTGGCTGGTGCGGAGTTGTAGACCCTAACAAAAATTATGAGATGGATCTTATTAGGCTCTAGCGAAAAATTCTCCGGAGGATTGATGGAGCAACCTACAAAGCACAAACATGGCGATGGATAACTCATGCAGTGCTGGCTACCTTGTACAACCATTTACATATTGTTAATACTATAAAGATAAAGAAACTTTAAGGAGCTGGACTTGTTGATGTGTGACAATGTGTTTCCAGTGAAGTTTCTTGAAGGCAGCTACAAGAAAACATCGATACAGAAGACCAAAGTTACAGTAGATTGATGGTGTTGGTGGTCATCTCATTGATCCTTAACACCAGAACTTGGAGGTCATTTGTGGGTAGCAGAAAAGATTTGCAGTCAATACTGGGCTAAAGCCCAGCTATAATAATAATAGTAGTAAATTAGTTTCTAAAGTTGAATATCTCCTGATGAAAATTTCTATTTCCTGTATGTAACATCAGTCAATAATTAAAGGGAAAGAAAAAAAAAAATTAACATTAGGAAAATGAATATACTACAGCAGATTTCAGCACCCCAGACCCAGTTCCTGATTACATCTGTATGTGTTATTTGACTTAGTTAATTATTACATATTCCTTCTTTAAGATAAGGCATCAGTGACAATAGGGAACCACACTTAAGACTAGTTTGATTCGTGCAGGATGAGAGGATAAGAGGTAGACAAAAGACAGTAGATATAATAAATCACATTATGTTATATCATATTATACAACATATGTAATGGCATTAAATCTATATAAATATTCCTTGTCCAGTTAGTCAATGCATTATTCTGGAATTTACAATATGCAGAGTAGCTTTATCCCTAACCTGTACTGAAAATATACTCTCGTTATGGTACATTTTTTGGGTGATTTTTGTATATATTTTAAAGCAAATTTCCTATTTAATAGTTAATTGGGCAATGAGTTTTTTTAATTGGGCAATTTTAACGTAAGTATAGCAGCCAAATGTCGTTGAGACAAATTTATTTTCCTTTCCCTCCATTCTATGCTTCTTTTGGAGTCTTCCTTATTAAAGCTTTTGTTGGAGTCCGATTCTTCAAATAGTTGAGAGTATTTACTGCTTCCCACCAGTAAGATTTTGACAGATTTTCTTCATGCACCATACACCTTACTTTTTTATTTTTATTTTCTTATCTTGATCTTATCTGTTTGGTTTTTTTTATCATAGACTCAAAATTTTCAAAAGTTTTGGAAAGTCGAATGGATCCAACAAAACTACTTCCTGTGAAACCATCTAAGAATGTTAAAAAATATTTCGCTCTGCCCACAACTGAGCTCTGAGGGTTGCAGAGATCACTATGTATAAGTTATAACATATTTTTAGCTCTTGTTCAAGTGGTCTCAAATGGTTTGCAAATTTGTTTTTCTATTATGCTAGAAACACACTTTTCTGAATCACCAGGACCCATAAACCCTTAATTCCATCAGCCATACCATCTATTACATTGAATATCGATTAGCATGCCATGATTTTTTATGCTGAATTCTATGAGTATATTGCAATGAAGTCAAAAAATAACTCTTAATTTCATAAACTTCATATTTATTTAACAATGTCCATTCTTGTTCTGTCCTGAGGCAATTATTTATTGTTTATTTCAAATTTTATATCATATAAATTAGAAATTGCAGATAAACCTTTATCTGTCATTTGAGGAACTGAAAATTATGAGGAACATAAGGGATTGCCTATCTTAATTGTCTTATTTAATCTAACAGCTTCTTGTACAGATTACTATATTAGAGTGGTTAGCCACAGTAATATAAATCCTTTTTCAATGACATGATTAGTAGCTCCTCTGTCATAATACATTCTCAATCATTGGCTATAATAGTAGATAGAGCCACATCCAAAATAATTTTTTGACTCATCAGGGTTTTTATTGTTACATCTTTTGTTGAGTTGCTAGGCCTATATTTATTATGACTATTTTTATTGGCACACTCAAATGGTTTACATCTAGTCTTATTACACAAAAAACATTTCAATTCACTTTTCATATTTATTTAATATAAGGCATAATCTTTTAGTTCATTTTTAGATTCCTTTTGTAAAAGCTAAGTTATAATTGAATCTTTAGAAGGATCTAAAGCCATAATCATTGAGTCATATTCTCCTCTCAGCCCATTCAAAATTATTACAGCAATAAATTCACTGTCAGCTGAATAACCAATATAATTTTGCTTTTGAGACGATGCCATTATATCATTCAAATAACTTGAATTTTTTTATTGACAAGGAACGTATTTAAAAGAAATAACTTATGCTAAAACATTTTAGCTTTGAAAAATTTCCTGATTAAAAACCTTAGGCACATGTCTTTTGCAGTTTTAATGCTGATTACCACTTGATAAAGATGTTCTTTAATCATGAATTTGTTCTTTTCATGGATCACATAACTAATAGTAGAGAGTCTTGAATTACTCATTTTTGGTTAAAACACAGCGATTTCACGGCTACACATGCGAATAAAACACATTCACATGCGAAAACACTACCGTCTATAATTCATTGAACTGTTGAGCTACTGGGGCCATAATCTGTTTCAGAATTTTGAAAAACACGGCCAAACACTTTATACAAATATGTAGTAATAGAAGCAACAAACAACAAGAGAGAGTAAAGTAAGTCACATGACGCAGTACAACCACTACAAACATTAATCAATTATTAAAAAAGAGACTTGCACAAACTTCATATAATTACATCATAACTAACAAGAGTGAAGAAGAAAAATGGAGAAAATATTTTCAGACAAATAACCCAGATGACTATGAAGCTTATGGGTCACAAAGGAAAATAATGAAATAAAATGTAATAGAAGCCAAGTCAAAATCCTGGGAGTAATTTGGAATGTTTGTGGAAGAAAAATACCTAGAAAACCAAAAGCCCTTCAACAAACTACTGAAGAACATAGGATGGAAGGAGAGGAATTCCCTCAAACTTTATTAAAGATACGAAAAGCAATCTGAGAAGTATGAATATAAATACACTAAAAGCAAAGTTTATCTAAAGAAACTGCCCAAATTGAAAACTAGAGCAAAAGAAAAAGAAAATACATAAATTGCTAACTTTTAAATGCTTATCTTAATTTACCTGGAGTTAATCTTTCCAGTAATAGGTGAAATAAGTGCTAAAATTATTGAAGTAAAATTATCTTTGCTCTAAACTCTAAATTGTTAAGGATGTTTTATGAAAAAATAAAGCTGAACGTATCTTATTCCAATATTGATGTATGTGAGTGAGAAAAAAAATATTCTAATGCCATTTTGAAGATCAAAATATAATAATTTTATTTAGTTTGATAAAGTAGATTTATATTTGTCATTAATTGAATAAAGCCAGATTAAAAACAAGAGTCGTTCTAATTGATACACGTGGAGAAGAGTGACGTAGATATAACAAAGCCAATAGGCATGAAGGGATGCCACGATTATCGAGGAAGGGGAAAACAGCTAAAGAAGGAAGCGAAAAAGAAACCTTCTTTGACAGACTTCAATTGGGATACAGGGGGAGCAACGTAGAGGGGGCGATTGTGAGATTGATATACATGAAACTGACAGAGATTGAGACAAAAGTTTAAGAAGGTAGCACCGTACTTCCTAAATACTACTGAGCTAGGATCTCAGTCAGCAGGACGTTGAAATATATAGAAGAATCCTTTTTTAATTAAGTTAAAAGAGAGACGTTTACGTATTTCAAGATGAAACCGTGAGTACCAGAGCTTTACCTTTAGCTTAAAACGTTACATAGTGTCATCACATGTAGACATTATTTTGAGGAATCGATATGAAACTTGCAACATAGTAGCTTCAGCTGTTCATTATGTTAACTTTACAAACCTAAGATGTTAAGAAGGTCAAACCCAAGTTAAATTAAATTGTGGTTTTTAATATCTGGTAAATTTCATTTTTATCTTAATTTTTAATATCACTAGAATATATTTTTGGAAATTTTAATGGTATCCTGGCAACACTGAGTTCAGGAGGAAGGTTCTAGGTTGCTATGGCTTTAGGCCAGTCACATGTGTCTGTGCTGTCTCTTGTATATCAAGTGTGTAGTCATCGTGCAATAAAGGCGTTATGTCTAATTATACAGTGTCTTAATTAACTAAGCCTCCAACATATATAAATAATGAATGCCGGGTACCAATTCTTAGAGATGTGAAACAACAGGAGAATTAGATGAGTGGTTTCAACAAAAGTGTAAAAGTGGTCCTGCCCAAATGCAGAGAACGTGTAACGAAAGATACTCCCAAAAAGCACAAGAGGATATATTGGAATGAAAGAGGGAGAAAACAACTCAGCAAGACAATATTAAGACCCTTTGTGACCAAGCCAAGTATTACCAGAAAGCTGGTCAAGAAGAGTGCAGCAGTTAAGAAAGAATGGAATATATTTTGTCAATCATTGACACATTCTGGTTGGTAGAAGGGGAATTAAATAAGTAAAAAAATGTGTTAAAATTATTCATGCCTTAGATGACCGATAAATCTATCCACTGTCAATACATGCATACAATTATATATTGCAACTGCCAAATAACTGTATATTACTTATGCAATGCTCGTCAGGTAGTATTTAACCTAACTGCTGTAATAGGAGCCCTGACTAGCCACTCATGTTAGAGGCACTAAAATTATTTGTCTCAGACTTACACGTACCGGGGCTTAGCTATGTTTGCTTTCATTTCATTAAATAAAATAATAAAGGTCGTATATACATTAAACATTTTAGCTAGTTCAGGGTATCTACTATATTTCAATATTTAAAAGATTCTATATGATCGTATAAAATTGGCTTGTATTGTGGAGTTATTAGTAAAACATAAACTCCCGTGTTTCAAACAAAGGAGGAAATAATGGTCACAAAATTAGTGCTAAACTTTTAACTAATGCGAAAAAAATCAAATAATAATAAAAACAAAATGAAATGCTACAGGTAAGGAAATTATAATTTCATATAATTATAATATGTCTCACAAATAATACTCCTGAAAGCACTCCGTA
Source organism: Acanthosoma haemorrhoidale (assembly GCA_930367205.1). Classification (NCBI taxonomy): domain Eukaryota; kingdom Metazoa; phylum Arthropoda; class Insecta; order Hemiptera; family Acanthosomatidae; genus Acanthosoma; species Acanthosoma haemorrhoidale. Next base: position 102,244,988 of record OV884009.1, on the reverse strand, counting down.
GCATAAATGGGGTTGACCCAGGCAATAGGCATAAAATGAGGTTTATCTTCTCTTAATTTAACTCACCCTACAACTACAGTGTCTTTTGGTCAATAGAATTCCACGTGAGTTGGGAACATTAGGCTGCCATTAAGATTGTGATTGTGCTTTCGAAAGGGTAATAATAATGGTTATAGTATGCAGGATAGGAGGACACTAAGAAGGAGGGAGGTCTGGATAGATGGAGAGGGCAGGTTGAAAATTGAAAAAGTTGAAAAGGCTATTCACTAGGTAGTATCAGACATTTATAAGGGAATGACTTTTCTTGATAGAATTACAGTGAAATAAATAGTAAGTTTCATGTACCATTTTAAGGTCTTCCTTTCAATAGAATAATAAGCAATAAGTTGGTACATGAAGACAAAACCACCTTCTGATAAATTACACCCAGAAACCATCTATGGAAAGTGACTCTCCTAGTGTTTACAACAAGTATGCTATTATCAGGATATCTGTGCAGTCCTTCCGTTTGCAGGATGCAGGCACTCTCACTAAAATGATCATCTCCATTGTCCTGCTATGAGAATCGCAGTGAAATGGGCTTTATGTTTGAGGAGTTGATGAGCATGTCGGCTGCTACTGTGTAGTATTCTATAAACAACAAGTACTTTGGTGCTTACGTCCCCCATGCACACTATTACCCTGGGCATAAGATCTGTAAGTTTGGTCAATATATAAAGGGCTAGTCACATTTTTCTACAAGTAAACACAAAATTTGCCTTTCTCGCTAAAGTATTTGTACTTATCAATGTAAAGTCGTCTTATTGGAATAAATCCATTCCTCATAATATAGAAATAGTTGGAATTTTGTAAAGTTAGTCAATGTTTATATGCCCTGTTGTAGGATTTGGAGAAATTAAATCCTGCCATCTTATTTTCAATACTCTTTGTCCATTCTAAGAACTAAGGAATAGAGCTCATTTTTTTAAATTCTTACCACCTGTTAAACAAAGGAATGAATGCATATATAATATTTATTATTTTCTCATTGGATAAATAAAGGTACACATATGCTCAAATTACTATTTGAGAGTACAAGTAATTTTCTAAATATCATATTATAATAAGACATAAAAAAAAAGTTGAAAACCATTTTTTCAGTTCTTTGGACAACTGTTCGTCAAACTTTGTGTTTGTTACAAGTCATTTTTAATTATTCTTTTGATCTTTTTCCAGGAATAAATCAAGCTTTAAATTATAAATATTGGATAATAAAATATAAATATCTTTGAAATAAAGGTGAGTTAGATACAAAATGACTTTTTAGTTTTAAAATTTTTAAAACATTAATACAATGTTTATATTTAAGCTGATTATCTAGCATGATAAACGATAAATGGGGGAAGACCGGAAATCATATCAAAAGCTGTGGAAGTGGAAGGAACATAAGTAATAAAAAAGATAAAAACAAGTTTTTATGATGAATATAAGCAAGGTACAGTAAAGAAAAATTACACTTGACAATAAGTCCTGCAGTATCAAACAAGCCTATATGATAATCCATAATGTAAAAAAAATAAGAAAGTCAAAAGAAATTATGTGTCAAGTAAGAAAACAGTACATTTGATTGCCATTGATAAAGCAACTAAAAAAAAAGAAGAATATAATCTCCATACATGAAAAAATGGAAGAAAGAGCACAAAAATTCAAGGTGATGACTATTCCTAATAAAGATTTTATAGGGGAACTTATTGCAAAACTAAAGAGCAGTTCTGAAAATATGCATAGTGATTGTCTATAAGTTTTTCCTAGTGCTACTGTATAACTGCTTCAAACCATATTTTGCTTTGAAGGAGTGGCAATGTGAATGTTTGATCAAAATTTGACCAGATATTTCCTCTCTGATAGATAAATATGATACAATACATGACCTTATTACGTTTTATTTAAGGCAGAAAATCAAATATCTTATATAAATTACACAAATAATCTTTTAAGGTTATATGTCTATGGAGGTGGCAAGGTTATATAGCACACATCAACAAATGACCCATACAAAGTTGTCTAGAACTATTACGATCTGAAACATACCAAGGCATAAAGACATGAAGTTGGCAAGAGTAAAGATATATACGGGAGTGGTAAAATTATGATAAATGCACTGCTGCTCTTGTCACGTGAGTGAATAGGAATGAATACGCAGGCCATGAAGGAGGCTTATGAAGAATTGGGTCAGGTCAGAATCAAACTAACGATATTTGAAGGGAGAATACCACAACACTCATCTTATTAAAAAATAAATTATGCAATTGTGCTAAACCTGCTACCTAAGAAACGCACAGATCAAACAGAAAATGCCCTGTATGAATTTGAAAGTGGCTAAGCAAGATATGCACTTGACATTACCAAGATGATTTGGGAAACAGCCAAGGTAGCCATGTAAAAAACATTCATCAGACGACTTAGGATTTGTGTGACGACGAATAAGTGTTGGATATTAAAGGAGGCAACTAGTAGTCAATTTAACCGACTTGAAGGAAAGGTATTGAGAATAATGCCAGGAAGTTTGTTTGAAGCTGATGATTAACATAATAAATGTACTACATTTGTATGGATTTACACCTCCCACCCATCGTACATTAAAATGCTAAGGTTGTGGACTAGGTGCCATCTGACTAGGTAAAGCAAACAATCATACTGAGGAACTACCTCGTCCCTTAAAGCAAGAGGTAAACCAACGACTAGATACAATTACAAAAGGAGTCATGGTTCTTATGTTACCTGAAAATAAAGTTATCAATACTTATTGAATTAATTTAAAAATAATAACAACTGCATGTGCATGGCAGATCCATAAATGATATTTTGATCTTTCAAGAAGCAAGTAATTCAGATCTTAAAACTATCTATAAAATTCTATAAATAAAAACAAGGAACATGCAGGTGACGCCATAGATGATAATAACTACAAGTAATTTAAGTTAATAAGATGGAATAAACTGCTACAACAATTAATATACAATATGTTACAGAATTAAAGCATGCTAATACCTACTTGAAAACTTGAAGCGTAGACAGTAATGCATGCGTAGTGTAGTCAATTATCCAAATAAATAACTTTAAAAAAAATTCTAAATGCCCAATGGTGTAATAAACGTTTAAAAAATAAATAAAAATTGTTATAGCAATTTAGGATTACTGTAAATATTCCGTTTTAGCTGATGTCATTATTATACTAATATAAAACATTCAGTTCTGTCTCCTGAGTTGAATTTTACTCAGTTATTTAGCCCTACACACACGGCAGTTATAATGTGTAAAAAAAAAATGTAGTGAATCAAGTTACCAATGAATGCATTTATTATTTAAAAATATATATAATTTTTATGACAAATGACGTAACTTTCTAAGTATGTGTTCAACCTGAAGGGATTATTACAACGTAAATAATTCATATGATGGGCACAAGAGTCAATGGTATATTTTAGGACCATGTGTATGAGTGTGTAAATTATTTAACAATAAAATTTTAGCAAAAAGTATAGAATAAAATATGTGAATGAGAAAACTATTATTAAACTTTGAACAATTTTATTTTTTCTTAATGAATTTTGACCTGTACTGTGAATGCTCAGTACATATTCCAGTTTTATGCTGTAATATTCTTTTTTAGTGGTAAATAGGCATTTTATTGTTAGAGTTCTCTATTTCCTTTTTTGGCCCGTAGTGTTGGCAACATTACCCATTTCCCTCCACAGCATCAAAAGCCTGTTTACTGTACCTTGGAGCTGTTGTTAAAGAATTTGTTATTCACTTTCCCTACACAGCATCAAAAGACTGTTGGGTGTACCTTGGAGCTGTTGTTAAAGTATTTGTTATTCACTTTCCCTACACAGCATCAAAAGACTGTTGGGTGTACCTTGGAGCTGTTGTTAAAGTACTTGTTATTCACTTTCCCTCCATAGCATCAAAAGACTGTTGACTGTACCTTGGAGCTGTTGTTAAAGAATTTGTTATTCACTTCCCCTACACAGCATCAAAAGACTGTTGGCTGTACCTTGGAGCTGTTGTTAAAGTATTTGTTATTCACTTTCCCTCCATAGCATCAAAAGCCTGTTGACTGTACCTTGGAGCTGTTGTTAAAGAATTTGTTATTCACTTTCCCTACACAGCATCAAAAGACTGTTGGCTGTACCTTGGAACTGTTGTTAAAGAATTTGTTATTCACTTTCCCTACACAGCATCAAAAGACTGTTGGCTGTACCTTGGAACTGTTGTTAAAGTATTTGTTATTCACTTGCCCTACACAGCATCAAAAGACTGTTGGGTGTACCTTGGAGCTGTTGTTAAATTACTTGTTATTCACTTTCCCTCCACAGCATCAAAAGACTGTTGGGTGTACCTTGGAGCTGTTGTTAAATTACTTGTTAATCACTTTCCCTGCTACAGCATCAAAAGCCTGTGAGGACTTTTGAGGTATCATTTGGTTTCTGGTGATGAATAAAAACATGGAGGTTGCTAATTGTATAATTCAATCTTTAAACACATAGAAATTTAGAGCAGAGCAATGACTGACATATATGGCCATATGGGAGAACCAAATAGTTGACTAGCCTTATGGTAGGTTAACAGTCTTCATAATTATTTACGGACACACAACAAATTGTTAAAGGAAGTATACATTAGCAATATTTCAGTGCTTAATTAAACATATTTTAAAATAAAAATAATTCTATAAATATCTAAACAAGGACAATGTAGGCTATGGTTGGGTTGTAGGCAGTTATTTGTGTAGAAGCATTTTCCAACAGCAATGGCACCCCACAGCAATGGGGTGTGACTATAGAATGAGTTCCATGATTAGGTAGGCAAACAAATTATCGGTGACTTATGTAAACTAATAACAATTTCAGATGAAAAGTTAGTAATGTACATTTACACATTTGAGAAACAATTGTCCATTCAACTTTTTGTCATGTCTAGTGTCATGACGTGACTAGTAGTATACTTTACTGTACAGAGGAAAATTGCCACACATTTACTATTATTATTAATATTTCCCGTCAAAAATTATTCATACCATAATTAACAATTTCACAAAACTAGATTGAAATCTGGTGTAGAAATAATTAAATGAGTTTCAAAATAATCAACGAATTCAGAGTAAATTATGGGACATGAGTGAAAAAAATGAGTAAAACACATAAAACCTTAAATAAAAATAGTAATTAATTAATGAAAAATTAATTAAAGATTAAATATACATATATAGGTAAACAACACGTCTTGAATCATTGTATTTCTTAATTTTACAATCCGCGCACGGATGACCTCCGGACGGTGATGTCGGAGGCGGCAGCACAATAGGAGGGCAGACAACGGAATGTCGTGACGAGAGGTTTTAGAAAGAGGGCTAAAGTGTAAAGTGAAATTCGGTGTTGTGTAAATTTAAAGTGAGGAATTTAATTTAAAGAGTTAAAGTCCGGGCACCACCAGTATCCAGCCTTAACCCCAAACTTCGAGATGTAAACATCCCGAAGATATATATAGAGGATTACTTGTGCGAATAAATAGTCTTGCTCTGACATTCGTTGTTGTTCTTTCACGTTACCTTTTCCTTTTTTTTTAAATCTTAAAGTCGACGAACATTAACTGGTGCCGAAACCCGGGAACGCGGAGCGTGCGGAAGACCGAAGATAGGCCACTGATAATTTTGTGTGTGTTTATCGTGTTTTTGTTCGGTCAGTAGGCCGCTAAGAAAGAATAGTGGAAGGAGGAGTGCTGAGGCAACCCGTATTAAACTTAGCCGATGGATCTGAATCTTACACTGAGGAGATCAGATGTTCTGCCGGAAGTACATTCCAACGCGCTGGATTTGATGAGAGTGAAAGTAATGGATACACCGGATCTGCGGAAGGCTGTCTCCGAGTTAGAAAGATTTACAGGGGAAATGGGTGAATTAAATCACCTTCCGAAAGGTGGGATTCGACTCACGGCGCTGATAATCGTCGAGAACAGCCCTGAAATGCCGTGTCAAAAGGAGTATTATCAACCAAATTCAGGCGGATAAAGAAACCCCATGGGTGAAGCTAAGGCTGAAGAAGACTAACGGAGGGGGTGGGGTGGACCCCAGAAGAAGACATGTTTAGGGAGACCAGGTCATCGAGGCAGATCAGCGGCCAGTACGCAGCAATCCTTGTAGCCGGTTACAACCAGATAATGATGAAAATGAGGGAGACCATCAGCCCCGAGGAAGTAGAGGGCAGGATAGGGTTCTTGTCTACCATCCTGAAGGTGGGATTGGCAAAGGATACGGGGAGGAAGGAAACATCCCCCAATGAGCGCTCACTCCTCGAATGTGCTCAAGCGCTGATCGATGTAGCACTAGAGAGGAAGAAACGGAATGGAGCCGAATCACTTATAGACGACCCAAGGTCCCGTCAGCAAACTGGAAGAGGAGAGAACCAGCAGCTACCGGCAGGGACAGGCGATAGAAGGTTCAGGGTGGCAAGACCCAGGAACGGGTCTCGCAGAGAAGAAAGAAGGTGTCACGGGTGCGGGAGGCCGGGGCATATATGGACACAGTGCCATTGCACTAAATGCTTTGAGTGCAGCAAGGAGGGACTTATCGCCAGACAATGCCCTTATATGTACCGGAAGAGGTAATCAACATGGGAGGAACTAATGGAAGCTAACACGCAAGAGGTGCGTAGATGGAGGATTATCCCACTTAGAGGGAGTGGGTCATCGGATGACGACTCGTCAGTGGCGTCAAGAACGTCTGAGGCAGAGGGAGAAGAACCGGGACACAGTAGGGACCGGAAGCACGAGAGACAGAATGTGACGACGAGAAGGTGGGGGCGGCGCGTGGAAGCATGAGGAGGGTGGCAGCAGAGTGGCGACCGCATCTTAACGTTTAATGTGGTAGAGGGGAAAGCGTGCGAATTACCAATAATTAGGGTCAAAGAAGGGGAGAAGTGCTTGGTAGATACGGGCAGCACCAACACCATCATGTCACGAGGAGCGCTGGAGAGGCTTTATGGTGAAGATAGGGCACTCTGGATCGAGGTATGTAACTATAAGTTAATCACCCTTGGGGGCCCATGTGAGGTAGTGGGAGAGGCGGTTATAGGGTCGATAGGTGGGAGAGAAAAGAGGGAGACATCAAGGTTCATATTGTGGGAAGCATGCCACGAGAGTACCAAGTGATAGTGGGTGCGACCTGTTGGGGCAGGTAGGTGCGTGAGTGATGAATAAGGGAAAAAAGCGGCAGGTCAAGTTAAGGAATTTAACTTATAAATACCATAGGACCATACAGGCTGGAACGCGGACAGGGGTGGTTAGTAAAATAGAGGGTTGGAGGGAAGGCCTACAGAGGGAGTTCGGGGATATCTTTTACATAGAAGAGGACACGTTAGGAGCGACGGGGAAGACCACCAACGAGATCCCGTTCAAGCTGGACCATGTGATGTACGTAAAATAGAGACGATATCCACAGGCACTTCGTCAACATATTAGAGAGGAGATAGAGAGGCTCAAACGACAAGGAATCATTGTAGATAGTGCTCCGCCATATAACAGTCCGCTGTGGGTGGTGAGGAAGAAAAGTAGGCTTGGGTATAAGACAGAGAAATATAGGATCGTTATAAACTATCGAAAATTAAATGAACACACAACCGAAGAGAAGTACCCGATTCCCCAGTTTGAGGACATACTCGACATACTGAACGTACCAATAGTGTTCAGCACCCTAGATTTAAAGGCAGGGTATCACAAGATTAAGATGAGCACGAGAGACCAGGACAAAACCACCTTTACATTCGAGAGGGGGGATTATGAATTCACTCGGATGCCGTTCGGATTAAAAAACGCCACGATAACGTTTCAGTGTTAATGGATGATGTTTTGAGGGGAATAGACGAGTCGGTGTGCCAGATCTACGTGGATGATCTGCTAGTTTTTAGTAGAACGGAGGCACAGCACGACGAGCATCAAAAAAGCACATTCCGAAGGGTGCGTAACAAATAATAACATAGAACTAGGTATGCTTTGGGACAAAGCTCGTGGAAGGATAGAGAGGGAAAAGGCGGAAAGAGTGAAACGGGAAAATATCAAAATCGGGGATCAAATGGAGGATATTAAAATCGGGACCGTCGTGTACCCGATGTTTGAGTTTTCCAAATGATGTTTGCAAAGGATCGAAAAGGAGCAAAGAGCCGGTGAGGTACGAGGGTCCATTTAAAGTGTTGGTGCTTCGAGAACATAATGTCGTGACGATTGAAAGTCTATGACCCCCGATGAAAAGGAGAACTGTCCACGTAGAACAGTTAAAACTTCCACCAAGGAGGGGGGTTACAGACCTGGAGGGAACCGAAGTGCCCTCGCTTCTGCACGCGAGGGATATTGCAAATCAGAATAGTGATTGTGTTGATAGTGATTGATGTTCCAAGGTAGTTTATTACCACGGGTGTCAGTTTATTTTATTGTTTTTTTTAGTTTTTTTGTTACATTTTAGGGGTGTTTTTTTTTTTAAAAGATAAGTTAGTGAATAAGGCGAGTTCTGTGTTTTAGATGTAAGTACATTGTTTTCTTTTCGTAATGAGATTTTTATTTTCGTTCGTAAACTGGCAGGGGGGAGTTAAAGTCCGGGCACCATCAGTGCCACCATTGCCACCCACGGCTGGATAGCCTTAATCCCCAAACATCCCGAAGATATATATAAAGGATTACTTATATATTAATATTATATATTATATTATATATATTAATAAATAGTCTTGCTCTGACATTCGTTGTTGTTCTTACCTTTTCCTTTTTTTTTTAAGTCTTAAAGTCGACGTTAACTTGCTAACTAAATTTGCTAACGACGTTAACTAAATATTTATATATATAAGTTAAGGTTTGGACATCGTAGGTAGCCAGCCTAATCCTCAAGTCATCGGGATGTAAACATCCCGAATGTATTAAGAGAGGCTTTAAAAGGCTCAAATAAAAACAGTCTTGTGATAACTCTCGTACTGTAACTACATTCAACCTCTTTCCTTTTTCTTCTCGTTTTTCGTTGACGATCGTTAACTGGTGCCGAAACCCGGGAGCGGAGTGGGTTCGAGTCATTAACGTGCGAGTTGGCTTTTGTTTTTTTTTCCTTCTCATTCGCTTTCGTGTGATTTAATTAAAGTAGGTAATGGTGGACTTGCGGCCGGCAGCGTTTGAAGTTCCACAGTTACCTAAAGAAACCATGGCTGAAGCCCATGCGAACTCGTTGGCATGGATGAAGGTGCGGGCAGTGACGTCGCAGAACATGAAGAAAATGATCTCAGACCTCGAAAAATTTTCTGGGGAACTAGATGGGTTGAATCATTTTCTCAAAGGTGGCGATAGAATTATGGAGAGGATACAAGCCAAGATGGACGAAGGGTTACTCGACCCAGGTGACGCTAAGTCAATAAAGGCAGACCTGGTGTGCAGGGTGAAAACGAAGGTGCTGAACCTGATTCAGGTGGACGAGGAAACCCCATGGGAGATAGTAAAGACGAGACTGAAAAAAGCATATGGGGGGGGGACGATGGACCCCAGAGGAGGATATCTTCCAAATGTTTCGAGAAATGAAATCTCCGAGACAGAATAGTGGACAGTATGCTGCAGTCCTGGTTGTCCGCTACAATAAAATAAATGAGAAAATGAGGGAGAAAACTAGCGCCGATGAAGTGGAGGGCAGGATGGGGTTCCTATCTACAATCGTAAAGGTACAATTAGCGAAGGAGACGGGAAGGAAGGAAGGGTTCCCTAATGAGCGATTGTTCCTCGAATGCGCCCAGGCGATGATAGATGCTAGCGCAAAAGAAGAAGTAAAAATAAACGAAGATGACAACGATTGGAGCCAGATCCCATATAGGAGAAACAGGACCCCAAAAGCAGTGTGGAAGAGACAGGAAACGCCGTTTGCCGGTAGAGACAGGGAAGCGACAAGAGAGAGAAGATTGGGTGTGACGAGGCCTAGGTACGCACTTCGGAAAGAAGAAAGGAAATGTCATGGCTGTGGAAAGACGGACCATCTGGCACCAAGTGCTTTGAGTGTGGGGAAGAAGGACACATAGCAAGTCAATGTCCATACTTGTTTCGTAGAAAGGAATTTCACAAAGCAGACCAATGGAGGTGAATAACCAGGAAATCCGGGAGAGGCGGAGTGCGACACCAAGAGAAAATGGATCATTTAATGACGAGTCATCAGAGACGTTGGAGACAGACGGAGAGGAGTCGAAGCGCAGCGGGAGCAGACGACGAGAGTGGCAGAAGACTCCCTCGCGCAGATGGGAGCGGCGTACGGAGGCCTGAGGAGAGTGGCAGCAGAGAGGCGACCGCATCCTAAGGTGCAATACAGTGCGGGAAAGGATGTGTGGTTTGCCAATTATCGAGTTCGGGAAGGGGGAGAGGTGCCTCATTGATACTGGCAGCACCAATACAATAATATCTCGTGGTGCGTTAGAGAGGTTGCGTGGAGGAGAGAGGGCACACCAGATCAAGGTATGTAGGTGTAAATAACTCACTCTGGGGGGACCCTGCGAAGTAATGGGAGAAGCGGTCGTGGGGCTGGACGAATGGGCGAAAGTAATGGGTGACATAAAAGTACACGTTGTGGAAGATATGCCGCGGGAATACCAGATAATAGTGGGGTGTGATGTACTGGGAAAAGTAGGCACGCGATTGAAAACGAGGGTGAGAACTGGAGGATCAAACTAGGGAAGAAAACCTATCGAAGCCGGGGGGACGTAAGGGCCGAAACGGAGCAAATAGGAGTGGTTAAGAGAGTGGAGGATTGGAGGGAGAGTCTGCGGAGTTTAGGGATATTTTTTTCGCTGAAGGGGACACGCTAGGAGCAACGGGAAAAACGCTACATGAGATCCCGATAAAAGTAGAGCGGGTGACGTATGTGAAGGAGAGGTGGTATCCACAAGCGCTCAGACAACATATTACAAAGGAGATCGAGGATCTCAAACGCCAAGGTAACATCAGGGATAGCACGTCCCCGTATAATAGCCCTTTGTGGGCAGTGAAAAAGAAAAGTCGACCGGGAGATAGTGAGGAAAAATACCGAGTCGTGGTGGATTTTCGGAAACTTAACGACAATACCCTGGACGAAAAATATCCGATCCCGCGGTTCAAAGACATCCTAGATAGACTCAACGGTGCGAAAAATTTTAGCACATTAGACCTAAAAGCAGGGTACCATCAGATCAAGCTAGCTGCGCATGACCAACATAAAACGGCTTTCTCGTTCGAAAGAGGGCATTTTGAGTTCACGAGAATGCCGTTTGGTCTCAAAAATGCTCCAATAACCTTTCAGCGTCTCATGGACGAACTTCTTAGAGGAATGGACGAAAATATGTGCCAAATTTACATGGATGATCTGCTGATCTTTAGCCGAACGGAATCGGAACATATTCAACACCTCCGGAACGTATTTAGACGATTAAGAGATTTCGGGTTGAAACTGTCAATAGACAAATCGTCACTGGGCCAGGAGCAGATTAGTTTTTTAGGGCACACAATCTCGCAGGAAGGGGTTCAACCAGACTCGACGAAAGTAGAAGCGATCCAGAAAATGGAGGTGCTAAAAGACGTAAAAGGGATTCGGAGATTACTGGGCACACTCAATTACTACCGCCGTTTCGTTCCGGACATGGCAGAATATATGGTACCTATTAACAACTTATTACGGAAAGGAGCACGGATAATGATCACGCCGCTGATAGAGCAGAATATCCGCAAATGCTTGGCACGTTTGCAGGAGGCACCGATTTTGGCTTTCCCTAACTTCGAGAAGGATTTCACGATCACCACCGACGCAAGCGACTATGCCTTGGGGGCAGTATTGCCACAGGAAGGCGGGGACGGGGAAAGACCGGTGGCTTACGCGAGCAGACGCCTGACGGACACGGAGGCGCGGTACAGCGCTCTGGAACGAGAACTCCTCGGGATAGTGTGGGCCATTGGGCACTTCCGTCCGTATGTATTTGGCAGAAGGTTTCGAATACATACGGACCACCGACCTCTTCAATGGGTTGGAAAACTCAAAGAATCCTCCTCAAGGGTAACGAGGTGGAAGGAATTCTTAGCGCAATACAATCTGGATATCATGTATAAGCCAGGGAAAGACAACGTCGTGACAGATTGGCTGTCGCGCGCTATTATGGCGAACGCCATAGAGGAAGGGGAAACATCGAGCGGTATGAGGCAATTTATTGAGGAATGGACGCCTGGAGAATCGGGCAGGAGCAGCACGAGGGGAGATAGTGACAGGAGTGCGGATCCACCATCAGACGAGTCTATAGGGGAGAGACCGCGTTATATGAAGACGACAGATGAAATCATCAATGATAAGCGGAGGCAGATCATTTGGAAAACTCAAACATCGGGTACTCTGAAAATACTTCATAGTACGTACGGCAGGAGTCAGATCGCGACGATTTGGTCACCACCGGGAGTTCGTGGAGATCAAATTTGTCAGGCTCTCATGGACGTGTCAGAACCTGGCAAAACACACCATTTATTCGTGGGCAACACGACTGTGTGGGACAAAATTAAAAAGCTGTGGCAGAAAGAGCTGTTGGGGGTGGATCGCTCGTTCATTCGGTGTCTTTCCGTGGTCCAGACCCTGCGTGACGAGGAGCAGCAACGCGAGGTAACACTGGCGTATCACCAAGGGAAGACCAACCACCGCGGTGGGCAGGAGACGGCGCAAGCACTACGAAGGCGCTATTTTTGGTGGGGAATGCAGCGGACCATTCAGGAGGTAATCGGAGCATGCGAAGTTCGCAGGAAGACAAAATATGATAGACATCCCCCGCAGGGACGCCAGGAGGAATCACCCACAGCAGAAGCACCATTGATGGAGATTCAAGTGGACACCTTCACGTGGCGGGGTTTTAAGTGGGTCACTATCATCGACCCATTTAGCAAAGTGGCTATGGCATATGTGGTGGGGGACAAATCATCAGATTCCGTATTACAAGCTCTCAACACATGGTTTCAATTCTACGGCATACCGGAGAGGATCTCGTTGGACGGGGGACGGGAGTTTGACAATGCAACCGTGAGAGCCGAAAACAAAAACGGGATGTGGCATGGCATTTTAATACCCCCGGGCATCCCAAGAGCAGGGGAACCATCGAAAGGTTACACAGCACCCTCAGCGACCACTTACGCGTGTATCAGGTGGATAAAGGCCTGTCGGCGAACGTAGCGATGCCCATGGCGGTGGCGGCATACAACCACTCGATACACGCCACGATGGGGTTAGCACCCTCTGAAATTTTGTTTGGATTACGAGTGAGACCGAGGAACTGGCCAGAGACGGTGGCGGATGAGGGGATGGTGGCACAGCTCCATAACACCCACATAAAGCTCGGTGAGATGTGGCACAAGGTACGTGATAAGATTATGCGCGAGAAATCCAAGCGCGTGGCGCGGGAAAATTTGAAGGTGCGGGATCGCATAGGGGCCATATCGATTGGGACCGTTGTGTACAGAAAAGTCGTGTCAAATCGTAGTAAGGAACTGGTTCGGTACGAGGGGCCCTTTAAGGTCATCATAATTCGGGAACATAATCTCGTGACCATCGAGAGTATGACCACCCCAAAGAAGAGGCGAACCGTCCATGGGGAAAGTATTAATTAATTAAGGCTAAGAATTAATTACAAACAGTTATCCACAAGCTGTGGAGGAATATTTGCAACCATGTGAATCACTAGGGCTGAGCTTCACACAATATGGAGACCTAAACTAAGTTAAGGTTCTTTTGGCTAAAAAAAATTGAATCGAATTGAACTAGTCTTCCAGCTAACCCCTATGTTCTATTTCATACCATAGGTAGGTAGACTCTCACTACCTTCCCGAATCCACCCGCCTCTTTTAGGCATCCCACACCCCATATCCTTCTCATACTTCCTTCAAATGGGACTCCCCTTAGTGAAAGGCTCCCATCAATCCAAAATAATTTTCCCACATCCTATTTTTATAAGTTTGAGAGCTATGGGGCAAAAAAAAAATATCATACCATGATCAAATCAATATATGATAAATTGAAATTAGATGACAACGAAAGAATCTTTTATTTTTATTTTCATATTGATTAAGTGGTGTATTTTGTAACACTGTAAATAATTAAGCAGGTTTTGTTTTCCCATAAATTTTAATTAAACATGTTTCCAACCTTAAGTTCACTAAATTTTCAAAACTTTTCGACTAGTTGGTACATTTTTAGAAATGTAAACCATGATTTCAAGCCCCTGAAATTCGCTTCACAGTACCATGTGCTATATGAACTCTGAACAGTCCTTCTCTGCAGAAGAGGTGGGCAAATAAAAACAAGCTACAAACGACTATGGCAATGGTGATACCAAATTTCCTTCGGAAAAGTGTATTTTATTTCCCTAGCCTCTTTCTGAATAATAGCTCTATAAAATTTAATTTCATAACCAAAAAACTAGACTCTAAAAAATGTAAAAAATAATCATTCCCATTGTTCCACCTTCTCCATTTTGAAATACTTTAGTAATCTTCATTAGATTTCAGGTCATTTTCCTCTCTGTGCTACCTCAGATATGGAGAAACCAACTATAGTTCAAAATAACTCACACAAATTAAGCCTATAAATTAAATGGAGCAGAAACAAAAGAACAACCATAGAATACTACTACCTTCTCATCCAAAATAACTTTACAAACAATACCATAGATAAAACATATAATACATTTTGTCTTGCCATCTCCAACTCAGCTCCTCCTCCAATATGTTATAAAATTCTTTCCTTGCAAAGAAAGAACAAATGAATAGCTGGTGTTTGACAGTGTCATAACGCTAAAGTGTAATAATTGAAAGGTTTAAAAGGATGCGAAGTGAACAAAACAGTGGCAAGCAATTAAAAACTAAAAAAAGAAAGAAATCTTATAAAAACAAAAAATGAAACAATGATAATGATAGTTTAAAATTGTGGGAACAATAATTAGGTATTTTGACATATGAAAACAAATTTAGTTAGGATCATAATAATAACGAAAATTTATTTTCTATTAATTCTTGTTTTTACAATCTTGATTAAAATATTAATGTTTACAATAGGCGTGGTTGAAAAAAACATACTATCTGCAAGGTGAATCTAGCATAATTTTTAATTATGTGGGTGTATCAGAATATTTATTGGCAGTTGAATTCATTTATTAGAGATGTCACACGCTCACTAATCTTATAGTAATTCATTGAGATGCTCTGATGAGAGGAACAAGACGATATTTTACAAAATATCATCACATCACTTATATACCAGTAACGTAGGTTTCAAAAAGAATGTCCGAAAAATGTTTTTTAAAATTTAATTATACCTATAAAGATTTTTATGAGTGTATATATTATGTATGTTGCCTTCGTTAATGTTTTCAATTGTCAGAAAAAGTTGTGGAGAGCTTCACTCTTGAATCAAATAAATATTTTACTGCTATTAATTTTCATGATCTCTTACTGTTTGATGACCGGAGACTCCTAGTTACCACCTGAATTTTTTCCTGCTTCGATTATAGTTGCTCTGAGTATGTTATGTACCTGGTGATCTTGAAGCTAGACTATATTGATGAGCTGTCTCTTGTGTGGTATCTTTGGGATCCCAAGAAGAGTTGTTTCTCAGCTCTAATCTGAGTTGAATAGGATCCCCTTAGTGTTGCAAGTACTACCCAACATCTTTTCTCTACCAAGTTATACAATCCTACTGACCTTCATACTCAAATATTAGACTCATCTTCTTCAATTTAAATAATCCGTTTATTCTCATTCTTTCATTATAATTTTCTAAAGGGACTGTAGTCCTAGAGTAATCTCCCATCTTATTGGAATAGCCAATCAGCAGATCCTTCTAGAGTGTTGAGCTGGATAATAGTGCACCATTTAAAATGAAAATATCCAAAAAGTGGAATGCATCCAAATCTAAATGTTTCATTTTGTCTACATATGAAGAGTAAAGGTGTTCACTTTAACTTGATGGAGGCACCTGCTTCATGGAAACTTTTAGAACGTTGATGGAGATTTTAGTCTTCATTATTAGAAATCAGTCCTTAATTTAAGATTATCTCATACAGTACAGTACTAGATTGATTGGAAATTTATTCCACCAGCTTCAGCGGACATTAGTGGGTTCTGGGAGATCTTCATCAAGCCTAATTAGAAGCCACGTGATATGTTTTAGCATTTATATTAGACCACACATTTACATTCGAGTAGCTTTGGATGTAGTTCAGGTTGTAATTATCATGAGCTGTGGAGATATGTGAGGAATTCAAACCATACTTTCAACTCTCTAGAGTGTGTAACTCTCTACCATGTGGTAGAACAACTCAAAACATGCAGAATGGATCGCTACCCTGCATGCTTTTCGAGATCGTACCTGTCTAAATAACTATATGACTGAATAATCAACCACATTGTATATCTATTATGAGTACATAATTGAATTTTATATTAAGTCAGGCCCCCCCACATTACGTTCATATGAAAAGAAATGAACAAACGATTCAGGCTGTTTCTTTGCCCTATGTTTGTCCAAATTATCCTAAAATAACTAACTATATTGAACAATATACGGACACTATTTAACGATACTCGAGCCGGCCTGTTCCTAAGGAATATATGCCTAGGGGAGTGTCAATGTTCTTTGCATCCAGTCCCTGGAATCCAGAGTCCTCTGCAAACTATCCAATGCTCCCTTCTTTGTCAACAACGGTACCCTTTCAAGTCGATCTTTTCATTTCATTCATACAAGTTCTAGCCACCTCCCTGCCCATCTTAATACTTGCTAGAGCTCCATCCTCTTATTTTATCCCCGCTAACCCAGAGTGACGCCTAAAGGGAAGGTTGCCTCGTGCCCTCCTTCAAACCAATTAACAATTTGTTCATGTGGTTTTACTTGAAGTTGTTTTGGATAATCAGGCAGTGTTAAGCACTGCTTACAATAATACTAAAAAATAGATATATAAATATGTTGTCAAAATAATATGGTTCATTATTAAAACTAGGCATTTCCCACTACAGTTGTCATACATATAAATTTGAAGATACTTATCTCCATCTATTGCATATATCTATATAAAAACATCTATTGTCCTAAAGTAACTCAAGTAATATTTGATGGGTACATAAAATTATTACAAAAGATCAGTAATAAATTAGTGCAAAGAGGAATTGATAGTTAAGGAATATAAATATACGTTTATGGCATGGCTTAAATTTATATATCTTAATAAAATGAACATTCGTTAAATTTGTAGGCTATATCATTGGGTCATTTTCACCAGAGAAAAATGCCAAATGATTGCAACAAAAAACATAAATTACTTGATCAATATTAACTACACTTCCCTATAAAAAAAGGGGCACACTTTGAAAAATTAAAATATTTGCTTCTTAAGAGAATTATTTCGGGTTTCAATTTTTTAAAATTAATATTAAATGTTTCCAGTGATAAGGGGCTATAGATGTAAAAAAAAAACCAATAAATATTCAAAAAATGTATACCCGTTTTCTACTAAAGCAACAACACGGGCAATTTGCTCAACCATTTTTTAATGAAAAAAAAACCCTTTGCTAAATTGAGATCAGTTACACAAGAAATCAAAATAGAAATTTCTTTATAATTTTTTTGAATTTACCTTCACATTTATAGCCCCTTATCACTGAATACATTTAATATTATTTAAAAAAGAATTGAAACCCGAAGTAATTCTATTAGGAAGCAAATATTTGAATTTTTAGAATTTGATATCTTAAATGTGCTTAAATTTTTTTGTGGGATAGTGTAGTTCTGGACAAAACATATTCAGTTTATTTCAAAATATTTTTAACTATAAATTGAGTTCTGATTAATTGGCTGTTCGAGTGTATTTATTTGCTTTTAAGATATTAATCTGCTAATAAAATTTTTAATTAATTTTTTCTATGAAATTTAAACTAATGACATATTATTAACTATAATTTGTTTTATTGTTTAATTAAAATTTAATGACTAGACCCAGATTTAATAATTTTTCACCTTCAATAAATAAAACAGTAATAAATTATTTATGAAGGAAACCATGTCTAATTTTAAGTTAATGAAAAAATAACCTTCAGTATATTATCTGTTTATTTATTCAATTGAAAATTTTCAAAAGCATAGCAATGATTCTATAAAAATATTTGTCATTAGATTTTTTAATTTTAAATATGAGGGTAATTAATGTTTTTAAGTACTGGTGCATTTACAACTACTACACATTAATGAATAAAAAGAGTAAACAGTTTTCAAAACAGCAATCTAAAAGATATAGGTGATAAAATACTTGAGACTCAAGAGATTTTTCAGGATCTTTAAGAAGTAAATTCTACAGCTTGTCAATAGTAGTAGACTACTTCAAGAAAAATAGACGGCATTACACTACTAGCTATTAAAATCTACTTTATAATAAACACAAAAGCAAATATGAAACAGATGCATAACACGACAGTTTTAACATCATAAATTTACACCTTGTTAAAAACTCAGTTATATGTCTTATCTTTAAGAAAAGCTTGAATGAGGGGGCAATTTAATGAAAATTGTGGTCACAATCAAATATACGTCCATGTTGTATAATAATAAAAAAATATATATATATAATTATATTTAAAAAGATGACCTTGAAATATTTGCTTATATAAATTTAGTCAATAACAAGGGAACATGGAAGAAAAAATGTTTTTATCAATAAATGAAAGCATTCATAGAAGTTTAGGATCAGAAAAAAAAATCCGCAGATTAACGATGATCATCTTCTTCAACTGTTACCTATTAAGTTCTAACAATTTTACCATTGAATAGTAGTGATATGAAACGTACGTAAAAAATTGTTTTAATTTACGTACATGGCTTCTGTACAAATCCAGGATTGTGACCGACATTGAGTCTCAGGAAATTGAAGTAAGTAAGATAGCTTAGATTAGTGGGAAAAAAAAATTAACTACATTGCAACATCAACTCAAGTCTTTATATACTCGTATATCGGGACAAAACATATGAAATGCCAGTCCCTAGGGTATGAGGCAAATTAAATAAAAAAAACTTTAACGAAATTATTTTTATTCAAAATAACTTCTGTTAGCTTTAATACATTTCTCCTAACAAGGTTTTTTTCATCCCTTTTCAAACAAAATTTTTAGAAAATTGTAATTCAGGAAATGAAAATTTTACCTTGTTTTCATTTCGGAATATTTTGTTTTTTAAAATGGGACAACCGCTCTGAACAAATGATAGTCAGTTGATTACAAGTCAGGTGAATATGGTAAAATTTCTATTTTCAGATCATGTTTTTTTTTTAAGTTATCTGATAAACATTTAAACAAAGTTTCTGGCGATGAGTCAGATCATGTGGCATCCACTGGTCGTTTTTTTTTTGTTTTCTCAATAGCATGAAGGAGTCGTATAACAGAAGTATGGCTGACGTGTTTTGAAAGTTCTCTACTTGTCTGATGTGGATTGACCTCTACCTTTAATTCATCATCATCGAATTTTGTTTCTTGTCTTTTACGAAATTCATTCTCGAGACTCGTATTGCCGGAATAAAACCTAGAGAACCACCGAAATACAGTTCTTTCATTCACTGTACCAACGCCAAATGCCATATTGATGTTTCGAAAAGTTTCGGAAGCATTATGTCCAAATTTAAATTCACATAAGAATATAATTGATGATTGCTCAGATTCCACTGATAGTAAAAAATTACACAAACACTTAATCAGTTCACAATAAACTGAAAGATATAACATGGAAATAAAAGAGAAATGTCTATAGATTCGTTTAATAGTGTTTGTAAGTAAGATATGGATTCTTACTTTAATGATTTCTTCAAAAGAAATAAATTTGACATTTTATCCCTTCCAACCAAATAGCATTAACAGGAAATGGACAACTACCATATAACATACAGTTAAGATAAATTAGTTCACTGTAATATTTGGGACTTATACCGGATGGTAAACTTAATTGGAAAACACATATATACAAAACTACATATTGAAACTTCGAAAAAACTTTTTGTTGCTGATAGGGCTGATGGGAGCTGGAAAGCAAGAAGACCAGCGAGTAGGGTTTTTTTTAACAAGAGACAAGAAAGCAGCGCGTCTCCTTGGCCTCGTGAACGTATTCATTGGACTGATGAGGACTGGGACCGTCGTTTATTTGCAAGTATGCCTGTACCAGTACGGTATTAGGAAGGAGGTCTGGGGAGGTACATCAAGTAATCGAAAAACTCGATTTGCCACGATAGAGCACGTGACCCCACAAAATACCTGGGTAATGTTATAAGGCCTGTTATTTTCCCTGTATTACAAGAAATCAGAGAAAACTTCATTCTTGTTTATGATAATGCTTGACCACATAGAGGAAGGGTGATAGAACGCTATTTAGAGGAACAAAAACTCACGCGGATAACCTGGCTTTTTCATCCGACATGAATCCTGTCGGGCATGTTTGGGATAAACTCCAACGCCAGTTACACATGCGTTCGCCTTGTTCAGATAACTGGGATGAACTTGCAGATGCATTAATTGAGGACTGGGGTTTTTTGCGAAAACATTATATTTTAACCCATGTAAGGAGTATAAAACAACGATGAGAACCTTTAATTATAATCCGAGGAGGACCAGCACTCTATTTAGTGTCGGTGGAAAATGACAATTATTAGATTTAAGGGAAATTAGTTTATAGAATTTAATTAAAATATCGAACAGTTTGAAATGAAATGTCAAAAAAGATGCCTGAAAAAGATCTCCAAGAACCATTGCAAACTAATGCCGCTTTAAAGAAAAAGGAAAAAGAAAACTAGAATTGATTGCAGAACGTAGAAAGAAAATTGACCAATTTAACCACTTGTTGGTCCAGACAAGGAAAAACGGACATTATGGGAACACAATCGAGTGCAACCTCAAACCTAACGGAGGAAGACACTAAAATACCAGTGAAGAAAGACAAACTTAGGTCTTAGTTCAGCTGTTAGACAAACCGTGATCTGGGGATTGTAACATTTGACTGGTTGAATCTTTGTGATACATTTAGAAACATTGACGGGAGCAGGGGCATGAACCGATGAAGACCCACTGCTTATTGCTGAGGCGAAAATGATAGGTCAGGCCGATTCGTTTCTTGAACCTAAATCCCACATTCGGGCTATTCAAAAAGGAACTGATTTGGTGCTTGAAGGATCCTTTAAGGCCTGACTATTATGCCCGTGCGTTGCATATGGCAAAACAGAATCGAGAGGAAACCGTGTGGGATTTCGCTGATCGCCACAGGTCTTTAGCAGTTAAAGCCTACACCCCCATGGGAAGCGATGACCCTATACAATGGTCCGAGACCCAAGTGAACCTATTATTATACTTAGCTATTAGCCGCTTTCAGAAATGGTCTACAAGGAGAAGTGGGGTTGAAGCTGCAGAGTAACCCCTAGAGTACTATGCATGTTTAGAGCAGTGACGGAATGCTAAAAGAACCTTTTCGCAATATACCATTACGAAAAGTAAATCTCACGGTATCATGCGTCAGCGAAGAAGCTTGTAAACTTCGGGAATTTCAGCGTTTGTATATCGTATCAACGATATAAGAATGTCTCACGAATCCTTCAACGTCCTAGCAATTTCTTATAATGAAGTACTAGGAATGGATTAGTTCAATAAGTTAGGGACGAACGTCATTATACCTCTTAGGAAGCTCGGTGTCACTCCATTGGTATAAAATCCTGTAGGGAAAGGGAGAATGCCAGTGCTGCTCAGAGGTCTTTGGACAGGCAAGCGGTGGGGAACCTGTGGAATGGGCAGATGATACGAAGAGGCTACACTTGTTCAGGACCTTGTCGGACGGAACTAGGAATCCCTGCATTAGAAACGAAAGAAAGGCCCCCGAGATCAAAAGTTGATAAAGTTGAAGGTGGACGAACAAGAGGGCGAAACTGTCTTGTTTGGGTCAGATTAGAACTTAATGATAAACGGAATGAGAACAACACGTACAGTAGAAAGGGATCTACACTAAGGTGGCAAAATTTAGTCAGACGAAAGAGTAGTAAAAAGGAAAGTAGATTTCAGGGAAGGTCGTTAGGATGAGTAAACATGCAGAAGGATTAGTAAGAGAACTTCAGCGGTTTTCAGAAACCAACTTAAGGGTCAATTTGGAGAAGTGCCATTTCGCGAAAACCGAGGGGAATTATTTGGGACATGGTGTGACACGGGATGGG
The DNA here is from genome assembly GCA_930367205.1 of Acanthosoma haemorrhoidale. Taxonomy (NCBI): domain Eukaryota; kingdom Metazoa; phylum Arthropoda; class Insecta; order Hemiptera; family Acanthosomatidae; genus Acanthosoma; species Acanthosoma haemorrhoidale. The sequence continues at coordinate 102,222,726 of OV884009.1, read as the reverse complement.
GTAAAGCCGGGACCAGAAAAGATTAAAGATATCAGAGAATACCCCAACCCGAGTAGTAAAACAGACGTTCAGGCCTTCTTAGGTCTGGTAGGGTATGATAGATGGTTCATTCCAAAACTGCGTAGTAAGTAATGGATGAAGGTCCGAGAGTGGTAGCGGGGGAAAGTGGCATAACATGGTCAATGGATGCCGCATTGACAATGGACAATTTTCACTACACGAATCTTTGTCAGGCACAATACTAACTTTACTAGCAGGATCCAAAGTCCTTAGTAGCCGAATGCGCAGCGTAAATCCTTTATCATAAACGGTGACGAGACTGTTCCAGGCTTCTTTTTCTGTTGTAGTTGTCAAAAATTCACATTTTCACAAGATAATTTTTCTCCAATTTCTCGTTTTTTTTGTACCTTTACTGGTAACATATTCCCATAAATCCTGTTCTTCAAAAGGCGCTTGAATGGTGAACTTCCAGATGTAAGTTTTCACGCCCTCAGAGCTTTTCCACAGGGCGTTGAAAGGACATTTTTCGATAGAAGATTTAGTCCGACGTTCACACTAAATATCACGACACCTGCCCATAACCTGTTGGGTTGTAATTAATTAAAATACTGTATAACACCACATAGTACATTTATTTCACGATGACTACATACGGTACTTAAGAAATAGCACATACTATCATGTGGCTTTGGCAACAACCACCACAACCTACAACCTTCCTCCTGAACAGAGTGTACCCGAGATTCTTATCATCAAATATTTCAACACAGTTTAAATCACAAACAGGAAACAATTATATTGAAACTGTTAGCAATCCAGTTAATCCATATGTAAATCTGTTTGTCTTTAATCTCATATGGTTTCTAATTTTATTAGTTACTATAAATAACCTAATTTACTATAATAACCCTAATTACCATATTAGGGCAGATAGTATTTTTTCTAATGAGTATTTTTCAAAATAAAAAAAGTTTATAGGTAACATTGATATATCAAATTATAAATCATAGATTTTTCATTTGAGGTTCATTTATGAAATATCATATTAAATATTAATAAAACCCAATAATTGAGATAAATGAGCTCATTCATACCATATATACAATATTATAATAACTCCCTCGTTCATAAATTATTTACTATAAACATATGTACAATATTACATTTAGTAACTGATAAAATTAGGAATCATATGACATTAAAAAAAAAAACAGATTTTTATTTGTGTAGGGGATAGCTTAAAAACCAAATACATAAATAATATTAGATATAATATATAACAATTGCATTTATTTAAAAATTTCAACATATTTGGTAACAATTTTTTTCTTCATATAATTCAATAAAATATTTTTGAATGTGCTCATCATATACATAAATGATGGTAAGTACAATTACAATCAATATCTTAACCTCGCTAAACGTGGATGTTTTTTTCCATACCTTACTCTTTTCTATATTAATGAGTACCTAGGGAAAACCTTGAAAGCCACTGCTGGGCAATTTGATTTAGATCAGCAATGGCAATGTAACTCAAGAGAATTTTCTGTGCTCTTTATTGCAGTGAATAAAAAGAAACGAAACTGCCAATTATCAATGCAACTTCCATTGGTCATTCCAGTTCTCATCAAAGTGCTAGAGACTACACTACATTAAATTATAAAACCAGAAACGTTTGGAAAATGATGATAAAAGTGTGAGAATATCAAGATATAAACGGCATAAAAATCAGTTGCAACTTTAAAACGTGAAAACTAACATTGACACGTTTAAAGTAGCATAAATTTTGTCAGATTTCCCCCGTTTTTTAAAATTATTAGTCATTTGTCATTAATTTAATTGTACTGAAATAAACGTTACTCAAAAATTATGCCTCGGCGTAAATAATTAATTACTTTACTAATAAAATAAATAGTTTATAACTTATTTTGGAAATGAAGAACAAATCGAATGAATAATGAATAAGCTTGCCATACTAATTCCATTTTCTAAATACTTTTTTTTTTGTAATCATAAATATTGCAGTTCATAGTCCTGATACTGGTCGCTAATTTAAAAAGCCAACTTATAGTTCAGTAAAGTTACGTTCTGAAGATATTTTTTTTGATAGAAAACATATCTTTTGTCATATTAAAATAAAATTATACTGAATGAAGCTTTGAAAAGTTCGATTTTGTTATTCCGAAAACATTCAAATAATATTTTTAAAAATGTACTGTAAAATAGTCGTGACCTGCTTATGAGCCACAGGTTGATTCAACTGCAAGTATAGCTAGTAAAACGCGTTAAACAATGGAAAAACAGTAAATTTGTATTTTACAAATTTGAGACTACAAGCCAGAAAGACTGATGACCCTAACGATATGAAGCACTTTGAGTGGAAAAAAAAACTGTTAAAATTCTAATATTGTTATAGAATTAATTAATTTGATCTAGAGGCAAACTATATAATACCAATGACCATCATATCATCTATAGTCGCTGTCATGAAATCAGTCGCTTGTGATGAAGGGGCTATTTGGCGCGGTGTTGCCACATAAAGGCGGGAAGGAGACTAATCACTAATTTCCTTATTGCTTGATGATTGACATTATTGAAGTGAAGGGATCACGTGGGTACAAGAGACGGAGTGCATAGAGCGGCAACAGTATTGCGGGTTTTCACGCTTATAATTTCGTGGCGGTAACGTCCATGATTGACTAGCTAAAACCTTCTCCAGGTTAGACCAACAGTGTAATTAATTTCACCTACAACATAATAGATATAAGACATTAAGCGAAAAAAAATAAGCAAAGTATTCTTAATCTGATTATTATCAAATAACCTTAAGATTGTGGAATTTCATCAGAACATTAGAAGATGAGCTTTGACATTGATTTAGGATTTACATAAAGATAGGGAAGATAAAATAAGTAAAATAATAGAATGTAAAGTTTTAGAAAATGGTTATATAATTGTTATTCTGTGACCAAAATTTATCGTGCACCATATTGGTCTACCGTGTTAAGGAATTCCGTTCTGTCATCATGCAGTTTGTCAACGATGCTAGGGTAGAAAAACTGCCGTGTGTGCCTCCTAACATGATGTATTAAAGAATTTTTTTTACTCAAGAAAAAATAAAATAAAATTTAAATAAGTAACAGAAAGAAATACTTTTTTAAAAATATAATATAGTTCTTACTACATTAAGTGTTACTTTCTTAGAAATCCCGCACACGCGAGCGTGCGAGCTGAGATAAATATTTTTATATATACACACTGTGTTCAGTTGATGTCTTACTTACCAGAGAAAGCCAAATATTGGTTATTAGAAGTTGGTTTTTCTCGTCCTTTTGTAATCCGTGGCAACATAAAACAACATGATGTTAGTAGTACATTGAAGACAGCATGCATTTGTGTTGTGAAGTTTATCTTATCAGTGAAGTTATTAAATATCAGAAACTTATATTACACTTAAAATTACAATGAGGTTCGAAACACAATTTTGTCAAAAAGTAAAATATAAGAAATATTTTACCTAACTTTGCCTAATAGTTGATTTAAAAAGAAAATGCTTTTTTTAAATGTGTGGTGTGCTTGTATACAACTTGAAATGTGGTTAAATTAGTTATGTGTTATTTATCTAGCATTTTATTTATTGACCATTTATTAAGTTTAAAAGAATCAAATATAGACATTTAACAAAAGTGAGCTATGCGGGCTTGAGAAATGGAAACCTTATCAATGTCTTCCAATGAAGAAGCAAGGCAAAATCTATTTATTAAACAGCAACATCAACCCACTGTGATTGCCCATATACGTATGTATGGTGGACCAGTACACATGTCGGTTCGAATTAAAATTACTGTAACTTTAGATTTTAAATGAGAAGGCTTATGACATTATATGATATGATATAATTCAATCACCATAACCTACAATGTAGGAGAAACTACAATGATTGTATATTACACAATTTATTCTATAAACAACATTTCCATTCTGCGGGAGCTAACAAATTTATTTATTTAAAAATAATTAGTTACTATAAACATTGTGACTTTAGAAATACACATTGAGTAAACATCTACCATTTGGTGAGAATTAGATTAGCAAGGATGGACCATATAACACTACCTTAGCTCTATAAAACAGAATTACAGCTAAGCCCACTTTTGTGTCTTCTACATTAATTTATTCCTTAGAGGTAAACAAATCAGTGTATTTTTTCCAATGTTATCTCTTGCGTAAATCAGAGATACTTTATATAAAGTTAATGTTGATGATGGGTGTGGTTTAAAATATATATAGATATATATATATAGTGCGAAACAGCGATATGGAAGCAAGCAAGCACAGGAATCATTACCACCACACGTTTACAACTTACCAGGTTCAACCACGCATTCGTTGTGAGGATTTGATTTTTTTCGTCCTAAAAAAAACCCGTATATAAAGATAAATTTAATTTAATTGATTTATTGATCTTTTTATTATGACCCCTTCGCTATAATTTATAATTTGCTGGTTTTCTCGTTTGAAGGGGTTGTAAAAAACATAAAAGAACAAGCGGTCTTCCATGAAAGCAAAGCAGTAAATATATATTTACCTAAATATATAAATGATATCAAGATGTAATCCTCATGAAAGTACAACATAACATAAAATGTAACCGCAGCGGCAGATATATATATGTATAACGATGTTATGTGTGTATACCATAAAAACTATTTGTTGTTCATTAGATTTATGGAATAAAGATTACTCTCTCAACATAAATATCTGCTACTGTTTTTAACTCTACTTCATGTATCCAATGTACCTATTCCAGATTGGACAGCTTTCCCACATTCAAAGGAATCACTACTTGAAATATTTGTTGTTTCATCCTTCTTTACTAATAGACTATTATTACAGCTAGGATTTAGCCAGGATGATTGACTGAGGGGGGGGGGGTATAAATTTCTCTAAAATTCATTTTAAAATTATTTTCCGGTTAATATCATCTCTTGTCATTTAAAAATCAAAATGCATGGGACCTGTTTTTGTGAATCGGTATCAAGAATTTCATATAAACTATTTATTCTTTGAGCTAGTAATTTTGTGCTCTAATAGGGACGACTAAGAGTTGGCTGGCTTGCACGATGCTCCCAAGGCCAGAAGAAATGTTTTTTTCTGAAATGAACATTTATTTTTTACATATTTACCCAGAAGGCAGAAGAACATTAACTAAGATAATATAACAATTTGTCATAGATACGCTTCAAACTTAATTAAATCAGTTGATCGAAGGAGCTTTTGCCTCACCATTTTCCCCCTTGTGCGTAAACATTTGGGAGTACATGTGGCGGAACACAACAGCCTAGAAGGCAATAATTCCAGAAGTAGTATACAAAATGGTTTTGCGACCTTTTTAACACGTGTAAATGAAACTTAGCTTACTAAGGAATTTAGTAGTAGTGCAAGTATTGTAGATTATCCGTTTGTCAGGAAGCGGAAGATGCTCACTAGGTTCTATACCAAGCGGGTGTTGTTATTTGGAGGCTCTGTACAAATTCAGTGCTACATGAGCTGAGCGTTGCAAGGTAGAGGACAGTGCGTGAGCTTGGTTCTACAAGGACTGTGGTGCCAATGATTCACTCATGAAATTTTTTTAAAAAATAAAAAATAAGTTATGGACTAAATTGGAATTCTTCAATTGTATAAAAACGAAATAAAGGACGAAAATTTAAAGGAGTGATAAAGTGAGACGCCAGAATTAAGGGCAGAGGCTACGCATCATTTTCTTAAAAACAGAATGGCCATAAAAAAACTATTCCGTATTTTCGGTCTAAAATTCTTCTTCATAATTTGATGAACCACCTCGGTAATTGAAACTAACATTATATTTTGAGTGGGAAGTGAAGGTAAAGAGAGGAATCAAGGATATTTAATTTTGAATGTTGAATGAAATACAACCAGCTGGACCATTAATAACAGAAGGTCTTTTGTTTCCGTAATAGAATAAAAAAAAAATTATTTAAATATCACTAGTGTACAGATGAATTCATTTCTGGCAAATAAGAACAATTATATTATAAAAAATGAAGAAAAAAATTGACCATGTAAAATAAGTTGTTAACCTCTGTAAGAAAAAAATAATAATAAAACAAAAACATTTAACTGTAATTAGAAATATATATATATATATATATATATATAAGTTAAGGTTCGGACGTCGTAGGCAGCCAGCCTAATCCTTAAGTCATCGGGATGTAAACATCCCGAATGTATTTAGAGAGGCTTTAAAAGCTCAAATAAAAACAGTCTTGTGACAACTCTCGTTCAGTAACTACATTCAACCTCTTTCCTTTTTCTTCTCGTTTTTCGTTGACGATCGTTAACTGGTGCCGAAACCCGGGAGCGGAGTGGGTTCGAGTCATTAACGTGCGAGTTGGTTTTTTTTTTTTTTTTCCTTCTTATTCACTTTCGTGTGATTTAATTAAAGTAGGTAATGGTGGAATTGCGGCCGGCAGCGTTTGAAGTTCCACAGTTACCTAAAGAAACCATGGCTGAAGCCCATGCGAACACACTGGCGTGGATGAAGGTGCGGGCAGTGACGTCACAGGACATGAGGAAAATGATCTCAGACCTCGAAAAATTTTCTGGGGAAATAGGTGAGTTAAATCATTTTCTCAAAGGTGGAGATAGGATTATGGAGAGGATACAAGCCAAGATGGACGAAGGGTTACTCGACCCAGGTGACGCTAAGTCAATAAAGGCAGACCTGGTGTGCAGGGTGAAAAGGAAGGTGCTGAACCTGATACAGGCGGACGAGGAAACCCCGTGGGAGATAGTAAAGACGAGACTGAAAAAAGCATATGGGGGGGGGGGGGACGATGGACCCCAGAGGAGGATATATTCCAAATGTTTCGAGAAATGAAATCTCCGAGACAGAATAGTGGACAGTATGCTGCAGTCCTGGTTGTCCGCTACAATAAAATAAATGAGAAAATGAGGGAGACAACTAGCGCCGATGAAGTGGAGGGCAGGATGGGATTCCTGTCAACAATCTTAAAGGTACAATTAGCGAAGGAGACGGGAAGGAAGGAAGGGTTCCCTAATGAGCGATCGTTCCTCGAATGCGCCCAGGCGATGATAGATGCTAGCGCAAGGGAAGAAGAAGTAAAAATGAACGAAGATGACAACGATTGGAGCCAGATCCCATATAGGAGAAACAGGACCCCAAAAGCAGTGTGGAGGAGACAGGAAACGCCGTTTGCCGGTAGAGACAGGGGAGCGACAAGAGAGAGAAGATTGGGAGTGACGAGGCCTAGGTACGCACCTCGGAAAGAAGAAAGGAAATGTCATGGTTGTGGAAAGACGGGCCATCTGGTAGCTCAGTGCCCTCGCACTAAGTGCTTTGAGTGTGGGGAAGAAGGACACATAGCAAGACAATGTCCATACTTGTTTCGTAGAAGGGAATTTCACAAAGCAGAACCAATGGAGGTGAACAACCAGGAAATCCGGGAGAGGCGGAGCGCGACACCAAGAGAAATTGGATCATCGGGCGACGAGTCATCAGGGACGTCGGAGACAGACGGAGAGGAGTCGAAGCGCAGCGGGAGCAGACGACGAGAGTGGCAGAAGAATCCCTCGCGCAGATGGGAGCGGCGTACGGAGGCCTGAGGAGAGTGGCAGCAGAGAGGCGACCGCATCCTAAGGTGCAATACAGTGCGGGAAAGGATGTGTGGTTTGCCAATTATCGAGTTCGGGAAGGGGGAGAGGTGCCTCATTGATACTGGCAGCACCAATACAATAATATCTCGTGGTGCGTTAGAGAGGTTGCGTAGAGGAGAGAGGGCACACCAGATCAAGGTATGTAAGTGTAAATTACTTACTCTTGGGGGACCCTGCGAAGTAATGGGAGAAGCGGTCGTGGGGCTGGAAGAATGGGCGAAAGTAATGGGTGACATAAAAGTACACGTCGTGGAAGACATGCCACGGGAATACCAGATAATAGTGGGGTGTGATTTACTGGGAAAAGTAGGCGCGCGCATCAAAAACGAGGGGGAGAACTGGAGGATCAAAATAGGGAAGCGAACCTATCGAAGCCGGGGGGGCGTAAGGGGCGAAACGGAGCAAATAGGAGCGGTTAAGAGAGTGGAGGATTGGAGGGAGAGTCTGAGGAGCGAGTTTAGGGATATTTTTTTCGCTGAAGGGGACAAGCCAGGAGCAACGGGGAAAACGCTACATGAGATCCCGTTAAAAGTAGAGCGGGTGACGTATGTGAAGGAGAGGCGGTATCCGCAAGCGCTCAGACAACACATTAGAAAGGAGATCGAGGATCTCAAGCGCCAAGGTATTATCAGAGATAGCACGTCTCCGTATAATAGCCCTTTGTGGGCAGTGAAAAAGAAAAGTCGACCGGGAGAATGTGAGGAAAAATACCGAGTCGTGGTGGATTTTCGGAAACTTAACGATAATACCCTGGACGAAAAATATCCGATCCCGCGGTTCGAAGACATCCTAGACAGACTAAACGGTGCAAAAATTTTTAGCACATTGGACCTAAAAGCAGGGTACCATCAGATCAAACTAGCTGCGCATGACCAACATAAAACGGCGTTTTCGTTTGAAAGAGGGCATTTTGAGTTCACGAGAATGCCGTTCGGTCTCAAAAATGCTCCAATAACCTTTCAGCGTCTCATGGACGAACTTCTGAGAGGAATGGACGAAAATATGTGCCAAATTTACATGGATGACCTGCTGATCTTCAGCCGAACGGAATCGGAACATATTCAACACCTCCGGAACGTATTTGAGAGATTAAGGGATTTCGGGTTGAAACTGTCAATAGACAAATCGTCACTGGGGCAGGAGCAGATTAGTTTTTTAGGGCACACAATCTCACAGGAAGGGGTTCAACCAGACTCGACGAAAGTAGAAGCGATCCAGAGAATGGAGGTGCCAAAAGATGTAAAAGGGATTCGGAGATTACTGGGCACGCTCAATTACTACCGCCGTTTCGTGCCGGACATGGCAGAATATATGGTACCCATTAACAATTTACTACGGAAAGGAGCACGGATAATGATCACGCCGCTGATAGAGCAGAATATCCGCAAATGCTTGGCACGTTTGCAGGAGGCGCCGATTTTGGCTTTCCCTAACTTTGAGAAGGATTTCACGATCACCACCGACGCAAGCGACTATGCCTTGGGGGCAGTATTGTCACAAGAAGGCGAAGACGGGGAAAGACCGGTGGCTTACGCGAGCAGACGCCTGACGGACACGGAGGCGCGGTACAGCGCTCTGGAACGAGAACTCCTCGGGATAGTGTGGGCCATTGGGCACTTCCGTCCGTATGTATTTGGCAGAAGGTTTCGAATACATACGGATCACCGACCTCTTCAATGGGTCGGAAAACTCAAAGAATCCTCCTCAAGGGTAACAAGGTGGAAGGAATTCTTAGCCCAATACAATCTGGATATTGTATATAAGCCAGGCAAAGACAACGTCGTGGCAGATTGGCTGTCGCGCGCTATTATGGTGAACGCCATAGAAGAAGGGGAAACATCGAGCGGTATGAGGCAGTTCATTGAGGATTGGACGCCTGGAGAAGCGGGCAGGAGCAGCACGCGGAAAGATAGTGACAGGAGTGCGGACACACCATCAGACGAGTCTATAGGAGAGAGACCGCGTGATATGGAGACGACGGACGAAATTATCAATGATAAGCGGAGGCAGATCATATGGAAAACTCAAACATCGGGTGCTCTGAAAATACTCCATAGTACGTACGGTAGGAGTCAGATCGCGACGATTTGGTCACCACCGGGAGTTCGAGGAGATCAAATTTGTCAGGCTCTCAAGGACGTGTCCAAACCCGGCAAAACACACCATTTATTCGTGGGCAACGAGACTGTGTGGGACAAAATTAAAAAGCTGTGGCAGAAAGAGCTGTTGGGGGTGGATCGCTCGTTCATTCGGTGTCTTTCCGTGGTCCAAACCCTGCGGGACGAGGAGCAGCAACGCGAGGTAACACTGGCGTATCACCAAGGAAAAACCAACCACCGCGGTGGGCAGGAGACGGCACAAGCACTACGAAGGCGCTATTTTTGGTGGGGGATGCAGCGGACTATTCAGGAGGTAATCGGAGCATGCGAAGTTTGTCAGAAGACGAAATATGATAGACATCCCCCGCAGGGACTCCAGGAGGAATCACCCACGGCAGAAGCACCACTGACGGAGATTCAAGTGGACACCTTCACGTGGCGGGGTTTTAAGTGGGTCACTATCATCGACCCATTTAGCAAAGTGGCTATGGCCTACGCGGTGGGAGACAAGTCATCAGATTCCATATTAGAAGCCCTCAACACATGGTTTCAGTTCTACGGCATACCAGAGAGGATCTCGTCGGACGGGGGACGGGAGTTTGACAATGCAACCGTGAGAGCCGAAATGCAAAAACGGGATGTGGTATGGCATTTTAATACCCCCGGGCATCCCAAGAGCAGGGGAACCATCGAAAGGTTACACAGCACCCTCAGCGACCACTTACGCGTGTACCAGGTGGATAAAGGCCTGTCGGCGAACGTAGCGATGCCAATGGCGGTGGCGGCATACAACCACTCGATACATGCCACGACGGGGTTAGCACCCTTCGAAATTTTGTTTGGATTACGAGTGAGACCGAGGAACTGGCCAGAGACGGTGGCGGATGAGGGAATGGTGGCACAGCTCCATAACACCCACATACAGCTCGGAAAGATGTGGTACAAAGTACGCGATAAGATTATGCGCGAAAAATCCAAGCGCGTGGCACGGGCAAATTTGAAGGTGCGTGATCGCATAGGAGCAATATCGATTGGGACCGTTGTGTACAGAAAAGTCGTGTCAAATCGTAGTAAGGAACTTGTTCGGTATGAGGGGCCCTTTAAGGTCATCATAATTCGGGAACATAATCTCGTGACCATCGAGAGTATGACCACCCCAAAGAAGAGGCGAACCGTTCACATTGAACAGTTGAAACTCCCAACACAGGGGGGAGGGTGTTGAATGTGCGTAAGATGGTGTGCCCTCGATCCGATACGGAGCAACTGATCCGGAATCATATGTTTCACATGTTCACATTCACATGTGCTGCTCAGAGAGAGTTTTTGTTTTCATTATTTATATTGTGGATGTTCCATTTTTTTTTACCTGGCAGCCACCGGGTCCAGGGCGAATGTATTATTTTTTGTTATTATTATTTTTGTTTTATTTCTGTATTATCTCTTTTCTTTGTTTTTTTGTGAGGACTATGAATATATTAGACCGTAAACGTGATGTAAGGGATTACAGGCTGTGTGCTGAGTGCGGCGGACCTTGGAGTTTACGAAGAGATATGCGTAAACTGGCAGGGGGGAGTTAAGGTTCGGACGTCGTAGGCAGCCAGCCTAATCCTTAAGTCATCGGGATGTAAACATCCCGAATGTATTTAGAGAGGCTTTAAAAGCTCAAATAAAAACAGTCTTGTGACAACTCTCGTTCAGTAACTACATTCAACCTCTTTCCTTTTTCTTCTCGTTTTTCGTTGACGATCGTTAACTTATATATATATATATATATATTGAGACGTCCTGGATTTTGGGTATTTGAAAATCCAAGTGAATAAATACTAACCAAAATAACCTTTCATAATCTTAGCTAATCATGTTTAATTTGCATTAAACATCCCATTTCAGTGAGGTGGATAATTAAAAAATGTAGTTTCGCTAAACTTTCTAAACTTCCTTTGTTTTCGGAAGGAATGGGGAGATTTTAAACCAAACTAGCTAAGGGAACTAGCAAATGAATCTGCTTTCCAATGATCTCCACAGCATAATCTCCGCAGCTAGGTTTAAGTACATCAGTGTCTTTTATTGCCTGATTCCGGTGCTGTCAATTGTTATTTTAGTTTCCTAGAAATTTTTCATGTGGGACTTGAGAGAAAGTTGGCCCATCAAAAATGACATCACTTGAAGTGTTGATGTAACATCTTCTGAACCTTTCAATATTCTTAGTACCTCTCAACTCAGGATCAAGAAGAAATCCATGAAAAATGACCATTGCTCTATAGTGTTGACGAATAAATTTTCGTACTGTACGGAAACTGTCAGTTCTATTCGAGTAAAACTTGTGTAAAAGGAACCCACCATATACTAATGCAGTTGGGTAGACGTTTGGTTGTTTTTGGCAATGACAACTATTGAAAATTAGGAATACAACGATGATTTTATCCCCTTTCGCATCCCGCCTTCTGAAAAAGGGGCAATAGGTAAGGAACCAGTTTATATTTGAAAAACTCTTACAATGTCTACTTGGAAATGCAATTTCTCTAGAGAAGTGGCAGTGGGTACATTGCCGGATCTTTCTAAAAGTTAACCTCAGATCCTAACATCTCCACCCTGTTTCTCCTTTTCAGTTTCAAAGTTTGTTAGTTTTTATGCTGTGTAACAATTAACACACTAGTTGCAAAAATCAACTTTGCATATTAATTTTGTTACAAAGTTAACAACTTACAACTTTAAATAGCAACTTTCCCCCCTAATATGAATTGTTAAAAAGATATGATGGAAAAACGTTCTAAATTTTAGGACGCCAAGGGTTTTTGGCACGCCACGCTCCAATAGCTTTTGGAACGCTCTTTGGTGAACAGAGAGAGTTTTTATTTAAAAAAAGGATATAAATCAAGAAAATGATCACATTGACACAAATATTGAAGTTAATGTTAGTTGAGTTAAGATTGGTAATAGAGAAAACTAGTAAACAAGTATCAAGTACAATAATCCATGTATCAATCAATAGTCATGCAGAGGCTACAAATTTTTATATCAATTTTGAACTGGAACGGAATTGGCGAGCCCTAAGGTCTGCATGACCGTCCGTCTATCTGTGGGTGGGTAGCAGGAGCCTTCAAATTACTTCAATTATGAAATTCATTTGTTATTAACAAATAATTTCTTAAAATAAAAAACGCTATTAAAATAAAGATTTCTGGGCCCAACACTTACTCCATCCTCAATTAAAGTTATATTAAGGCGTGGAAACGACTATATTAACTGATCCCATTTGTTCTGACATTGTTAATACATTAGCTATTTAACATTGAATGTTTCTATTTTTTCATCACAGTTGAGAAAACGTTAAATACGTTGATGCTATTCGATTTTAGGGGACCAACGATAAAACTTATGAATTTAATGTCGTTATATCCCATTCCCAAAGACTTTTTTTTTGTCCTGAAATGTTCTTTTTTTTGATACTTTTTTTATTGTGCAATATTTACAATCTGCCTTTATAAGGCAATAAGTAATTAAGATATATGCTCTCATTCATACAATATTTACAGTTCATCATTCACTCACTCATTCATACAATATTTACAGACAGCCCAGAGACCCCCCAAATCCACCGCAAAGAGAAAGCGGAGTCTTGGGAAGTCCCCCACGCTCCTCCGTCAGCCGCGTCACCGGATACTAGCCAGTGGATGCTGACCAAGAGCGCGAGAGCCACAGACGCTCAGGACATGATTGGAGAGACTGGCCATTGCCAGGACTCCCACTGTCACGCGTTTATAGCAGGTCACGAGGCCACTGCCGTTTCAGTCTCCGAGGAGGATTATAGGGATGAGTGGCGCAGTGCATTGACTGTGCTACAGGATTAGGGTGGTTGGAAAGGCTACTGTGGAATTTCGTAAACTTGGAAGGGATGAGTTCTAGAATGTAGGGTATATTAAGGTCGTTATGAAGGGTTTTGTTGCTGACATAATAAGGGGCATTTACTATTGTTCTCAGGACTTTTGATTGAAAGGATTGGATACACTTGATGTTAGACTTTTTTGCTGTCCCCCATAGCTCTATTCCGTATGTCCAGATTGGTTTAAGTATAACTTTGTAGATTAGTAGTTTATTTTCTATTGAGAGATGGGATGTCCTTTGAAGTAGTCTGTACAGTTGTCCAAAGCGTCTGTTTAGTTCTTGTCTTTTTAGTCTCGTATGTGGGTTCCAGGTCAGTCGTTTGTCAAGATGGAAGCCTAAGTACCGTACTGTCTCGGATACAGGGAGAGGAATAGAATTAAAATAAACTAGTGGACCAGACTTGCGACAAAGGGTGAAGGTAATGTGGGAGCATTTTGCTTCATTAACTTTGATCCGCCATTGATTGCACCAATACTCGATCTCGTCAAGGTGTTTTTGAAGGTTATGGGATGCTATGTCGGGGTCTGGATGGGATGACAAGACTGCAGTGTCATCTGCAAATGTGGCCAAGAAGGTATTGGGAGTAGAGGGGACATCAGCGGTGTATAGGTTATAGAGGATGGGGCCCAGGACACTGCCCTGTGGAACTCCTGCACTTATGGGATAGTAGTTAGAGTATTCTAAACCACAGCGGACTTGGAAGAAGCGGTTTGAAAGGTAGGACTGTAGGATTAGGAAAAGGGTCTGTGGTAAATATCTTTTGAGCTTGTAGAGCAAACCTGCGTGCCAAACCCTGTCAAAAGCTTGAGCTATATCGAGAAAGGCAGCAGTGCAATACTGTTTGGTTTCAAGGGCTGAGGAGATGTGATCAACAACGCGAAGGCCTTGTTGAGCAGTGGAATGTCGTTGGCGGAAGCCAAACTGGTGTGTGGGAAAAAGGTTTTTGGATTCAACAATGGGAAGTAGACGTTTTAGTAGGAGTTTCTCAAATATTTTTGAGAGGATAGGGAGTAGGCTAATTGGACGATAAGATGAGGCGTCATTGGGTGGTTTACCGGGTTTGGCGAATAGGACAATAATGGAGTGTTTCCAGAGGAGAGGAAAGTGCGTCGTTCGGATTATGCAATTATATATGTAGGTTAGGAAGATTATGGCTTTAGGAGGAAGTTGTTTGAGAATTTGAGGAGTAAGGAGATCATATCCAGGGGATTTTCGGTAAGGTAAGTTTTTCAGAAGGTATTTAACCTCAGAGGGGTTAACGGCTTTTGGTGGAAGAGAGAGAGGAATAGGTGAAGTGAGGAAATCTTCCACAGTTGTGCTGTGAGTATGGCTTTGATGAGAAAGGTGAGGTGTGAAAGTATGGGTAAGATGCAGAGCAAATTCCTCCGACCTATCCCCATCCGAAGCCGCCCAGGACCCATCATCACGACGGAGTGGGTGTGAAACAGGTTGATACTTTAGGATTTTTTTGGTTACGTTCCACAAGGAGTTATCCCTGGTGGACAGAGAGGAGAGGTAGGAATTGAAAGAATCGGAACGGAAGGATGCCAATCGCCGCTTTACCAATCGGCAGTACTGATTGTACGTGCGACGATCAATAGGATGCCGGGATCTTTGCCACACTGTTCTGGAGCGGCGTTTGGATTGGATTAGATCTTTGAGATGCTGAGGTAAACGATTATGATTGTGGATTTTTGTGTGACGATTGGGTGACGATGCCTCCCAAGCCGACCTCTGGACCAGAGTAGTGAAAGAATGCACTGCATCGTCTAGGTCTTGGGATGTTTTCAGGGATAATTTGAGGTTTACGGACTCTGTAAGAAGCTGACGGAAGTGGTCCCAGTCAACTGGGCCCCTAATAAATGAAGGAGGAGGCAGTTTGTGAATTGGTCTTAAGGAAATGGTTAATAATAAAGGGCTATGATCGGAGGAAAGGTCATCGAGGCGCTTGAGTGAATAGTTTAGTGTTCCTAAACTATTGTAAAAAAAGAAGTCAAGGAGATCAGGATTTCGGTTGGGATCTGATGGCCAATAGGTGGCTGTGTCAGGAGTGATAGTGGAGCAATGTTTCCGTGTGAGTGCAGACAGCAAAGCACGTCCTCGTGTATTTGTGGATCTTGACCCCCAGTGTTGGTGCTTCGCATTAAAGTCCCCACCCACAAGGAAACGATGTCCGATGGAGTCTAGAAAGGAGATGAATTGGGAGTCGGAAATGGATTTATTGGGAGGGCAGTACGTTGATGCAAGTGTAAGAGGAAAAGTGAAGGTGGTGATTGACACTGCAGTGGATTGAAGGAAATCATGTGATACCAAAGGAACTATGTGGTGGGATATGGAGTTATGGACAATGACAGCGGTACCTGCATGAGTTGTTCCATCTGGGTGATCAGTACGATAAGTCTGGTACTGTCGAACGGTAAATGGTCGTTTGCTCGTAAGTCTTGTTTCAGTAATAAGAGCTACGTCGATCTTCTTGTCATGGAGTAGTGCTGTCAGTTCGTTAGTGTGGGTGCGAACACCATTCGCATTCCAAAGGAGAATGGATAAGGAGTCAGAAGGATCCACTTATGGATTTTGTTTAACGGGGATAAGGTAGGAGACAAGATTTGTAAGAAGGGAAATGAGAGGGGTAATTAGGGTTCTGAATTCTGTAAGGAATGATGTTAATAGGCTAGTGAGATCTGAAGAGCTTGGTGGTGAAGGAATATGCGAGATGTGTGGTTGAGGATGGGATTGGGTTTGCTGGTTGGCGGGATGAGCGGAATGCTGGGGAAGAGATACTTGCGGACGAGAAGTGGGCAGTGCCTGTGACTGCTCTCTGTTCCGAACGGCATCAGCAAAAGAGACAGAAGGCCTCAAATTTCTGGTGGGGGCGCTTCTTGAGCTACCTCTTACTGGCTTCTCTTCTTCCGGCCGGCGACGTTGCTCGCTCCTGGACTTGAGGATTCTATAGGCCTCACAGCCCTTGTAGTTGGCCGGATGGTCTTGCTGGCAGAGCACGCATACAGCAGGCGATTTTAGGGGCTTTTTGCACAATTCGCTTTTGTGCTGCCCACTACACTTTACACACCTAGGAGGGTGGTGGCAATACGATTTTGTGTGCCCATATGCCTGGCAATTATGGCATTGGACGATGTCTCTATTGGGGTAAGGTTTTTCGACCTGTATTCTTGTGTAATTCCTGAAATGTTAAAGAATTTTCCACAATATATGTAAATACTCTAGTAAAATTGTAATATTGGAAAGTATGACATTTAAACGTGAAAGCTGTTGGTTTTGCTAACTGTTAAGCTTTCTTATTTCAGTTCTGAAGCGATTTAAAATATAATGTTTTGAATTTATCCTCATGGTTAAAGTCGCATTATAGTGATTATTACTGAAAAATAAGTTAAAAGATATTCCGAAAAATAAATTTTTGGGTACGAATTCAATTTTCAATAAAATAAATCGGCAATTTATGCCAAATTTCGATGCCAGCAAACTGGGGAACAAAACCTTTCTAGCGTTGACCGTGGCAGAGTGGTAGACCGCGGTTTTTAGTTCATTACGACATGTGTTCGAGGGTCCAGTCACCCTTATCTGTTTTTTTTGTAACAGTAATAAATATCGTTGATAACGAAAGATGCCTTTTTATTAACAAATACTTTCTTAAAATAAAAAACGGTCAAGATTTCTGGGCACAACACCTACTCCGTCGTCAATTAAACGCCAAGGGTTTTTAGCACGCCACGCTCCAATAGCTTTGTATTGGTATGCTAAGCTTGTTAAATTTCTAACCTTTGTATAGCTTTGGATCACATGGAAAACCACGCCGTTCTAACAGCCATACTGATCCTTGGATCAATTATTTGAAAAACTATTACTGTGAATAAGACTTATTATATTATGTCTGGTTGGTTCACAAGTTTTTTTTTTCTTAAGTGTTGTAATTTGCTCACATATACAACTGTCACTTATTTTACTGGTTAAAAACAAAAAGGGAAAGGTAAGTTAAATTGTTGGTGGGAGAGCTGGCGGATGGTGGGAGAAACTGAAGAGAACACAAGTTCCTTTCATAGCCTACAGGTAGCAGAAGCGACCCCAAACCTCGTCATATGCCTGCAAAATTCAAAACATCGCCTACATCACTACAGCCGGATGTAAAAAAACCCTCCCTTTCACCGATTATTATTAATATTTTTGTTTAATTAAAAGTTGATGGCTATAAAATTATTTTAGTTAATTGTTACTGTCAGCAGTAAATCCAATGATAAATGGTCTCACCAGTTTTTTCTGCATATAATGATAATTATCCTATTTATAATTTATTATCTATTTAATTTGTAATTATGCACTATTTATCGTACTGGAAATCTTGGGACGAAAGGGTTCTTTGTTAATAATCGTTGTTTCGAAAAATATAAATTAAATTAAAAGCTAAAATATTTGCTCAATATTAAAATATTGGAAAAACCTTCTAAAAACAGCGTGAGGCGTGCGTATTGACTGCACCATTCCTTGTGTTTTCATTTTTGCAGGCTTTTAAAAATTTATTTTTTTGAATATATTTGAAATTCATATCCTCTTGCGAGTTTGGGTATCTACTAGCTTTCACTATTTCCAGTTCTATCCTGTGCCTTCCTTACTAAAAGGTTCTGTCGTCTCCAAAAATGTACTGTTACTTTCTAGAAGATTTTATTGCTCCCTCATCATCATGTTTCCAATTAGTATTAAATATGTTTCCAAACGAGATGTGATTCCTGCGAGTTAGTGACCAATCGTAATCATTTTTGTTGTAATTGATTCATGAGTTGTTTTTTTTTTTGGAAACTACTATTGTGCATTCAAAAAGAAAATAGGTCGTCTATTTTTCCGAGCTGTTGGTCGCATGCTAAAATTTTAATTTAGAGTTCATAAAAGTATAAAAATGTATTCAAGAATAGGGAAATTGTAACTAATTTGTTAAAGATTTAAAGAATGAATACCATTCTAGTAGGAGATTAATTGCTGTCATTAAAAGAAAACAGACGATCCTGGCAAGAGAAGAAAAACAGCGACAATGGAATAAGGAAAGGGTTTATAACTCTAATGAAGTTTTTTCTTTCAGTTCATTTTTCTTTCACCTGCTATGTTTGCCCACCTTTCTCTCTGACGTTTCCACAAAAGACAGGACTTCTGAGCATCTCATGTTTTAGCATTCGCCCTGTAAACGTTGGTTTTCGATATCTGTAATTAAATTAAGTAGAGGGGTAGTTAAATAAGCTAGTTGACCTAACGAACAGCTGCCATGACCTTTTTACCTATTATATTAACATTATTTTTTTATATCAATTAACAGTTCTGCGCATGTGCCATTGTTAAATAACAACTTATTACTATCGCTTTCCATATCAAAGGTTCTTAGGCCGTATTTTAGTTTGAAAACTGTCTCAACATACAATTTACGTATGCTGTTCACGAGGGAGGCCTTAATAAGTGAGTGAATTAATGAATATACCCATTCAGTGTGTGTTAGATATAATATGGTCTTGGTATTATCTTGACTTAAGCTTGGACCAAGAGACCCTTTCAACTTCTCGTCCGTCGTCCTTCCTTTAATATTATATTACTCAAATACAAAACTAAATTATGTTTTCGGAATGGTTTATGTTCGAAATTGAGAACGTAGAAAATGAAGGAATAATATCGGGAGATGGCCAAATTCAAGCAGGAGTCTTCTTTTTCAGTATTTGCGATATAAAAAACTTTTTTGTTATTTGTACGTATAATTACGAAAAGTATACAAAAAACAAACAAAGTTGAAAAAGTCACCTTGTCTCCCTTTACCCGTTTGTCTCTGTTACTTTTTTAACTCGCCCCTCAGAACCTACTCAAACAGAAAGCTTGAAAGTTTCGATTTTTCTCTAGTAGTTAAGGAAGTGTTACAGTAAGTATACACAACAGAACAAAAAAATATGGCATCCCAAAATTAAGTTTTGAATATTTATAATTATAGTATCCGAGCCAATTTAAATTTTTAGTCGATATTTTAGCTATTTACAATATTAAATCTGTTATCTGTTAAAAAAAATCTGTGAAAATTAAGATGGATTAACAACTCATAAGTAATATTTTTAAATGATAATGAGGACTGGTCATTTAATTTAAGTATTATATTTAAGAAACTAACACGGAACCGCCATTTATTTCATCTGTGATAATTGTTAATACAGTTTTTCGTTATTGTTGCAACAAATTTCATTCGTTCGATGTAAAATAAAAGTGATGAGGTCACTCTGCAGGTTAGTCAAATATTACCACTAATAGAATAGGAAAAATATGAACGTGTCACCGATTGTGTCATTTTCTCATTTGAAGAAACAAAATGGAGTATCGAAGTTAATCGTTATTGCAGCGACCGCTAACTACATAAGATAAATCACCCTCTACTCTATTGTAAATTAAATTTAAACAAATGTAAATAATATTACCAAACCACAAAGTCATATCAGTGTAAGTATTGTAAATAATAAATGACGTAGCTGCAGACGAGTTCAGAGGCAGAGCTCCTCCCTCCGAGCTTGCCAGCTATCCAGCAGCCAGGCCTGCAATGCGATTGGCAAAAATTAAACCCCAGATCATTGGCTTCCATGTGATTGGCCAAAATAAAAACCAAGCTCATTTGCTGCTTTGATGTATATATACCCCTTAGTTTTTGGTGACTATTCATTCAAGCTACGGCTCACCTCTGGACTGGTACTTGCAGCTGCACTGATGTTTCAAGATATAGCATTTTCATCCATGAAACCCTCTACACTTCTATCCTAACCTTGCTATGTTTTAGTCCGGCCTTGTCAAACCCCACACCTTCCTAGTGGGATTCTCTGCCTTCGTCTCGCTAAAACTAGCACATCGTTAGAAGGGATCCCGGGGCCCTACAAGCGCCTAGTAGCGCCTCCCCCAGCGATCCAGTTTGTCACTTTCCGGTTCACACTCGCCTTTGGGATCCGAACTTTTTTCGCCTACCCTCAGATACTGAGTGTGAATTCAAGGTCATTCCAAGACCACGTAAACTACCTATAAAACCTAGCCTGTACCTCTTCTCTTGAACATAGTGTACTGTCAGGTCACATACCTATCAGATATGGAGTTAGATAGCTCTGTAGTAAGACCCGCCATCAAGCAATCATCCAGGTCTTAGACTATTCATCTCTCCCTCCACCACCAGGGTTAGGGCAGCTAGGCCCCCTCGTGACGGCCCGACATTTATAGATGCTGCAGACTGTGGAGTAAGAAACAGTTTCATTGCTGTAACCTTTTTTCTCTAGTAGGTGAGCAAGAAATACTTCTTATCTGACCATTACGGGTCACAACAAGGGGTACGCTCTGCCACCTTTAAGGTTCTTATTTCTTAAGGGGTGGATGAAGGGACTTTAGTACGTGGCTAGAATACCTTCACCCAACATAACGTAAATAATTTTAACCGGCCTCATAGTACCAGTAACAGCTTAGTTTCCTTTCTTAACGGCTGATTCAATCGGTTATGAAAAGTTATATGCATGCTGCTGCTCTACAAACAATAATATTATAGTGGAAAGGTCGGTTCCATTTTTCAAACCTTGTGAGGTTTCTAACTCAAAAGAAGTTCAAATAGGTTTCCAAGAACACAAAAAAAAAAATGTTCAAAGCTATGCTAAAAAGTGGTTGAGTGCCAGTAATTAAAATTTTGGTCTGCACCAAATATTAAATTTAAAGTTCGGTTTGTTACTCATGGTTAAAGACACTTTGAACGTGGCAATGTAATAATAAATTCAAAGATATTCCAAAAATATAGTTTTGGGAGACAAGGATAAGTATGCGATATTATTAATGTCCTTTCAGCCGGCACCAATGTACAATTTTTTTTGCAAAACTAGAAACTATTTGTTTTAATTCATGTGTCTGTCTGTGTGTTCTGCTGGTCTTGGTGTGTCCCTTGTTCAAGTTTGAGACATACTTTCATTTGTATGTCCCTTTTAATATTGGAAAGAAAAATGTATAAATTTCTAAAAAGCATAGTAGTTATTTATTTATTGATTACCTGTTATTAAATGTATATTTTTTTCTTTTATTTTAATAGGGTATCAAAACAAAGATCTAGACATCTGAATTAATAATGTGTCAACGTGTACGGGATTTAATTACTAAAAAATCATCAAAATGGTTCGCAAGAACAGTTCCACATGGAAAAATGATATTTGTATGGGAATTATGCCCAAAAATGTGCCAAAAATAAAAGCTGCCCGATCTAAAATAAAGTTGGACACTTAAATAATTAATCAAAAGCATTTAATAAATATTTATGAAACTTGATAGTTTGATCATTCACCTTCAATGTTCTTTAAAAGGTGTGAATATGTATTTTTTATAGTTGATCACTTTTAAGAGGTTAAATTTAAATAAAATGTTCGATATATCCAAAAAAATAATGAGGACACTGAATATTGTACTAACTAGAGTTTAGTTTAAATTAACTTGTATTTTTATTTATGGGCTCGGCTGAAATTTGGTGTCCAATTCGGCAACAGATGCCGCCCGCCAATCAACCATTTCGGTTCAATAGCCATGGTTGCAAATGGATTCCTGATGTGCTCAAGCATGGTGATTAGCTTGCCAATGCAGCTGCTGTGCCACCTATCATACAACAAACCTCATTCAGTTTTGCTTAACTGTAATAATAGAATAGTTTCGGCCATCCATTTCTAAGTATAATAAGAATACATTACGTTAATTACAACGTAGTAGAGGCCTTACACAAACATTAATAGGCAAGAGGAGTATGTTCTTCATGAATGTTAGAAATCACCAATGCATGATAATATCAAGAGAATGACATAAGTGCCAGCTGTTCCTTGCAGGAATTATTATTCCTACTATTATCATATAGGTAAGGTAATGAGTTTCAATTAAAGGCGTATCGCTCAGATAATATGGAAAAATATATTCAAAGATATTAGAAGCAGGAACAGGTTTATTATATATTGACACTGATCACTGAACATGGTGGATCGATATGGATCACTGAGAGATCGCGCCCTCAGACAGTCAGGGGAAGATCTCGTCAACCCGACCACTGCCTGGCTGGCTTCACAAAGAGATATATAAATAAAGTTGTTATCTTTGACCTTTGCTGGCGGCCTAGTCAGTGGGGAGCTTAATTCGTACTTTATTTATTGATCTGACTCCATAAGATCATAGAAGGTGTGCCCTGACTGTGCACTATATTCTAGAGAAGAGGTTAAGTTTAGACATTATAGGTAGTTTACGTGGTCTTGAAATGACCACGAGTTCACACTCGGCATCTGAGGGTAAGTGAAAACCGTCCGGATCTCATAGGCGAATGTGAACAGACTTGATGCATGGAGAGACGGTACTAATTACATTTTGTAGGCCCCAGAGACCGTCGTCTTTATGGAAGTGATCCATTCCTAGGATGAGCTAGTTTTAGCGAGACGCGGCCAGAAAATCCCACTAGTAAGGTGTGGGGTCTGACAACACCGGACTGAAACATAGCGAGGTTAGGAAGAAGAGGTGCAGAGGTAGTTTAATAAGAAAGCCATGGTCCGAGTACAGCAAGAAGTGCCAGTGCAGAGAGATAGAGCTGTTAACTTCAAGTGTCTGATTTCGACTGTCTAAAAAAGGTTAGAATGCATTATATAGACACGTCAGAGGGTAGGTTATGCCCACGCCTCTAGTGAGCTTCGGAGGTGTCGGGATCGTGAACTAATTTCCCTCTCTCTCTCTATATGGACGCCGAAGATGTATTGATAAAAATACGGAAAGGTCCCCCACGATGGTCGCGGCCAGATCGTCAACATAGGCCAAAGCGGGGAATCCTTGTTCCTCTATAGGCCCGAGGACTTTATTAAAACTAGTTTCCAGAGGGCAGGGTCCAGAACTGAGTCTTGGGGACACCGTCGCTCCGGCGCCTCCACGTCGTAAGACACTCCTCTGATGACCGCCCTACGCTGACTCAGGTAGCTACCAACAAGCTCGTACAGATTGCTTGGGGGCCCAAGCTCCTGCAGCTCCCTCATGACGTAGGGCCACCAAAGCGTCAGCTGTGCTCCTGACCTTACTGGAGCCGTACTGCCTAGGGTGGTCCGAGTTTTCTAATGTCCACCGCAACGAGGTATGCATCAGTCGCTCCAGGATTTTACTCAGGACTGGAAGGAGGCCGATGGGCCTTTAGCTCTTGGTAGCTGCTAGGTCCCGATCCGCTCCCTTTGCTATCAGCTGGAGCTCTGGTCTCTTCCATTGGCTCGGGAAATATCCATGGTCCAGGCACTCATTCATAATGACTAGCAGTCTCATCTCAATGAGTGGGCACGATTGCTTGATCATCGCGGCATCGATCTCATCCAGTCCTGGAGCTCTCCCAATCTTCTGCTTGTCCACGGTGAGGCACAGATCCCTAATCTCCCATGGTGGATACAGGTCCTTTCCAAGGGGGGGGGGTTGTGTCAAAGATCTTACCTGGGACTCTTCAGGTGAGACGTTGCCCCGGTCATCCCTGGGGTATCTTTCTTCCATGGACGCCGCTTCTTCCAGGGAGGTGGCCTGCCAATCACCGCTCTTCAACGCGGCGAAGGTCTTGGGCTGGCCACCTCATCGCTATTTGGTACGGGATACCCCAGGGGTTCTCCTCCGACTCCCACTGGATAAAATCGTCCCAGGTTTCATTCCGGGTAGCTTCGATCTTCTTCACCTACTCCTTTTGGACCTGTTGGTTCCTACACTTCTGAAACGCGTTCACCATGGGTTAGAGCTTTTCTTGGCTTCCTGCGCTTGATGGGTTGCCTCCGCAGCATCCCTCATGGCCGCTGTGAGGGATATCAACGAGGAGAAGATATTCGAGGCGTTCCGAGGATTCATCGGGGAGTGGCACTCGATTTTCAGGGGGGGGGGTGGGGCGAGGTGAGCACCCGTGTCTTCGGGAAGGCCGATCCAAAGACAACGTTGTAGCGCTGGCCGGAGTGGAGTCTCTCTATATATAGAATAACATAGGACTTAGAAGTATTTAGTTACGATATAAGTTTAGTTTTTTAGGGGGAAAGAGGATGCACACCCCTTGTATATATAGATTTAAGGTTATTAAGATTATTAGGATAAAGAATTCCTTTATTATTATTATATTAAAAAAAAAAAAAATTAGCTAGTAAGAAAAGAGGAAAGAAATTTTAAATAGTAGATGAGATGAATATTTTGTTGGTTTTTTCTTGTTCTCTGATTTGATTGGATATAAAAAAATCCCATTGCACCAGAATACGCAAATCACAGGTGACGTACCCCATGAGCACGATGATTTGAGGTTCACACCTCAGGAAGGGGGGGGGGGAAATTATAAAAGGGCTTAGGAATTAATCTATCTTATTATTTTTGAAGCTTGAAATTCATTCGGAATAAATGAAAGATAAAAGAAGAAAGGGAGGAAGAACAAAAAAAAAAAAAAAGAGGAGGGGGGAGAATAAAGCCTAGTGCTTTATTAGGTGAGAAAATTCTCGAGAATAAAAAGTTTTTATACCAAAAAGTGTAATTAAGTGAATCTGGTGGTAACGAAGTACGTGCTGGGATGTTGCTTTGAAGTAAAGTTAAATGAAATCCGGAGGGGAGGGTGTTGTGGAGGTAGAGGGCTTCGAAACCCGTCTATTGTATTCAATGAATATTACCGGCCATTCATTCGGCCACGCTTGTTCTTTGGCACAGTATAATACTATTTTTCGCTACAATCCAACATTTTGTACTAGTTTATTCGTACTTGCCAGATCCTAACCATATTTGTCTTTGTTTCAATTTAACTAAACCCAGTCAATGTCTTAATTGCAAGTTTACCAACTATTTTCTCACTCTCAGACTCATTCGGTTTGTTTGTCAAATCAGTAGGCGCTGTATTCGATTTTTGAAGTTTTTAATCCTGAAAACCTCAAAGATACTAATCAGTGATCCTAAAGCCCATCGCTCATGCAGGAGGCTTGAGACAAGGCGACTTTAGATGCTTTGGGCTAACAGCTATTCTCTAAATCTGCTACTTCCAGCCAAGCCAATCTTTCAAAGCTGCCACCGACACAGGACGCTGCCATGTCTCCATGTGTTCCGTACATTTCACCGAGTTCACGCCTCAATGGGGAAAGTGAAAAATCCTGTGGACTGGGAATGGAAGAAGAGTAGAAAAGGACTTATTCCTATTAAAACCACCAGGGATACAGCTCATCAGTCCATCTTGACCTAGATTTCCTGGCAATGCAAGAAAGGATGCACTAACGCCTTTAATTGTAAAAAGGCCGAACTCAGATGCTCCATAATTTTAAGTTGTGAGAATACAGCGGACATCATTGTAGATTAGAATGAGGAAGACGATCCAACTGAATAGTTAGTTGTAGAAGTCGAAGTTACTAGCAAAGCCTTCGAGTCCAAAAATACTAAAGAAGAAAATTATAAGTTTTCAAAATTTTAAGTTTCATTGTTATTATATTAGATATATAAATGATAATAATATTTCTTATTTATGCTTATCTAATTATCATAATATCTACATTGTCGGTTATATTTTTTTAATTAAAGTTGCTTGGGTTAGCTGAAAGAAATATTTTTTACGTTCCCCTACGTACCCCTACAAGTTCCCCAAAAAAACTAAAATTAGCATAAATTTTCACTTTATAGCCCTTCTAGTGGCATAGCTACTCTGTTATTAGCCCTAGACAGTAATTTGTTGTAAAAAACAACATTTTGTAAAAGAAATTTACGGGTCTTTTATCTAAGATATTTATCTCTTGGTTTGTCTTGATTGCATACTGTTGAGGAAATATAAATGAAAACGTGACAATAATTTAAAAAAAAAGTAGAATTTTCACGAAAAGTTCGTAAGTTTGATAACTAAGCTCCTACTTTACAACTTTCAATAACGATAAAAAAACTTTATTATAATAAAATTAAAATTTGCCTTATTGGGCAATAAGCAATTGTCATATATGATCATACCATATTTACAATTTTCATTCACTCACTCATTCATATAGTATTTACAAACAGCCCAGAGACCTCCCAGAGTCACCTCCCTCGCATGCAAAAGAGGAAGCGGTGTCTTGGGAAGTCCCCCACTCTCCTCCGTCACTGGACAAGAGCCAGTGGAGGCTGACCAAGAGCGCGATAACAACATTAAATAAAACATTGTCCCTCTAAGATGCATAGGTACAATGATATGATTGAAAAACACCTGAAATTTCAGAAGGATTTTGGCGCGTTGTGGCAAAAGCTCATGGGAGGGGGGATGTTGACTTGATTCTGAAAATTGGATTCTCAGCCACGGGATAAATGACCAACCTATACCACATAAGAGAAACATTAGAACTACTCGACCTTTTGTAAGGTAAGGCCCCCTTTCAGACTCTATTCCCTGGACTGCTTTGGTGCCTGGCGCCTTCACTTTTGTTACTAAAATAAATTTTATTTTTTTAATAATGTTCATTATTCATTGGACAACCATCATTACTTTTATCATCAGAAAAAAGTACCTATTGTCATTAAATAATCATTCAAATGACTGTATAACATGTGCTCAATCGATTTCTGTGATACCTGAAGGGAAGGGAAGGGTGAGGATAATTGAAAATCATGAAATCAATTCCAAATATCAGTCCGTTTTTCAGTCTAAGTCGGGTGCCGTCGCTAGATGACGCGCTTGAGGCGTATTCTTGCATATCTGGATCTGGTGATTGGGCCCAGTCTGCCACGCCCACATTCATACAGTGAAACTTCTAACATAATGATTTTTCCAATAATTTAAAAAGTGTTTTTTGTCGCCTTTCAACCACTATTCGGCATAGTAAAAATATAGGATAGAAATATGCTATGTGGCTATTATGTTCCCAACGCTAAGTTTGCATCTTTGCATTTGACGATACTCTTAGCGAAGACTTCTTTATTCATTCAACTGAGTGAAAAATAATGTGGGTTGCTTCATCTAAACAACTCAAACAGTTTGACCTGAAGGTGTATAAACTATTCACACACCAGATACGACTGTGAACTAGGAACGATCCGGGGGAAGAGAGTGCGTCTTCTTCACTCAGTGACTAACTAAGAATGTCTGCGAGATTGCCAGTATTGAATATGCAACATATAGCTGGAGATGAAGAAAATGTGAGGGTATGAATATGACTAAAATATACTTAAGAAATACCGAACACAAGTTTTTTGTAGCTATTGCTTTTTCAAACGACTATGGAATCAGTCGCGAATATGTTCATGAATTTGATGGATAGAGCAATCAAAAATATTGTAGGTTGTAAGAAACATCGACTTTTGATTGTATTACAGCAACATTAAAGCCTTCAATTTTTGGTTTTAATCAATATTAAATTATATGAAGTATGTAAAAGGAAATGAACGGGGAAAAATTAGCCCCTTCACTATCAACTTAGCGTGCTAAACTCACAGACGATCACCACGTAGCCAAATTAAAGCCGAGATAATAGTTTATAAGACTACGCTGAGGCGGAAGTGGGAGAGAGTAGATGAGAGAGATGCAGGAAGTAGTTGCTGGTAAGTAAAGGCTGAGGGATTGCACTTGCATAACTTATTCCTATTGACACTTGACGACGCAGGCTGTACGACATGTTCATTATGGGGTTGCCGCTGTTTAGTTTTCCAACTTATGCTCCATCCTCGGCAGCCAACTTGGCTCTAGTTGGTCTACTTTGGTGCTTGGGGCAGTACAACTTCTTGGAGCCGTGAATTGAAATCTTATAAGTTAAAAGAAGCTGGATAGTTGATAGATTCTAGAGATATACTAGAGTATTTAAATTTTTACATATACATTCCGCTATTTTGTCTTAAAACACAAAGAGTGGATCAAGGTAGTGTTTATACATGGCTCACATTTCAGGTCAATTGTATATTTTTTTTAGCTGCTATCCTAGAACATACAGACAAACGAACGGTTCTCACTATAAATAAATTGTTCTAAGTGGCACAGTAGGTTCGCTTACGTTTTTTTGTCATACCAATTCAGTAGTTTTGTCTTGAACGGTCAACAAAATGAGTGACTATGTGTCCGAGGTAACAGAGTGGTTGGCTTAGTGTAAGAATATTCTCTGAAAAAGGTACAAGAATACAGGTCAAAAATCCGTACCCCAAACGTGCCATAATTAGCAGGCATGTGAGCAAACCAAAACCTATTGTCACCACCAACCCAGGTGTAGTGCAGTGGACAGCAGTGCTGTGAAGCTTGTAGAATCTTGAAGTCTAGGAAAGAAAAATGTTGTTGGAGAGAAGAAGCCACACGCAGCCCAAGAAGCAGCCCAGCTAGAAATTAGAGGCGTTCTATATATTTTGCTGATGTCGTTCGAAAAAGACACTGCCCAGTCCTCGTCCACAAGTTCCACTTCCCCAGCATTCCATTCAGCCTGGCAACCAGCAAACCCAATCCTACGCTCAACCTTAAATTCAGCATATTCCTCCACCTTAGAGCTTATCAGATCTTTTTAGCCCATTAACCTCATTCCTTACAGAGTTCAGAACCCTAATTTCAAGGAGAGATTTCCGATTCCCACCAAGAGGTGCTGTATGCCCTCTCACGGAAACATTGCTCCACTATCTCTCCTGACACAGCCACCTATTGGCCATCTGATCTCAAAGAAAATCCTGATATCCTTGACTTCTTCTTCTGCAATAGTTAAGGAACACTAAACTATTCACTAACGTGCCTTTATGAACTCACTTACGATCATAGCTCTTTGATTCTAACTATTTCCCTACGACCAATTAACAAACTGCCTCCTCCTTTATTTATTAGGGGCCCAGTTGATGGGATCACTTTCCCCTGCTTCTTATATATTCTGTAAATCTTAAAGTGTCCCAAAAAACATCTCAAGACCTAAACGATACAGTATACCGTCATTGAAAAATTCGCAACGAAAATCCTTTACCTCAGCATCTTAGTACCTTATCCAAACTATACGCCACTGGAGAGAAGTGCAGCAACGACCCAGACATTCTCCTGATCGTTACTCTTACAATCATAACTGCATATTGATAAAGCGGCATTTAGCATCCTCTCGATCCGATTTCTTTACTTCCCACCTATCCTCGCTGTCTACAAGGGATGACTTCATGTGGAATGTAACTGAAAATATCCTAAAATACCACCCTATTTCGCACCCTGTCCGTCGTGATGATGGGTCCCGGGCAGCTTCAGAATAATTCGCTCTACATCTTTCCCGTACTTTAACACCTCACCTTAGTCATCAAAACCACACTCATGTAGCCACTGTTCAATATTTCCTCACTTCCCGGAACCCGGAAATACCACCTAATAACTCTTCCTACTTCCTACCGCCTAGCCTACTCTTCCTTTCAAAAATATTTGAAAAACTCCCATTAAAACGTCTCGTTCCAACGTTCCAATTGTTGAATCCCAAAACCTTTTTCCTACTGATCAGTTTGGTTTGCATCTACGACATTTTACTGTTTAAAAAGACCTTCGCGTTGCTTATCACATATCCTCAGCCCATGAAAGCAAAACAATATTGCATTAGTGCTTTCTGGACAAGCTTTTGACATGGTTTCGGACGCCGGTATGCTTTATAAACTCAAAAGATATTTACCACAGGGACAGTGGGAGTCCTGGCAATGGCCAGTTTCTCCAACCATGTCCTGATCATCTGTGGCTCTCGCGCACTTGGTCAGCCTCCACTGGCTCGTATTCAGTGACGCGGCTGAGGGAGGAGCATGGGGCACTACCCAGGAATCCTACTCCTTTTTCGCATGTGAGGGAGGTGACAACCAAACGGCTTTGGGAGACCTATGTGCTTCTTGTAAATATTGTTTGAATGAGCGAGTGATTTAACTGTATATATGGCATGAACAGGGTAACTAATCATAATTACTTATTGCCCAATAAGGTAGTAATTTGATTTTATCGCAATAAAGGTTGTATTGTTAGATACATAAAATAATGAGGAGAAAATTTTTTTTTAAAAAAAAGCGGGTATTGATGATTTACACACTGGCCTAAGCCACTTGTACATCCCAGTTAAACAAAAATGGGTGACCCAATCACCTTTTGGAATAACACTCTAGATTCTCAAACTGGTGTTTCTTTTTTTTTTTTTGCTAGCCTTACTGATAACTGATTTTCACAATTATTTAAATACGCAGGGTATTTTTGTTAACAAATTTTGTGGTGATTTCACTCCAAATATCACGAAATATCAACTTTGTTTGCCCTACTTTGAGATTGAAGCTGATTCAATTCATTTCGTTTAGGCTGTGTCTTCAGGACCGGGGCAGACCAAATTATGGAATTTTTACCCCCTCTTTTTCGACCTAGTGTTGAATGCTGATGTAACATTAACGAACAGAAATAAATGGGGGAGGTTTTGTGTTGTTGTTGAACCTCAACCTTCTTCGTTTTTCCCTTCTTCCATAAAATTTAATAAAACATGAAAGTAACATCAAGTGGTGAAAATCATTATTTCTTTTCCAGCTTTTGTAAAATAATTAGATAACTAGTTTTAATATGTGATTATTTATTACCAGTTATTAACAAGACTGCTATCATGGTAAATCTAACAGAATTTTCACGATCTTCAACACAGACTTACATAACATATTAAATATTTAATTTCAAGAATAATCATAGTAGAATTGGCTTAGTAAAGTAATTAACTTTATACATGAGCCATGAACCAATCCCAAGTATAATTGTGATGTGTTTATAAATTGTTATGTAAATGTATATTTAATGACAAAGACTATGTTTAGCAAAAAAAAAAATTTGTTTATTCACAAGATAAAAACCTAATATAAAACTGCAACTAAAAGAAACATTATAATTACCCCTTAAAACAAGATTGTGTAGACTTAGTGTCATGATGAAAATTATGAATTTTCCCCAAATTTATGTTCAATTAAAATTTGTAATACTGAACATATTCGAACCACCTTAAATATTTAGATTGCCTGGAAATTTATGCTCTAGGTTATTGGGATTAGGGAAGCCGTGAGAAATGTGTATATATACACATTATTGTTTGAATGTTAGACATTGTATCCTCAAAAATACATCATTTATCAGTTGATATCGTGAGCTTCTATATACAAATTGAATGTTAATAATCTTTCTTGAAATTTCAGATTGATTTTAAAGCAAAATAAATGTCCGGTTGAATTTTCATTTATTTATTATTCAAAGTTATTTATTTGAACCATTCCATTCTTAAACGGTATAACTGCCGGACGTTTTTGATTTTAAGGTATTATAATATTGATTTAGAATATTTTTCTTTTCCATTCTGTGAACGTGAATGTCTACAACCAACTATTTGTGACTACACTCAACATTCAGGCCATCTGCAGCCAAATGACACTAAGCTTCAATGGTATTCCATCCAAGCGAAAACTATTACAAATAACTTGGGCTTGGTTAGTGATTAAGGCTATTTGTTCTAAAGCCATTCCAGAGGATTGGAGACCAAATATCATTATGCAGATGCACTAGAAGGACAGCTTGCGGTGCTGAGGCAGCTGGTCCATAAAACTATGGCAGAGATGCTTACGTGCTAATTAGGATTCATTGCATGAGTTGAGCCAAGCTAAAGGCCTTAAGTGCTACAGTTAAGTCAGCTTAGATGTCGGTTATTTAGGGTGAAAACAGCCATGGAAATTTCCACTACCTCTAATTGTGAAATACACTCGCTGTTTGTCAACCCAGCTCATTTTAAATATTTAATGTGTTTGCTGGTAACTGGGCCCCGAGTTTATACAAAATGCACCTCAATGGCAGCTCACTACGCTACTACTTTTCCTTCACAAACACCAACTTGGACTTTTTTTTGTCCGGAAATTTCAAAGGTTTGTCTTTTTTTTTCGAAACGAATCTATAACTGATACTGCTATATTAAATAAACGATGGGATCATTCCAAATAAAAACCTTTGTATTCTGTCTTGGTTTTTAATAAATTTGAAAACATTTTAGTGAAAATACGGCTCATCATAATCACCTATCTACCTTTTATAGGTTGTCATGTGTTAACTAGTTCATTGGGTTGTCGTGCCCTAAATAGGAAGATAAATTGAAGTAATTAATAAGTCCAATAGATACAGAAAAAGTTGTGCTTTTTTTTTGTTTTATCAGCGACATTTCTTGTTACTAGGTAGGTGTCGAAGCGTTCCAAATAGTTTGGAATTTTTTCTTGTTTGCTGTCATAGCTCTTGAATGATGGTTATGTTTTGACTCACCGGATGGATAGATGATTTGTCCAATTTTGAAATGACTTGATTTACAAGATTTTGTTGAGCCTGAGTGAAAGCGTCCAGAAATGTTTTGAACTGTGTTGATCCATATCGTCCATACCCTCATCGCCAACTTAAGGAAAGAGTGATAATAATGCATAATAATTTAAGAATTGTGTAATTAACATCAGAAAAGAACATATGAAACAAATAATGTAACCTAACGGGAATGTAATTAGAAACATTGTTGTTTATATCATAACAACACCTATGAAGAAATAAGATTGAAACCAATGGTTATGGCTGCAACAGTAATGACCGTTTTCATTTAATTTCACTTAAGTGCTTATTTAAGCATATTTTTCTACATATTTGATGCATCAAAACCTAATTGTATTGTCCCTTTGCGTAAAACTGGGACAGTGAAAAAATTGCCTACACGATTTTGAACCAAGTTTCAATAACTGTTTGCGATTACTAAGTCCTAACAACGACCTATACTACAACATAACCAGGATATTTAATTTGATACCCTACTCAGTACGATATCAAGAGCTTTAAATAACCAATTAACTGATTAATGAACCAATTGATTGAAGTTTATTTCAAAGTTGACCCTCTACCAAAATTAAAATAGTGATTACATAAACAGTGTATAACAAGAAATAAAGAGTATTGTTTAATTTGCGATAAGGGCACGAGGAATTGAAGTAACTCTTGCGGGTAAAAAAGGATGCGTCAGGACTGTTGACAGCTATTTGGGATGGCTGATAGGAAACCGGAGTTGAATAAGGATCTGATTTGATAAATCAGAGCTGATGACCTGGGACATCAGATCCTCCCAAATCCAGGGTGATATCACTGTCTTTGTGTGACCAAAAAATGCTGTCAAGTTTCCTGTTATGATTTTGTAAACTTTAGGTTTTTGAGAAACATCACAAGGCTCTGAAGCTTCTGGTGAAATCCATGGTAAGGCAAGGTAACTTAGAAGGCCCAATGTATTTTACTCCTAAATAGAGCGTCTAAAATGAGTATATACTAAGAATGAAGGCCGATTTATGACAACATACAAATTCCGTCTACTTTCTATAAGGCAGAACTTCCCTTTTCAATTTCATCGCAAAAGTACCCTTATGAATTTCGACATAAGCCCGTGCTTGCCTCATTTCGGAACAAACGCAGCATTCACACACGTAATGAAAAGAGTTGCAACTTGTGGATACACTTCTTTTCCTGTCTTTGGCGTATGGACATCTAGGCGCTAAACCAAAAAAAAAAATTTGTACATATTATTTAGTCATAAATCTTATTGTACTCAGGATAAGCATCTTCAGGCACAAAATTCTGAAGGATTAAGCACAAAGAAATTCAACAAGTGGGAGAGTATTTCATCATTTTCTTGGGCTTTGGACCCACACTAAAGGCATTCTAAAGATTAGTGCCGTGGGAGTGCAGACAGCAAAGCACGTCCTCGTGTATGGATTGGATGGCATTGGGTTTACGGGTTGACAGGATGGACGGAATGGGGGAGAGAAACTTGCGGACGAGGAGTGGGCAGTGCCTGTGACTGCTCTCTGTTCCGAGCTGCATCGGTAAAAGTGACAGAAAGCCTCAAATTTCTTAATAGGCCGCTTCTTGAGTGCTAGTGCCCCATCACTTGAGATCTGGTAACGCCGTTTTATAGATTCGTCTTGTTGCTTTTGTTAGATGCAATGATGAAAAAAAATACATCCCCTTAAAAGTAAAAACAAATGAATTTATTCATGTTAGCCTGAGTAAACTAAACTGAAAGGGTTGTACAAGATGTATATAAATAAAGCGACAGAATGGACTAGAGGACCTTTCTCAAATTAGCTGAGGCCATCCCTTAGCCAGGAAGTCTTTGTTTCTCACCTACAAGTGCTCCTCCATTCCACTCCTCCCCCTAGCGCTGTTAACTTTTCTTTTTATTTTCTAACTTAATTGGCTCACTTTCTTCTTTTGTTTTTTACATTTTTTTTTTAAATTTAGATATCTTTGTGATGTTTACAACCAGCGGCTGACTCACTCAATGCGTCCAAAGGGATGTTTTAAATAAATTATTTATGTTTTTAAAAGAAGGGTTGTCTCTGAAGGAGCTAGTTGACAGTGAATGGTGTTCCAAAGTGCAGACCCTTTTGTATTCTATATAAAATATAACTCAATGTGAGACACTTTATTAAAATTAATGAATACATTTTTTTCTAATTACTTAACCTTAGATTCATTATAAAATATAAAAGAATTAATATAAATAAATTAATTTATAAAATGTATACGAAATTTCAAATATTTTGCCAAGGCTGAAGGTAGTGGCTCTACTTCCAAATAGGTCCGTCCGTCCGTGTGTTTTCCGTGTGTGAGCGACCGTAAAAATGGTTTAATCGCTCTGAAATTTCAAAGGTTTATTCCAAAGCACTTAATATACAATAACGAAAGGTAAATAAAAAATAATTAAACGTTGACAAATTCGGAATCGTATCGTAGCTTTTTTAAGTCTCTGAAGAAGATTCAATATTCTGATTCCAACCACCCTCGTTAAGCACAAACACGGTTATTAATTTATTATAATTATATTTACTTTTACCATTATAAAGTGATGGTAACGAAAATATAAATGAAAGATGTTATAATAAAGACCACGCGTAATGAATATCACTCGAGCCATCTTAAGTTGAAATTAGGTATTTATCGTACAGGGGTCTATTAAAAAAGATGAGAACAAATTTTTTCTCGTTTAATTTTTTTTTTTTAATTCATTTTGATATTTTATCTTAATCAAGACATGCACAGCTTAATCTGAGATGTAGTCAAACATAATTAAAAATGTAAGATAGTTTTTATAGACCACTGTTATAGTGGTCTTTCTATTTATTTATTATTTGTTCCGGCATTTGTGCACCGCGGCCTCACTGAGACCTATTGTGCGCCGTCCATGTCCCTGTCCTATATATGTGACAGGCCCACGGCCTTTGCAAATCTGAGGATACTGAATGGATCGATCAGTTCACATAGTTTGGGGTCTACAATGCGATCACTACCAAAGTGAAGGTATCGCCTTCTAGCTAAGTTATCACAGTCACATATTATATGACGTGCCGTTTCTCCCTCTTTCTTGCAGAATCTGCAGATTGGTGATCCCACTATCCCCAAATTAAAGAGGTGTTTATTTAACCGACAGTGACCTGTATAGAGTCCTGTCACACTTTTGAGTGTCCACCTGTCCATTGATAGAAGTGCTGAGCTTCTTCTCTTACAGGGTCCATTAAGAAACAGTTTCGAGTGTTCCTGTTTCTTAGTTTCTCTCCAAGAGAGTCTTGCCTTGTCCTCTAAAGCTAATTTTATACGCCTTTTAGCGTAGCTGAGGCTGATACCACATATGGGTTCAGCTGCAAGAGGTGTCAGTTCTGAGCCCACCCTTGCAAGGCCATCTGCCTTCTCATTGCCTGTGATGCCTGTGTGTCCTGGCACCCAGTCGATTCTAACCTTATTGGCTAGCGAGAGTGTGTTTAAGTTGTTTTTACAATCCTCAACCAAATAAGATCTGGTCGTATAGCTTCTCAGGGCGCCAATGGCTGCCTGGCTATCCGTGAAAATTGTGATCAGTCTGTTTCTTACACCCTCCCCAATTAAGGTTTGGGTACAGACATTGATCGCCATCACTTCGGCCTGAAAGACCGAGGTGTGTCTACCTAAAGGAATAGAAATCCCAGATTCTGGTTTATCTTTCCTCCATATGCCGGCCCCTGATCCGTTTTCTGTTAGTGAGCCGTCTGTATAGCAATTAATCCCATTACACAGTTTATGTGGTTTGGTCTTTGTGTTTTCCGCACAGTATAAAACGTCTGTGTGTTTCTTAACTTGTAGGTCAGAGTGCATTGACAGCACCTCGTCCTCATCAATTCTTCTGAACAAGTTCCCATGTCCCATGTGAGTCATGACTTTGGATCTTGTTCCTGATTTCGCAAGTCTGTAAGCCACGTTCAAGGCTTGCGCTTCTACTTCTATGTGCAGTGGATTCAAGTTCAATAAGACTTCCATTGCAGCAGTAGGAGTTGTACTCATGGCACCAGTGATCATGAGACATGAAAGCCTCTGTAATTTGCCAAGCAAAGTTCTATTTTTACTAATACTACCTCTGTGCCACCACACCATAGAGGCATAGAGCACCATTGGTCTAACTGTTGCGGTATATAGCCAGAATAACATTCTGGGATGTAGTCCCCAGGTCCTACCCACAGCCCTTTTACATGCATAGAGGCATCGAAGTGCCTTCATAGTAGTATTCCTGATGTGTTTAGACCAGTCCAATTTTCTATCCAGAGTAACCCCTAGATGCTTTACCTCACTACAAATGCTTACCTGTGTCCCCCCTATATAGGGTGGTCTAACTATAGCATTTCTTTTGTTAGTGAAGATACAGAGATTTATCTTCTGGGGATTGATTCCTAAACCGTTCTTTTCACACCAATCCCTCAAAAGAACCATCGATGCGGAAAGCAACTCAGAAATGGTTTCTGAGAACTTGCCCCCTATGAGCACAGCAATGTCATCAGCATATCCCTGTGCGTAGAACCCTGCAGAGTTTAGGTTTGTTAACAATGAGTCAACGACCAAACACCACAGTAATGGAGATAACACCCCTCCCTGTGGACATCCTCCCACTGGCTTCATCCACAGTTTGGTTTGTCCCAATTGTGATTGTAAAATCCTATTCTCTAGCATGGTGTTTATCCAGCTAGAGGCTTTCTAACTCACAGAAAGAGCGACAGCTAATCAGACACATAAAAGACGATAACTCGTTCCTGTTCGGAAGCAAAGCCTTTACTATCCGGATCGGTGAATATCATGTTGTTGTCGAATAGAAGATTTTTAATTACCGGTAATAATTGGAAATAGATAATGTAGCGACCGCTAACTACATAAGATAAATCACCCTATACTCTATTGTATATATATATTGTAAATTGGTTACAATATGTTGTAAATTAATTTAAACAAATGTAAATAAAATTACCCAACCATAAGTCATTGTAAATGTTGTAAACAATAAAAGACGCAGCTGCAAAAATCTAGTTAGAGGCTGAAAGGGTAGAGCAGGTAGCAAGTGACCCAGACCGAGGCCTGGGTCACTGCCGAGAACAAAGTGCCATCGCAACTGCGATATCATTGGCCACAATAACGCCTTACATCATTGGCTACTGACGAGCCACCGCTGAGTATAAGTAGGGCCAGGTTTTGGCCTGTAAATCATTCTAACAATGGCTCTCTAACTGATGGACTTGCAGCTGCACTGATGTTTCAAGGCCTTCTCATTTATGAAAACAAAACCTCTGGATCTCTCTTCCTAACCTCGCTATGTTTTAGTCCGGCCTTGTCAGACTCCACACTCTCCTAGTGGGATTCTCTGCCTTCGTCTCGCTAAATCTAGCAGCTCCTTGGGGAGAGAGCTCCCTCGCGGACAACGGTTGCCTTGGCCCAACAAACTTTACCTAGTAGTGTCTCCCACGGCAATTCAGTCTGCCTTTCTCCGGTTCACACTCGCTTTTGGGATCCGGACGGTTTTTGCCTACCCTCAGATACCGAGTGTAGATTCGTGGTCATTCCAAGACCACATAAACTACCTACACTATCTAACCTATACCTCTTCTTCTGAACATAGTACATTGTCGGGGCACATACCTATCAAATATGGAGTCAGATAGTAAGACCCGTTATGAAGCAATTGTCCAGGTCATAGCTTAATCAACCCTCACTTCGTCACCGGGTCTAGGGTAGCTAGACACCCTCCTCGTGACGACCCGAAAGATAACTATAACATAAATTAACGTATAGGATTAAATGTTTATTAAAGAATAGGTATATATTGTCGGTATATCGGAATATCTTTGAAATTATTTCTGTGTTACCGCCAATAATTTCCTTGACCGTCGAAAAAATAACAAGTGCATTCAAATTATCAAGAATGCTGATCCATTTCGTCATTTTTACGATTGCTATCATCAATCGAACATTCATAGATACAGTCAGACAGTTTAATGAAGGTTGCCCCGTACACGTCTGAAAGTAGATCACTCCTTAGGACTCGCTAATTATCAGTTTTATAAACATGTTTCTGATCGATATCATAGTGATTTGATATTTAAAGTAAAATGTTGTACATGTTTCACTCATTTTTTTCCTTCTTGGAACGGTTGTGTAATCGCTTGCCGGAATACGTTATATAATACAATCAAATTCTGACCATTAGAAGGTAGGGGTGAAGCGAACCCTAATGGCTCGGGAATCAGTCAGTGGCTTCACTTACTTAAACTGAGGTTAATATACTGAAAGGTAAATTGGCTTTGGGAAACCCGGTTAAGTGGAGAAGCTTTTATCCCGTGCGATCCGAACCTTGGAACTGTAACTACACGTATTAGCCCGAGCCACGTCACCTTAGCAACTCGTCTAACTCATCCTTGCTTACCTCCACTCGTAAATAAATCAAATAATACTTGATCAAATTCAAAGTAGTGATTCCTTTGTATCGAGATTTAATTTCTAGAATAATAAAATATTCCTTAAAATTTGTATAAAATTACTAAATTAATATGTGCAAACGATATAAATTATAAAATAATATAGTTCACTTAATGCTTCTGAGTTTTGACAGTAAAATTTGTAGTAAAGTTATATGAATATTAAAATAAATATATTTGATATCAAGAATTTAATTTACCAAATAATAACCGGGAAATTACCAAATAATGTATTATATTAACTGGTATTTCAACCTATATTATGGATAGTTTATTTGTTATTTTAAACCAATAAATATAATAATAATATGGCTAAATAACAATAAGTATACAAGTTAAAATAAATATCTGTATTGTGATGCGTATCAAATACAAATTAAAGGAGTTTAGTTACTTATCTAATCAGATATATTACCGAGGATAGGTTTGATTGGTATTTTAAATTAAATATTTTTTCACGGTTTTATTACTCTACAACTTTTATTACCATAGTACATGGGAGTAAAACACAACTAAATTAATAATTATAGCAATCCAGCATTCTAGTGGCATAAAAGGCTATCCAACATAACTGTTGTCCAATATAACTGTTATGAATCATGAATGAGTGGGTAGATATGGTAGATGGAGAATCGTAATCCAACACACCAACGGCTCTATCTGTTCCAAATTTATTCCCCAACGGAAACTAAATATCCCATCGTAGTAGCAACTGCAGTAGCCATACAGGGTATTGTGAGATGAGGTACAGAAATTTTCCATTTGATAATGGTTTTAAACGTTTAACCCAAACTGCGTAATATCAAGCATGCTAGGGCCTTTCTCCGAAAGCAATTAAAGGGGCACTTTAAACAGAGTTTGTATCTTATCAGTGGTCAGTGGGTGTAATTGTAAAGTTCTCTTATCCTAACCAACCATCTGCTTCAGTGCTTCCCGTAAACTGCTCCACGTGACCTTTGCTACAAATGATCTGCTTACGTTCGACGTTCGACCACCTCTCAATCAATACTCTATATACTTCATCGTACTTCAGTAATCGATTTTTTTTTACTAATTCAATGATCTACTCAGGATAGAAATAGCATTATCATGGCAGATATTTAAAATGATTTCAGACCGTGATGATTTTTGATTGACGGCCACCACTGTGCATAATATTGCCTTCATAACAGGCACCAATCAAACCTTCTTCCACCAATAAATATATAAAGTCAAATGTTTTCATCTCAAACCGTCAGAAACTCTGAAGCGTCGGGAACCGAAGGAAAAATAAGCATAAGTTGGCGTGGATTCGCTTTAGAGGGATGATGCAGATAAAGGACTCACCACATCAATGATCTGCTGTAAGGTGAGGCCAAACCTGACCTCCAGAGGCTCCGATTCGTTGGCGACCGGCCGCTCCAGTGTGTTGTACCTGTCCATGTTCAACAGGTCATTGAGCAGCTTCTTCTCATGTGGTCCTTGCATGCTGTCTGCAAATACATTAAAAGTATTTAAATATCGCCATTAAAACAAAATCAATAGCAAAAATTTTACATATTTATTTAGTGAAATTAAATGAAAATAAACCACACTTTATCCTAGGAAATTGTCTCATAAGAATAACAAAAAGGTACACATAAGCATGTCTTGCTGTCAAAAAACATATAGCATTAATTACACTGATGGGAATTGGCCTATAATTAATAATGGGTTTATGTACACATGCATGAATATGTTATATTATATATTAACATGTACAGATCAATGAACTAACAGCATAATATAAGAACTAGGAACATAAAAGAATAGAGTTGAATGTAATTCACTAACAATTATAACTAGGCACATAGAAGAATTATTACTAGAATAAAAATAGCGTGAGAAGCTGGATACCG
Source organism: Acanthosoma haemorrhoidale (assembly GCA_930367205.1). Taxonomy (NCBI): domain Eukaryota; kingdom Metazoa; phylum Arthropoda; class Insecta; order Hemiptera; family Acanthosomatidae; genus Acanthosoma; species Acanthosoma haemorrhoidale. The sequence goes on along the minus strand of OV884009.1, from coordinate 102,181,400 downwards.
ATTGTTCGCCATTAGATATATTTCTATTCCCTCCATTCGTTGCTATCCTGTGAGCTCATTTCCAGCTGTGAGTATACAAATGAGTAGAAGAGTTTTTTGGGAGATTGGTTAAGGTTGATGAAACAGAGCCATTAGCTTTTCATAAAATTTATTAATGGGCAATGTTTCGACTTACTATGCACGCCTGCATGAGGCCTTCAGTGAGAAGGAGGTTGGTGTAGACTTTTTATGACAGTTAGAACTGTTCCTTCACGCAAGGACCTGATGCATACATACATAGTTTGTCGAAACGTTGCCCATTAATAAATAAATTTGATGAAAACCTAACAATTCTCTTTCATCAACCCATGCAAATCTCCCAAAAAAAACTCTTCACTCATTCATATACTCATTGTTAACAATAAATCGCTCTCACTCTAATAATATCTTAAAGTATATTTGCCAATAAACTACTTTTGAAGTCAATTGAAGTATTCAAAACTTAACTCCTACTATTCCGTATCATGAGCAAAGACGACTTGGTCATATGAAATTCGTAGTTGCATTTAAAAATATTATATCATTTTTCACAAATTAAACATTGTATTAAATTGTATATTTAATTTATTTAACACAACGTCTCCCTTTATGTAATAATTTTAGTCTTAAATATAATGATGAAATAAAAGCATATGAGATTTTTCAGAATCGGGATTCAATAGGTCCGACTTTGTTAGGTCGCTTAACATGAACATGTTAGGTATCATTTCTGAGTTTGTGATCGTATTTGATTGAAACAATCTTAAACAGCTCAATGCAGCAATGTTGCGAATCATACAACAAGAGTTCACATATGAAGACGCTCAACAGCTTGTACTCAAAATATGTTTTGCTCAAATAAGTAACTTGTGCGTGGTTATTCACTTGTGCAAACTATTGTGTTGCTCTTAGCCCTAGTATGTTAGAGCTTTTGCCCATCTGGTCAACCGTTCAATCTTACTCTAAAATCAAGTAAAGTATTCGAGATTTAACTTACAATCAAACGACAATTGTTAACGAGTTAGCACACTTGAGTCGTTGCTTAAGTCAGAATGGTAAGAAACAAGTAAGACAAAAGACATGCACGTTCGTTCATTTCTTTCGTTGCAAATTTACAAATGATTGGTTCCTACAACACCACCTGGGTAAGATGAACAGCCCCAGGTCAATACTTATTTACTTTACAAACAAGTAATAAAAAAATGTATATACCACATTTCTGTTACGTATAGTCACTTGCCGTTTTGTTTTGCTTTGGGGAAGTCTATCGATACCTGGGTTGTATCACTCTTACAAATTGTTTTACTATTGTACAAATTAGAGAATGGAGTAAACGGCACTTATAAGTTATCTTGCTATTTTTGCTATTAATTGCTATTTTTTTGTTTGGCCCTTATGTATTGCCCTGTATAAACACTTGTTGTCGGGTGTGATAATCACAATCTGCTTGTTTATCGAAAAAAAAAAAAAAAAAATAGGTTAGAAGATGAGTAGCTTGGAGGAATGAGCAGCGGTTTAATCAAGTGTTTCAGGGCTAATTTTACCCGTAAACTGAGCCAAAATAGTGGCCGGAGTGTCGAATTGAGCGGTTTCCATTGTAAGAGCACACTGGTTCCTTTTGACAGGAATGCTGATGGAACAGCATAAGGGATAATATCATAGTGGCACACACTGGTTCAGATTCTAACTCGAATCGGTCAATTTTATTGAGGAAATAAGTGGGAAATTTGTCGCTCCAGTAATCTCCTGTGACAAATGACAACGCACGCTCTCACTTCGGCTATTAACCATTACACAGGTATACCTGCAAAAAGAAACTTTTGGGAATTCGATTTCCTGATGTTTTTTAGTGCCCTGAAATCGAAAATGAGCTCGTTATTGTTGTTGTGTTAAATCTCAAGATCTCGAGTAGACTTAGTAATAAAAATGATGATTAAGGAAAACAGAATCGGCCGATAGTTTTTATTCATTACATTAAATATTTTACATAAATCTATATAGATATAAGTTTCCCATAGTAAAAAATTATATGAATTTAATTTACTTATTTATTTTTATGAAAACATGTTTTTTTTTCTTGGAAACTTCTTTGTGTGCAGTTCCGGGTATGCGACTCTTCAAATGATTCAGGCTGTAGCATCCAACCATAGTCCACCATCATATTCACTTTCCACTTTCCCTGATACCTTCGATCCATCTCGTTGATGTCCTGACGGAACCCTTCTCTGTGTTGTTCCCAAACGTTCCCTATGTCTTCCGGAAAATAGTTCTCATTTGAGTGTAAGAAGTGAACCTTCAAACTCATGTTGCAACCTTGTGTTTAAAAAACCTTCAACATGAACACACGATACTCATGTTACCAAGGAACTTCTCAGCTTGGATTCCAGGTATGGAACAAATTCCAGGCTTGGAACGAATTCCAGGCTTCCTTCTCGTTGTCATTCGTCACCTGAAAACAAAATAGTTTTCTGAAGTCTGGCTCTACTTTTAGCTTGGAATCACTTATACCAGGATCATTATTTGATCATCAAGTATTTGAAACATTCCCTTCCTTTATTGAGATATTTCTCGAACTGCTTTACCAGTCCTAGCTTTTTGCGTAAAGGAGGTAGTAAGATTTTGTCAAAAGGAACAAATATTTCCCTAATAATATTTTTATTTTCCTGGCCACAGAACTTTTAGTCATGCCCAGCCCATTTTGTTACAATGGGATCACATTTTATCACAGCTAGCCCATAAGTGTACATAAGTATTACATAGGTGAGTAATTTCTAGTATCCCCACACACCAATCACTAGCATTCATTATAACAAATTATAATTAAGCAATCCAAAATTGTCGTATAATTCTTTTGAATTTACCGGATGACCAACTGAACTAAAGCACATGTATTGCTATTGTAAAGCAAAACAGCTTTTTGATTTCTCTTTGACAAGTCTATGAATAGACTCCAATGATAAGGGTCATATTGTACACCAAATTGGCCGATTAGTCCACGAAAGCCTTTACAGTAGAAAGATTCTCGTCCTGCGAAAAGTAAAGAACAACAAGGATTTCGAGATGTCGATATCATGAAAAAGAAGTGCCTGGTAGTAATAAATTTTTGTTTTTGAGCCGGGAGCTAAGTAACTGAGCTGCATCTTTCTCAAGTCCAACATCTCTCCCTGAGTCGTTCATCTCCTGCTGAGAAAAATGCCCAGGTTCGTTCTGTAAACTGTCAGTTTAAAAATCACTGTTTGATTCGTACTTTTGCACCATACAGGCTTCTCCAAATAAATACCGTCCAAATCAGCTGGGTGCTGAGGAACTGGTAAACCAGAACCGTGCGATACCACGATTAGCAGATTCCAATATTTCGGTAGTTAAGGTCCTTTTTACTTTTTGAGTTATAATCTTGAACATCACAGGTGTAAAAGAAGTAGTCATTCGCATGATTTTTAACTCCCACAACAGCATTTAGATATCAAATTTGAATGATTATAACTCATGTACTTAGCTATGAAAAACTTAGTGAGGAACTTAAACATTATCTCCTATTCTTAAACCAAAATATGCATTTCGTTGGCTTTTCCTGATTCTATGTTCACCACAGATGAAGTAGAAATAGTCTGGACTGGTAACACAACGACGATGAGACATTTTTACAAAATGCACTTTCAAAACTCAAACTTAAAAAAAATGTTCATTCCCTTCGACACAAGTAAGTAACCTAGGTGATTGCATTCACGACACACGATACAACTGGACTGAGATAATGATTTAGCGTTAGAAGGACTACTGAGACCACACAGCAAGCACGTTCCTGTCTGAACAGGAGCTACATGCCTCCACCAACGACTAAGGGAGAGCAATATTTGGAAATAATAAATGTTTAGAATCATAGAAAACTCGATAAGGACATTAAAGGTTTTATGCTACGAAACTGGGATAATATATCATAAATTCACTAATCTGTACGTGATGGAAGAAAACGGACTTCATTTTCGGTACCAGCACACCAAAAAACATAAAGATCAGCCAATATTGCCAAATCAAATGTTTAGTTGTAAAACTGTGTTATTGTCTAACCTTATACCTCTCCAATTACTAATTTGCCTACTAGTTGTTATAATGACATATTCTCGTTATATCCTTGATTATTCTTTACTTACTTGTCAAAAAAGTCCCTGTGTATGAAAACATTGTTGATTTTGAAACAACATATTGAATCTTCCAACCACTCGTGCGTTTCAAAATCCTCTACTATGCATTCTACATTGCAGCCTTTAGAACAGGTAGAAAGCATATTTGCACAAGTGCAGCTGTTGAGCGCTAGTTTAAAAAAAAAGTCGTTAAAAAACCACCTTAAGACTTAGGTGACTTGTGACCGACCCGGAGGAAGCTACAGGGTGGTATCAGGGACAAATTAACGCAAGGAAGGAAACTGTTTTTCCTCATCGAGGAGGACTGAGAAAACCCAGGCCATCTCAATTAACTAACTTAATCCGGATAGCTCATTAGCCAGTGGAGCTGAAACGCTGAGATTGAGACGGGAGGGATTACCATCTCGAGAGTTTGTCAAGGGCAACAGTGAAAAAGTGCACAGGCTATTTTGCACAGGACCCATCAACTAATTAGAGCTCACCACTTTGTCATATAAAAGGATCCCATTCCAACACAATCCACTCAAGAGAATTTATTTTTCCAACAGGAAATCCTTTAAATAGCTTCCTGTTTGAACATTTATTTCATCTAAGGATAGAATTCAAATTGAAATAAATTTATTTACATTGTTTGTCGTCGGTGGCACTCGCGCTCTTGGTCAGCCTCAGCTGGTTCTTATCCAATGACAATCTGGACATACGGAATAGAGCTATGGGGGACAGCAAAAAAGTCGAACATCAAGCGTATCCAATCCTTTCAATCAAAAGTCCTGATAACAATAGTAAATGCCCCTTATTACGTCCGCAACAAAACCCTTCATAATGATCTGAGTATACCTTACATTATTGAACTCACCCCTTCCAAGTTCATAAAATTCCATAGTAACCTATCCAACCTCCCTAAATCCCTAGCACAGTCATTGCACTGCACCACTCATCCCTATAATTCTCCTCGGATGCTGAAACGGCGTTGGCCTCGTGACCTGCTATAAATTATTTATAATATTAAGTTAATGGTTAATGTTGCATTTCTAGTGTATAGTTTTTGAGTATTGTGTTATATTGAATGAATTCACTCATATTCAAATTTCACTTGCCGAGTTAATTATACAGTAAACGTTATTATATTTTTTTTATTAATGTCATATTTATTGCACTTCCTTTGCTGTCTATTGACATTTTAATAATCAGGCAAGCATAAAAATAACATGATATACTTTTTTTACAAGTACGAATGTACAACAAAAGTTAGATTTTGGAATGTATTTTAATTAATTTTTTGTAACTGTCTTTAACCATAATGAAAAAAATAGCAACAGAACTTTGTTCATATAGCACTGAGTTGTCTCTTGACAAATTTAAGAAGTCAGAGAGAAGCTGGATTGATTAAAGGCAACATAACCAGGGCAAAGAATTTCCAAAGGCAAAAGCTAGAAAATCTAAAGAACTTCGGACTCAACGATATATTTAATATTTTAAGTAAAGAACTGGAATTCAAATTTGAATAAGGTTGGCAAAGTTATTACGTTTTATTTCCGAGATAGCAGTTTTCCTGCCCAAAAATATATCAAGAATATTTTTTTCTATTCATCTCCACAATAAAATACCATCTCTTTGGCGGAAGTTTTCCACCGGACCATTTGTCATTCCAAACTGTCAGGATATGTAAAGGGAGATCCCGGAGTTTATCCTTTAAATGTATCATTCAACGTGACATGACATGACGTGGTATGATAAATAAATAAATATAGCCTTGTAGTTTATAAAGTCAAAAGATGTAAGCAAAGGGTTCTGCCTCTCGCGGGATTTGTCCAAGTTGTATTAACGTTGAAAAATGAGCTTGTAAAGAGCGGGCCTACTCAAAGATATGTGTATGTATAAATATGTGTATATATACAAAAGAAGGACCTCAAGCGTGGAAGAACGGGGAATAAGAGGGTAAGATTGAAATCATGGAAGGGGAAGGGGAAAAGACGGAGAGATTTGAGGGGGGGGGAATGAAATGGGCCTGTGATAAATGAGCGTGGGGCAGGTTCGTTACCTGTGGTGGTGTACTTCGGCGACGAGATACCTAACTCCAAATACACCAGCAGAGGATCCAGGTAGCGGTTTCTCAGTCGCTACAACTTTACAACGCCTTCCCAGAAATCTCTAGAGAAATCTCATGCGAAGGTTAATGAAACTTGTTCGCAATACTTCGTATGCTATTTCTATTCACGTAATCTCACGAAATTAATTATAACCGTGTCAGTTCGTCCCTATTCGTGAGACCCTTTGAGGGACCTTGTGTAGCATACATACAGTGTAAGGCAAAAACACAAACAAACGAAGTTTTCCATTTTTTTTTTTTTTTTTTTTTTTTTTTTTTTTCCATAGCTCTCAAACTTATAAAAAACAGAAAAAATAAAAGGAAAATTATTTTGGATTGATGGGTGCCTTTCACTAAGGGGAGTTCTATTTGAAGGATGTATGTGTTCCACGAAGTGTTCCAGTCAAAAGACATATCATTTATAGTTTAAACTTGAGATAGGTATTGGCCGAAAGGAAAACAGAATTGTGGGACCAAGTAGCTTATGAATTATAATAAAGTAGAAATAAGTGGATGAGCTGAAAGTTTCATTGAGTGAATATGCAATTGCACATTGAGGATCCATTTGAAATCCTACATCCAAATTCCATTCAATAACCAGCCAAAATGAAATTCTTCAGTGATAATTTGAAAACACAGAATCTCATTTATAATTATATTTATAAGTTTTTGCGCATGCGCTACATCCTCTCAACTTCGCTCGTCCTTCAAACACTTTATTCTACCGTTTTTAGGCCACAGTACATCAAAAAAAATTGTTCTACCAGGCAACTTACGTGAGCTGGTCACGAGGAAGCCCTCAACACGTAAGTGAATAGCTTATTACATTTGTGCAGAACAAAAGTGAAGTGAAATAGGAGGAGAAGTCGGCCATTTTGCCATTAGACATTAGCACCATTCGGATCGTTCACTAACGTCGTGCAATTGTTTCTGAGCCAGTCGGTCTTGTGGCTCAGAGCCAAGACCCGTGACTCGCCACTGGAGGTTGTGAGCTTGATTCCCACCGGCGCTACGTACTTTTTTCCTTACAAACAAAAAACCGTTGTTATGATAAAATGAAATTTTATCAACAAGTAATTTCTCAAAAAAAAAAAAAAAAAGATCTAGATCACTAGGTCCAACCCCGACAACGTCGCCTGTAAAGCGTAAACCGAGACGATCAACCAGGAATGTACAAATAACCTCTTCTGCGGCTAGTTCCATGGAAGAGATACCTCCACAGGCCAGCACATCCAATAATGATCCCGCCATAGAGTCACCTTTCTTCACGCCAAACACCTTTGAGGCGTTGAAAAATATCCCAGCAGAAGAAATGGAAGTCAACAAAACTCCAACACAGCCCCAGCCGCCTCCTATATTTGTACGCAACATTATCAACTTTAAATTACTATGCTCACAAATGAGCCAAATTGTTGGTACCGGAAAATATACGTGCCTAAATCGCTCTCGGGACACGAAAATATCTCCGGACACTCCCGATAGTTATCGGGAAATTATCAAATATTTGGACGAAACCAATGCTGACTTTCACACCTATCAGCTGAAACAAGAACGCTCGCTCCAAGTAGTAATTAGAAACTTGCACCCGACCACACCAGCTGACGAAATCGAAGATGAACTCTTTGCTCTTGGATTCAAAGTTCGCCAAATAACGAACGTGTTACGTGAGGATAAACAACAAGAGGGATCAATAAAAACGGCGTTACCACTGTTCTTCGTCGGTCTCGAGCGAACACCTGGAGTAGAGAAGATTTATGAACTAACACACCTGTACTATACAAGGGTACAGGTTGAAAAACCGTTCCCCAAACGAGACATCGTTCAGTGCCATAATTGTCAGGCATATGGGCACACGAAATCTTACTGCCACCACCCTCCCAGATGTGTAAAGTGTAGTGGGCAGCACAAAAGCGAATTGTGCAAAAAGCCCCTAAAATCGCCTGCGGTATGCGTACTTTGCAAGCAAGGCGATCCGGCCAACTACAAGGGCTGTGAGGCTTACAGAACGCTGAAGTCGAGGACCGAACAACGCCGCCAGCCAGAAGTGGAAAAACTTGCAGCAAGAAGCGGCCCAGCCAGAAACTTGAGGCCTACTGTCTCTTTCGCCGATGCCGTTCGCAACAGAGAGCAGTCACAGGCACCACCCACCCCCTGTACACAAGATCACCTTTCCCAGCATTCCGTTCATCCCGTCAACCCACAAACTCTATCCCGTCCTCAGCCACACATCTCGTACATTCCTCCACCTTCAAGTTCTTCGGATCTCACTAGCCTTTTAACCTCATTTCTTACAGAGTTCAGAACCATAATTACTCCTCTCATTTCCCTACTTACAAATCTGGTCTCCTACCTTATCCCCGTTAAACAAAATCCATAAGTGGATCCTTCCGACTCCTTATCCATTCTCCTTTGGAATGCGAATGGTGTTCGCACCCACACTAACGAACTGACAGCACTACTCCACGACAAGAACATCGACGTAGCTCTCATTACTGAAACAAGACTTACTAGCAAACGACCATTTACGATTCAACAGTACCATACCTACCGAACTGATCACCCAGATGGAAGAGCTCATGCAGGTACCGCTGTCATTGTTCATAATTCCATTTCTCATCACATAGTTCCTTTGGTAGCACATGATTTCCTTCAGTCCACTGCAGTGCCAATCAGCACCTTCCCTTTCCCCCTTACTCTAGCATCAGTGTACTGCCCTCCCAATAAATCCATTTCCGATTCCCAATTCATCTCCTTTCTAGACTCCATAGGACATTGTTTCCTTGTGGGTGGGGACTTTAATGCAAAGCACCAACACTGAGGGTCAAGATCCACGGATACGCGCGGACGTGCTTTGCTGTCTGCACTCACACGGAAACATTGCTCCACGATCTCTCCTGACACAGCCACCTATTGGCCATCAGATCCCAACCGAAATCCAGATCTCCTAGACTTCTTCTTCTACAATAGTTTAGGAACACTAAACTATTCACTCAAGCGCCTCGATGACCTCTCCTCCGATCATAACCCTTTATTATTAACCATTTCCCTAAAACCAATTCACAAACTATCTCCTCCTTCATTTATTAGGGGCCCAGTCGATTGGGACCACTTCCGTCAGCTTCTTACAGAGTCCGTAAACCTTAAATTATCCCTGAAAACATCCCAAGACCTAGACGATGCAGTGCATTCTTTCACTACTCTGGTCCAGAGGTCGGCTTGGGAGGCATCGTCACCCCATCGTCACCCAAAAATTCATAATCATAATAGTTTACCTCAGCATCTCAAAGATCTAATCCTATCCAAACGCCACTCCAGAACAGTGTGGCAAAGATCCCGGCATCCTGCCGATCACCGCTCGTACAATCAGTACTGCCGATTGGTAAAGCGGCGATTGGCATCCTTCCGTTCCGATTCTTTCAATTCCTACCTCTCCTCTCTGTCTACCAGGGATAACTCCTTGTGGAATGTAACCAAAAAAATCCTAAAGTATCAACCTGTTTCACATCCGCTCCGTCGTGATGATGGGTCCTGGGCGGCTTCGGATAGGGATAGGTCGGAGGAATTTGCTCTGCATCTTACCCATACTTTCACACCTAACCTTTCTCATCAAAGCCATACTCACAGCACAACTGTGGAAGATTTCCTCACTTCACCTATTCCTCTCTCTCTTCCACCAAAAGCCGTTAATCCCTCTGAGGTCAAATACCTTCTGAAAAACTTACCTTACCGAAAATCCCCTGGATATGATCTCCTTACTCCTCAAATTCTCAAACAACTTCCTCCTAAAGCCATAATCTTCCTAACCTATATATATAATTGCATTATCCGAACGACGCACTTTCCACTCCTCTGGAAACATTCCATTATTGTCCTATTCGCCAAACCCGGTAAACCACCCAATGACGCCTCATCTTACCGTCCAATAAGCCTACTCCCTATCCTCTCAAAAATATTTGAGAAACTTCTACTAAAACGTCTACTTCCAATTATTGAATCCAAAAACCTTTTTCCTACACACCAGTTTGGTTTCCGCCAACGGCATTCCACTGCTCAACAAGGCCTTCGCGTTGGCGCCAATGGCTGCCTGGCTATCCGTGAAAATTGTGATCAGTCTGTTTCTTACACTCTCCCCAATTAAGGTTTGGGTACAGACATTGATCGCCATCACTTCGGCCTGAAAGACCGAGGTGTGTCTACCTAAAGGAATAGAAATCCCAGATTCTGGTTTATCTTTCCTCCATATGCCGGCCCCTGATCCGTTTTCTGTTAGTGAGCCGTCTGTATAGCAATTAATCCCATTACACAGTTTCGTATATCGTATATATATATGATCGTATATCTTAATTACTTATTGCCTAGCAAGGCAGATTGTAATTTTAGCACAATAAAGGAATTTTATTATTATTATTATTAAATTATATTTATAAATTATTAACACTTATTTTTGTAAATGTAAAAATTTAAGCATCAATAAAATCTCATACAGTGGTGTGAGCACCCTCATATTATATCTCCCTCAAGATGGGTGTCACCCGTGAAAGCAATCCTGTTCTTTATAAATGGTAAACATGAATGAATGGGTTTTTGTTCAATGAAAACGAGAGCATTCGGTTATGAAATACAAAGTTCATTTGTTTTTCCCGTAAATAATTCTTGGATAAATGTCCATTTGAATTAAAAGTAAGGTGTACTTGTTTCTGTAGTTTAAACCACCAAGATAGGCAAGAGACCAAAAACCCAACGATGTGAATACACTTTCTATTGTTTAATTTGAGGGTTATCAAGTTGCAAAGTTTATTGATCCTAATAAACATCATCCTATTTTATTGACTTTGCTGCTCTCCCGCCTCCAGATAGAAACATGAAACGTCACAGGAGGCGTCATTTGTTATTAACAAAATTATAGCCGTTTCTTTAAAACATCATTAAGTGCCGATAATTATATAAATTAATCACTCACCATTAAAATTCTATATTTTTGATATGTGGATCAAATTAAATATCTTGAATTCCTGATGACAATATGTCATTTTAAACTTTAACGTACATGCTAAAAAGTCTTCAAACTGTTATTGACATCGTCTTGGCAACTGGTAACTAGTAATTTTTATAGAAGTAGGATTTTTTTATGGAAGTACCATTTGATACTACAATGATGCTTAAAATAAAACTATCCCCAAGTAAAAATAACGAAGTGTCAATTATAAATTAATAACTTGTAATTAAAAACTAAACAACAAGTTTAGTATCTGATAAGTGATGGGACTTGAGTGGACTTTTGCTATACATGTCATTAAAACTGCCTTTAATATCTTAAATTAAAAAAAAAAACTCTGCGACAAATATCGGACAAAATACGGTCTGACAAAAGATGATATCTCCCATATTTGAAGAAAAAGGGCTAGATGTGGACACTGTGATACCTTTTGGCTCGAAGGTTTTCTGTAGAAGAAGGGCTGGGTTCGATATACTCCAGTCAGTTCTAAATTAAAGTATCGGGGACACAATTGTTTATCACCGCTCGCAATTCCGAACAGCGGGCCCTATTAGTCAAGACTAGGTTAATTTGTGGTTATGGCTCTAACTGGCCTTTTTACCGACTCTGCCTAGGAAACATGGGTAACCACCGTTGTTAGTTAACTGTCTCTATGCTGTTATATGTTCAACCCCCCGACATGGGCGATGTAGCGTAAAATTGGAAATAAACTTGAGAGACAGAGATTGTAAAAGTGGAAGCAGTGCCGACAGTCGGATAAATGATCCGAAGTCGGCATGCAATTAACTCTTTTGGGCGTGGGCAGATTTCCCCGATGGAATTCAGGCGGACCGTTGCAACAGTTTGTCGTTTAGTGGCTGGAACATTTGACAGTTTACAACCCTTCTTTTTGTGCCACTAAAGGGAGTGAAAAAAGATACACAGGACTCAGAAGGTAGGGTGGCCCAGAAATAGTGTATGAGCCGTACTAACTAGTTGTAACTTATAGTACTTACTAATTCGCAAAGAGCGTGAAAATGTATCAACGAACACAAAGGACCATAAAGAAAAAATACTTCTTCTTAAGAGATAAAGATACAGCCCAAAAGGGGAGGATATAAACATGGGGACGAGGCAGCAGGGGTTCTTGGTTTTGGACATCTGCCCAGAGCGGATCTGGTATGTCTGAGACGAAACCTAGGGCTGGGGACTGGTCTAGGCCGGACTTCTGAGACGCTGAGGTCTTGATTTGGACTCCCATCTTGAATTAATAGATGTATCCAGTAAGATATAAGTTTTATAGTTAAGCTAGTAAGATCTCTGTGATTTTTTTATCATTTTATCCTATTAAGTAATTACTTTACAATAAAAAAAAAAAATATTATAAATAAAACATAGTATATAAATGAATTTATTAAGGTAAGTTACTTTGGGTTTAAATTCCAATTGGGACAGTAGACAATTAATTGAGTATTTTTGAGAAAAGTATAATTTGGTATAACTTCACAGCAATGCAATATGCTCAGGATTTGATAGAGGAATCAAATCTGTTAGTAGTTGAATAGTTAGATTGCATCTCTGTAATTCAAATATGTTAATTATTCAATTCGAGCGTAACACCATGGCTTTTGCGGATGTCAGGTAAATATATAAATGGATATATGTATCCGTAGATAAGATACATCCCTTATATATCGCCTTACAGTTTATGTATTCGGATACAGTTGTACATCAGATATATCAGTGTATATGGACATGCGAGTAAGTAAGCATCCGTCAATTTGGATAAAAACCAAAACGTACAGTTCGCAAAACGAAGCAACGCCTTCGAAACAAAGTATCCTTTGGGATTTACCAAGTATTTTTAGGCGAAAAAGGCCATAAAGCTTCCGCACGTTAGAACTCACCCTTAACCTTATTGTCCCTAATGAGGCCGAATGAGCCAAGTCCCTTCGTTGGAAAAAATCCAAGTACAATTGTACACGAGCCCCCAAGCCATGGAGACAGTCCATTTATGTAATTCCAAACTCTCATAAAATTACAGCTGAAAACCAATTAAAGAAATAGAGGAAGATGAAAATTCATGGACAGGCAGAATTTGAACTATTAATTATCAACCTTTTAACAACACACTGTTATAATTACACAATAAAGACAAATTACCGTCGATTTTATTAGTGGGTTCAGACAAAGCGATACAAAAAAAATTACAGGCACTAAATTACCATTTATTTGGGTGAAAGTGTAATTTATAGAACCAAGCCTTGGTCTGAATCCCACGTAAAGATTAATAGTTGGCCCTTTTATCTCGGATAATTAAAAGGAAAAAAAATGTTAGCACAATTGCCAGCCACAATGGCTTCACAATGATTTCAATTCTTCTCTGGAAGGGTGGTGGCTTAGCAGGGAAAGGTGAAAAAGAGAGTTTTATCAGTAGAAGGCCCTAACATAACACCCTTCCAAATTACTCTTGTCCCTGCTTTTGCCTTTTTTTTGTATTTAATATCTTGCCTATGGCACAATCTCCCTAACCTACATTAATAATTTCATTATCCTAAAGAAGCACTTTCCTCTCCTCTGGAAACATTCTATTATCGTCCTATTCGCCAAACCTGGTAAAGCACCCAATGACGCCTCATCTTACCGTCCTATTAGCCTACTCCTTATCCTCTCAAAAATGTTTAAAAAACTCCTATTAAAACGTCTACTTCCAACTGTTGAATCCGAAAACTATTTTCCTACTCTCCAGTTTGGCGTCCGTCTACAACATTCCACTGTTAAACAAGGCCTTTACGTTGTTGATCACATATCCTCAACCCTTCAAACCAAACAGTGCCTTTCTGGACATACCTCAAGCTTTTGGCCCGTAGGTTTTCTTTTCAAGATCAAAACATATTTACCACAGACCCTTATCCTAATGCTAGTCCTACTTTTCAAACCGGTAGTACCAAGTCCAATACTAAAGCAGTAGTGGCCTCGTGACCTGCAATAAATACGCGACAGTGGGAGTCCTGGCAATGACCAGTTTCTTCAACCATGTCCTAAAGGTCTGTGGCTCTTGGTCAGCCTCCACGGGGGACTTCCTAAGACTACGCTATCTCATTTGCATGCGAGGCGGGTGACAGTAATTTGGATTGAGAGGTCTCTGGGCTGTTTGTAAATATTGTATGAATGATTGCGTAGATGAAGAATTGTAAATATGGTACGAATGTGAACATTGAACCCAATTACTTATCGCCCAATAAGGTGTGGGGTCTGACAACTCCGGACTAAAACATAGCTAGTTTAGAATAGAGATGTGTGTGTGTGTGTGTGTGTATGAAAACCTTTTTGAAAGCTACCTAGGCGGGTGTTTTCTGGTCCGAGAAAAGTGTAATTTTTATTAATTCGTGGCTACAACATAAGTAGTATATTTAAAAAAATATATTAGCATTATATTTATGTTAGAATTGATGTAACCAGTGGAATCATAATGATAATTTAACAGCAGTCGTATATTTGTTAAAATTGGGGAAAAAAAAAACTGCTTAAAGAATAATTGGATTTTGGATTAATCTCCAAAGTGGAAGCATGTCACGACAGGGAATTTATAAAAATGAAGTCCTTTGATCAGAGACGGTTTAAAGGAAAGAAAGCCATTTTGGTTGCTAGCAGATTTAATCTAGACGACTGAATTGCTTCATTAGGATTAACTAATCTAATTAGTGACACAAGAATATTTTGTGGGAAGGACAATTTTCTTTCCCCCAACCGCTCCGCTCAACTTCTTTAAAGGGAAATAAATTTTCTCTTTCTCCCCCAGCCGGATTAGCTTGTCCAATCTAGATTTAATTGTCGTTCGATAAACTCTACTTTCCCATACTGTAAATTACAGAAACCGTAGTTGGCGAAACTCGATAGAAAACACAATTTACCCTCGCTCCAAAGAGAGATGGAAAACTTATTTTGGTATTCACCAGATGTTTTGAGTATAAATCCCCAAACCCGGGGGACTGAAACAACCTAATTTATATGCTCGTAAGAGTTATTCGTTGTATAGCTCCAGTAATAGCCAACTTTTCAAGCAGTAACTTTCCCTTCTGCAGTATTTGCAATAACTTGTATGACTATCAGACAAATGCCAATCCATCCCCAATTATACTCATTACCTCTTCATTAAATATCATTTACTGCTTTATAAGGAGAAAGAAACGAAGAATACATTTTTTTTAATAGTTTTTTAAACATACGTTATTTATCAATAACTATAGATTAGTTGTATGAGAATTTTTATGAGAGTTTTCATCACCTGACTGCTGTTTTCATTTCCCCTTTATATGACTGTGTATTTTAGTGCAAGTAATAAGTGTCTGATCTATCCATCATATATATATAAGTTATAAGTTAAAGCCAGAGGCCTGACTATGTCGAATACTAATACGATCATGGAATGCAAACAACCCATGATCCTATGTATGTCGCATTATCTTCCACAATAAAGCAGTCTTTTACTGGAGTCAGAGTGTGTCGGTGCATTTCCCTCTTTCGTTACTATCTTTTTGTCTATCTTAACCGCCGGCGATTAACTTATATATATATATATATATATATATAAGTTAACGATCGTCAACGAAAAGCGAGAAGAAAAAGGAAAGAGGTTGAATGTAGTTACTGAACGAGAGTTGTCACAAGACTGTTTTTATTTGAGCCTTTTAAAGCCTCTCTAAATACATTCGGGATGTTTACATCCCGATGACTTAAGGATTAGGCTGGCTGCCTACGACGTCCGAACCTTAACTCCCCCCTGCCAGTTTACGCATATCTCTTCGTAAACTCCAAGGTCCGCCGCACGCAGCACACAGCCTGTAATCCCTTACATCACGTTTACGGTCTAATATATTCATAGTCCACACAAAAAAACAGGACACAAAGAAAAGAGATAATACAGAAATAAAACAAAAATAGTAATAACAAAAAATAATACATTCGCCCTGGACCCGGTGGCTGCCAGGTAAAAAAAAAATGGAACATCCGCAATATAAATAATGAAAACAAAAACTCTCTCTGAGCACCACATGTGAAGTATATGATTCCGGATCAGTTGCTCCGTATTGGATCGAGGGCACACCATCTTACGCACATTCAACACCCTCCCCCCTGTGTTGGGAGTTTCAACTGTTCAATGTGAACGGTTCGCCTCTTCCTTGGGGTGGTCATACTCTCGATGGTCACGAGATTATGTTCCCGAATTATGATGACCTTAAAGGGCCCCTCATACCGAACAAGTTCCTTACTACGATTTGACACGACTTTTCTGTACACAACGGTCCCAATCGATATTGCTCCTATGCGATCCCGCACCTTCAAATTTGCCCGTGCCACGCGCTTGGATTTTTCGCGCATAATCTTATCGCGTACTCTGTACCACATCTTTCCGAGCTGCATGTCGGTGTTATGGAGCTGTGCCACCATTCCCTCATCCGCCACCGTCTCTGGCCAGTTCCTCGGTCTCACTCGTAATCCGAACAAAATTTCGAAGGGTGCTAACCCCGTCGTGGCATGTATCGAGTGGTTGTATGCCGCCACCGCCATTGGCATCGCTACGTTCGCCGACAGGCCTTTATCCACCTGGTACACGCGTAAGTGGTCGCTGAGGGTGCTGTGTAACCTTTCGATGGTTCCCCTGCTCTTGGGATGCCCGGGGGTATTAAAATGCCATGCCACATCCCGTTTTTGCATTTCCGCTCTCACGGTTGCATTGTCAAACTCCCGTCCCCCGTCCGACGAGATCCTCTCTGGTATGCCGTAGAATTGAAACCATGTGTTGAGGGCTTGTAATATGGAATCTGATGACTTGTCCCCCACCGCGTAGGCCATAGCCACTTTGCTAAATGGGTCGATGATAGTGACCCACTTAAAACCCCGCCACGTGAAGGTGTCCACTTGAATCTCCGTCAATGGTGCTTCTGCCGTGGGTGATTCCTCCTGGAGTCCCTGCGGGGGATGTCTATCATATTTCGTCTTCTGACAAACTTCGCATGCTCCGATTACCTCCTGAATAGTCCGCTGCATCCCCCACCAAAAATAGCGCCTTCGTAGTGCTTGTGCCGTCTCCTGCCCACCGCGGTGGTTGGTTTTTCCTTGGTGATACGCCAGTGTTACCTCGCGTTGCTGCTCCTCGTCCCGCAGGGTTTGGACCACGGAAAGACACCGAATGAACGAGCGACCCACCCCCAACAGCTCTTTCTGCCACAGCTTTTTAATTTTGTCCCACACAGTCGCGTTGCCCACGAATAAATGGTGTGTTTTGCCGGGTTTGGACACGTCCTTGAGAGCCTGACAAATTTGATCTCCTCGAACTCCCGGTGGTGACCAAATCGTCGCGATCTGACTCCTGCCATACGTACTATGGAGTATTTTCAGAGTACCCGATGTTTGAGTTTTCCAAACGATCTGCCTCCGCTTATCATTGATGATTTCATCCGTCGTCTCCATATCACGCGGTCTCTCCCCTTTAGACTCGTCTGATGGTGGATCCTGTTTCTCCTATATGGGATCTGGCTCCAATCGTTGTCATCTTCGTTCATTTTTACTTCTTCTTCCCTTGCGCTAGCATCTATCATCGCCTGGGCGCATTCGAGGAACGATCGCTCATTAGGGAACCCTTCCTTCCTTCCCGTCTCCTTCGCTAATTGTACCTTTAAGATTGTAGACAGGAATCCCATCCTGCCCTCCACTTCATCGACGCTAGCTGTCTCCCTCATTTTCTCATTTATTTTATTGTAGCGGACAACCAGGACTGCAGCATACTGTCCACTATTCTGTCTCGGAGATTTCATTTCTCGAAACATTTGGAATATATCCTCCTCTGGGGTCCATCATCCTCCCCCATATGCTTTTTTCAGTCTCGTCTTTACTATCTCCCATGGGGTTTCCTCGTCCGTTCAGCACCTTCCTTTTCACCCTGCACACCAGGTCTGCCTTTATTGACCTAGCGTCACCTGGGTCGAGTAACCCTTCGTCCATCTTGGCTTGTATCCTCTGCATAATCCTATCTCCACCTTTGAGAAAATGATTTAACTCACCTATTTCCCCAGAAAATTTTTCGAGGTCTGAGATCATTTTCCTCATGTCCTGTGACGTCACTGCCCGCACCTTCATCCATGCCAGTGAGTTCGCATGGGCTTCAGCCATGGTTTCTTTAGGTAACTGTGGAACTTCAAACGCTGCCGGCCGCAATTCCACCATTACCTACTTTAATTAAATCACACGAAAGTGAATGAGAAGGAAAAAAAAACAAAAGCCAACTCGCACGTTAATGACTCGAACCCACTCCGCTCCCGGGTTTCGGCACCAGTTAACGATCGTCAACGAAAAACGAGAAGAAAAAGGAAAGAGGTTGAATGTAGTTACTGAACGAGAGTTGTCACAAGACTGTTTTTATTTGAGCCTTTTAAAGCCTCTCTAAATACATTCGGGATGTTTACATCCCGATGACTTAAGGATTAGGCTGGCTGCCTACGACGTCCAAACCTTAACTTATATATATATATATATATATATATATATATATATATATATATATATATATATATGTGTGTATAAGTTATCGTCTCCCGGCTGTAGACTATCAAAGAAAAATATAGAATATGGATGATAATAATGCACACAGGTTCGATTGTTAACTGGCTTTATTCTGTCCTCATCCTCTATCAATACCCAGGCTTTGTTTAGATTAGGCCCTGTAGTATTAGGCTTAACAATGTCTTGCTACTAGCCATAAAACCCCCCTACCAGTTTACGGACATTCCCCGTAAACTTATACATATAAAAAATAAATAAAAAATTTACAAAAGAAATGAATTCGGTCACTGATAAGATAAAGAGACGCAAAACAAAAACGTTCTTCAATTGTACACAGAAGAATTATGATACGAACACAAAGAGAAAAAACAAAACAAAAAACGACACTACTGTCAAAATTAAAACTTTGATTCCGCCGCTAGAAATTTCAGCTGCTGCAAATGCACCGTTCTTCGTTTTAACAGTGGTGTGATGCCTTCGATGGTGACTACATTATGTTCGCGGAGGGCGATCACCCGGAGAGGCCCCTCGTGTCGTGCTAATTCTTTCCATCTGTTAGAACTCTTTCGGCGATATATGACTGCGCCGATTTTGAGTTTCCCCGCGATATCGCGGACCTGGAGGTTGTCTCGCGCCACCCGCCGGCGTTTCTTCTCTTCATGTTAGCTCCGTACAGTCACCCACTGCTTCCCCAGTGCGATACGTTGTTTGTTGACAACGCACGCTGCCATGTCGTCATCTACTAGTGTGCCCTGTCATTTCTCCGATATCCTCTGAGTCCGAAAAGCGTCTCGACCGGGGAGAACCCCGTGGCGGAATGTACCGAGTGGTTGTATGCGATGACGGCCTTCTCCATCGCCGCTCCCGGTTCTATCCGTTTTTACCCGTGGTAAATACGCAGGTGGTCACTGAGCGTACTAAGTAGCCTTTCTATGCCCCTCCGACTCTTCGGGTGTCCTGGGGTGTTTCCAACGTATCTCTAAAGCCACCGCCTCGGCCTTCATCTCGGCATTATCAAACTCCCGTCCTCCGTTGGAAGCGATACTTTCTGGAACGCCATAGAATTGCACCATGTGCGTAATGCCTTCACAACCGTTTTCGCCGAACGGTCTGCTATAACTTTAGCCATTGCCATTTTGCTAAACCGGTCTATGACGGTTAGCCACTTGTACCCCCTCCAGGGAAATGTATCCACTTGTAGATCTTGAAGTGGTCGGTCTGATGTCGGGGTCATGTCTTGCATTGCTCTAGGCGGATGTCGTTCATATTTTGTAGCGAGGCATGTTTCACAGGCGCCAATAACGCTCGCGATTGTGTTCTTCATGCCCCACCAAAAATATCTGCGCTTGAGGGCCTGCAGGGCTGCTTCGATCTCGCGGTGGTTCGTTTTACCCTGGTGAAAGGCAAGGGTAACCTCCCGTTGACGCTCTTCTTCCCTGACGGTTTCCACCTGCAGGATACACCGAATGAACGTGCGGTCGACCCCGGACGCATCTTTCAGGGCTCGACAGATCATGTCGTTTGAAATTCCTGCGAGGACCATATCTTCGCGATTTTACAACGGCCGTACTTACCATACTCGGTCTTAAGCAGTCCTGACGTCTTTGCGCAATAATTTGGCGCTTCTTATCATTAATTATGTCCTCGATGTCTTCGATATCCGACGGCCGATCTTCTGCTGAGCTGCCGTATCCCGTGACGTCTTCTGTATCGGTCTCCTCGGACAGGTCTCGTGCTCATTCTTCACCGGGTGACCATTCCTGGAGGAATTGCCTGATATCTTGCGATGGTCCAGCCGGGTCTTGTTCGATGGCATTGACGACGATTGCACGCGACAGCCAATCCACTACCACATTCTCTCACCCTGGGCTTGTATACGATATCCATCGTATACTGGATTAGGAATTCCTTCCATCGGGTTATGCGCGCCAACGGCTCCTTCAGCTTCCCCACCCATTGTAGGGGTCGATGGTCCGTTTGGACCCCAATGGATTGTGTTGCACTCCCTCTCTTGAGATGATATGGCCCAAAAATCTCACTTGTGCTTGGTCAACAAGCGATTTTTCCGCCGATAATTTCAGCTCGAATTTCCTAATCCTTTGGAACACCTGTCTCAAGTGCTTTTAATGTTCTGCCTTGGTTCGGCTGAAAACTAGGAGATCGTCCATATATATCTGGCAGTACGATTCCTCGATGCCTCTCAAGAGTTCGTCCATTAATCTTTGGAAAGTTATCGGCACATTTTTTAGCCCGAAAGGCATTCTGGGGAACTCGTAGTGCCCGCGTTCAAATGTGAATGCCGTCTTGTGCTGATCTTTATGATGCATCCGTATTTGAAGATATCCCGCCTTTAGACCGAGTGTGCTGAATATAGTTGCTCCACTTAGTCGGTTGAGAATGTCCTCGAATCGAGGAATGGGGTATTTTTCGTCGAGTGTTTTCTCATTCATTCCTCCTATCCACGCTCCGCCGACTTTCCCGATGACATTCCCTCGTTTCGAGCACCTATATCTCTTCCCTCCTATACGAATGTCTAACCTATATCTTTCTAGACCTATTACCGTTTCCCCTTCTACTTTACAGCCCCCCCCCCAGGGTAACCAAGCTGCAAGAAAATACCTGTATTTGGGGTATCCTCACTCCCACACACATCCTCTCCAGGGTCTCCCGACACATTTTCGTGTTGGTACTCCCAGTATCCACCAGGCACTGCACTCCGCACGCTACTCGAATAATTGGCAGACCGCTGTACGAGGGTGGTCTGAAACGTTTCCGACCTAACAAAGATACAAGACGTTTTTCAGATTTTTTTTTTGATTTTTCAACGTACTCTCCTTGTAACTCTACACACTTCTCCCAGCGATGATCCCATCTCTGTAACCCGTCCAAATAGTACTCGACGTTTTTCTCTGCAAAATAATCGTTCACGAAGGTGATTGCCTCTTCATTTAACGAAAATCTCCTCCGAGCGCAATTATTAGATGAGGGAACAAAAAGAAGTCGCTTGGGGCTAGATCTGGTGAGTAAGGCGGATGGTCAAGCAGTTCAAACCGTAATTAATGGATTTTCGCCATGGCAACCGCTGCGGTGTGAGA
Source organism: Acanthosoma haemorrhoidale (assembly GCA_930367205.1). Taxonomy (NCBI): domain Eukaryota; kingdom Metazoa; phylum Arthropoda; class Insecta; order Hemiptera; family Acanthosomatidae; genus Acanthosoma; species Acanthosoma haemorrhoidale. The sequence goes on along the minus strand of OV884009.1, from coordinate 102,159,518 downwards.
CGGTGCGTTGTCTTGGCGAAACAGGATTTTATTTTTCTGCAAGTTCTACCGTCAGCTTGTCAAGTAATGATGCATAGTATGCTCCTGTAATGGTTTTTCCTTTTTGAAGATAATCGATTAAAATAACTCCATGACTATCCCAAAAAACAGTCGCCATCATTTTCCCAGCCGAAAAAAACAGTTTTTGCTTTTATTGGAGCCGGTTCCCCCTTCGCAGTCCACTGTTTGGACTGTATTTTTGTTTCGGGCGTATAATGGTGTATCTAAGTTTCACCCACAGTAATTAATCGGCGCCAAAACTCGGCTTTATTGCGCCTAAACTGCGCCAACAGAGCGTTGGAAATGTTCATTCGAACACGTTTTTGGTCTAACGTGAGCAAACACGGCACCCCACGCACGGATAGCTTTCTCATCTCTAAATGTTGATTTAATATGTGACAAACACGTTCTTTTGACATGTTTGTAAACTCTGCTAACTCTCTCACTTTAATTTGGCGGTCGTCTAGCACCATTTAGTGAACTTTGGCGATGTTTTCGTCGGTAGTTGCAGTTTTTGGACGTCCCGAACGTTCATCGTCTCCCAACCTCTTACGACCACGTTTAAGTTCAGCTTCCCAGAATTTAAATCCACATGGTTGCCTCCTCCCTCGCATGCGAAAGAGGAAGTGGAGTCTTGGGAAGTCCCCCACGCTTCTCCGTCAGCCGCGTCGCCAGATACCAGCCAGTGGAGGGTGACCAAGAGCGCGAGAGCCACAGACGTTCAGGACCTGATTGGAGAAACTGGCTATTGCCAAGACTCCCACTGTCAAGTATTTATAGCAGGTCACGAGGCCACTACTGCTTTAGTCTCCGAGGAGGATTATAGGGATTAGTAGTGCTGTGTAATGTCTGTGCTACGGACATTACTATAATTAATTAGGATGGTAGGATAGGTCACTATGGAATTTCATAAACTTGGAAGGGATGAGTTCAAGAATTTAAGGTATATTAAGATCGTTATGAAGGGTTTCGTTGACGACGTAATAAGGGGCATTTACTATTGTTCTCAGGACTTACGATTGAAAGGATTGGAATGAAATGAAAAATAAATAATCATTATGGCATTCCACGGTATTCGATACTTGTGAGCATAATGAATATTTATATTGATAATTAAAGAAATCATTTAAACATTAAATATTTTGGAGTAAAAATAAAACATATCACAACATAATATTTCTCTGGAACTCTATGGACAAATATACACAAACCTAAACTTAAATGATAACAGGACTGTTGTGTGATGACTGATGACTAAAATGACGAATGGGAAACAACAAAATCGTTATCTCTCTGCATGTGCACGTTTGTTCAAAGAACATTCGGCAGCTCATTAGACCACCGTAGGGAAACACAAGCTGTTGAATGGAGACTATATTTACTCCACAACCCTTTCTCTCTCTCGATAAGAAAATATATTCTTGAGTCCACTTGAAAATTTTATTTCTGTCCACCTAATTTGTGGATGCGTGAGACAATATAAGGTGGTGGACTCAAACGCCAATAAAACTGCAGACAGTTGGCCTCAGCTGTGTAAGTGTTAGCCGGTAATTGGCTTCACCTTTATTGGCCTTTAATTATCCGGTTCGTAGCTAATATCCAGAGCCTCGTAATTAATCTGCCAGGAATTTATTAAGACACTAGGTGAAGGAAACTTATCCTCTTAACCACTTGCAGTAACCAACAGGATTATCCTACTTCGCTTCATTGCCAATTAAACCGCACGCTAATAGCAGTTCCTTAATACATTTTTCTCACAAGAATTACCATTGACTGGTAGAATAACCCACTTTCAATTAAGCTTCCTATATAAAACATTTTTAAAAAATGTAGACATCAATCATGACTAAACATATATTTTCTTCAAACACATAACATAACATATATGTACGTAGGAAATAAATGAACGAATACTTTCTAGAGATATTTGGGATGGACTTTGTTAGTATGAGTTTCTCAAATACTTTAAACCAAAATAAGGATAGAAGATTTTCGATATGAGATTGTTTCAACAAACTAGGTAAGGTGATATCATTGAATATAAGCTTATCAGTGAAATTATGTCAAAATTATTTAATGGTCTCCATGAATCAGTCGAATAAATGCAGTTAATAACTTTGGTTCTTCCACGACGTTTTGAGCTGAACTTCTCTTAATTTTATCAACGTGACAGGTAGATTTTCAGACCGATTTTCGTCAACAGTTTTGCACTTTGTTAATACTTCGCTGTGATCTATATAAATTATAGCTGAAACGGAATACGAATACAAAATTGTAATTGCCTTACATAAAAGACAATGTGACCTGAACAGAATTGAAATAAATCCTTGCTAATAAATATATATATTATTACGTTCTTTGAAAGATATCGTAATTCTTTTTTTTTTATTCTTTTACTTTAAATTTATTTTATTTACTTATTATTAGGTTCTATTAACAAAAATAATTCTGGCAAAAGGTTATATTTAATTACAAAAAAGAAAAACTTAAATTAATTATATATAAATACTTGTTTACAATTTTGGCTTATACTTCTTCTAATACAATATAAATAATAATATAAATACTTCTTCTTTTTTCCTCATCAATTATTTTCAAACCAAATCAATTCTTTTTCTTTTCTTTCAATGGCTCTTCTTGGTTCTGCTAAGTCCAATACCACTAACTGAAATTTTTTTTAAAGTTTTTCTGACACACAATTTACAGCTAACATGTATCACGGGCTGATTCCAAAACTAGAGTGAATAATGCTGTGTGTGTTTTCATCATCACAACAACCAGTACTCTTCATAACAACAACTGTACTACCTTTTGTTTTTTTCCTCCACTCTCAATTGTTTTTATTTTCACCTTCTTGATAAGTTGGATTAAATCTTTATATTTAAATTTATTATATACAAACTCCACAATATCTAATATCACAACAATATATATATTTTTGAATCGTTATTTGAATAAAAATTACAATCTACCCTAAAATGGCAACAGATAGTTGTGACAATAAATTGAATTCGTACCATATTCACAAAAGATGCCATTCATACCACATTTAAAAATTTACATTTACTCTTTCATTCAAACGATTTTAACACTATACATTCATTTATGAGGGGAGAAAACTAACCAGTGTCAGAACTCTAAGTGACTAAATATTTACGATCACGAGGCCACTTCCGCTTCAATCTCCTAGGGGAGTTGTATGGATGGGTGATACTTGACATTAATCTTGATAGAGGATTTGGATGGTCAAATATTTTCTGGTGTAACTTTATGAAGTTTGCGTAAATGTGATCTTGGATAATGGGAATTTTAAGGTCATTGTGGAGGGTTTCATTTGTGACATAAATAGGTGCATTAACTGATGATTGAAAGGATTGGAGGCGCTTGATATATAAGGGCTTTGCTGATCCCCATAGTTTAATCCCGCAAGTGCAGACAGTTTTTTTGTTTTTTTATGACTTTATTACCTTGGTATTTTGTTTTCTAGGGCAAGGTTATTTTTTCTCCTCATTGTTGCTGTGCAGTGATAATCATGGACAGTGAAAATAATCGATAGAAGGGGCGTTGATGGAAACCCGAACTTTTTGCGGGGGGCCTCGTTGATTGTAAAGCTTGCTGTAGATTTAACAACCGATTCTGTGCGAACCAAGCATTCTTTACAGTTGATGCCCCACCCTTCTTAGCCTGATTAATTCTCTTATGCTCCCGAGGAAAAGCTGTGTAGCGACCGCTAACTACATAAGAAAAATAACCCTATACTCTATTGTATATGTATTGTAAATTATTTATACTATGTTGTAAATTAATTTAAACAAATGTAAATAATATTACCAAACCATAAGTAATATGAGTGTAAATATTGTAAACAATAAAAGACGCAGCTTTTTCAGTCCGGCCTTGTCAGACCCCACACTATCCTAGTGGGATTCTCTGCCTTTGTCTCACTAAAACTAGTACCTCCTTGGAAGAGATTTCTTCCTTGCGAACGACGGTCACCTGGGGCCCTACGAACTTTACCTAGTAGTGTCGTCTCCCCCAGTGATCCAGACTGCCTCTCTCCGGTTCACACTCACCTTTAGGATCCGGACGGTTTTCGCCTACCCTCAGATACCAAGTGTGAATTCGTGGTCATTCCAAGACCACATACACTACCTACAATACCTACCCTATATACCTCTTCTCCTGAACATAGTGCACTGTCGGGGCACATACCTATCAGATATGGAGTCATATAGTACAGTAGTAAGACCCGTCATAAAGCAATTGTCCGGGTCATAGCCTAATCAACCCTTACTTCGTCACTAGGGATAGGGTAACTTGGCACCCCCTCGTGACCAGCTGTTTTTAAATTGTGGATTTCTTTTTCTACATCCCTGTGTGGGTACACTTCATATTTTTTAGCCAGCTCGTCGATAACTATTTTCCTTGTCGCGATTTTTATATGCGCGATTAATAACTTTTCACAAACATGATGCCACGTGAAAATCTTCAATGAATCGCAACGCTTTCTCCGTAGGCCACGGATAAGAAATAACAAAAGAAAAAAACTGAGGAAGCGTTCTCCACGACTCCAATAGAATATCTGGGGAATTGGTCAGCCAAAACGTCCACACTACGAAATGGACTCTATCCTATTGCCTAATTTCTGCCATTTGGTTTTAAAAGTGTTTCTGTAAACATGAATTTGTCTTTCAATTATCTAAAGACATTGCCTAGATACGAAATTCGTTCGACATTGTGTGTGAGTCTGTCCTGTGCAGACGTCCACGGTGCGTGCGTGGTGTCTTCTAATGATGTCAATGACATAGATAAACTGGCTGTGAGAGAAAGCGAGTTTTCTTCGTTCTCACTGAGCATTACTAGTTGAAAAAGCTGATTGTCCGTCAAGGGAGGGAATGTGTGACCTTTAGCCAATGAGCTAGTAGTCGGTTAGACCTGCCTGCCCTATAAGTTGGCCGACTAAAAAAGGTGACGTTTTTAGTACCCAATCACTTACCAGTAACTGTTCAAACTGGTGCACTTAAAATAAGGGATATCACTAAGTTGTAAAGAGGTCCATGGCTTTCCAGAATAATCTGAAGCTTTATGGCTTTTCAGTCGATATGACTTTGTAATACCTGTTGAAATTCCTGATAAATGTAGGAGGCGATATGAAGCGTTAGCTAGCGTTTAATCAATAATTAAAAAAAAAATCAATGGTTTTATTTTCATATAACCACTTAAAGTTTTTTTTTAGGAAGAATTGATAAAAATTTCAAGTTCACATGAATAAAAAAAAAGTTGGTATTTAAAACTAAATACTTATTACAATCTAATGTTAAGTCGAAGTCAATCAAAACCCATTCATGAACTAAATGAAAACTAATTTACACTAGTTCAATTTAATTCTACTTCACTATTTTTGTTTTGTTTTAGTTCTAATCTCAATATAGTTTCTTTAATTCAGTTTTAGTTTACTTAAATCTACTAGTTTATTAATATTTTATTTGTAAATATTATGTTTCAGTTTATTGAACCCATTCGCTTTAGTTTAATATTAATTTTAGTTTAATTGGCGTTTACTCTAAGTACTCACTTTAGTTTAATTTTTAGTATTAACCAGTTAGTATTTTTAGTCTTTTAGCTACTAACCACCTCCTGCCCTCTGTAATAACATAAAAGAAAAAACTAAATCCTTGGTGTAACAGTTGAAGATGTAGGGGCTGCTGAGTCGCAAGTATGGTTAGCCCCAGGCGTTACCTCTCAACCGTCAATTTCATTTTCCTAATCGGATTCGCTACTTTTTTCATTCGACGGGCTACTGTCGTATCAACCCCGACTAGACCGATTCCTAAGAAATCCGTAAGTAAATCCTCGGGCGAGCCGGGAATCGAACCCACCCCAAAGCAATTAGAAATCAGGCTACGGCGATGGTCCTCTGTTAAAATCTGCTAACATTTTTTTGCTATAGTTTTTGTTACAACCTTTTTTATCTAACAACTAACTTTACCCACATGGCTTAATTTATGCTGTTAAGCGTAATTTATTACTTTCTGGCATATGCTGCTATTGTACAGATATTGGGCGATGCCTTGACATAGCAAATATACTAGGGTTGATAGAATTCTCGCCAAGAGGGCCGGCAAAAGAGGCTTATCCATGTCGAGGTAAAGCTAATATGGAATGCTGATGGGATGGCTTCAAGATGTCTGTTGACTTTTATCGATCCCCACCGGCAAAGAATACACGGTTTCCGAGCACTTACCCCTGTCGGCACAGAATGGCTTTAATCCCGACTAAATGAAAATGGGCCTTTATCGGCTTGCTCTTTTTTATAAGATCGTTCAGATCAATGAGATCTCCTATTCATTATTTCTAAGTTTAATTCGTATCTGAACGTTTCAACTTACTTGTATTTTGAGCTTGTATGAAACGTTGCCGGATCTGTCGCCCACTAAGCAATCGCTTATACTAAATTGTCAAGAAGTGCGTAAAACTAGTTTATTTCAAAAATTAACATATTTTCGGTGGCATTTAAGGCACTTTTGTACAAGCCGATCCTCAGGTGGCCCCAGAATCTTGGGTTATTCTTGAGTAGGTCATCAATCTCGATTTGGAAGATTCGTATTTTTTTTTACTTTTTAATTTAAGTTCTTTATTGTGCAATAATTACAATCTGCCTTTTATAAGGCAATAATAATACAGATAAATGATCTCATTCATACCATATTTACAGTTCATCATTCACTCGCTCATTCATACAATAGGACATGATTGGAGAAACTGGCCATTGCCAGGACTCCCACTGTCACGCGATTATAGCAGGTCACGAGGCCACTGCCGTTTCAGTCTCCGAGGAGGATTATAGGGATGAGTGGTGCAGTGCAAAGAATGTGCTACAGGATTAGGGTGGTTGGAAAGGCTACTGTAGAATTTCATAAACTTGGAAGCGATGAGTTCTAGAATGTGGGGTATATTAAGGTCGTTATGAAGGGTTTGGTTGCTGACATAATAAGGGACATTTACTATTGTTCTCAGGACTTTGGATTGAAAGGATTAGATACGCTTGATGTTCGACTTTTTTGCTGTCCCCCATAGTTCTATTCCGTATTTCAAGATTGGTTTAACTATAACTTTGTAGATTAGTAGTTTATTTTCAATTAAAAGATGGGATGTCCTTTGAAGTAGTCTGAACAGTTGTCCAAAGCGTCTTTTTAGTCTCGTATGTGGGTTCCAGGTCAGTCGTTTGTCAAGATGGAAGCCTAAGTACCGTACTGTCTCGGTTACTGGGAGAGGAATAGAATTAAAATAAACTAATGGACAATTCTTGCGACAAAGGGTGAAGGTAATGTGGAAGCATTTTGCTTCATTAACTTTGATCCGCCATTTATTGCACCAATACTCGATCTCGTCAAGGTGTTTTTGAAGGTTATGGGATGCTATGTCGGGGTCTGGGTGGGATGACAAGACTGCAGTGTCATCTGCAAATGTGGCCAAGAAGGTATTGGAAGTAGAGGGGACATCAGTGGTGTATAGGTTATAGAGGATGGGGCTTAAGACACTGCCCTGTGGAACTCCAGCATTTATGGGATAGTAGTTAGAGTATTCTAAACCACAGCGGAATTGGAAGAAGCGGTTTGAAAGGTAGGACTGTAGGATTACGAAAAGGGTCTGTGGAAAATGTCTTTTGAGCTTGTAGAGCAAACCTGGGTGCCAAACCCTGTCAAAAGCTTGAGCTATATCAAGAAAGACAGCAGTGCAATACTGTTTGGTTTCAAGGGCTGAGGAGATCTGATTAACAACGCGAAGGCCTTGTTGAGCAGTGGAATGTCGTTGGCGGAAACCATAACCAGAATAATGTCGTTGGTGTGTGGGAAAAAGGTTTTTGGATTCAACAATTGGAAGTAGACGTTTTAGTAGGAGTTTCTCAAATATTTTTGAGAGGAAAGGGAGTAGGCTAATTGGACGGTAAGATGTGGCGTCATTGGGTGGTTTACCGGGTTTGGCGAATAGGACAATAATGGAATGTTTCCAGAGGAGAGGAAAGTGCGTCGTTCGGATAATGGAATTATATGTATAGGTTATGAAGATCATGGCTTTAGGAGGAAGTTGTTTGAGAATTTGAAGAGTTAGGAGATCATATCCAGGGGATTTTCTGTAAGGTAAGTTTTTCAGAAGGTATTTGACCTCAGAGGGATTATCGGCTTTTGGTGGAAGAGAGAGAGGAATAGGTGGAGTGAGGAAATCTTCCACAGTTGTGCTGTGAGTATGGCTTTGATGAGAAAGGTGAGGTGTGAAAGTATGGGTAAGATGCAGAGCAAATTCCTCCGACCTATCCCCATCCGAAGCCGCCCAGGACCCATCATCACGACGGAGTGGATGTAAAACAGGTTGATACTTTAGGATTTTTTTGGTTACATTCCACAAGGAGTTATCCCTGGTAGACAGAGAGGAGAGGTGGGAATTGAAAGAATCAGAACGGAAGGATGCCAATCGCCGCTTTACCAATCGGCAGTACTGATTGTACGAGCGGCGATCAGCAGGATGCCGGGATCATTGCCACACTGTTCTAGAGCGGCGTTGGGATTTGATTAGATCTTTGAGATGCTGAGGTAAACGATTATGATTGTGGATTTTTGGGTGACGATGCCTCCCAAGCTGACCCCTGGATCAGAGTAGTGAAGGAATGCACTGCATCATCTAGGTCTTGGGATGTTTTTAGAGGTACTTTGAGGTCTACAGAGTCTGTAAGAATCTGGCGGAAGTGGTCCCAGTCAACTGGGCCCCTAATAAATGAAGGAGGAGGCAGTTTGTGAATTGGATTTAGGGAAATAGAGTGAATAGTTTTGTATTCCTAAACTATTGTAGAAGAAAAAGTCAAGGAGACCTAGATTTCCTTTGGGATCTGATGGCCAATAGGTGGCTGTGTCAGGAGAGATAGTGGAGCAATGTCTCCGTGTGAGTGCAGACAGCAAAGCACGTCCTCGTGTATTTGTGGATCTTGAGCCCCAGTGTTGGTGCTTTGCGTTAAAGTCCCAACCCACAAGGAAACGATGCCCGATGGAGTCTAGAAAGGAGAGAGAATTGGGAATCGGGAATGGATTTATTGGGAGGGGAGTACACTGATGCTAGAGTAAGGGGAAAAGCGAGGGTGGTGATTGACACTGCAGTGGATTGAAGGAAATCATGTGCTACCAAAGGAACGATGTGATGGGATATGGGAGTTATGGACAATGACAGCGGGAGCTGCATGAGCTCTTCCATCTGGGTGATCAGTTCGATAAGTCTGGTACTGTCGAACGGTAAATGGTCGTTTACTTGTAGGTCTTGTTTCAGTAATAAGAGCTACATCGATGTTTTTGTCATGGAGTAGTGTTGTCAGTTCGTTAGTGTGGGCGCGACCACCATTCGCATCCCAAAGGAGAATGGATAAGGAGTCGAAAGGATCCACTTATGGATTTTGTTTAACGGGGATAAGGTAGGAGACAAGATTTGTAAGAAGGGAAATGAGAGGGGGTTCTGGAATCTGTAAGGAATGAGGTCAAAAGGCTGGTGAGATCTGAAGAGCTTGAAGGTGGCGGGATATGCGAGATGTGTGGTTGAGGATGGGATTGCTGGGATGAGCGGAGTGCTGGGAAAGAAGAGGAGGAGGAGCGGGCAATGCCTGTGACTGCTCTCTGTTCCGAACGGCGTCAGCAAAAGAGAATGAAGGCCTCAAACTTCTGGCGGGGGCGCTTCTTGGGCTACCTGTGGCTGGCGTTTCTTCTTCTGGACGACGACGTTGTTCACTTCTGTACTTTAGGATTCTATAAGCCTCGCAGCCTTTATAGTTTGCCGGGTGGGCTTGCTGACAGAGCACGCATACAGCAGGTGATTTTAGGGGCTTCTTGCACAATTCACTTTTGTGCTGCCACTGCACTTTACACACCTGGGAGGGTGGTAGCAGTATGATTTTGTGTGCCCATATGCCTGGCAATTATGGCATTGGACGATGTCTCGTTTCGGGTAAGGCTTTTCGACCTGTACACTTGTGTAGTATAAGTGGGTAAGCTTATAGATTTTCTCCGCTTCAGCTGTTCGCTCTAGATCCACAAAGAATAAGGGCATTGGTGTCTTGATACTTGTATCATTTTCTTGTCTTTCCTCACGGAGGGCATTCGTAATTTGGCGAACCTTGTATCCTAAACTTATCAGCTCCTTTTCTATCTCGTCCACTGGTGTTGTGGGATGCAGGATTCTAATCACCACCCGCAGCGATCTTTCTTGCTTTAGTTGGTAGGTATGAAAGTGAGCCTTGGTTTCTTCTAGGTATTTTATAATTGCTCGGTATGTGTCAGGAGTGTCCGGAGAAACTTTTGTGTCCCGAGATCGATTGAGGCAAGTATATTTGCCTGTACCTACAATTTTGCTCAATTGAGTACATAGTAATTTGAAATTACTAATGTTGCGAACGAATATCGCTGGTGGCTTGGGCTGTGTGGGTGTTGCTGTGGAGTCCATAAACTCTACCTCAATATTTTTCAACACCTCATTTTACTGGGATATTTCAATTAGATCGCCGCGGCTTACGTTTGACTGGTGACATACTGGACGTAGGTCCCAATGATCTTGAGCGTTTTTTCTTATTTTCTAATATAACCTGTTGATAGAAACGCATGTTTCATATTCAGCGGCATTTTTCAGAATAGTAAATAATTTTTAATTGAATAAAAAAATTCATTATAATGTAGTCTCGAACGCAGGTATTTCTGTTAAGAGCTTGCGACGTTGCAAGGGGCCTGAATAGAGTGTACTGAGGGCCAGCTGGACTCCCCACTCCTATCCTCACTCTTACCACAGCTACTACCGTTGCAATATGGCCGCCCTCTGTATGATTTGTGAGATGAAAAACTTACATTGGCAGTAATGCCCACTGTTCCTCTTTCCACTCTCCTGTAGACAGTCCACCGCGAACGGTTCACCCAAGGGTCGGTTGGAACAGTTTTACGAACTAGGCACTTCCTACGAACGGTAAAAAAAAACAGTTTGTTGCAGAGCGATATGAAAACGACTTACCCTTATACTTTTTTTTTTTTTAACAATTTTTATTGACATAAAATTACAATCTGCCTTTTTATTAGGCAATAAGTAATTGAGATAAATGTTATTATTCATACCATATTTAAAATTCATCATACACTCGCTCATTCATACAGTATTTACAAACAGCCCAGAGACCTCCCAAATCCACATGGTTTTCTCCTCCCTCGCATGCAAAGGAGGAAGCGGAGTCTTGGAGAGTCCCCCACGCTCCTACGTCAGCCGCGTCACTGGATAAGAGCCAGCGGAGGCTGATCAAGAGCGCGAGAGCCACATACGCTCAGGACATGGTTAGAGAAACTTGCCAGGACTCCCACTATCACTTAGTTATAGCAGGTCACGAGACTGCCGTTTTAATCTCCAAGGAGGATTATAGGGGCGAGTGGCGCAGTGCAATGACTGTGCTAGGGAATTAGGGTGGTTGGATAGGTTACTATGGAATTTTATGAACTTGGAAGCGACGAGTTCAAGAATATAGGGTATATTCAGATCATTGTAAAGGGTTATGTTGCTGACGTAAAAAGGGGTATATACTATTGTTCTTAGGACTTTTGATTGAAAGGATTGGATGCGCTTGATGTTCGACTTTTTTGCTGTCCCCTATAGCTCTATTCCGTAGGTCCAGATTGGCTTCTTCTAATTTTAAGGAACAATTTTTTTTATATCTGTTAACGCACGCAGTCCTATTTTCTAGTAGTTCCATAAAATACCACGAATCCCAATTTATTGGATATTTTAGTCGCAATTTATAATAATAAATGAAACCTAATTACGGTTTGGGTACATAATTGAATAAAGGATTTCAATATAATAATAAGGATGCTAAAAGTGATATAAATTACGCCAACAAAAGAGTCAAATAAATATTTAATATGTCAATATTAAACAATTTGTATGCACTAAGGCTTCTGTAACAACCAAATCCAAAATATATTTCTTATATTTGGTTAAAATATCTGGGAATTTATTATTAACCCGATGGAGTAAACAGTACTTCATGAGAATTGTATCATCATTACACTGTTAGAGTTATTAAATTAGAAGCAGAGCTACACCGCCTTGGAGGGAGGGTGAGCTCATCAAGATGAGTGAAGAAGGCTGCAGAGATAACCTTCAAATCACTGTGCAACTGCTGAAATAATCAGTAAGCAAAACCATCACAAAGAGAACTCTTCAACCTTCCGTCAAACAATGCCACTTAGATATGAATGTACGATGTTGCCAACATACATTGCCTACAAATTATGTACATTTAATATTTTAATGGGGAAATGTTTCTGAGGGTTTACTTAAATGACTTGAGAACTTAGTTAATATTCAACGTAAGGAAATCAGTGATTCAAGCGTTGGTTCACAGCCCAATTAATGATCAGGAAGAATTGGAAAGTGAAGTTAATGAGAAGGTACACACAGATGACTGTAGTTTAATGGATCATTCGACACTATATTCAGGAGAGAAACCTTTTATTGTGACGTTTGTAGTAAAGGTTTCACCATGTCTAGTCAATTGACACAACACAGAAGAACTCCTACGGAAAAAAGACCTTTCACATGTGACATTTGTTGCAGATGTTTTAATACGTCTGGTAAATTAGAAACACACAAAAGAACTCATACAGGAGAAATGCCATTTATATGTGACATCTGAAGCAAAGCTTTTACTCTGTCTGGTAACTTAGAAACACAAAAGAACTCATACAGGAGAAATACCATTTATATGTGACATCTGCAGCAAAGCGTTTACTCTGTCTGGTAACTTAGAAAAACACAAAATAACTCATACAGGAGAGAAACCTTTCACATATGACATCTACAACAAAGGTTTTACTCAGTCTGGTAGCTTAGAAACACACAAAAGAACTCATACGGGAGAAATACCATTTATATGTGACATCTGCAGCAAAGCTTTTACTCTGTCTGGTAACTTAGAAAAACACAAAAGAACTCATACAAGAGAAATACCATTTATATGTGACATCTGCAGGAAAGCTTTACTCAGTTTGGTCACTTGGAAATATATATATATATATATCTCTGTACCTCGGAGGGATACAACACTATGTCCATTTTTTTCCATATTGACTTTATTACAGAGTTAAAGGTTTTTTTTCATTTTATAACAACTGCATGATGTAAATAACAATAAATAGAATGTTCTGGTAAAATATTGTTTCAACAATACTCAATAAATAGCTGTGCCAATAACACTTTTTGTTGAAAAAAAGTTTAAAACTCCTCTCCTGTAAAGTTATGAAAATGGACATAGTGTTGTATCCCTCCGAGGTACAGATATATTAGACTACGTTATCATTATATAAGATTTACTCCTGCAAAAAGGCATAGAATTCTTCACTTATCTTTGACCATATCCTTCGAACCATACACTTTCTCTCTTCTTTCGTTGTTTTTCACTTTAATCTTTCATGTTAAATAATAATGTGTTGAGAATCCCAGTGTTTGATGGGCAGATGGAAAAAGTTAACGGCCAATTAGTCTCCAAAATAATATTATATTTTATAATGTATTGAGAACCGACGTGTCACCAGCCATCATATCTGGAATTTTCAAGGTCATATGTCCATCTAGTCAAAGTCAAAATAAAATAAGTAATTTATATTGCTGCTGGGATATTATAACAAATAATGACTCATTTGAGTGGATCAAGAATTTTGAGAGGGAAGCTCCCTCTAAACTCCCTCAAGAACAGATGGGACTCATGATCCGGTCATAAATTTGTTATAATAATGCCAGCAGCAATATAAATTACTTATTTTATTTTGACCTTGAGTTTATGGATATATGACCTTGAAAATGTCAGATATGATGGCAAAAATGTCCGCACTATATTATTATAAATTATTTTGGGGGCTAATTAGCCATTATCCTATTCCCTCTGCCCATAACATAAACCTTATAACCTATAATGACCGCAATATCCAACATTACATTTCCTCAAAAAATATCTTAACACCCAAATCCTTTTGAAACCCACAAAACTGTTTTTTACGAGCTTAAGTTCGCACGACTGCAACCGGAAAATAAATATTTGTTGTTACATAAAGCCGTTAAAACCGTGTTTGCAATTTTATCACATCTATAGGAATGGTATTTTGCCTTAAAATAAAACGAAAAGTAATAAATAAAAGGGGGGTAAATGGGTAGGGTAATGGAAAGACTAGAGAGGGAGACAGGTGCGGGGGTCTCCTTTACTCGTAGCTGAGGAATCAAGCAATAGTGCCCTACTCACTGCTTGTGAACTCCCAGTCTGACCTATCCCTACCAACGCCTACTGTCACCTCCACGTGGTACCCCCTGGGGAGTCCGATGGACTCGCGGACGACAGAGGCGGGATCTCCCCATGAAATCCAGGTGGAGATCTCCTTAACACCCAAGCCAAGTGTAGAGGAGCTCGAGCTGTGGCTGAATGGCAGGGGGTGTATAAAAATGCACTGTCTTTAATCGACCCCCTTGGGGCACCAGGCGCACCCCATTGTATTAAATGCCCTCTGCAGGGAAAGGGGGCAGTACCTGCAGAGTAACTTCCCCCGCTTTCGTGGGAACAAAAATGAGTAAAAGTAATAAAAATAATAATGAAGACATGGAGGAGCTGGTCAGCATGATCAGCGGAGAGGACTCAGCCCAGGGGCCTTCAATGGACCTTGGCGCTGAGGTAGTGGACGATGAAGCCTCTATGAGCTCGCTTGCGACGCTTGTAGAGGAGGCAAGTGGACTGGTAATGGAGCCAGAAAGCTTGGCGCCTGGTAGGGACGCTGCATCCAAGGATGCAGGCGAGACCTCCAAGCACAAGTTCTCTGGAGCCCAGAGGAAGAAGTGGAGGAGGGCAATGTTGGCTGGAGGGCCACCTGAGGATCCGGCCGGACGTCCAGGACCTTCGGGGTCCGGGAATACGGCAGGGTCTGGGTGCGCTCCAGAGAAAAGGATTAGGTCCTCACCCGGTACCTCTGCGCCTACGGCAAAGAGGCATAGGGGTGGGGATACTAGCATTGCATCCTACGCGATTGCTGCCGGAGGAAGCAGGGTGGCGATTATCCCTAGTGGATATCCGTCCACTCAGCTGACGAAGGAGAATTGCGAGGAGATGAAGGGCCAGCTGATGAAATTTGTCGATCAGCTGGAAGAAGAGAAAGGGACACAGGCTGAATTCAGCGGAATTTACCCACATGTGGGAGCCTGTGTCATAATCTGCGACAACCAGGAGACCAAGGACTGGTTGTCGATTATAGTACCCAATTTTAACATGAGTGGGGATCTGGAGCTCCGCGTAGGAAAGGTGGAGGAGCTTCATAAAACCGTGAAGGTAGGAACCTTCATTACAGGAGAAATGCCTCTGGAAGGTTATTTCATGAAGAGGATCAGGACCCAAAACTCTAGGGTACCTGATATTGGATTATGGAGACTCCTGGGCACCAAGGTGGAGAAGCATGGCTTCTTTGCGATCCTGTCTGCCCCAGAGACTAGCATGGAATACCTTGAGAAGCGGAAGCTTAAGCTGAACTATGGGTTCACTAAGGTCGCTTTCAGGGTATTGGGTAAGAAGAAGCCGCTGAAAGGAGTACAGGAGAGGAAGGTGGCTGATAAGGTGGAGGAGGCAAGGAGCGATCCCGAGGTGGAGGAGTCGAAGGGGATCGCTACGACGAATTTGCCAACTCCAAAGGATGGCCCCAAGGCGATGACTATGGCGGCTGCGGGGGGTGGCCCCGTGGCGGGGGCTGGGGGGCGCGCTGGGTCTGGGCCCTCTGTGATGGGGAGGCCTGGGTTTGGCGCTGTCTCCCGGCGTCCGCCTCGGGGTGGCCCTCCGGGGGCCGGCGGGCACTGATCATGATGGTAAGGCTGCTGCAAATTAATCTGCACCACTGTATTGCAGCATGTGGTGTTCTGCAGCAGTATGTGAGAGGTAAGGATATTGATATCATTCTAATACAAGAACCTTACCTGTATAAGGGCAGGATGGGGGGGCTGGCGATGCGTGGGTATGAGATTATTTCTGTACCCACGCGTGCCAGAGCCTGTATCCTGCATAAGAGCAGTCTTAAAATGCTGCCTCTATGGCAATATTGTTCTAGAGATTTAGCAGCAGCTCAAATGGCCCTTAACGAGGGAAATCAAGGTGGGAGGTTGACGATTGCATCTGTCTACCTCCCATATGAAGAAGAAGTCCCGACCGAGGCACTTAGTAAGCTAACGGAAGGGACTGGCCTAAAGGGCGAGCTTATAGCATCGCTTGACGCGAACGCTCACCATCAGCTCTGGGGGAGCAAGAACAACAACCAGAGAGGTGAGTGTTTAGTAGAGTACATAACTAGTAATGACCTAGACATTCTAAACAGAGGCAATATTGCCACTTTTAACAATAGAATCAGATCTGAGGTCATTGACATAACCCTTAGCACACGCACTATAAGCCTAAGGGTTAAAGGCTGGCACGTCTCTGAAGAAGAGTCATGCTCAGATCATAGATACATTAGATTTGATCTAAGTGGTAACATCACGTCCGAAGCTGTGTATAGGAATCCCAAACTTACAAACTGGGAAACCTACTATACACAGCTTGAGGAGGAGGTCAAATGCTGTCCTAGAGTGGTGAGTAGCAACTGGCATTTGGAACATTTAAACTCAACATTGACTGAGGCAATAATTAAGTCATACACTGATAATAACACTGTATGTAATGTTAGATCCAACAGGAACTGTCCCTGGTGGAACAATAAACTTGGCAAGTTAAGAGCTCTTACACGTAAACTCTTTAACGCGGCCAAAAGATCAGGCAGATGGGACACTTATAAACGTGCACTCACTGATTATAACAAAGAAGTCAGAAAGGCTAAAAGAAGGGCGTGGAAGAAATTTTGTAGCGAAATAAACGATACAACTTCCATGTTTAGAGTAAATAGGATCTTATCCAAGCAGTCTGACAGGGGAGTATTGGGCTCCGTCAGGGTGGGAGGGGGCTATACGGATTCTGAGGAGGGAACCCTCGGTGCCCTGGCGCGCGCGCATTTTCCTGGCTGCGGACTGATGGATACGATTAATAATGACCCTACCAACTGTGAACACACTAGTTGCAAGGGTAACTGGGCAGAAGCAAATAAAATTGTCAATTCTGCAAGAGTGGAGTGGGCAATCAATTCTTTTGCTCCCTTCAAATCACCTGGTACTGATGGGATTTTCCCAGCCTTGCTACAAAAAGGCCTACCAGTAATTAGGCCCCTTATACTTACCTTGTTAAAGGGAAGCTTGGCACTGAGCTATATTCCAGTAAGCTGGAGGATGGCAAAAGTGTGTTACATACCAAAACCTGGGAAAGAGTCCTATGACGAACCCAAGTCTTACAGACCAATATGTCTGACTTCTTTTTTGATGAAGACCTTGGAAAAGGTCATAGACAGACATATTAGGGATGGAATACTGGTAGAACGACCGCTCCATAGCGCTCAATTCGCTTACCAGGCAGGAAAATCCTGTGAAATTGCTCTCCACCACCTGGTTTCCAGGATTGAGAGATCCCTAGTTCACAAAGAAATAATGGTAGGCATCTTTGTTGATATAGAAGGTGCCTTTGATCGCACACCCTATAACACTATGGCATCGGCCTTAGAAAGAAAGGGGATTAGTTCCTTAGCCTCTAGCTGGATAAACTCCATGCTAGAGAATAGGATTTTACAATCACAATTGGGACAAACCAAACTGTGGATGAAGCCAGTGGGAGGATGTCCACAGGGAGGGGTGTTATCTCCATTACTGTGGTGTTTGGTCGTTGACTCATTGTTAACAAACCTAAACTCTGCAGGGTTCTACGCACAGGGATATGCTGATGACATTGCTGTGCTCATAGGGGGCAAGTTCTCAGAAACCATTTCTGAGTTGCTTTCCGCATCGATGGATCTTTTGAGGGATTGGTGTGAAAAGAATGGTTTAGGAATCAATCCCCAGAAGATAAATCTCTGTATCTTCACTAACAAAAGAAATGCTATAGTTAGACCACCCTATATAGGGGGGACACAGGTAAGCATTTGTAGTGAGGTAAAGCATCTAGGGGTTACTCTGGATAGTAAATTGGACTGGTCCAAACACATCAGGAATACTACTATGAAGGCACTTCGATGCCTCTATGCATGTAAAAGGGCTGTGGGTAGGACCTGGGGACTACAACCCAGAATGTTATTCTGGCTATATACCGCAGCAGTGAGACCAATGGTGCTCTATGCCTCTATGGTGTGGTGGCACAGAGGTAGCATTAGTAAAAATAAAACTTTGCTTGGCAAATTACAGAGGCTCTCATGTCTCATGATTACTGGTGCCATGAGTACAACTCCTACTGCTGCAATGGAAGTCTTATTGAACTTGAATCCACTGCACATAGAAGTAGAAGCGCAAGCCTTGAACGTGGCTTACAGACTTGCGAAATCAGGAACAAGATCCAAAGTAATGACTCACATGGGGCATGGGAACTTGTTCAGAAGAATTGATGAGGACGAGGTGCTGTCAATGCACTCTGACCTACAAGTTAAGAAACACACAGACGTCTTATACTGTGCGGTAAACACAAAGACCAAACCACATAAACTGTGTAATGGGATTAATTGCTATACAGACGGCTCACTAACAGAAAACGGATCAGGGGCCGGCATATGGAGGAAAGATAAACCAGAATCTGGGATTTCTATTCCTTTAGGTAGACACACCTCGGTCTTTCAGGCCGAAGTGATGGCGATCAATGTCTGTACCCAAACCTTAATTGGGGAGGGTGTAAGAAACAGACTGATCACAATTTTCACGGATAGCCAGGCTGCAATTGGCGCCCTGAGAAGCTATACGACCAGATCTTATTTGGTTGAGGAGTGCAAAAACAACCTAAACACACTCTCGCTAGCCAATAAGGTTAGAATCGACTGGGTGCCAGGACACACAGGCATCACAGGCAATGAGAAGGCAGATGGCCTTGCAAGGGTGGGCTCAGAACAGACACCTCTTGCACCTGAACCCATATGTGGTATCAGCCTCAGCTACGCTAAAAGGCGTATAAAATTAGCTTTAGAGGACAGGGCAAGACTCTCTTGGAGAGAAACTAAGAAACAGGAACACTCAAAACTGTTTCTTGATGGACCCTGTAAGAGAAGAAGCTCAGCACTTCTATCAATGGACAGGTGGACACTCAAAAGTGTGACAGGACTCTATACAGGTCACTGTCGGTTAAACAAACACCTCTTTAATTTGGGGATAGTTGGATCACCAATCTGCAGATTCTGCAAGAAAGAGGGAGAAACGGCACGTCATATAATATGTGACTGTGATAACCTAGCTAGAAGGCGATACCTTCACTTTAGTAGTGATCGCATTGTAGACCCCAAACTATGTGAACTGATCGATCCATTCGGTATCCTCAGATTTGCAAGGGCCGTGGGCCTGTCACATATATAGGACAGGGACATGGACGGCGCACAATAGGTCTCACTGAGGCCGTGGTGCACAAATGCCGGAACAAAATAATAATAATAATAATAAAAGGTCATTAATTAACCAATTACTTGGTAACCATAAAATAAACATATTGCTATGATATTTACTAGGATGATTAATTAAATATAATTCGCTCAAATTCTGCAGTGTTATTGACCCCACTATTGGTAAAATATTAATATTTAAGTCATCATACTTCAATTGGATTTTAATATAGAAATCTGTCATTTTACTCACGTCAAGTTAACGATTATACTCATTCTGCTAAATTATCCGCTTATATCCGTGGGTAAGTAGATTAATTCATGCAAAAGCAACTGATACTAAACTGTCACTTAATCACTGTATTTTGTAGTAACGCGCAAAGCTATAATTGATTCTGGATAACTGCCCTCCAAGGGTTTGTAATTGGGGCTGGGTTGGCAGAATCAAATTGGAGTAAACCCTTTGTTGTCGCCCCTGTCGACGATGTACAATTAGTTTATGTTATTAGCGCTCATCTCGTTACCATTATACCCATATACCAATATAAATAAAAAATACAAATGCGTTAAAACAATGCAATGTATCATTCAATTCCACTGAACTATAGTAATTCCCCTTGATTTCAACTAATGGTGTATTTTTCTCCCAACTATCATAACTTGAAACTGTCATGCAAAACTATTTATTCATTTGAATGAACACATAAGAATGAATCAGGGATATTACAGCAACTATTTCCCATTTACTATGTTTTTTCTAAAGGAGTAATAAACACCAGTTAATTTTTCGCATCTTAAGGCAGCTATAACAGCATCTTAAATACAAAACTGCCGCAACAGAAATGATAAAAGAGGAAAATGACCGTTTCCTATTGGACTTTTAGCAGCTGATTTTAGGTTCACAAAATTGTATCTGGTAGCATCCACTGCCGGAGGAACAATTTCACCCTCTTCGGTAATCTAATTAATTATATTCAGAGAATATACCTTATCCCTGGAGGGTTTGAATCTCATAACGTGAGAGATAACTGTTCTCCCAACACATTTCAGCCCATCTTATTAACAATAAATCAATCGTGACGGACGAGTATACAATTACCTGAGATTTTAACACAATTTACCTGTATAAGGAAGAGAATGAAAAAAAGAACATTATTCTGTTGTTTTTTGAATAGTGAAAGAATGGAAGAAATATACAATAGGAATGAATTTCAGATCAAAGAACTGTTCTGGTTTTTTCTGAATGAAAATCAGAGCAATAACGGAGCTCGCCACCAGTTCTCTGCAAACAATAAATAAAATCCCTCTGTCAAAACTTCACCGTCCACTATTAATGATATCCCTCTCTCAAAACTTCACCGTACACTATTAATAAAAACCCTCTGTCAAAACTTCACCGTCCACTATTAATAAAAACCCTCTGTCAAAACTTCACTGTACACTATTATTAAAATCCCTCTCTCAAACTTCACCGTCCAGTATTATTAATAGTGAATCACAGTATATATTAAAATCAGTAGTTTATAGCAGTCTAGTGAATCAGAAGTTTTTATTGGAAACCCTCTGCCAAAACTTCACCGTCCACTATTAATAAAAACCCTCTGCCAAAACTTCACCGTCCACTTTTAATAAAAACCCTCTGTCAAAACTTCACCGTCCACTTTTAATAAAAACCCTCTGTCATAACTTCACCGTCCACTATTAATAAAAACCCTCTGTCAAAACTTCACCGTACACTATTATTAAAATCCCTCTCTCAAACTTCACCGTCCAGTATTATTAATAGTAAATCACAGTATATATTAAAATCAGTAGTTTATAGCAGTCTAGTGAATCAGAAGTTTTTATTGGAAACCCTCTGCCAAAACTTCACCGTCCACTATTAATAAAAACCCTCTGCCAAAACTTCACCGTCCACTTTTAATAAAAACCCTCTGTCATAACTTCACCGTACACTATTAATAAAAACCCTCTGTCAAAACTTCACCGTACACTATTA